>CP054669.1:10042295-10642295 GCA_013348765.1 Carpinus viminea | reverse complement strand
TATCTTATCATTATTGTGATGACAGGATTTTTTCTCCTTGTTCGTATGATATAATCTTCTGTGTGCCTTTCTTCGACGCGAACTGTGCGGTCAATCCTATCTATGTGTGGTCGTCATTCGAATGGTATTCATGTAATATTCACACGGATAGTCCCGGCAAGGTCTACCCTAAAAGGCTTAGTCTTTTCTGGAAATGACAAACTTCGTTTTCTGCGGCCTTTGTAGCCCTAGGCTCCCACATCTATTGTTTTGGTGGGAGGGCCTCTTCGCATGAGTCAATTCGCGATGTGTCCAAATTACGGATTACTCCTCACGTCGATAAGGAATGGGTCTTTGTTTTTCCCAAGATGATATATGGGAGATATTACTCATCCGCTTCGGTTCTGGGCGGTAAGGTATATATCCGTAGTCATGACCATTCTTATCATACCGGTGCTCATTGGAGTGAAGTTTTTGATCCGTCAATGGAAAATGGGAAGCTTTGCCTAATCCTCCAAGGTATACTAATGATTGGTTAATCATTTATGCCACTCTTGAGAATCCAGACAGGATTATTGTGGCTTTCTGTGTACCGTATGACCACTATTATGCTACCTTCTATGAGTATGACGTGACCATAGGTCTTGGAAAGAGCTTGAGCCTACCAGGTGCATGATCCAACCTATGTGTCGTACGAAGTGGCTGCAAAGATCTTTAAGTGTAGGTAATACATTATACTAGATAGAACGCCGACATGATGAAATCATGTTGATTGCCTACGACTTAGATTTGGATGTGCGGCTAGAAAGACGTGTAGAAGGTCTGAAAACTTCTTGTATCCCATATGATGAACTCTCTGGTGGTCTTGGACTTCCTCGTTTGCTCCATCTGGAGAAGCATAGGTTCTGCGTCTTGGAGTGCACCGTTGATGATTATCTTCACTGTCTTGTGTTTGATGTTTCTCATACGCAGGATAAGAGCATGGTTATATCTTTTGCCTGGGAGCAAAAGTATAAGGTGGGACCAACAAAACGCAAGGGATTACCCCACATCTTATCATATTGCGCTCTATTGTAAGTTTTTTGTTTTTCCATTTGATTCGAAATATTAACATTGCTGTTAGTTGTGTTTGATAATGCTTATGGGTGTGTTAAACCTGCAGGGCTAAGTAGATTAGAGAAGAAATTGAGCAAAAAGGAAGTAGTGCGTGGAGCAAAGAGATAGTTTGGTTTATGTTGTTATGCAAGCACTTTTTTGAGAGAAAGATTGCTACAATGTCCAATGCTGCCAAAGGAATTTGTTATCTTTTCTTCTTTTTGTGATATTGGAACAAGTGTTTGAATTTGTGAATATTTTGGGGATTTATTACAAACAGTTTATTTATTTTGTTTCTTGAGCAAATTATTTGCTCAAACGATTAAGCATGTTCATTTTTATTTGACTTTGTATTTGATTTGCACTTTCCTTACAAAATGTTTTGAAGCCATTTTGTTATCAGATTTAAGTTGATGAGGAATCAATTTCTGGTCTAACTAACATTTTCTTCCTGCAACAATGACTGAAAAGTGTGAAAAACATTTTATGCTGAAAAAGAAGTGCATTTGTTGAATGGTCTATTGCTCCAGATATATTGATTTGGTGTTTGTTGGGGGTATTTTCTCTGCAACCAACAGGGCCGGGGTTTGGTTTTGATAGTTGATATTCTTTAATTTTAGCTTCATGATGATGTCATGTTTTAAATACATCATGTGTAGTTGCTTGATACAGAGGTTGCTTTTATAATGTAATGTTTATACTTTTTCTTGACTATTAACACCACTGGTTTTGTTCCAATATAGTAAGTAGCTTCTGTAGAGTTCCCAAAATTTGGAATTAGATGTAAAAGAAGTAATGAAAAAAAAAAAAGAGTATTTGAAGACGCAAGTGACTCTTTGCTATTGTTTTCCTTGCTCACTACTTGGATATTTTTATTAACTTTCTCTCTCCTTATAAAACCTTCATGAATATTCATGGGGTGCTCGTTTTCAATTGTTTTGTACATGAGACGCCACAAGGTTGTTCGTTGGTCCTATGAGAAAGATCAGGATACCTTGTGCCATTACTTCCTTGCATTGCCTTGCTTACTCTTGGCCATACTTATCAATGAGAATTTCACATTTAAGGGGGTCTGTTTTTATCTATGTTAGACTCTTAGTTTAATATACTTTGATACTCAAAATATGAGTCTAAATATTACAAATATGTTAATGTGCTAGGTTTAATTGCAAGCTACTTGACCGTTTGGTTTCTGGGAAAGCTACAAAGGAAAGAAAATAATTGTTGTTGGGTACTGTTCGTGGATGAGAGTGACAAAAAGACGACAAATGAAAACTTCTGTAAGTGATGAAAAGAAAATTGGAGCAAATTAATCACTAGAACAGAACTTTAGTGTTTCTTGCCCAAGTTTAGCTCTTGCTTGCATGATACGCCTAGAGAAGAGCTATCTTGCATGCTCGGTAAGAAGCTTTTGTTAAGTTTAGCAAATTGGGACTTCTTTTATTTAGATTGGGTCTGATTTGCCTTTTGATTTGTTTGGAGATTTGCTTCGAACCTAGTACTACACTTGTAGACACGTATCAACTCCCATTTAACTTAACAAAACCAAAAATTTGAATATACCAATTCTATCATGCATTTGTTTCTTTTGACATCAATTTATGTTGAGGTGATATAATGACCTTGACCATTTTTTAGGTATTTCTGATAAATGCAGCTGATCCATTGTCTGGCATGAGTCATGACATTAATTTGGGATTGTGAATGTATATCCCACTGCATAGTTGAACATCACCGAGGATGCCTTTATTTATTTACAGATGCAGCCAAAGGGGGCCAATCAGTTGATTATCATTATCTTCTTCGTAGTCCTGTTGATGCTTCTTCCAGTCCGAGAATATGGGAGGTTGGTGGGTCTTAATGCTCTAATAATCCTCCCTTCTTGCGTGTGAAATTATTGGATCTGTAATACATTTGAGTCTCTTTTATGTCTTCAGCAAGATACTTTTGCTGCTTGAGATATGTTTGCGGTTTGTTGCATTTCTCTTTTACTTTCTTGTAGTTGTTTAAATAAATGCTTTTATTAGTGATTTTCCATATTTAATGATCATTAGCTTGCAGTTACTCTGTGCTTATGCGTGCATGGCTTTTCTTTATCTGTCTTGATTGTTACTCACAATTAACATACACCTTGAATAATGTACTGTCTTGCTTAGCTCGTTCACTGATGACAAAAATTCCATATTTTAAAAAGTAACTACTGTCTTATTTACTGCAGAGTGTATTTCTTGATGACGGAAATTTGATCATTGAGGATGTTGATTTCAGTGACACACACTTGGTCCTTATTACAAGGGAAGGTCAAAAATTCAGAATTTGTCCAGTTACTCTCCCTTTGCCTGTTGGTAAGGTAGGCCCATAAAAACAACTATCTGGGGTTTGTGCACATCATGCATTGACATCAACAATTTCACCATAAGCATGATGGTCTAATGCTCTTGACTACTATTACTCTCATCTTTTTCGATCTTGTGGCAGGGAGGAGTTCAACTGAAAGATCTAAATCCATATTTCCTCCCTCTTCCGAAATATGTTTCTCAAATTTCATCTGGACCTAATTATGATTACTATAGAATGGTCGAGGCCGAAGAAGGAGAAGATGATAGAGCGAATCAAGGACAAGGTCGAGGTTCCCAGGTCCACACCTTGGCCCTTTCCTTTCAGGCTCATCTGACCCATTCATCGCACTTTTCTCAATCTCTTTTATGTTTGTAGTGTTCTGGGGTTTAATGTAGTATTGTGGGTTTTGGGGTTTGGGGTTTTAGGTTTATGGGTTTTTCTTATGTGATCAGATTTTGTACATTTTCATGGGCTATGCTGCGAATGAATTTCTCTTCCATGTGTTTGTTTTTCTGACTCCTTAAAATTTGACTTATATTTTTAGAAATAAAAATGTGCTTAATTTATTTTTATTTTAGTTTCAGCTTTTTGATTGATGTGTTGCCTAGGTGTATGTTTAGAGGGTCATAGTGGGAGAAACATGACTCATGTTAAGTGATTCCTTAATCCTCTGTTTGGTTGCCAAGAAAGTTTTATGGAAAGAGAAGAAATTATCCTTTCAAGTTTAGTTTCACCGAGCTGAGCCATATCCATCTATTTGTTGCTGTATTATCCAAAAAGCTTCCTTGGCAACCAAATGGAAGGTAGATAAAGTGTGTCATGTTCTAAAAACGAAGTGTTTCAAAATGAAGATTTCAAAGCATGTTTTTTGGCGAATACATAGGGGAGCACCCTGGCTAGACTGTTAATTGTTGTAATTAGAATTGAGATTCTCTTTAGCTTTTTCCGAGAGAACTCTGCATTACAGCATGAGAATAGAAGCCTTGGCTGTTGGTGATTGGTGTTGAAGCTTGGGAGTACAGTACTGAGAATGATGAATATGATTTGATGGATGGAGGTTAACAAGGATGGTTTATTCACGTTGTGACAATGCTTGAGACTGAACAGCCAAGGAGTTATATGGTTGAACATGCAAGTGGTAGATTGGGAGGGGTAGGATTTATGTTAAACAATTTGAGAGAGTGGGAAAAGAATTTTGATTGGTGATACAACAATGATATTGCCCTTACTGTGCTGAGTGATAGAACATGGTTAGTGTATGTTGGCTGGATTTTCCAGCAAGACACACTCCAAGGGCAGTAGAATAAGTAAGCAAAACACAAGAGAATAAGAGAAACTACTTGCTGCAGAAATTCTGCAGAATATGAGTGAAAAACAGAGCAAAAACAGGGGATAAAACAGGGGAGAGGAAGCCTTTTTTCTGCAATGAGCTCTCGGCTCTTTTCTTCTATCTTTCTTCTACTTTCTTACTTCTTCTTCTTTTACATACGTTTCTTTCTTTCTACAGCTACCATATACAAAAAACAAGAGACACCTTTTTACAAAAGTAAGTTCTAGAACCACACATGTGGCTTCACAATAAACACACATTTTCACCTACCACAAACTAGAGTTTACTAAACACAACCAAAGGTAAAAGTTAACAAGTCAAAGCACATTAGTTTGTAACAGTGTAGTTGACACTTGATAGGACTTGTGGCATTGAGAAACCTAATCCTAGGTATTTGGATTAGTGATTAGCGTGGAGGTAGTAGAGTAGTATTGGGATATTGGTAGGTAGTAGCTGGAGTAGTTCCTTATCATCATCTTTCTTAGTTATCTTTATCTTATTATCTTAGTATTATCATCTCTAATAGTTGATTATTGTTATCATTATATCAGTAGGAGTAGTGGAGGAATTGGGATCTCTATCATAATGTAGTCGTAGTCCAGTAGGTTTCTCTTAGTTTTCTTGTAAGTAGATGCACGTTGGCAAGAAGGGGATTCATTGAGTTATTTTGTCAAACAACTTGATTTTTGGTGAACTCCTACCCTGAGTGGAGTGTTATCTAATAAAATTCCTTTCCTCACGTATCATTCATCCATAATTCACTACCAAATCCACATAAGCCTTATCAACCCTAGAGTCATAGTAGGCTGGTTGGCTTTAGCACTATAAGGATTATATTAACATGGGATGGCCCTAGGTTCTAGTTAATTACCAGGAAAAAAAAAAAGTGCAAAGTTTTGGTTCGCATCCTATATAGATTTGTTGTGAGTGATATTTGGCATTACCCAGGTACATAAGTTCTCCTAGGAGATTATGAATAATCCTTTTTTTTTTCTCAAAATAGAGAAGAGCGATCTTGTATATACTTTGTGCTAGACATAGAGGGCTATTTTATCATATGTAAAGGTTTGCTCCCATCTTATTAGTTATAATAGTGATCTGGAGAGTAATTGCAAGCTTGGGGGGTGAGTATCTTAGAAAGCTAAAGCATTGAGAAATAGGATGGATACCCAAACAAAGTACGGATTTTTCTTCATGCAAGATAGTTTCTGAAACTATGATTGGCATGCCCTGAAATCATAATTGAGGGCTTCATCCAGAAGGAAATAATTCAAATAAGCATAACATCAAATAATAGAAAATTACAACAGTATTGTCAAACAATAGATTTTAACAATCATACTGTGACCTTTATCGGTGCTACCCACACTCTCTTTCTTCTGCAACTGGATAGACAAGTCTAGCACTAGCTCCAAAATGAATGCAAAATGATAGAATAGATGAAACCGAAGACGACGGTGACCAGTCCAATTGAGAAAGTTAAGAAATGGTATCTGCTGTCTCCTCTAGGTTCCGTTGCAAGTCTAAATCCAGTGTAAATGGCCCACAATAGCAAGAAGACTGTGATCACTCTCACAAGGATACAAACAAAAGCTTCACAGATTGTCATCTTTCTTTCTGCTTCATTGTTCACATAAGATATTTTTTATCAGAAAACTTGAAGAGAATTAAAGAGATAAATGTACAAGTAAAGCAGAGTTGCAAGTGCAGATGGTGGAAAAGCTCACAGTATAGATATATGAAAACAGAACTTTGTTTGGTTTCATTAGTGCTGTGTATAAAATGCGTTGAATAGAATCCTAGATACACAAATCTCTTCTGCCGGTTATGGTTGCCAGCAACCCCCCTCTTTTTTTTTTTTTCTCAAATACAAGTTATCGTTCAAGTTGTAACATTATAATTCATTTTTGCTTCTGCCAAGTTTTGTGTTGATGGGGGGTTGTACAAGACAATTCAAAGTGGATTCCCCTTTACCATAATTTTGGTAGTGGGGGATTTATATAGCTTCAAATCCCAAAAAGTAAGCCTGTGGTATTCATTCTTCACCCTTCTGACCTTTCCAGATTTTTTTTTCTTTATATTTTTCAATGCAATTCTTCATTTACTAGAACAGGATAAGAGAAAAAGTGAAAGAAACGGAGGGACAAATTGTTATGGTGATCCTATTGGCAAACTAAGGAGAATCATATGAGCTTTCATGTTGCTACCTGGATGAGTGCCATTTTGCTCATCTTGATGCCGCAATCGTTCAGACAAAGTTAGATACAAGTAAGCAAGTATGGGAATCCCAAGAGCCAGAAACAAGAAACCAAGGAATATGGTTACAACTCCAATATAGACAGCCCACTGGCTGAACCCTTCCTCATCATCAGTATATATTTGAGTTTCGACAGCTGCTCCAGATCTCAAGCGAATATTCCCTAAGAGAATGGCTGTGATGATCAGAAACCAGGCTACGTGCAAGGCGACTGCACGCAGAGTTGCACCGCCTCGTTGGATCATCTTCCTCACCTTTCTCTTCACTGCTTCAGAATCCATCTTAGCCAAGAGAAAGACTATAAAGCACAAGGTAACATAAAATGATAATGAGACTTCATATATCGGATATGCATGTATAACAAACAAACCCATCTCTTTTGATAAACATGTATTTCAAGTTCACGTCCGATATTTTAGGGTTGTGGATACGATTATATTTCAAAAAAATCGAATGTCCTAATCCAATTCTATTTCCCATCAAGAATGGTATTAACGGTGAGTTATTGACATGAGATAGATGTTTGGCACATTGATGATTAGACGGGATAAAGCCCCTACACGTAAGATGTTCAAGGCTGCTTTGACGAAAAAACTGTACCTTCTTGCACACGAGGGCACAAAATAATAAATTAATATAACTTTTTTTAATTAAAAAAAGAAGAAGAAAAAAGAAAAGGAAACTACCGCGGACCAGACTACTACTACTACTACAAAAATAGTTACTTTCCACACTTATTTCATACCATTAACATAATGTGTTTTAAGTGATTTATAATATCACTACTTAAAAAATAAAATATAACATGTGATACTTTGTCATATTTACAGTTTTGCATCTACTTAACTAATACATAAATAAATCTTCTACTACCTTGGTACACGTTGATTTTTCATGTGGACAATAAATACCATTTATGCTATGGAATTTAATTTTGGTATTAGTAGGCGAAATATCCTTTTGGGTCAAATTATTATTGATTTCTTTTGAATGAATCGACCCTGATTAATGCTGCATTGTTGTCCATTGCAGGCTGGGAAAAATGCAGGGGGCGGGAGGGATGGAATGAATAAAGTTGTTCATTAAACAAGTTATGCTGAACTTGCAATTATGTAGCATGTTAAGCTGACATCCATTTCAAGGGAAAGGTACATTAATGAGCAACTGAGCATATCTCAAAACATTCAAAGTTCAAAGCCACCATCTGGGCATCACATAAGAAACACATCAATGACACCAGAGCCTTGATCATCATCATCATCAGTCACTGATCATCTCGATCTGCAACAGTAACAAAATAACAAAGAAAACATCAAAACGAAATCTTATACGAAGGAGAGAGAGAGAAAGAGACCAAGTCCTTCCATTTGATCACCATCGGCAGTACCAGATTGGCGTGTCAAAAGGGAACACATCGCTAAAAATAAATTCTTGAGGGGAATGAGCAACAAGACATCGATATCTTAGATAATATTTTCCAATCAAATCAGGACCACCAATCTCAAAGAACCAAATCTAAGTTGACCTAAGATTTCATAGCTCTCTATCTCATATTTATGCACTTGTACTAAAAAAATGTTCTCACTACACAATTTGGAAGTTTAAAAAGCTGATATATGCTACAATCTCAAATCTAAACTAACAAAGAAAGAGCAGCACGTATCACATGTAAAGGAACTAATCATATGGCTAACCTTTATTTATTGCCATTAAAAGGAAGCAGGTTTAGTCATTATCTTCTCGACCATAGTTGTATACTATCTCAATCTGCATGAACAACAAAATATCTCAACTGTGTCAAAAACAAATGCAAATCACATTAACTTGCAAGTATGATGAAGTCTAGAGCCTACTGATTGCAATGAAAAATCCATCAATCTACAATACAAACACTACACTTCACAATCTGAGAGGATAATGGAACATAAAAACTAAAAATAATAATAAAAAAAAAAAAAAGGAAAACCAATACATGAAAACACAACCCTTTTCTCAAACATATTGAAGTTCCCTCTTTCTTTTTCCCAACCTTCTTGCATTATAAACAACAGTTTTGGAATGCCATGTAAGAGGAATAGGTGCAACGCTCATATATTAGAATTCTTCCAAGTACCAAAAGAAAAAATCCTTTAGGCCCACAGTTACACAATCAACATAGTTAGAAGATAAAATTGATATTTTTCAGGGGTTAAAAAAGGTGATAACCAAGTTTAAGATTACCTATCCATTTCCATATGTTCCTAATTCTCCCATTTACATGAAATAGTAACTGGGATTAAGTGATTCCATATCCATATATGCCCATGAAAATGACGAAGTAAACTAGTGAAAAGAGGAAGGAAAACAAATTTGATAAGCCAAATAATGAATTATCATAATGACTTACCCCAGCTGGTGGAGTTGGGTTTCGCGTGAACTTGGAACCACCAGGAGCCCAAGGAACTGCACAAAACAAAGGAAAATATATATATATATATACACATATCATAGGAATAAGTGAGCTTCAAACTGCATAGGTAGACTTAAAAAAAAAGGCGCAATTTATGACGTATGCCGAGAATCACATAAATCATCTGAGTCCATATGACAATAATAAGAGCAACATCAACATAATCTGAAGATAACCTAACAGAATTTAATACAAAATCAACAAGCCTTCATCCTCAAGTCAATGCATGCAAATTTGTTTGATGTCCCAAAAATTTTATGAACTCCAAATTTTACGAGCTACCATAAACTTGATATGCATGTTAAGATCCAAGAATAGAGTGGATACACTTTTTCTCTTTGTCAATAATTTTAAGACCTTTTGGAATATGGTCAAACATGCCATCAATAAACACTAGAAATTTCTCACTGAGGTGATGCAGAACTTGTATTTTTAATCCTAATTTCTGAATCACAGACACCAAGAAACTGCAGCCTAAACAAGATTTAGATTCTGGGGCTTCCACCATTCTGCTTACCAATATAAGGATCAGGGTGCCGCCACTTATTGTAGCTAGCTTCACCATCAGCTATCAGTCTATCAATTGTGTCAGGGTCTTCCTGCAAATCCACCACAAAAATAAAATGAAACAAAATATCAGCAGACTTAGTAGCTACAAAAGGAACAGAGTTAGAGTGACAAAGATGTGCTGTCAACTTCCAATATTCAAGTAAGTTAAGGGAATCATAATCATCATCAGCAACATCATATTAGTACCATTATTACAATTTGCATTAATTTTACGGGCTTCAACTCAGTAGACCAGTTCATTCTTTCATAATAATCAAGTAACATTATCGCAATGTCTTGAACTAGGAATGAGCCTTTCACTTGGGTATTTACAGTCAAAAGACATGGGCTTCATTCATACACGAATAGGTTTACTAGAATGGAATTCCAGCATGGTTAAGGTATCTTCAAATTGACATTGTTGGACTGATTTCAATAAGCAGCAATCGCAGTTGTCCAAGCATGCCTGCTTATTTTTATATATTAGCTTTCTAAAATATTCCTACTAAATTTGAACAACAAAACTCAGACATTCACCATGAGAGTTAAATCATCACTTATTCCAAAAGCTTAAGCCAATAGAAAACAATAAATTTAATTAATACTTTAACATTCCCACTAAAACATGTGGGGAACATTTTAATTGAAACTGTGGACTCAAAATTCAAGTTTGGGACCTTAGCTTTGATATCATGTTAAATCACTACTTATTTCAAAACCACAAGTAAATAATATTACTATGCCACTGAAATACCTTCACACACGTTGGTTCACACGGAGTTCCTTCTCTCTATGAAAATGCAACTATAATCATTCCCTCCAACTAACTACGATAAATATACTACGGATTTTGGTAAAATGCAGGATCTTTTAAATCACCAACTAGGCTAAAAAAATCAGATTAAACAAATGAAAGAAGAAAAAAAAAGCAGCAAATATCTATAAGACCGAGAAATAAAATTTGTAATCAGCGAATTACACTCGTAGAAGCCACTCTTATAAGTTATAAGTTCCATTAATTATATATTTTTTCAGCTATAATTTTCTTTTCTTTTAGAAAAAAAAAAGAAGCAACTATGCTACTACATTACTACTATGAGCCAAACATATCAATTTCTTCTTCTTTTTTTTTTTTTCCTGTAGGAAAATAAACTATATACAGACAATAGAAGCAAAATTTTGAAGAAATTTGAAGAGAACGAACCACGTGTTTGTTGGCATCGAAACGCTCTCGGAGTTCTGAAGCCTGAAACAGAGAAAAATCATAAATTGAAAAGGTCAAAAGTAAGACGAGCTGAGATTTCAACGAGATCGGATTGGAAATGGAATAGATTGTGAAGAATGACGATCGTGATTACATCTTGGTAGAAGATGTGGCGATGGACGGCCCAGTTAAGCTTGTCCTTGAGAGCTCGCCTGTAAAGGATCCGAACCCTCTCCCTCTGCGCTGCTCTCCGAGCGAGGTACCCTGCTGTGGAGGTCACGCTCATCTCTCTCTCTCTCTCTCTCTCTCTAGACTCCTCGCCCTTCTCTCTCACCGCTTGCTCGCTCACCAGCAGGTTGGATTTGTCAAATTAAGCAGTGAGAGAACGACACCGTTTCCACGAGTCCCTGTTGGTTTTGTGATTGGCCCAATAGGCCTCCTATGCGGATGGGTTAAGATCCAAAGAAAACAGACTGTGGCCCATTAAGTTGTTTTGTAACTCAATAGAGAGAGAGAGAATGGGATACCCAGCCTGAGCTCGTCCTTTCCACTAAAAAGGCAAACGTACATTACTTCATTGGAGAAGAAACAACAACATCCTCTCTCTCTCTCTCGCTCGCCTGCCATTAATTTTTTGTTTGCCTATCGATATCGTGAAGGAAAAGTCAACTGATTCATCAAAACAAGTTAGGTTCGGTTTTTGTTTTTTCACAGGCCCTTGTTCCAAGGGAAAAGTCTATGGCATTTGAGATGATTATTTTTCGCGCTACTAGTACTAGGGGCAGGGACGGAGCTAGGAAAATTCAGGGGGCCGGGGGGGGGGGCGCAAAGCAAAATTTTTTTAAATGGGGGAACCCTTATTTTCATGATTTGAGATTGATATCAAGGGCTGAAATATAATAGTCCTTCATTTCTGATGAATAATAATTTTAGTACTCAATGTAATTTTTTAATGTCAATCAGACACTGCCTGATGAACTTTAATTTGAACTCCAAGCTGCACCAATTGTCTACTTAACAAAATTAATTTCTTTGCTGACATGTTACAGTTCAGAGTGTATTTGAAAATTTAGTTAGAATTATATGGGTGTTGAGGTTATAAGTTACCCTAATGGTGAGCGACTATGTAAGAGTATGGATCGAAGTACCGAGCTTGAAGTTGTGGTTGTTTCAGGGCCTTCTGAGTTGCGGATAGAAATAAGTTCTAAGATTTTACCCAGAAACTTACTTGGCATAAATGAAATTATTCTCTTAGTCTAATTTCAAACATACCAGATGGTAAAATAGGATATGGTTTTGTCCCTGCCGTAATCTTGGATATGGCTGTCAGGTCCGGCTTGACCACTAGGCGAATGAGGCACTCGTCTAGGGCCTTTGGATTAATAAAGCTAAAAAAAAATGCCCTAATTTTTTTTAATAATTTTTTTAAAAACAAAATTTATGGCCCATTTTTTTAATAAGGCCCCAATTTTTTTTTTTTTTTTTTTTTGTAAATAAAAACTTAAGGTCTCTAATCATGATAAGTAAGTAATTTAAAAAAGGCCTCAATTTAATTAATAAGCCCCAATATGATACGCATACAGTAAAATAAGACCAATTAATTCATAAAAGTAAATATCTTTATAATTAAAAAGGTGTATAAGTTTTTTTTTTGTGGGTTTTTATGGTTTTTTGACAATTTTTTTGGTGGGTATTGTTTGAAATAGGTGTATCAATGAGGTAATGATTCATATATATTTTTTTAATGTTTATTTTTGTGCTTGATTTTCTTGTAAGTCTTTGTCAATTTTTTTGGTGGGTTTTGATTAATAAAAATAAGACACTATTTTAAAGTTTCGCTTAAGGCCCCATAAAATATTGAGCCGCTCTGATGGCTGTTACTTGGGGATGATCATTTATATCCTGAAAATGAGGTTCTAAGAAAAAGTCATGTTTCCCTCCGGGTTGTCATGTACGTACGAGCAAGCTTACTTATAAATCAGGAAACTATTTTTGGTCATGTATTAGCATGTCTTAGCTAGCATAAGAGGTTTCTTTGTATATTGTTTACCATCTCTGAGCCAGTCCTGACTTTTGACCTTCTTTTTTTGAGTGATGGAGTTACACCTTTGCATATGGAGTGTGTGCTAAGTGCCTGCTCACATCAATGCCTCTAGGAGCATAGAACTATGAAGTAATCCATGTCTAAACCACCAAGGGTTGGCGACATCTGTTTAGAACTTCCACTATTGTACTCATAAAATAATAATAAAACCTTCCACACTATTGTATATTTGGATTCCTTTTATTTCAATTGAAACTTGAGTAGTCTCAAATTGGTACTTTTGAGAGGATGGATTTGTAAAATTGGACAATTAATAGCCTTGAGCAAATTAAGTTCATATAATGATCATGTGTTCAAATTTCATACACTTAAAACTAACATATATAAACGTGTTGCTGCACCATCTTGAAACTCCATCCACTAGACTAATTCAAACCAATTGCTGCACCACACTGAGCAAAGTATATAATTCACAATTCAAATTGAAATTTCGGTCAAACTACAAGGGAAAGAGTGTATTTGAAACTAGTAATGACTTCCAAAACGAGCAAGGGAAAGAGTGCATTTGAAACTAGTAATGACTTCCTCAACACTAACTCGTTTTGGTATTACTAGTTTCACAATTCAAATTGAAATCTTTTTTTTTTTTTCTTTTCTTCCTCCTCTTTTGTTTCTCCCGCAGCCGTGGTAGAGGGAGACTGCGAGGACTTGGGTGGCCCGCTAATCTGGTGGTTGTGGAGCTTGGAGGCGAAGGTGGCTGAGTCGTCGAAGTGGAAAGCGACATTGTTGTTGTGGTTAGACGGCGTTTCGTCGGAGAGGTCGCGGCGTGGCTTGAGGTCCCAAGCCGAGGTGGTCTTGGTGGGGTTGAGGTCCCAGGAAGGAGGCATGGTGGAGAACATTTGCTCGAGGAAGTCGTCGTGGTTGGTGGTGACTGGTGGGGTCGAAGTGGTGAATCTGGGAGCTTTGGATCTGTTGCGACGGTTGCTGCTGCTGTTGTTGATGGTGGTGATCGATGATTGTGGAGGTCTTGGAGGGAGATTTGAGGTGGGTTCAGGAGGGAGTTCATTCCTTGCATTTCTCTGCTACGTACGGTTGCATATCTTCCTCACTAAGAATCAACGTATTTGAGAACAAGAGAGAAAGAGAAGGAGAGAGAGAGAGAGTTTAGTTGAATGGGAAGTTAAGGAAACAGAGGGAAGGCATTTGAGAGGTGATCAAGCTCTGTGTGTTGCTGTGTTTCTCTTTCTCTTGCTCTATCTCTCTCTGTGGGGTCAAAGTGTTGAATCTGGGGGAAGAGAAGAGAGGTGCGCGGGATGAATAAAAAAAAAAAGAGGGGGAATCCGAAGACGAGAAAAAACAGCTGTGCGGGATGAGAGAGAAAAGAAGTGAGACAAGAGAAGACAAAAAAAAACATCACTAACGTTTGGTAATGTTACCAACGTAACCAAATGGTAACGTTTTAAATGTCAAACATTACCAAAATAAATAAATTATAAATTATATAATAAAAAATATATATAAAAAAAGGGGAAAAAATAAATAAGGAAAAAACCATTAGTAACGTTTCAAAATTGAAATGTTACTAAAATTAATAAATTATAAATTATATAATAAAAATATATATAATATATAAAAAAGGAGAAGACAAAAAATAAATAAAAAAGGGGGGAAAACCATTAGTAATGTTTCAATTTTGAAACGTTACCATTTGGTAACGTTTTAATTTTGAAACGTTACTAAAATAAATAAATTATAAATTATATAATAAAAAATATATAAAAAAGGGGGAAGAAAAATAAATAAGTAAGGGGAAAAATCATTAGTAGCGTTTCAAAATTGAAACGTTACCAAATGGTAACGTTTTAATTTTGAAACGTTACCAAATATATCATTTTTTTTAAATTTTTAAAACTTTCCATTAGTAACGTGTCAAAAATTGACACGTTACTAATCCCCCATTTTTTTGTAGTGCCCCCCCACACACACACACACATTTTTATTTTCATTTTTGATGTGTCAAGCTAAGGTGATAATTCTGTAGATGTGGAGTTATTTTATTGGGTTTGACGTAGTCTTACGCCCATATGTCACAATTTCATCAAAAGCCCTAACGGATGGTAGGTGATAGAGGGAGTGATTTGATATGGGAGTATACTTTAAGGAGTGATTTGATAAATTTTAAGCCCTAGAGAGTGATTAATAAAAGGTTAAACCCCATAGACCTATACAGTATTTTCCCCTATTTTATATCATCAATTTACATAGGGTTATTATTTTGGGATATTTTAACTCAAGGATTGTTAAGTAGCATATTTTTCAACATGACCTTATTTTTAGTTAGGAATTGTTCTCTTATGATATTTTATCTCATCAATTTACTTAGGGTTGTTCTGGTTTATTTCAAGTCATCAATTGTTTCACAGCATCTTCTTATGATCGGTAATTGTTGCAAAATTATGATTTCATAATGCAAATGTTACTAGGGTTGTTCTGTCTGACTAACTTTTCTACAGATGTAATGAGGTGCATTAATTTGTTGAAAGAATAAAAAAGCCGTTCGGATTTCGGAGAATGTCACTCTTGGCCAGAGTGAGAAGAACAAGATAAATGCTGCCAAATACTCAGCCATGATGGCTCCCATTGTTGTGGCCTTAAGAACAGCGTCTAGCAACAACTTGTCAGAAACACCTCATGAAGTTTGGTTCCATGAGGAGTATGGAGAACAATTGAAATCAGCCATTTTAACTTTTAAGACACCTCCAGCATTTGCCGCTACATTTGGATATGTGTGGCGACCATTTGACAATATTGCGGCATCCTTAGTATCCCAGAGGAAGTCAACAGTTTCTTTAAAGGAAGTTGCTGCATCTCAACTGGCTCTTTTATGATCTTCTGATGTGCCAATGCCTGGTATTGAGAGGCATGTAACAGTATCTTGCTTCTTTCTCGGAGCAAGTGGCTATCTTATCAACCAAGACTAAACCTAAAAAACTTGTTATCCTTGATGCATGAATCATGCAGCTCTTGCAAGCTACTAAGGGGTTTCTGCATTCATCTCCTGCAACTTGTAGTCATTCTCTTGGCATTCGATATTATTCTGTGACTCCAATCAGTGGTTGAGCTTGTCTGATCCAGTGGGTGGACAATATCATAAGTACATACAGCGTGTTAAGGTCTTGGCAAAACCATGTCCAGCTGGCACAACTCTCAGCGTTTGGTGCTGCAAACACGAAAGATTCAGTTCCTCCACCTGTTCCCCGACTAAGTGATATGTTCTATGGTAAAATAATACCAGCACTCAAAGACTGGGAGTAATTTCACGAAATGACTGGCCTCATGAAGTTGAGCGAAAGTTCTTATGGATCTTATGAAGGAGGTTCCTAGACAGCTTCTTCACCAAGAACTGTGGTGTGCTAGTGAAGGATTCAAAGCCTTCAGCTCAGAATTGAAAAGGTACCTTTTTAAGGACCTCATGAGATAGAACACTTTATTTTTTTTCTAAAAAGCTTTAATTCATTAAATCCATATACTTCACTCAACTGAACTAAAATCTTTTAACCCAATCACCTAGCGTTCATAAATCGAGTAACTTTTTTTCATGGAGTTTTATTTAATTCAATAACCTCTACAAAACCATCCATGGTCATCATATCATTCTTCTTTGCCTCGAGTCATATGTTGTCTTAGCTCTTCCTCTTTTACCTTTGGCATTGTGAATCACTCCTCCATATGAGTGCATATTATGGTACTTATCCTCATTGCATGTTGCCCAATCATCTATTTTAACATCCTTAATTTGGCACTTTTTCTTGAATTTGTTTGGTCATTGCCTACACAGATTACCACAAAACATGTGCATTCTTCTGTATTAATCCTTACAAGGTATACCGTCATGTTTAAGATTGGATGTTCACCTTCCACACCCCCCTGACCGTGTGAAAGATTACGATGTTTTTAGTGTTCCAAGGATTAAAAATTGATAGTCTGCTGTTTTATACTTTGATGACGTGGAAGTCTTATATTGTTGGGAGATTAAAGTGATTATTGAGTTTATACCAAGAGCACATTAATATACATAATTGAACACAACTTTAGCCCAAAAGCCTAAGTTAATGGACTAAGGTCCACTTAGGTATATTAAGCACTTTTTTCTTTTATATTTTCTCAATGTAGGACACAACACTCACAAGTACACTCACAACATATATGTTTGTCCAGAACTGGAAATATGTTGGCCGGAAAGACATGGAAGCTCATGATTACTTGGAACCACCAAACTTCTTTCAAATCAATTATAATCCTAACTCATGGATACTTGAAAAGGAAACCTCTTCAAAGCAATGATAAGCCTAAAGTTTGCATAGTAAAGCCCAAACGTGAGACTTGAATAATAACACAATGTCAACGATATTGGAAACTGAATCTAGCATTATGTAAAGTAGATAAGGAAGAAATCTGAGTATATTCATGCATGTGGCATATGTAAAATGATATGCATAACTTTTTTTTTTTTTTTGGTTTTAAGGGTTTCTTTGTGTAGTTTAATAATTTGTGATTTTCATATGCAGAACTTTGAATCAAGTAGGGCCTACAAATTGGGACACACTCTTAGGCTTGCAAATGAGCCGAGTGGCTCGTAAGCCTGCTCAATACTTGCCCGATTAAGCTCGACTTGAAATCGAGCTTGACATTGTTCAACCCGACTCATTACTGTACAAGCTGGCTCGATTAGCAAATGACATATACGCAGCTTCTCGACTAAACTCGACGGGGGCTCGTAAGTTCAACCCGATTAAGGCTTGACTCGCTCAACAAGCCCAACTCGTTTGGGGCTTGTAAGCTTGACCCGTTTAACACCCAACCCGACCCGACTTACATGATTTCGTTCATAAATTAGTAGATTAAATGATTATTAATTAAGTAACTAATTTATTTCTTATTATTTATAAATTATAATCACAATTTGCACAAAGTCAAAACTTAACAATTTAGATTTAGATCATATGTTGTGAATTGTGATCATAGGATCATATAATATAAGTATATAACGATTAACATTTACTCATATAATGATACAATCATATAAGTATATAAATGTTTACATATAAGATACAATATATATTAATATTGACATTATATACTTGACCCGTGTTAGGCAATAAGTATTAACATTTCAACACATTAACTAAATAATATGATAATAGTAATTAGTGTGTGTGACGTAATGACATTATATGATAATTGTGTGTGGCATAATAACATTAACTAACTATGTTACTATATTAGAAGAAGAATAATAAAATAAAAAAACCAACATTTTACTTGTTTGTTAGTTAATAGTGCATGAATAATAGCAACTTTCTAAGTTAGGGTATTATATATAGTGTAGTATTCAATTTATTGGGTTAAATACACTTTACCCCATTAAGTATCCACAATTTTGCAATTTGACGTCCAATGTTTAAAAATGACACTTTACCCCCACAAAGTATCTGATATTAGCAAAAAAGGCTAATGTTTACACTTTACCCCAAAGTAATTTATGTTTATACTTTATCCCCTAAGTAATTTTGTGTTTACATTGGTATTTTTTGCCAATGTTAGATACTTTTGTGGGGGTAAAGTGTCAATTTGTAAACATTGTGTGCCAAATTGCAAATTAGTGGATACTTAATGAGTGTAAAATGTATTTTTCCCGAATTTATTTGTATACATTAAGCTTATTAATTTTTATATTTTGAATCAAGAGCAAAGCTTTTATAATACAGGGCATTCCTTGAAGTATCCATAGTTAAACTACAAAGATACCAACGTCAAACAAGACGTATTACAATTCAAACTCTTAAAATAGATTCGCCAACCTATGATTAATCAACCAATGAAATACAGATCTGTACAAGACAGAACCAACTAATGCATAGGTAGCAATTATTCCTTGACACTGGGAGCTAAGAATTCTAGGTCAACACTTATTCCTTGACACTGAGGGCTAAGAACCTCAGGCCAACACTTATTCCTTGAAGTATCCGTAGTTAAACTACAAAGATACCAACGTCAAACAAGACGTATTACAATTCAAACTCTTAAAATAGATTCGCCAACCTATGATTAATCAACCAATGAAATACAGATTTGTACAAGACAGAACTAACAAATGCATAGGTAGCAATTATTCCTTGACACTGGGCCAACACTTATTCCTTGACATTAAGGCTGAGAACCCCAGGCCAACACTTGTCCTCCTTGACCTGGAAGCTAGGATAATGCTCACATCCATAACTCAAAGATCTGGACCAAACATCACACCCAAAAGCAGGCAGATTGAGATATGACTTATTACAAGCAAAGAAACAATAAAAATACAAGGAAATAAACATCGATTGCATGCAAGCAAATCCTGTGCATAGAAGGACGTGTTGGAAGCTCGATGCGGTGGGGGCACAAAAAAAGGCCCGGCAGTGGACGGAGAGTGGCAAAATAGGCGCAGAGAAGATCGGTAGAACTATGAAAACTAAAAAAACACACGAAAAAAACAGAGAGAAGCAATGTAGGAAAATACTAAAGCAAATACAAAGAAACCCAACAAAAACAAAATACAAAGGAAAATCAAAACAAAATAAAATAAAAGGAAACAACATACAGGGAAACTAAAGAAAATATAAAACAAAAGCATAACGATCAACCAGAGAAGGCTCAGGCGTGATCTGGTCGGAACATTGCTAAGGAAGGTGGCGATGGGAGAATGACGCGGTGGGGGTGTATAAAGGACCTACCTCAGGCGGAAGGCTATGAAATGCCGAAAGCCGGAAGACCCAAACAGGGCACAAAGACCCCCAAAAACAACCAGAAGAAAGAAAGGAAAGCCGGAGAAAACAAAAAAACCAAAGAAAGTGGTGAAGGGGAACCCGGTCAGGGCTAGATTATTAGGTAAATCGCTAGATCCTAGGGGTGGAGAGACCACCGTGCAAGGAGGAGGCCGGGAAAAAGGAAAAGGAAAGGGAGGGGAATCGAAACTAGGGCATCAAGTAAATAACTAGAGCTCGGTATGAAAGGGACGTAGGGAGGCCATCCCTCCCCAGGAGTGACGGCGATCTAGAAGGGGCTGCTAAAGCAAAAAAACCTAGAGAAAAATTGATTTAAATGATGTTAACCATTAAGAATTAACAATATAACATATTAAAAAAAAATAACATAACATATTAATGTTATATATATATAACATATTAATGTGCGATTAATACTAATGGTGCGTTTAAGATTACAATTTTACAAGAATAATTTGCATGTTAAAAATTACTACTTATAACTTATATACAAATATTATAATTTAATTTTAAAAATGTAACATATTGATTACTACATATATTGTATTATATATATTGTATTATTGTGATTATTTGAAACCTATTTAGTATTTACTTAAAAATCCTTTATTTAGAGTTTTTATGGGATACTATACACGCACGGTTTGTTGGATCCGGATCCTCTCCAGTCCTTTAAGCACCGGAGAATATCCGGTTAATGAAATCCAAGCCTAAAAAATGAGACACGTTGGACCTAGTGTAAAAGAATAATAAAAAAAAAGGTAAGTTAATGTTAACTTCTCCGTTAGACAGTCTTTAGAGAATAAAAAAATTAGTAAATAAAATAAAAAAAGAAAGCGAAGAAAAATGAAGGCAAAGGCGTGAAGAAAGAGGGATGGATTTGGGAGTGAAAAAATTTTGGTTCTTCATTTATTTTTTCCTTTAGTAATTTATGGGTCGTTCTAATTTTCTTCATTTTGAAATCATTGTGTTGATTTTGTTTATTTTCTCTTCTATTTGGTGCCAGATTTTTCATTTATGTTTCTGGGTTCTTCATTTTTAATTCATTTTTTATGAGTTCTTCATTTTTTGACTTTTGTAGTTCATGGGTCGATCTACTTTTCTCCTCATTTCGGAATCATTGTGTTGCTTTTGTTTATTTTCTCCTCTTTTCGGTGTTGGATTTTTCATTTATTTAGAAGGCAATTTATTTATTTATTTATTTTTTTGTGTTCTTCATTTTTTGACTTTTGTAGTTCATTGGTCATTCTTATTTTCTCCTCATTTTGAAATCATTGTGTTGCTTGTTGCCTTGTTTATTTCTTTCCTTTGTTTGGTAGCGATGAAACTTTTTTTTTTTTTTTGGTTCTTTCTATTTTTTCCACCCAATTTGTTGTTGATGGACAACTATTGCTCGAATGATTTGCTATTCCAATTTGCTCCTACTCCACAGTCCATGCTAGATCGTGTATATTGGCAGTAGTTGTGGTTGTGACATTTGAATTCAAGGGTCTCGGCACTCATTTGAATGAGTCAATCTTGTGGAACAACCTTATCTTCTGCTCCATTCACCCACTACACTGAGATTGGGTTCCTACAAAATTAGAAGAATCTGAAATAGCAAATTGGGTGCATCCAAAAATTGGTGAAAATTTTCCAATACAGGTGCTTTTCAGTAGTATGAGAGTTGGAATTTTCACAGAGGGGCTAGAAAACACCAAGGTGGCGATGTGTCAGTGCTTTGACTGTTCGTGGAGTCTGAGGAAAAAGAAAGCAAAGAAAAAAGATTGAGATGTTAACTTCTCCGTTATGTTTTTTTATTTAGGGTCTGACGTGTCTCATTGTTGGCCTTGGATATCTTTTAAAGAAATCTGAGTCGTTAACTAGATATTCTCTAGTCCTTTAAGGACTGGAGAGAATCTAGATCCCGGTTTGTTGGGTACTTTAGTTAATTAAATGGCTGGGATTTAATTGATAAAATTTGTATTTAATTTTAATGGTTTAAATCACTCATTTGGATAACTAATAGGCGAGCTCACATGTAATTACTCATATTAGATTATTATGATTATTTGAAATTTGAACTTTTCATCCAAATTAACGGTCAAGATATTATAAACAATCAAAACATAATCCGGATTCAGCAACTCATGCATGCAGAGGATATAGTGTATATATTCATCTCTTCGAAGCTTTCAGCAGTTCTAACACTAAAACAAAATTTGAAACCCTCTCTTAGGGCTGGGAAAATTCTCCGGCGTCTGGTATGTGCATCATCTTGCCGATCGTTGGTGTAATTGAGACTATTCATCGGACGGAAGGCGGAACAAAATTTTCATTTCCGACAAAGTTGGTTCGGTAGGCGGAAGGGATTTTGGGAAAGTCGGTTTTTGACCGACATCGACCGACTTCTACCGCCTTCAAAAGAACACCATTTTGAATATTTGTTAATATTCATTGTATTTATATGACAAAGATAAACATAGGCGTTTTTCTAGCTCAGCTGGTTAGGCGCTTCTTTGCCTTGTCCAGGGGTTGTGGGTTTGAGTCCCACGACTGATGTTAAATGTTTTTTTTTTTAAATTTCCTATTAAAACGGTGTCGTTTTGACTTGAATATGTGCCCTATATATATTTCTCAAATGAATTTCTGTGTCATTTACCCTAACCCTAGCCAGCTGTCATTCTCAACTTTCATCTTCCTCTCTCTCTCATCTCTCTCACCTCTCTCACTCTCCTCTCATCAAAACAAAAAAACCCAAAAAGAAAAGAAAAACCACAGCAGTGTGTGTGGGAATGACAGCAGAGATAGGAGGCAAAGAGGCTCCACAGCAATGTACCTCGCTCGATGTCGGAGAGCAGCGTAGAGGGAGAGGGTTCGGATCGCTGTTTTTGGATGCTCCTATTTCGCTAAAGCAATTGTAGTAGCTTCGGCACCCATTGATTTTGCACCCATAGCCAGGCGTCATGGTTTTGATTTCTAGTTTTGTTCTGATTTGGTCTTCTGTTAAGACTTGTTTTTGGGGTTTTGTTGTTTTCAATGCTCAAGGTTGTAGTTTGGTTTTGATTTCTGGTTTTGTTCTGTTTTGGTATTCTGTTAAGACTTGTTTTTGGGGTTTTCTTGTTGGATTTAACTTCAATACGGTCTGTCTGTAAAAGATGAGTTTTGCAGCATCCACTAAGACAATGACACCTCATAAAAAAGAGAAAAAATGCAAAAAAAAAAACTCTAAATCCTCCCGCAGTCGATTTCATCTAAGAGAAGGAAGAGAAAAAATAAAAAGAAAGAAGAAGGTAGAAGACGTGGGTTGTACGATGTCCCACGCTGCCTTTTCCCAAAACCTACGCCAACGCCCTCAATAGGTCCTCCAAGTCGAAGGTATAAACGGCGCCCTTGAAGAACACCAGCTTGTTCCTCTTTGCCTCAGTCGACACACCCGTGATGTCTTCCTTCGATGGGGCGTCCCACCACGAGAGCTTCTTCGACTTCTTCTCGACCGGATTCGGGCCCGGGTTCTTTGACGGTGACGGAGCCGATGACGGAAAGAATGGATTGCACGATTTCGATAGTCTATTTTTTGGTTTTTCTGATTGGTGTCCTCCGGTTTGGGTATGGTTTTTTCTTTGGTTTTTGCTCCGATTTTAGGATGATAAAATCCCAAAAAAAGGTTCACCTTCCCCTCTAGGTTTTAGTTTTGAATCCAAAATAAGTTTTGATGCATTAGAATCGATTTTGAGGCATTAGAATCGATTTTTGAGGCATTAGAATCAATTTTTAGGTTAGATTTACGTTTTTTGGTGTTTTCCGGTTGAGTTTGGCCAGAAATTAAGAAATTCGCTGGAGATGAGTCACGCCAGTGGGTCACAGAGACCTGGCGCCTGGTTTGAGCCTTGAGGCTAGATCCACGTCTGGGTCTCCTGCACTCTGGTTCTCGCTTTTGGAATCAGGCGTTTTGGGGTTTTATTGTTTTAATTTGTTGCTTTGTTCTCATTTTAATTTTTTGCACTTGATGAAGTGTCAAGATGGGATTGAAAGCTGCAAAATGCCCCTTTTGCAGATCGACCGTATGGTAGGGGCAGGTTTCTTGCTGTTTTATGGTTGTGGCCCAAACCGAGTTATACCGACGGACATCGACAATGTTGGTTGGTGTCGAAAATGCATTCCGATCGGTAAAGTCGGTGAATTTACCGACTTTACCGACTTGGGTGCGGTTAAATTTTTTTCCTTCCGACTCTGGCCGACACCGACCAATGCCCACCCCTCTCTCTATCTCTTACTCTCTCGAGTCTTCGGCAGCCGATTAAAGCCTTCAATCTTGTGTCTTCAAATCAAAACTCTCTCTATCTCCTTCTTTATCTCTATATGACTACCTCTATCTCTTCAAATCAAAACCCAGATCAAGTCTCAGCATCTGCTTGCCTCCGTCTTGCTCAAGGTAAGCTCCTCTGCACACACTCTCTCTCTCGTCACTTATTTCTCTCTGAGTCTCTCTCTATCTCATAGTCTCTAGTCCCTCCTCTCTCAGGCCCTAGAACTCGATGATTGGATCTAGAACGGAAAAAGGTTGGTGTTTACTGTTGATTAACTTTTTACTGTAAGATATAGATTTAAAGTTTAATGGTGTTTATCAATTTGTTTGTGTAAAGTGATTTATTGATTGTGTTTAGTGATTATTGTTTAACATCAAAGCAGGAAGATCGTGAAGTACTTTGTGTATCCTCAATGATTTTGCTAGGGTTCTTTCCCTTTATGTGCTTGTAGTATTAATCAAGAGAAAAGTTGGTCATTAATGAATTTTGTTTGTAATCTTTGCTTGCTTTGTGGTACAGGTTTCTGAGTAGAGTGGATGAATAAAAAGGGCATATGTATATTTTCACCTATTTTCACCTTGAGTTCGAAGCTAGATCTAGAATGGATGGAGCATGGTTAGTGTTTTTTGTCTTTCATTTATAGGAATCTGTATTTCTTGATGCTTCCTGTATTATTTCTATTATATCTTTACACCTTGGAACGGTTGCCATTGGGTTGGTTCTTGCTGGACAGTTAAAATAATTAAGAGTTGTATAAATTCTAACTGGTAAAGTGATTTGTGTTTCAGATATCCCAGTTAATGGCTTACTTGCACATGAGGCTAAATGTGACAAGATGTTGAAGTGGAGTTTCCTACAACAACTACAAGTTCCCTTGATTAATTTTAGTAATCACTAATATTGGCACGCTCTGTTCGATGGATTGTATTTGGAGATGCCTATATTATGTTTTAGTATGGAGCAGTTACAATTTGTTTAGCTTGATTGTGCATTTTGATACGAACTTGGGTCTGTATTGTGTACCTTTTTGAATTTTGATTGTACCATTGTTGTGTAGTGTGCCATATATTGCTGGCTTGACGAGTAAATGAGTTGGAGTAGAAATTAAAATAATGGAAACAATTGATTTTATATATTGTGACATTGGGAATGTGCAATATCTTTGTGGGTTTGATATATATTCTTTACTTATTTTCTGATATAAAATTTGCAAATGCTTACAATTGTTGTATTGTTACTTTTGCAGCTAAGAACCTTTAAAAAGGTGCTCACAGAATGCGAGTGGCAGGGGCGGATCTCCTCTTAAGGATGCAGGAAATTTTTTTTAAAAAAATTTTCATACATTTTATTTCAAAATTTTTCCTAGCCATAGCCCAGCCCCATTTTAAAAACTCAGCCCTCTAAAAATTAGCACAGCCAATAGCCCAGCCCATAAAAAAAATTTTGGTCAGAATTTTTTTCTCTCTTCCCCATCATTGCCGCATCCCCCTTTTAATTTATCTCTAGTCTCTTCCCCCAGACCAAAATCCCTAAAATTTTACCCTCTCCTCTTCCTCCTTGCTCACTTTCTCTTTTACTCCGGCCCCGGCGACGACGAAGAACCACCACTCTCCCTCCCTCGCTCATTCTCTCTCTCTCTCTCTCTCTCTCACTCCGGCGATGGTGAAGAAGAACAGCAATTAGAAAATCCCTTCGGCAAAGAAAAATCCCAAATCCCTCATCATCAACTTCTCCCTCCCTCTTTTCGTTAATTATTCGAATCATTTATTTTCTTTCTTATTATTATTTTTTAACTATGAACGCAGGTTTCGCATCCGATGCGATCGTTAGGTGAGAGATCGGTGACATCGGTCTCCGAGGTTTCATTTCTGAGGGTTTTCGTGCCCACCTGGCTAGCAGGTCTTTAAGATTTTAGTAAAACTTGTAATTTTGGGATCTTTGAGACTTTGATGCATATGATTGTGGAATTGTTAAAAGGTTATTTGGCATATAAATAGTGGTACTCTTTGTACTTGTGCATTTTTTAAATTTGACTCTGATTTGGCACCGTATCATGAGTGAGATCTTTGTTCTTTTTTCATTATGCATTTCTTACTTCCCATGTTCTGGCTGGCATATTGTGCATGCTATTTAGTAATATAGGTCCTTGTCTCTTTCTATTTTCAGCTGCGCTGTTCTCATCCTTGTTTATTGAACATCTCTTCTGCAATGGTTGACATGAAGGCAGGCACACTTACTATGTGCTCAACAAGGGATTCCTTTATCCGAATATGGGGTAAGCTCTCAAATTTCTTGCATCTCTTCTGCAGCAATGTTGTCATCTTCAGTAATTTTTGTAAGGTTTTTGCCATCAATAATTATCAATTAGCTATATGGCTCATGGAATGGAAGCATGGAACCTTTGTTGCCATTTACTGTTATAATTAGTATAATGAAATGCTTTAACTATAGTCATGGAACAACTTATTAAAGAATGACCAATGTGATTTGAAGAAAAAAAATAAAGACTTGAACTTGTTATACCCTGAATGTAGATCGATAATTTGAGGGATGAAGTATCACCATTATTCTATGCCTGAGGCTAATATTTCCTTAAGCATCTGTATTTGAACTTGTATAAGGACAATGGGTACTTTATAATGTAATGCAGCCTATTTAACATGTTCGCTTAGTGTT
Organism: Carpinus viminea; assembly: GCA_013348765.1. Taxonomy (NCBI): domain Eukaryota; kingdom Viridiplantae; phylum Streptophyta; class Magnoliopsida; order Fagales; family Betulaceae; genus Carpinus; species Carpinus viminea. Next base: position 10,615,259 of record CP054669.1, on the reverse strand, counting down.
GGTATGAACTCATAAGAATGATAAGTTTAGTACAATATGATGCAGCCTATGTAGCATGCCTGCTTAATATTGGTGGCTGGTATAACATTCAGTGTAAGTTTTATCTATATGTATGCTGCTTACATTTGTTTGGCCTTAAATAAGAGTAAGTAATTATAAGAAGGATTCTCCTCCCTTTCCTAGGTTCTGGTTGACTTGATCCGAGTACGGAGTACTAGATTGGGCATTTGAAGCTGCTGGTCAGAAAACAAGAGGCATGGGCCAAGATGCTGTTGCATACCATCTTGGACTTCACTTGACTCCTGCTTAGGTAAGTGTTCATTGGGTTATGGTACTTATTGCCATTTAGTCTTGAGCCTTTTTACTTTGTACCATTCTTTACGTATTCCCTAGATAATATGATTGTAAAAAAAAAATTGAGCCCCTAAAAGCTGTTTAGATGAATTGTTTTTAATTGTATTTATAATATTATAATAAAAATATAATATATAAAGAGAGCAACAACAAAAAAATTTATCATTATATTTTATTATTTTTTCACGTCCCTGCTTGGAAGAATTCTTGGATCCGCCACTGTTGAGTGGGGACGTTGGCGTGAAACGATCATACAACTAGAGGAATGGATAGTTTGATCATTAACAATGATATAAGAGTTAGAGCACACATTGTTGAAACCTACATGGGCCATAGCCAAGAGGTTTGTGGGATAAAATGGTTGACCTCAGGCTAGCAACTGGCGAGTGGAGGTAGTGATTAGGGTGTAAAATCAGGCAGTGCAGGCGGCCTGCTCAAGCTCGGCTCGGGCTCGGCTCGACAAGGTTTGAATCGAGCTCGAGCTCAAGCTCGAGTTGAAATCAGCAATATCAAAATCAAAATCAAAGCCAAAATCAAAATCAACAGCCATATATTCATTGTCCAAACAGACTAAAACATGCGCAAGAAAAAACCAACAAAATAAAAAAGTGAGATCTGAGAAAGTGAATTGAGAAATGCCATCATTACTTCTCTTGAAGATGTATCGCTCCATCTGGTAGTTGCAGTTCTTGGTGCCGAGGTGGACCTCTGAACATCATCTAGATGTTGGCTTCCTTCTGCGAGAGTTGGCGAGTTGCGGCGTCGGTGGTGTTAGTCATGCTTGAGGAAGCAAGAAGAAAGGGGCGCTGAGAAGTTAATTGTGGGGCAGATTTGGTGATATTTTGGTGACTAGGTACATGTGTATGGTGAAGCTGAGAAGGCTGAAGGCACCACTGTAGCTGTAGCTAGCAAGCACTTGAGGAATAACTGTAGTTAATAAGGGCTACGCTTATTTTTTATTTTTATTTTTGACAGCCTTAATAAGGGAAGCCTTATTAGAAAGGCTTTCTAATAAGGCTTGTATATATAATATATATAAAATACATAATATTATATATATACGAGCTTATATGAGTTGATTCACGAGTTTAGCCTAGTCAAGCCAAGCTTGCTTCGTTTAATATTCGAGTTAAGATTTGTGTTCATGAAGTGCTTCATTTAATATTTGAATTGAGCTCGAGCCGAGCTTGTTCGCGAGATGCTTTGCTCACTTAACACCCATAGTAGTGATAATCTCCTCCACATCTGGGACATATTAAGGGCAACTTTGAATTCAGTGACACGGTGGCTTTAGAGGCTTGAGGACCATACATTTGCATGAAAGCCCTTGCTTGGTATTCTTTCCAAAGCAATTTACTGGCTTCTGGTGGAGGTGAAGGTGATAGATGCATAAATTTCTTTAACACCCACACGGGTGCTTGCTTGAGCTCAGTCGACACTGGCTCTCTGGTTTCTGCTCTATTGTGGAGCAAGAATGAGAGAGAGCTGCTTAGTTCTCATGGTCTTCTTTAGAATGAGCTCATTCTTTGGAAATACCCATCAATGGTGAAGATGGCAGAGCTGAAAGGTCATACCCCTAGGGTTTTATTTTTTTTTTTTATGGCTCAGGTAATTTATTTTATTACTAATTTTCTTGACCATAGTTTTTGGTCTTGTTCATAGTCTAATAGTTTTCATCCTTTACTTATTTCATAGCCTGGATGGTTGCACCGTAGCATTCATAGATGTTGAGGGGAGTGATCATGACACAATAAATTGTTGTACTCACACTGAAGCTTTAAGTCTACAGCTTTATCCATATTATCGAATGTGATTCACCTGAGCAAAAGGCTCTAGGTTTGCTTTGCTTTGTGAGTAGCTTTTGGGACTCCAGAAGGGTTCCAAATTCTTAGCCATCCATTGTGGATTGGACACGTCGCGAATTGGCTCCAGGTTTCGAATTTTTCGAAGGTGAGCACATGATTTCCCCCTGAAATGTCAATGGGGCAGGATTCCTCCAAGCGCTTCAGACCTTCTAGTTCTTTCCTGTCCTATTTTGATTCGCCTTTAAGAAGTCATTAATTGGGCGAAGGACTATTCACAATTTTTCAACCCATGGAGATTGGTTGATCCGAGATGAACATATGGAAATATCCTTAGGGTATAGGAACCTTGCACGATTGACTAAAGCCCAGAAGGCAACACGTGAGTGTCGGGCTAGGGAGTTTCCTGATTGATTCTTCGCTAGCACAAGGCCCCATTTCTTGGTAAATGGCTAGGTGCTTTCCAGTCGTTCAAATTTCTACAGGGTCCGTACCTGTTTCATGATGGTAATTCTGAAAGAAGGTTTGGTTGATGATGAAGTTGCTTTAGTGAAGGTTCAATGGACACAGTGAAGACCCGGTGAATGCAAATGAGGGTCTGGTAGATGTGGATCTTGTTGAAGACAACGTAGTTGGGGTTGAATCATCGAGCGACACTACTTTAGTTGGATGTGTTGTTGGGTGGCCAACAAGAAGTTACCTCGGATCTAGTTCCTTCCGAGGAATAGTCTTATGTTAGGCCAACAAAGAGGAGACGTTTGCGAAAGAACACCAGAGTTCCACAGCAAGTTGTCTATGAGATTTTGTCCTTTTCATCTAGCGGGAACGTTCCAGTTGACAATTCCTTGAAGATTCCTATTGGCGAGCAAGGAGGCTCTTTTGCTGATGACTCGCATCCTGTAAGTGGACCACAAGATTCGTTTGCAGTTGACGGACCCCAAGGTTCGTTTGCAGTTGGCAGACCAGGAAGTTCGCCTCCCACAGTTGCATGCGTTGGTGAAGTTGCATGGATGATGCCTTTAGCCGTTCAACAACATGGGCAACCCATTGTACACTTAGTTTTTTCCAATTCATCCTCTTCATTCGATTGTCCTAGTCCACTGAGTGAACGTGACAATGCTCGTCCTCAGGGTTTTGTTGAGTAGAATATTTATGAAGATTGGGGTATGCTCGCCGAATAAGTCAATGAAGATGTATCCGAAGTTGTTGATCCAATTGAGCCTTTGGGAGGAGACGCCTCTTTTCGGCTTTTAGCGCAATTACTTCCGGTTGTTTAGGAGGAATGGTGACCTCATTTGGCTTTGTGTGCTGCTCTAGGATGTGATTTAGTTGATATTGGGTCCCAAAGTTCACCTTCGTAATTAATGACAAAGATGGCGAAGAGTATTCTTGGATCTGTGCACTCGGAGGTAATTGAGTCGCCTTATGAAGACAACAGTACAATTGTACCAGCGTTGATGGAGAGATTTTGGAGGGAGCTACAGAGACACAAGCTATTAGTAATGTTCCATTTTCTACAACTGTCTTTCTGTTCTACCTTCACGTGGGGTGGAGAACACTTGGGCTTCCCCCAGGCCTTGATGAGTTCGTTATCTATTTGGACGGACTTAGGGGTTGGAGGTCCGCTTGAAGTTTTGGAAGGTTTACTAAGACCAAACTTACCTCCTACTGCAACAGACCAAACTTACCTTCTACTGTGGCGAATCCAGTGGCTCGTCAAGTTTGTTCTGTCTTTGCCTAGGCTGCTTTGGATGTTGTGGCCTTGTGTAAGGTAATTGTTTTGGATCCCAGAGTTTCTGAAGTTGCCAGCTCCTATTACACATCGATAGCTTAAGAGTTAGAGCTTAAACTTGAGGCCGCTTTAAAGGAAAATTCTTTGCTCAAAGAAAAAAAATTGTGATTTGTCTTTGAAGTTGGAAAAATATTAGGCTATGCAGGTCAATTGATTTGAATGTCTTCATCTTCAAGTGGTTTGCGCCGAATTGTCCTTGGAGTTAGAGAGACATCAAGCTCTAGAGGCCACTTGCACTGAATGCCTTCGTCTTCAATCTATTTGTGCTAAAATGGAGGCTAGATCTTTAGCCTTTGAGAATGCGCAAGTGTTTGACCGCGAAAAGGTTCGTGTAGCTGAGGAATCGGTTTGTAACGCCCAGTCAATGCATTATGCTTTCTCAGTTGCCAAGAGGAAAGCAAAATCAAAAGTTTTAACAGCTCACGCCGCATTGAGGAGAGTTGAAGCTAAGGCTCGCCGTGAGGCCCAACAGTCGAGGTAGAAGGATTTGGCAATTCGACAAGCACGGGAGGACGCTGCTGAGGAGAGAGAAGAATTCTTTGCTTGCCTGAGATTTTAGGAAGGAGAAATGCTTGCTCTCATAGAAGAGCTATGGTGCGTCGTTGTAGCCTTTCAAAGTAGCTGGAGGCACGTTTTTAGAAGCAGGTTCGGGGCATGTCAAGATTACTGGTGTGGGCTACATGGGCCAGTAGACCTTGAGACCTTGAGAAGGCTCTTCCCCGGGAGGTTCGAGAACCATTGTTCGATGCCTTTAGGAGTGCTTGCTCTTCCGCCTTTCTCCCCTGTCCTGCATCTAGGAATGGTGAAGAGCTTCCTGACAGTGGCGATAATCCTTCGCCTTTTGTATGCTTAATTTTGGAATTTTGCCTAATTTTTTTGTGTCTCCTTTTGTACCTGTACTTAACTGAAATAAGCTTATAAAAGTCGTTGGTCAATTCAGGCAAGTTTGGTCCTAGTAGACCTTCCAAAACTTCAAGCGGACCTCCAACCCCTAAGTTCACCCAAACAGATAATGAACTCATCAAGGCCTGGGGGGAAAGTCCTAGTATTCTCCACTCCACATGAAGGCAGAATAGGAAAAGTTGCAGAATATGGAACAATGCTAGCAGCTTGTGTCTTTGTAGCTCCATCCAAAATCTCTCCATCAACGTATGGTACCGTGGTACTGTTGTCTTCATAAGGCGACTCAATAACCTTCGTGTGCTCGGATCCAAAAGAACACTCTTGCCATCTTGGTCATTAATTACAAAGGTGAACTCTAGGGACCCAATATCAGCTAAATCACATCCTGGAACAGCACACAAAGCCAAAAGAGGTCGCCCTTCCTCTTGAACAACCTTGGTAGAGGTCTTAGTCTCCGGAATTGTGCCCAAAGCTAGAAATAGAGGTGTTTCCTCCCCAACAGCTCCAACTGGATCAATAGCAGTTTCAGATATGTCTTAATTGACTTAGTTTGTGGGCATACCCCGTCTTCAGAAATATTATACTCAACGGAACCCTGAGGACAAGCATTGTCGGGTTCACTTGGTGACTAGAACGATCGGATGAAGATGATGAACTAGAAAAAACTAAGCGTACAATGGGTTGCTCAGGTCATTGAACGGCTAAAGGTTTCATCCATGCAGCTTCACCAACGCCCGCAACTGTAGGAGGCGAACTTCCTGGTTTGCTAGCTTCAAACAAACCTTGGGGTTCGCCAACTACAAAAACCCTTTGGTCCACTTGCAGATGTGAGTCATTAGCAAAAAAGCATCCTTGCTCGCCAATGGGAATTTCCAAGGAACTGTCAACCGGAACATTCTCACTAGATGAAGAGGACGAAATCTCATAGATGACTTGCTGTGAAATTTTGGTGTTCTTTCGCAAACGTCTCCTCTTTGCTGGCCTAACATAAGATTATTCCTCAGAAGGAACTAGATCCGAGGCAGCTTCTTGTTGGCCACCTAACGACACATCCAACTGAAGTAGTGTCGCTTGATTATTCAGCCCCAATTGCATTGTCTTTAACAAGATCCACATCGTGGCGAGCCAAACCTTGTGGTCCCACATCTGCCAGACCCTCATTTGCATTTGTCGGGTCTTCACCTATGTCCATCGAACCTTCACTGAAGCAACTTCATCATCAACCAAACCTTCTTTCAGAATTACGATCATGAAATAGGTATGAACCCTATAGAAATTTGAAGGATGAGAAGGCACTTGACCATTTACTAAGAAACGGGGCCTGGTGCTAGCAAAGAATCAATCAGGAAACTCCCTAGCCCGACGCTCATGTGCCACCTTCTGGGTTTTAGTCAATCATTCCAGGTTCTTGTACCCCAAGGTTTCTTCCATATGTTTGTCTTGGATCAACCAATCTCCGTGGGTCCAAAAATTGTGAATGGTGGTTTGAGTCCTTTACCCAATTAATGATCACTTGAAGGTGAATCAAAATAGGACGGGGAAGAGCTGGAAGGTCTGAAGTACTTGGGGGAATCTTGCCCCATTGAGATTTCGGGGGGAAATCATGCCTGTCACCTTCAAAAAATTCGAAACCTGGAGAGATGAAGAACTTGTTCCCCTAGATTTTGATTTTTGAAATCCGATAAGGGAGTTTGAAAACATCTCTGTCCTTACAAGCATGGAATTTCCAAGTATTAGTCGCCTCCTTGTTCGCCTGATATATAGTGTACAAATAGAGGAATTCTTGTGCGGTCAAAGTGAATGTCCTCTATCTTTATGCAATATTGGCTAAAGAATGGCCATCCCCACCAAGACTCACCATCCGTTGGGAGCAATTTGGAACAGAGCCAAATTTAGAAGATGCAAGACCTCCTTGATGACCCTGCTGAACCGACAGTCTAAAATCGGCCTCGAGTATATGGAGTGACAAACAAATCTCATTTCCACCTTCTAGACCGGTAGCACCTTCGCCAACTCTGGGAAACTCTAACCTGAACACCCTCTGGAAAATTAGACCTTTCCTTTTCTTGCAACATCATTTTTTGTGTGCCTTACTTGGATGCGAACTGTGTGGTCGATCTTGTATATTCGTGGTCATCTTTGGAATGATATTCAATTAATATTCATGCGGACAGTCCTGACAAGGTCTACCCAAAAAGGTTAAATCCTTTTTTGGAAAGGACAAACTCTATTTTCTGCAACCTTTAGGCTCCCACATCTATTGTTTTGGTGGGAGGATGTATTCTCATGAGCCAATTCATGACGTTTTCTCCTTGTTCTTATGACATCATTTTGTGTGCCTTTTTTGGATGCAAACCGTGCGGTCGATATTGTATATTCGTGGTCGTCTTTGGAATGGTATTCAATTAATATTCACATGGATAGTCTCGTCAAGGTCTACCCAAAAAGGCTAAATCCTTTATGGAAAGGACAAACTCTTTTTTGCTACCTTTAGGCTCCCACATCTATTGTTTTGGTGGAGGACCTATTATCGTGAACCAATTCGCGACGTGTCCAATCTGCGATTGATGGCTAAGAATTTGGAAACCTTTTGGAGTCCCAAAAGCTACTCATAAAGCAAACTCGGAGCCTTTTGCTCATGTGAATCACATCCGATAATATGGATAAAGCTGTAGATTTAAAGCTTGCTTCAGTGTAAGTACAACAATTTTGTGTTGTGATCACTCCCCTCAACATCTACGGATGCTATGGTGTAACCATCCGGGCTATGAAATAAGTAAAGGATGAAAACCATTAGGCTATGAACAAGACCAAAAACTATGGTCAGGAAAATTAGTAAGAAAATAAATTACCTGAGCCATAAAAAAAACCCTAGACGTATGACATTTCAGCTTTGCCATCTTCACCATTGATGGGTATTTCCAAAGAATGAGCTCATTCTGAAGAAGACCATGAGGGCTAAGCGGCGTTCTCTCATTCTTGCTCCACAACCGAGCAAAAATCAGAGAGCCAGCGTTGACTGAGCTCAAGCAAGCACCGGTTTGGGTGTTCTAGAACTTTATGCACATATCACCTTCACCTTCACCGAAGCCAGTAAATTGCTCTGGAAAGGATACCGAGCAAGGGCTTTCACTGCAGATATATGGTCCTCAAGTCTCTGAAGCCATCGTGTCACTGAAATTGAAGTTGCCCTTGATCTATCCCAAATGTGGAGGAGATTATCACTACCTCCACTTGCCAATTGTTGGCCTGAGGTCGACCATTTTATCCCACAAACCTCTTGGCTATGGCCCTGTAGGTTTCAACAATGTGTGCTTTGACTCTTACATTGTTAATGATTAGACTGTCCATTCCTCCGGTTGTAAGGATATGATTGTTCCACACCAGCGTCCCCACTCACATTCTGTGACCACCTCTTAAGGTTCTTAGCTGCAAAAGTAACAATACAACAATTGTAAGTATTTGCAAATTTTATATCAGAAAATAAGTAAAGAATATGAAAGAACAACGAAAAATTGAAGAACCAGTTGATTAGCTGTTAAATCCCACAATTGCACTTTAGAATTGTTCAAGCCAATGGCAATGTGCTGGCCATCAGGAGTCCAGCAAACACTTGTAACAGGGCCATCTTCCTCATCAATATTGACAAGTTCAAAGGTAGAACCATTTGAAGTATTCCACAGATAAACTATATTTCCACTTGCAAACAAGGAAAAATTGTTTTCACCTAGAAAGTAAAAAGAATATGTTTGTACTACATCCTTTATTACACCTTATATATTGATGTGCAATCCACATTTTATGAAGATTAGTTTTTTAAATTGACGTGGCAATTCAATCTTCCATGTACATTTTATGAAGATTAGTTTTATAAATTGATGCGTCAATCCAATCTTCAATGTGGAATGCTACATGACAGTACACATTTTAATAGTTAACATGATAAGAATCTTAGACTATTATGTTAATTTGTAATGACTCATAATTCCATCAAAGTTAAAGTTGTTTAATATAAAAGTGAGGCTAAAAATTTAGAAGTTACCCACGAAAAGAATTATTATAATAAGATGAAGTACAATAAGTTGAGTAAAGCGAGTCTTATATGTGATTCGAAAACGCACAAAATTTGCATTTTTAATTTGCAATTTTTTTTCTTTAAAAAAAACAATGTCAAACGATTCAAGGAATCAAGGTCATTGTCACATATAATTCTCACATACATATGAAGGTGGACCGAAATTTCAAGGTTCAACAAAATTTTCCTATATAAAATAGAAAACAAAAAAGAAATATTGTATTAAAGTTAATGCTGTGAGAAAAATTATATATATATTTTTATCAAATAAATTTAGTTACTTGGAATATCTTTGTTGTCTGAACCATAGTTGGATTCATCTTCTGTCATACTTTGACTAGTTGAATCCGTTAGTTGAACAATATTGTAATGAGAATTGTTGCTATACGGTCAAAGTAGAAAACTTATGTTTTATGCCTTCCACTCAAATACTGACACCTCATATTATTTCAACATACAAATAAGCTTGGTTTCACAGGATAATAACCCCAACAGCAAATTTCACCCAACCCAAACCATCCGATAGCCCCCTCCTTGGTAGAGACGCCACCCTCTCCTTGGCAGATATGTTGCCCCCTCCCCGACTACCCACGGCTTGGGTCTCAACCCACAACATGGGTCAGGCGAGACTCACGCCTAGGTCTCGCCAAACCCAATGTGGGTCAGGTGAGACCCACACCTAGGTCTCGCAAGACCCACGGGAAAACAGACCGGCTTGAAAACTATCATGACCCGTCTCCAATCTGTTTCTAATGCCTCAAAACTCTTTATTGCCTAAAACTCGTTCTTGTTTTGCAAAACTAAAACCTAGAGGTGAAGGGTTAACCTTAAGGGAGATTTTATCACCCTAAACCGGAGAAAACCACTGTTGCACTGGAGCCACAGCCATTCTTTCTCTTTCTTCTTTCTTTCTATCTTCTTCTTCTTCTTCTTCTTTTCTTTTTTTTTTTTTTTTTTTTTTTTCTTTTTTCAATGATTCTGATTGTAGGCTAATTTTATGCAATTAGCAATGTGGGATTGGTGGGCAACATGTTGGTCACTTATGCCATGACCGAACGGAAGTTATTCTCTATTGTAATTCCTAACTTGCCTAGATCTACTTCCACTACCAACACTATCAACTCCTTGATTTATTTTCCTTCTTTTGTGTTGTGTAAGTCTTGAATTTTTCATTTTGTTTCTATTGTCCGTCATACTGAAAGAAGTTGAATCCATTGGTATGTTGTAATTTCTAAGTTGCTTATACTTACTTTCACTACCCACACTAATGCATCAATGTTTTTTGTCTTTCATAATACTCTATCTTATCTGTCGTGAAATTGTTGCATTTTCCATCATGTTTCTATTGCAAAATGTTAAAGAAAAAAAACATTAATGTCATATTTTACATCCTATGATTTAGTTCATCTAATTCAATTAAAATATATAACATTATTTCAACTAAAGAGTATAATCAAAATAATGCAATAGAATATATACAAAATAAATTGTTAACATCATATTTCCACTAAAGAAAAGAGTATTAATTACATAACAATTCAATTAATGAATTAAAATATTTATATAGCAAGGAAATGTATTGAGAAATTAGTAGACTCATAATATTAAGAAATTAATACTACAAAAAATTAAATCAACTAAATAAAAAGTTAAGAATAAAGATGATCTTAATATCAAGGATTTGCAATCTTATTAAGATTTATATGGAGACTTAATGTGAAAGATGATGGAAATTACTATTTAGAAATATACTGAGTTATTGAAAGAAAAGTCACATTTTTAAATGCCGAAAATTCAATGTGTGACCTTAAATAAAACTGTTTTAAGACCTAGTATAATGATGAGAAATGAATATTTTAAAAGTAGTTTCATGATTTTTAGACACTTGTAAAAGAAGTTATGATTTTTAGAAGATGTAAATGTCAAAACAGGAATTTCAGTCAAACAAAGGCATAGAATTTAGATATCAAAAAGTTATGGGTTGTTATGATTTTTGGATATGTTGTAAGTCTTTGAATGAGAAAATTTCAAGCCAAATTTCGTGTCATTTGAAGTTAAATTAAAATAGTTATGATTTTTCTAAATTTAATAGGTCAAGCTGTCAAGTAGTTGAGGTACTTGTGACTTGGGAAATTAATTGGATAGGTTAATGATCCTAGTAGACCATGATTTTTAGGTATGCGGTAGTTAAAAGAATTATATTTATTGAGGATTAATTATAATATATACTTATAAGAGGACCTATTAAAGCAGGATTTCTTTTTAACCAATTAGAGGCCTTCTAGAAATCTAAGAGATACTTAATTGTCTACTTAAAAAATTCCCTAATCACCTTAGCCCCCAAGAAATAAATCAAAACCAACGTGGTGTTGTTTGGACAATTGGATGAAAATGGACGGCCATGATGATCAATTGGAGAATCTCCAATTGATCCTCCAGTTGGAGGGGATCCAGATCCCTCACTCTGCAACCAAATATATCCCAAGAATACCAATCTAACATATATATATGGAGCAATAGACCATTCAACAATATGTCTTTGGGTGTTATACCATGCTTGGGCAATTCATCAAAAGATTTTCTTTGTCCTTAGAATTGAGTTCAACCATACATGCACCTTTTTTTTCAGCATAAAATGACTTTCACATTGCGCCAAAGAACGTCGAGGTTTATCCCCCCAAAAAAAAAACACAAATCAAGGTTTGAATCGTTACATTCATCCAAAATCCATGATGATTTTTCATTGTACATCATACAATTTATAATATTTGGGTTTTTTCTAAGTTTATTCTAAATGTTCACCACTTTCTTAAGAACTGTGGAGGCAAAGTATTTAAATTTCATTTAGTTCGTCAATTTTGCTAATTGAATAAATTGTATATATTAGTATACTTTCTTTGTTTCTTATTTAATAAAAATCTAAATTTTACAAGTAATTTAATACAAAAATCAGTCTGCTATTTGATGTGTTTATTTATTTAATGTTACTCAACGTGGTCATCAAAAATGGATTTGGCTTTAGTGTCATAAAAAAAAATTACACCAATTTTTTTAATGTGTAATTCTTACAAATATTTTTAATAGAATTAATAACATCTACACTTAGAATATGTAAAATTAAGTATATATGAAAATCACGTATTGTAAGAAGATATATATGTTATGAGTTGACTGGGTTTATTTTATTTTTTCTCTCTCTCATTGAAGTCTAAACCAATTTATAAGACATCTACCCCTTGATAATACGTAGTTATCTTCAGCTCTTTAATTTTCAAGCTACAATATATAATACCAATTCAAGCTAGAGTCTTAAAAACTCCATTCTTTCCTTAAAATCACACCGCAGGTATAAAAAGAAGGGAAAATTACACTTGACTCCTCTGAAGTATCCACCTATTTTTATTTTTGCCTCCAATGTTTAAAATGTGATACTTTACCCCCCAAACTTTCAAATTATGGCAATTTAATTCATTTGACCTATTTTTTTCCAAAATGCCCCTAGCAATTTTTTTTTTCTAAAAAAAAAACTAAATAAATATATAAATATATCTTTGGGGTGAACCATCCCATAGGTGGTGGCCGGCCACCCTGTTTTTTGTTTTTGTTTTTTTTTTTTTTGGATTTTTTTTTAAAAAAAAAAGTGCCGAGGGCATTTTGGAAATAAATAGGTCAAATGGGTTAAATTGCTACAATTTGAAAGTTTGGGGTGGTAAAATGTTACATTTAAATTTTGGAGCAAAAAAAATAGTGGATACTCATAAAGTAATTTCTAAAAAAATTTAATCATCCTATTGAATTCAATCTACTTGCACAAGAAAATAAAAAAAAAAAATTTAAAAAGGGGGATAATAACTAGTAATTCACTACCAACTTAGTCATCCCTATTGAACACGTACACATGTATTGCTTGGTGGCGAACACAGAATGAAGAAAGTAGGATTTCAAAAAACGATACTTTATTCACTTACTTATCAATCCAAAAACCGCAAAATTTGAAATTTTTGAAATTTTGATAATCTTTCACACTAAAGAACAAAAGCCTAAAAACCAAAAAATTATTATTTTTTCTGGGTAGTTTTCTCGCACTTCCTTCTTGTTTGATTTCTAGGACAGTTTTCAATGTTTTAGCAGGGTGCAATATGATAAGAAATGGAGTAATCCCTTGCGTTTTGTTGGTTCCACCTTATATTTTTGCTCCAAGGCAAAAGATATACTTAAGCTCTTATCCCGCACATGATAAACATCGATCACCAGACAGTGAAGATAGTCATCAACGATACATTCTAAGACGCAAAACATCTGCTTCTCCAAATGAAGCAAGCAAGGAAGTTTGGGACTGCCAGTGACTTCATCATATGGGATACAAAAGTTTCCATACCTTCTACACGTCTTTCTATAAGAATTCATAATGCAAAAATAATAAAGTAGAATAATAAGATAAATATAACACAGAGATATACGCGATTCGGTCTATGACCTATATCCATAAGATTAAGCCTTAAGGCTACATTAAGCTCTTATTTCTCTAAGTAATATTTTCAATATAACATGCTCCTATTTATAGAAGAATCATGTTGGATACAAATAGACTTCTACTCTAGCTTGGTTAGCTAGGTGATAGTCTTTAACTATTCAACTGGAACTCAGTAATAGTCTTCAAGTGTAAGTCAATAATAGTCTTATACTGTGACTATTATTCTTTAACTCCATGGTATACTTTAACATTCTCTCTCAAACTCAAGGTGTAAACTTATGAAAACTTGAGTTTGTTCTTTGGTTGGCAATGGAGGCCGAGATGGTGATCGAAAACTCATTGGAGTTGGTGGCAGGTAGTTTAGTGGAGTTGATGGCGCCGGATTTGAAACACCGGTTGCTCTTGAACTTGAACTTGAACTTTGGCAACTATAGCTGGTATGAGCCAATTATGAGCTGAAATGAGCTTGAGTTTTAAACAATATCACAAAGGCCCAAAGAATCAGGCCAACAAAGGGCCAAAAGTAGGTTTAGGTCAACAAAAGACCAACAAAATACCAAATAATCGTGCCAACAAAAGGCAAAAATATGGGCAACTTTGCCTCTTTTTTTATTTTTTATTTTATTTTTATTTTTTGTTTTTTTTTCTTTCTTCAATAATATCCTATTCTCTGATTACATAAGCTAGGATAAGGATTATCTTATTCCTATAACCAAATGGAACTAAATCTTAAACTTAAAACCAAAATAGCATATTCCTAAACTAGAATAGTAATATATGCATGACTTAAGAGATAAACCTATTACCAAACACCCTTCTTCTTCTTCTTCTTCTTCTTCTTCAATTTCTTCTCCCAATTTACGTAACACCTAGCCTCCTACCATGTATAGTACACCTTAGGTTCAAACCCTTGGAGGACACCGGAAACACATCGTTTGAAGTCGGAGGCAGAGGGAGACGCTGGTAGCGCTAACATTGGGCTAGGAAAAACCGTGGAGAAAGGCGTCGGATTGGAGATGAAATCTAAGGGAGACGAAGTCTGGAGAAGTTGATGCCGGAGATGATGGCTAAAGTGGTCGTGCCGCTACACATTGTGGATCTGTGGTTGGGAGGCAGAGGACTGGAGATTTGATGTGGACTAACAGAGAATAAGATGAATAGAGGTGGTGAAGGTGCCGGCAAATATGGTGGCTTGGGCATGAGAGAGACCACCAGGGTCTTGGAGACTGATATCTCCATTTTTCTTTTTCTTTTAACAAAATAAAACAATATAGATTTCATGATTTTGAAATCAATCGAAATAAAGAATAAGAAACATAACAGAAAAATTGCAATCCAAGATCTAACAATTGGCGTTCACCTATTTGCTCTAATACCATATATGAATTCATAATGCGGAAATAATAAAGTGGAATAATAAGATAGAGATAACACAGCTATACATGGTTCGGTCTATGACCTACATCCACAAGATCAAGCCTTAAGCTCTTATTTCTCTGAGTAATATTTTCAATATAACATGCTCCTATTTATAGGAGAATCATGTTGAATACAAATAGACTTCTACTCTAGCTTGGTTAGTTAGGTGATAGTCTTTAACTATTCAACCGAAACTCATTGATAGTCTTCAAGTGTAAGTCAGTAATAGTCTTATATTGTGACTATTATTCTTGAACTCCATGGTATACTCTAACACTTTCTAGCCACACATCCAAATCTAAGTCGTAGGCAATCAACATGATTTCATCATGTTGGTGTTCTATCCAGTATAATGTATTACCTACACTTAAAGATCTTTGTAGCCATTCCCTACAACACATAGGGTGGAGGTTGCGCTTGGCAGGCTCAAGCTTTTTCCAAGATCTATGGTGCACGTCATACGCATAGAAGATAGCTGAATAGTGGTCTTTCGGTACATGGAAAGCCACAATAATCTTGTTTGGATTCTCAAGAGTTGCACAAATGATTAAATAATCATTAGAATAAGTTGGAGGATTTGGCAAAGCTTCCCATTTTCCACTGACTGGATCAAAACTTCACTCCAATGAGCACCGGTATGATAAGAAAGGTCATGATTACAGAGATATATATATTACCGCCCAGAACTGAAAGGGGCGGGTAACATCTCCAAGATATCATCTTGGGAAAAACAGAGACCTACTCCTTATCGACACTGGGAGTAATCCGTAATTTGGACACATGGAGAATTGGCTGATGAGAATAGGTCCTCCCACTGAAATAGTAGATGTGGGAGCCTATGGCTACCATGGCAGCGGAAAAAGGGGGTTTCTCCTTTCCAAAAGGAATTAGCCTTTTTGAGTAGATCGTTTTATGAGGACTAGCCGCATGCATATTAATTGAGTACCATTTCAAAGACAACCATGAATATTCAAGATCCACCTCATAATTAGCATCCAAGAAAGGTAGACAAAAAATGATGTCTTAAGGAGAAAAAAATCCTAAAGTAGTGATATTTGGACCACCAGTGTGCTTGAATATTAAGCATGCTAGTGACGTGGCATGTGCCACGTTATTTTTTTTTAAAAAAAATTGAAAACTGAATTTTTTGAAATCCGCACGCAAGACAAAATCGAGTAAATACACCCCTTCCCCTAAAATCGTTTAAGATTCCACTCTATCCCCAAATTCGCCCCCACCCCACCAAAAAATAAAAATAAAAATAATGTGGCACATGCCATGTCACCGGCGTGCTTGAACAAAGAAATTTATATGTCGTGCTTGGATAAATTTGGAACCTAATTGTAGTTATATGGCTCTGTTTTGCTCTATTTTGACTTGGAAGTGCTTCATAGGAAGTAGAGTAAAACATGTAGAATCGTTATTCGCATTTGTTTGAATGATTGTGTATGACCCTTTTCTTCAAGATTATACCTTGATAGTATGCTTATTTCTGTTTTGGGTAATGGAATAGTTGACTAAGAAAGAGTTTGTTTTTCTATAATATCATGGCACCTATACCAATCGACCTAGATTGCATGTGGAACTACTCCTTTCGTGAGCTGGTGGACCTAGGAGTTGAGATTGATGATGATTGGTATAACGTTGGATAAGTTACGAGATGATTTTTTGCAATTGTTTGAGGATGATGTAGTGCCAGTTGATGGATGAAAGGAGATAGCCCAAGAACCTACTAAGCATGATACCGACAATGCTACGGACGTAAGGTAATATTCTACTCCTCTTTGAGTGCTGTTCTTTTGGTATTTTGTTTAGAAATTTCAAGGGCAAAATTTTTTAAGGATGGGAGAATGTAGTGACTTTAAATAATTAATTAAACATAGGTAGCTTAGTTAGATGGTTAATTTGGGTTGTGGGTCAACAAGGATACTAGAGGGGCAATTTGGACTTTTGGACCGGTGGATCGGACATACGTTGGGTTGGAGGACATTCGCTTTTGTTTTTAGTGTTGACATATGTGAGAGGACCACCGTACGTACGTCTGCAAATAGTACACGGGCGTATGCTGGGGACCACACATACATACGCTAATTTTCAAAATACCATTTGGATAATACCTAGACGTACGATACAACATTTGGACCGTTGTGTAAATAGTATCGGATGTACGCTAGAGTTACTGAATGTCTGCTGCTTTTCTAGAGAGTTGGTAGCACCCCTCAGTTATAAATACCCCTTACCCCTCTCATTTTATCAAGCTTTCTCATGCCTCGCTACCACTAGACTTCTTTTGAGTATGTTTTGTTAGTTTGTGAGTTTTCGGTGTTATTGGTGAGGAGGTTCTTCAAGTTTCACTTCAATAAGGTAATACCCTTATGTCTAGTTCCTTTTACGCCGTTATACAACTTAAATGTTGTCTTAAATTGTTAATTTTAGCTTTAGCTAGGATGTGCTTTAAATCTTGATTAGAGTAACGTTATCTTGGCTTAACATGATTTCATTTGCATGGAGGTTTCATTTTGGGTTAAGAGACCTTAGGGAGCTTTTTAATAGCCTTAAAAAGTGGTTTCGGAGACTAAGAGGACGAGCAGACAAAATGAGGTCTCCCTGAAAGCCTCAAAGCGAACATATGGTCTACGTACAGTCCGAAGTGTTTCAAGGAATGTTGTTTTGGCCAGACGTCTGATAGCTCCTATTTTATTATTATGAAGTTGTTTTAGTAAAAATAAGACTAATAGAAGGTTTTCAAATTTGGGAAACCCGGATCATTTGGAATACTCGAAGATGTTATATGATCTAGGTGAGTTTTAACTCACATAATGTTCGCTATTATTTTCCCATGAGCTGCACGACTGTTTTGTGTATAAAAAACATACATATTTATAACTCTCATGATGTACACTTTGTAGCACATGAACTATAGCTTTTGTGAAAAACGTTGTGCTGAATATATTAAGAAAATGAGACATGTAAAAGCATGCATGTAAAATATAGACAAAATAATTTGCATCGTATGACATGGTACACCGATACGTGTGGGATAATGGTCATATGCTTATTATACATGTTAACTTTATGGTCAAATGTATATGTTATATGAGTCTTTGATCTAATGGTTGGATGAACATTATTAGCAATAATGTGGGCCACGAGGTCGGACTTCGATCCATACCGCTAATGTTATGTATGGTAGCATACAAAATTTGAGACATCGGTGTTGTATTAGGTCCCTCAGGACAGCTTAACTTTGCGGAAAAATGGTAATATCTCAGGTAGACTATATTGTTGAACTATGACTATTACTCTATATCATATGTATATATTATATATTTATATCACATCTATGGAAAACTATCATGATGGAACTGTTGCATACTTTATAAAAACCAGAGTTCATTATTAAATTGACATGGGCATTATATGCGTTAGCATTCACTAAGTCTTTAGACTTACCTATTTATTTTATGTTTTTCCCCTTCAATACAAATATTAGTTTAGCTATCCTAGAAGAGTATGTGTAATACTCCAATAAAAACAAACCTTTTTATCTTTTCTATAAAAGCAATCAACAAAAGTTTTCAGTAAAATTGTTTTATCAAGGTCCAAAACCCTTAGTGTTAACATAACACCTTGATCCCTTAGAAAATAGAAGCTAAACATTAACCCTCTAGAGGTGGACGTACGCTAGGTCAGGCGGACGTACGTCCCCATCTCTAGTGCAGACGTACATGGGTGGACCACCAGAAGTACACTCTACAAATAGTACAATGGGCAATCAACAAAAGTTTTCAGTAAAATTGTTTTAACAAGGTCCAAAACCCTTAGTGTTAACATAACACCTTGATCCCTTAGAAAATAAAAGCCAAACATTAACCCTCTAGAGGTGGACGTACGCTAGGTCAGGCGGACGTACGTCTCCGTCTCTAGTGCGGACGTACGTGGGTGGACCACCAGAAGTACACTCTACAAATAGTACAACGGATGTACGTGGCACCGCACAGACGTACGCTACTTTTTGAAATACTTTCTAGGTAATACCTGGATGTACGAGACACATTTTGGACCACTATGCAATAGCACCTAACATACGCTACTTTGTCAGGGAGTTGGTGGCAAGTTTTCCTTATAAATACCCATCCCCACCTTCATTCTTCACGCTTATTCCAGTCTCCTGGCAAGCCCCTAGGCTACCTGAACCCCAAATCCCTACTTGATGAGTGAAAACGTGAATGTAAGCTTCAAAGATGAGTTTCTAATGAGGGAAAATCATGTTGGTGCTTAGCTTCAAGGTAAGCTCCGTTTCCTTTACGTTTCAGCATTGTTTTACTTTCTAGTTTATGTCTTGTTAAGATTTCTAAAGCATTCATTAAGTTTTCCTCAAAAGTGTCAATGTTTTCAAAAGATCTTCAAAGTTTCATTGTGTTTTGATTTCTTACGTTGCATGTGCTTATTTGTTAGCTTAGAAGAGTTATAGAGGTCTAGAAATAATGTAGGGATCAAGTACTGTCCGAAAACTTAAAGGTATGCTTAACTCACTGAGCGGATGTATGCCATCAGGGCTGGACGTACAATCCCTTTTCTTGCATTAAAATATTAGGTAAATATCACCGGTAGTACACCATAATATTTTACGAAAACCTAAACCTTACTAAAAATGTGTATTAGCAGAGGTAATGCCTCTTTTTATTCGTACTCAAGTTACACGTTTACTTTCATTAATTGGGCTCATGTCACACCCGTGCTGTAAGATTTACTTACTAAATTGTTAGATTTACGCGGTTATTATTCTCTAGGTAACTTGATTCATTACCCTGGAAATGGCAATGGCTGCTACTACCTGTGTGCTTATGATTTGCTTATGATTACATGTTTTTCTTTATTGCTTAGTAGCTTTATGTTCTTATTTGATGAATCATAGTAACTCATATTTACTCCCCTTCGTTTGCATTTACTCTGATGGTTATAGATGGGTGATTTCTCGTTTGGTCACAAGTTGACCTAAATGGGCTAATTGCCAATAACTCCACCGAGTTAGCCGAGGCTAATTTTGGAGCGTTGCATGATGCCATCAAAGCAAACTTGGGAGATTGCACATGACCTTATACAGTTCATTTTTTAGGATATAGACTCGATATTGCTGAAGTCTATATGGGATGACGAATGAACTACCTGTGCTGATATGATCAAGATTGTAATCTTGTTAGCCCTACTTAAGCTTAGAATTTGATATGTTAATCTTTTGTTAAGACAATGATGGTATTATGTTATGTTATGGCTGTAATCTTACTTTGATGACGGTCTGATGACTGGTACAGTTGATGGTTATCTTTATATTATGAGACTTTATGTTTACTTTGGTGTATGGATGTGTGAATGTTTATTTAATTCTCTCTATTCTTACAGTTTAAAAAGTCTTTCGCTAAGGTCTCTCATTTTTTTATAAGATGTTGAAATCCGTGAGTTTTGTTTCGCGAGGAATAGGCTAAGAGACAAACCATAGGGTCAATTACTAGTTAATTGATTTACCCATCGGGATCGTTACAGGATTGCATAAGGGAGAATGGCAAGCCTAAACTCAGGAAATGAGTTCCAACAACTTGTAAGCCAGTTTTTCCACTTCTATTGCATACTCCTCACATGCTTCCCTATAAATTCATTTTCATGAGATAATCTAATAAAATCAAGTCTTATATCAAATATCAACACTATCTATTGATTAGGCAAAATCAATTACAACTTACTTTTCCTCCAGGTACATACAAGCTACAACGCATCAATATTATTATTAATTTTTTTTAAAGGTTTAGTGTTATTTTTTAATTTTTTTAATTACTTTTAATTTTTAAGATACGTGGCATATTATGGGAGTGAGACGTGGAATTTCATTAATTTAGACTGATGAAAATTAACAATGTATCAAATTTGCATTTTCCTATAGCTGAAGTATCACATTTTTAAGTTTTGAAAACATATGCAAAAAAAAAAAAAAAAGGTATAAACCGAGATACTAATAAAGTAATTAACCTTAAAATAAATATAAAGATTTTGTGTTGTTCAGTCTATGACCCGCATCAACAAAATAAAGCCTAGAAGGCTACATATTTGCTCTTATTTGTTTCGTGATTTTTATAATATAAAAGTCTTCTATTTATAGGAAAACTAGGATAGATGAGAATAATAGTATGGAGAATAATACATTCAAATTTGATAACCTAAAAGGTAGGAAATTACAATCAAATTCCATAATATAGGATAATCAAATATACTCTAACGGTGCCTACATTAAGAGGAAGATAACCAAGTTGCAGAATAGCCTTTTAGAGAAATAGAAATAAAATATGCTGATACAGTTTATCAAGAAAATCAAAATCTAGGGTTTCTTAACACTATAAATCAAAACTATGGCTGTTGAAATGGAAGATTGGATGATGTTGTTGTCTCCTAACATTAAGTGACCTGATTTCTTTAGCAACACTCGACCGAAGAGATGGAGGACCACACACAATGACACCGACATTAACATAGCCCCATTTCTCCGATGAGTACCAAAATTTCTGCAATAATTAAGACAAAGGAAAGGAGATTAAGTACAACAAAAAGGTTAGGAAAAATTTCACTTTAGACCCATAAAGTACTACCCATTTTGAGAAAATCCCCTCAAATTTTAAAAACTTTCAATTTTACCCAATGAACTTTTAAGTTGATGCAATGTACCCCCTTCCGTTAGTTTTAAAAAGTTAAAAGTGATAAAATGACTATTTACCCTTGACTTTTTTATAAATTTCCAAATTTACCCTTATTTTTAAATTAAAATAAAATAAAATAAAATAAATATAAATAAAAAGAATCACAAGGTGACCCATAGTTGTGTCACCTTGTAACCTTTTTCTTCATTTTTGTTTTTCCTTTTTTTCATATATTTTTTTTATAAAAAAGGAAAATCGAAGGGTAATATGGTCTTCTTAGGATTTTCCATTAGGTTTATCGGCAAAAATTGATGAAGGAGGTAAATTGCATCAGATTGAAAGTTTCAGGGGTGAAATTGAGAGTTTTTGAAATTTATGAGAGTTTTCTCAAAACGCATTGTAATTCAGGGGTCCTTTGTGAAATTTCCTCAAAAGGTTAAAAAGTCATTATAAATTTCAGGGAAAACATCACAAAAGCCTACTGAACTTTTACACGTTTTGAGAAGACCCCACAAAGTTCAAAAACTTTTAATTTCATCCCCCAAACTTTTAATTTGATGCAATATACCCATTCCGTTAGGGTTTAGCATTAAACTAAAGTTAAAATGGACAAAATGATCTTTTTTACCCCTGAAACTTTTAGAAAATTCTAAATTTATTCTAAATTTTCACATTAAAAATAATTTAAAAAAATGAAAAAGTTGAGAATATTTTGGTAATTTTCATAACCTTAGTTAGGATTTAGTGTCAAATCCTAACGTTAGAGTAGATTGCATCAAATTAAAAGTTTGAAGGGCAAAATTGAGAATTTTTAACTTTAGGATAATTTTTTCAAAATGCGTGAAAGTTGAAGGAGTTTATGTGAAGTTAATCTTAAAATGAACATAAAATTGAATGACATGCCTTCGAAGTTTGGCCTTGAACCATAGTAAGTATTGGTTGAACTCGGAAGATTTGTATGACTTGACTGACCCTCTTGAGCTGCAGCTTCGTTATGCCTATCATCCTCGCATTCCTCCCTGCGAGTTTCATTTCGTCCCCAAAGATGCCATATACCAACCACTGGACCCCCAAAGATAAAGACACTTGCAGGCATGCAGATTAGGAAAAGAAGCCCTGTGTACCACCTTGAAGATATGCCAAAAGGTTTTATGTAGAAAATGTCGACTAAACCAACTATGAGAACAAACCCCAATGTAGATAAGATCAAATATAGTCCAGAAAATATTTTATTTCCTGCACCAACCAAAACAGACATACTACTGCATGCATCCGACATAGGGGAGGGAACTGATGAGTCCATAGTCCTGTTGTGAACGTTACCCTCTTCCTGCATATAATTAACAACCATTAAAGTGAATGAAATGATGCCAGAAATAATTTATAAAGAAAAGTACAAGGTTTTGAGAGTATTACTAAGCCAACCAGTGGAGGTTCTGATTCTCGAGTGACATAAATGTCAATCTTAAGATTTAATTTATCAGAGAAAGACGGACAGATAGACTCCATGTCAACAGTATAAAGAAGAGGAAGCTCGTTTGATTTTTTCACAGCCCAAACAAGCAAGATGTTTTGAGGTAGACAAGGCTTTTCTTCTCTTACACGATGGAGAATGTCACTCAAGATAGCAAGAAATGGTGAAATCCCAATGCCACCCGCTACTAAAATAAGGTTTTCATACCTACGGATCGAATAAGATGTTGATCAGTTCACTAAGAAAAGATATGAAAAATAAGGGTTAATAACCTTTTTAATTAATATCTATGTTTTTACCTTTTTATTTTTATTTTTATCTAGGTTTCAAATTGTATTTTAGATGGTACTTGACTTATGAGTAAAGACCAACTTAATACCTTCGTCACATTCCATTAACCAAACTAATTTTGATCACTCCATGCCCGCCCTAGGGTGGCCCGGCCAATCACCCTCAATGGCCAAAATGGGATGGCCCGACTACCCCATATTTGGCTTTTTATTTTTTCAAGTTCTGATTTTTTAAAATTATTTTTATGATTTTTTTTTTTTGGCTAGGACTCGTGTCATGTTTTTGTTATAACACATGGCAATCTGTTAATTTGATTGACGGAATGATGACAATGGTACCAAACAAGGATTTACCTATAAGTTAAGTATCATCTATGATACAAATTAAGACCGGCCTTAGTAAAAAAGAACATAAAAAAGTGAAAACCTAACTACATACTAAAAAAGTTTCAAACCCTAAAAATAAAGCTGGATATAAATGTAGTAAAGTAGTGAGTGCATACATCAGGTGATAGGGTGAATCGTTCCCGTAAGGCCCCTCAACTGAAGCTGTAATCTTTGTTTCAGAAGAAGTATTCAAGAGATTTTCTTTAAGCTTTGTTGTCCATTCACCGAGACCCTTTATGAGAATGGAGAGATGATATTGACCATCTTGAGGACTAGATGAAACGCTGAAAGGATGCCACTGTAGCCAAGATAATTCCCGAACTTGAAGGAAAACAAAACTGAGGGCATTGTACCGTAGATCTACATTGTCAAGAGAAAAAGAGTGTCATAGATATGGGGATAGAAAATAAACAAGGAGATTATAAATTTGTGGGGAATCACTATTACTTGCAGGCTTTGAAATGATCAATTCCACAACTCCACAGGGAAGACACTTGGCTGAAATTATACCAACAATCCTTCTTGATTGGCAGAATCTCAAAAAGCGATCAAGTATAAACAGAAGAATTCCTCCAGCAGCTGCACTGAAAACGGCATCACCAACGTGCAAAACAAAAAAGACAATAAAGACTACATAGAGTTGGTGGGTGTAGAAGAACAACTCAAACTTCTGCTTTCTGACTGGATAAAGTGATGTCAGCCACATCAATAGACCAGCTAAAAGAGCAATAACTCCTGGAAGATTAGCAACATCACTATCTTTCCACTGCAATATCTGCATGAAAAAAAATTGAAGACATAAATATAGCTTCATCATCTTCATATGGAGAAGGTTTACAAATGAGATTGTTATTCACAAGAACAAACCCATTATCATTCATCAGGCTACCTACTTCGACAAGAGTAACATTAAAGATGGATGTAGTGATTTAACCTTAAATGGAAGTAGTGATTTAAACATATAAATGTGAATGACATATAAGGATCATTTTCTTACAGGAATATAATAATAGATATTATTTTCTAAAAAAGTAAAATAAAACGAGGTCAAATCACATTAATTGACAAAAGTAATACCGCATCCGTACCATTATAGACACTTTTTGAGTTGTCTAGATGATTTTTTTTTTTTAACATGTGCACACAAGAGAAAGGGGAGAGGAGATTTGAATTAATAACATCCGCTTGAAATGTACTACGAAGTGAATGGCATCACATTTGTTAGACAGAAAAGTGATTTGTCAGTCGTGGATACGTGGATGTAGATTATGCAAAAGATTTGGATGACAGGAGGTCTACCACAAATTATGTGTTCACTATTGAAGGACACATATGTTGAAGGTCTATGATCCAATCCACGGTTGCGATGTCCACGATTGAGGTGGAGTACATGGCAACGGTTGACACTGTAAAGGAAGCCTTGTGGCTTACAGGGTTAGTCACGAAGCTGGGTATTCATCAAGGAGTATTATTGTATTGTGACAATCAAAGTGCCATTTACTTGGCAAAGAACCAGGTGTATCATGCAAGAACCAAGCACATTAATGTGATATTTCACAAGATCAGGGAATTGTTTACTGCAGGTGAATTATTACTTGATAAGATTTACATTTCTAAGAATGCATCAGACATGTTGAAGAATGTCTCCAAGTTCAAACATTGCTTGGACTTGACAAATGTCTCCAAGTGCTAGATAGGAGAGGAGAGGAGACAACATCCCAAACTTATTAGTTCTAAGTGCAGGCCCAATAATTGATTATCTTCAAAGAAGTAAATACTCACCAAGGTGGAGATTGTTGAAACAAGTGGCTCATATTTTACTGTTGGCCCATTGGGTGTAATTAGTTTACGTGGGCCTGAGGACAAATAAGTTGTGAGTGGTATTTTTGGGTTTTCCAAAATACTTACAATTAAGATTTTTTTTTTTTTTTATAAATATGTTATGTTGAATAGTAAAATATATCATGTATACATGTACATATGCGAATCACATTAACTCTATGTCTCAATTCTCTCTTTTTTATTTCATATTATTCATCATTGTTGTGCATAGTAACAATAATCGGCTTATTGTTGGATAAAGAAAGCTTAGCTTTCTCATTGATGGTATTCATGATCACTAAAGGGGATCATTCAATTTTGACAATTTTGAGTGATTAAAGATGTAAGTTTCTTGCAGAAAGCAAATAAACAAACAAACAAATATACCTAGTAAAGAATTACAGCAAGCAGTAGAACTCACTTCTTGTAGGAGGTTACCCTCGATTGTCCACGCAATTACATAGAACAGTCCATGGATAGTAAACAGCAGTATTGTGAGATTTCCAAGCCACACATGATATCTTGTCGCGTGCTCAAAAGGGATATCTATAATGCGGAGAAGAACTGATCCCCTTGCAACCGGAAAAAACAAAAATGCCAAGCAATATAATCCAGTCGAACCAAAGCGCCTTCCCAGAAGTTCCAAAAAAAGACTACTGAAAATTAAAACAAACAAGGACTCTCAGAAAATGAGACCATGATTGACCATGTTTTGTAGTTTTATATTTCAGACTTTAATTAGTTTCAGAGATGAATCTTAGAAAGTTGGATTAACACAGAAACTAACGAAGAAGAAGATTGAAACGGAGGTGACAATTGGAAAGTTCAAATGAAGAGTTTCGTTAAAGCATAGTTGTCACGCACCGTTTGATTAAAACTTGAGAAACTGTAAAACCTTTAAAACACAACCTTCAGCCGTTTAGGGTGAGTCTTGACTCTCGAGGGACCCAACTAGCTAACAATATTTTTTCTAAACTTTTAATTGAAAGATGTCCACCCAAACTACTAAAATTTGTCAACGTACTCCTAATGACGAAAGTATCCTCAATAAAATTAAAATTATAAATTATATTAAAAAAAATAGAAAACTAAAAAAAAAAACTAAAACTACATTGTACGTGCGTACGTACGTACCTCTTGTGTATGAAAGGATATTCGTACTGAGACATATCGCTGAGTACCTCCAATGTATACCAATACAAAGACCAGATGACAAAGAGAAGAAAGAGCATAATCCCAATGAATTCGGTGGCAGAAACAACCCCAAATGGCCCATCCACAAGAACAGGGAAAGTCCACAAGCGGAAACTTGGATGTTTTGAAGTAGCCTTGATCTTCTTCCTAGAATCGGAAAAGTTTTGAGCACAGAAAGAGTACTATGTATAGCTAGATTACACAGAGTTGAGAGTAGTGATACGTACAGATGGAGCTCCTGATCATCATCATCCTCCCTAGCGATGATAAGATAAGCTGTGGAAAGGAAGGCAATAACAACAACTGGTCCGCTGAGCACCATGAATTTGACTCCTGCATGCAGCAGTTAATTGGGAAAACAAATAAAATAAAATGGAGAGAGATAGAACAAGTTAATCAGTTAAAGAAGGACCAACTAACTAACCTGTAATCCCATAAACAGTAGCACTACTGGAGGACCGACTCCAGCTGTCGAAGGCTGAGTTAAAAAATTGCGCTGGGTACAGGAAAATAAGAGCAACCCATGCAATGAAAACGAACCATATTGCAAACTTGACACTCCACTTGGCACATGACAAAAAGAGACGTTCATTAGGTGTCTTCTTCACGTAACCTCTGGTGCTCAGAAGAAGGGGTTCATGATGATCAACAGATTCTCCATCCATCGCCATACTCAATCTAGCGAGCTACCTCCCTACAAACACCAAATGGACCGCATTATTTATGCACGTTATTTATGAAGAAGGAGAAGAAGGATGGATAAAAATGTAGACAAGTAGGTAGAAGAAGAGAAAAAATTAACGGCGTGATTTCTTTTGCAGAGGCCAACGGGATAAGATTTTCTTATCTCCTCATAGCCGATTAAAGCCACACGTGGTAGTAGGTAAATTTTCTTCTTTTTTTTTACATGTTCACACAAGGGTAGGAGGGGGATTCGAACTTGTGACATCCGCTTCATAAGGCATGATTCACAGCCGATTGAACTACCTTTTGGGGACAGGTAAATTTTCTTTTTAATTCAAACCACTTACTTTTTTTTTTTTGACATGTCCGGAGGAGGATTTGAACTAGTGACTTCCGCTTCATTAAGCGTGGCTCTAACCGATTGAACTACCTCTTGGGGACCAAACCACTTACTTTTTTAAACGACAATATTGCTCCATCCAATTTTAAAATTTAATTCTATCATTTGTTAATTTATATTTGACCCCTTATTTAATTTAATTACAATTTTTCCTAATAAATAATTATTTATGACACTAGGACTTATTATTACTATCTATTATTCTATTCGAGATTAGTTCCTGAGTATCCCTTTAATTTAAGGGTTAAATACTTTTTCAGTACCTGTGCTTTGAACCAAAATCAAATAGCTACCTTAGTTTTCAAAAATATCGCAAATGGTACCTGTGGTTATCAAATAAACCCACTTAATACTTTTGTTAGAATTCCGTTAGTTTTTTTAACGGAGTACCACGTCACCCTTACACGTGGCTTGGTACCTGGGTTTTTGGGTGCCACATCAGATTAAATAATATTAAAATTATGTAAAAAAAACGAAAATTGAAAAAACTTCAAAAAAACCTATGTCTTCAAAAAACAAAAACTAAAAAAACAAAAGAAAATCCATCGTCATTCTCCTCTCCCCCAACCCCTTTGATGTTTGTAGACCCACATTCTTTCTTTGCCATCCCTCTCTCAACGCTGTCACCGTCGCCGTCGCCATCTCTCTCAACGCCGTCGCCGTCTCCGTCCCTCTCAAATTCTAGGATGAGTAGCCCTAATTCAACAAGTAATGAATTTGGGCTACCCATCCTATAATTTGAATTATCTGCAAGCTTGGGGTGGCAATCGGTTACCTCTTTTCAGTATATATTCTGCCAAAATTGCAGTCAACCCTTCAATAAACAAGATGCGAACTTTTACACAATATACTCAAAAAAATCTATTTTTGCAAATCAACATTCTCAAAACAAATTGTAAATACTGTGGGAAAGGGACTTACCTCAGACAAAGGGTAATGGTGGAAAATCTTTTCTTTGAGAGGAATGGCCGGCATTTAAGGAGGGACGGCAACGAGGGACATGCAACGAGAGATGGATGGCAAAGAAAGAATGTGGGTCTGCAAAACACCTAGGGATTGGGGGAGAGGAGAGGAGAATGACGATGGGTTTTCTTTTGTTTTTAGTTTTAGTTTTTTTTTTTGAAGACGCAGGTTTTTGAAGTTTTTAATTTTTTTTTTTTTTGGGGGAGGAGAGGAGAACGACGATGGGTTTTCTTTTTTTTTTTTTTTTTTGGAAGACAGGTTTTTTTTTTTAAGTTTTTTTTTTTTTTTTTTTACATAATTTTAATATTATTTAATCTGATATGGCACCCAAAAACTCAGGTACCACGCCACGTGGTGCCTTGAAAACACAGGTACCATGCCACGTGTAAGAGTGACGTGGTACTCCGTTAAAAAACTAACGGAATTCTGACAGAAGTATCAAGTGAGTTTATTTGATAACCATAGCATTTGCGATATTTTTGAAAACTAAGGTGGCTATTTGATTTTGGCTCAAAACACATGTACCAAAAAAGTATTTAACCCTTAATTTAATTAATTCAAATTGCTTTGGAGTTATTAGTAATAAATTTCATAATTATTTTCTACTCAAATTGTGTGATATTATGTTGCCATAATTTATACTCATAGCATATTTTGTAATTATATATATAATATGATTGTATGAAAATATGATTAAGTGTCATAATTTGCATTCAATCATAGGATTAACATTTCAAATTGTTGTCCCCAAGAGATAGCTCAATCGGCTAGGGACCACGCTTTATGAAGCGGAGGTCTCTAATTTGAATTCCTCCTCTCTCTCTTACGTGGACATGTCAAAAAAAAAAAATCAAATTGCTTATTCAACTACCATTAGATACTTAATTGTTAGATCATTTAAGATATAACCATATGAATATATGATTAAATTATATATTATATAGATACTTATAGATATAATTAATTATAATATAATTATATAATGTATATCAATTAACCATTATTACTCAATCGGCAGAGACTACGCTTAATGAAGTGAATGTCATTAGTTTGAATCTCTCTTCCCTCATGTGCGGATTTGTCGAAAAAAAAAAACTATTGTTACGGAATCCCTACTCATTGGGTTTGAGTAATGCAAGAGGGCATGGGGTTGACTCTTGAATATGGGTGTTGAATAACAAACTTAATTTTAACATTTAGTAGTCTTTTCATTTCATATTCTCATATGTTACTAAATGAGTTGAAGATGTTGTGTCTTTAGTTTTTCAAGTTATTTTACATAAGAGTTACACAGTCATTGTGAAGAAGTTAGAATGGTTATTTGTATCCTATAAATACCCATGTAAGCAAGTTATTTTATTAAGTTGAATATTTCTCTTTTTATTTTGTGTCCTCTCTTAGTGAATGTTATTTTCAATTTTTAACCATAGGAATCCGCATGCCTATTTGTATCATCCCTTTAAGTCTTATCAAAACCTTAGTAAAGGAAGCAATTAAGCTATGGTTTGGTTGGTTTTGAAGATGGGCTTATGGTTTTACTATTTAGGTCCCTTTTGAGCAGGGACAAAGGAAGGAGGGACTGTCAGGGGCTAGCGCCCCCTAATGACAAATTTTTTTTTTTTAGAAAAGGTAGAAACAAATTTTTATGGTTAAATTTTTTGTTTTTTTGGCTAATGGGACCTGCCCATTAAATTTTTTCAGCCATTGGCACCTGTCCATTCTCAAGGCTGGCTCTGTCCCTGCTTTTGAGCAGTCCCCAAGGGTTAGTCATAATTAATTGGTTGCTCCTTTCAACCTTTTTTAATTTAGGAAAAAAAAAAAAAAAAAGGTACCAACTACCTACTTTATTGAAGGTACCAACTACCTACTTTATTGGTATTTCTATGGCTGAAATGCGTGAGGCAACAGTAAGGTATAGAAGTAATTGGACGATCAGGAATGTTTTGATGTTGAATAGGTGGGGCTGTCGTGATGGGAATCAGGGACGGACCACCAGCCCTTGTTCTTTTTTAGTGGGGGACCAAATATAAATTTTTTTTTTTTTTGGTCAGATTTGGGGGGGACCATGGCCACTGCTGGTCACACCCCCAAATCCGTCTCTGATGGGAATTTATTTGAATACGGTGGATAGCTCATTGATCGATTCACAAAGGTATAGTTGAATTTAAGATGAATAGTTTATGGCTTCTTTCTTTCTTCTTCTTATTTTATTTTATTATTTTATTATTATTATTTTTGTCCATTGCCAATCAATCAAAAAGCACAACTTGGCATGAAAATCATGATCATTTGAAATTTCCCCAAACTGTAGGTCCAAGTGTGAAGGTTGGTTAAAATTGCAGCTAACGTTCTCTTTGTTCAAAAAATTTGAAGCCAGTTTCTTTGATTATTGAGAAAATATGGCGGAATGGTTCTAAAACAATTTAAGGTACATCACTAGCTATTAAGCTTTGACTTACAGACATGAGCCGAGAGTGGGAGGATATATTGTCATTTGTCACCATGCACTCAAATAGGAATTATACTTTGACTTATTTAATTAAACAGATAATGTTCTATCAATTCTAACTCATTAATTTCTTGTTAGGTTTACAGGTTATATAAAAAATTGTCAGTTCTTATGTTACATGTTGGGTTTGGATTGTGTCAATGCATGTGTATAAAATTATAATCCGACTTATTTAATTAAACGAGACAGACCGCTTAACCCCAACTCACTAATTTCGTGTTAGTTTCGTGGGTCGTGTTAGAAACTATTAGCCCTAATTTTAACTATTTTGTGTTTTGATTTACAAAATTAAGTTACATTATGATAAAAAAATTTACATCCTAAGATTTAATTCATCCAATTCAACTAAAATATATAACGTACATTATTTCAACTAAAGAGTATAATCAAAATAATGCAATAAAATATATACAAAATAAATTGTTAATAGCATATTTCCACTAAAGAAAAGAGTATTAATTACATAACAATTCAATTAATGAATTAAAATATTAATATAGCAAGGAAATATATTGAGAAAAAAGTAGACTCACAATATTAAGAAATTAATACTACAAAAAATTAAATCAACTAAATAAAATGTTAAGTAGACCGAAAATACCTCTACTCTTGTTGCAAATTAAAGGGAAAATTTCACTTTACGGTCTTTACCCCCCGGAAGTTTCAGGTGTTTTTCAATTTAAACCCCAAAGTTTTAAAATTGGCAATTTACCCCTTGAAATTTCAAAAAGTTTTAATTTAAACACTTTGTTAATATTTTCCGTCTAAATGGATTGATTTTTTTTTTTTTAAAAAAACATGGGGGTAATTACATAATTTCATAGATTTTCGTCCAATTTGATGAAAATTAGTAACAAAAGGTTTTAATTGAAAATTTTTAAAACTTCAGAAGGGTAAATTGTCAATTTTAAAACTTTGGGATTCAAATTAAAAAATCTCTGAAACATCCGGGGATAAAGTGAATTTTCCCCCAAAATTACACCAGAAGTAGGCAAAAGCAATCACGTGTATTCAATATTTATAAACTTTAATTTAAAAAACAAAAGAGATAAAAATAATAAAAATAAAAAACAAATAAGTGGGTTAAAAAATTTATAAACATTCTCAATCAATTAAATTTGTTTTAGAGATTTTTACTACATTATTCAAATAAGATGTTTCTATTATCTAACGATGATGAATGGGTTTGGATAAAAAACATATATACGAAGATTTCCCTCCGGTTCCCTCTTGAGAAACAGAGCTAGAGTAAGAAGAATTGTACCTGGAGAAGGATTGCAATCAACAAAAAGCTGTCAACTTTCAGTTATAAAAAATAATAATAATAAATTTTTTTTTTTTAAAAAAACCTTCAAAACCTCTATGAATCAAACACCTATATAAAAATTTTTTTGACGACATATCTCGATGAGTAGGATCCTCTTGAGTACTATCAGAAATACATGGTTGCTTCCAAATAAACTAAAATTATATAAATATTTCAAGCATATTTAATGCTCATCCCAAATAATAATCATTAGAAAAACAGAGTAATAAGTATATTTTAGATTTGTAATACCCCGAAATTTATACCATAGAATAAAAGTGATATTAATATCAAAGATAAGGATTTACAATCTTATTAAGATTTATATGGAGACTTAATATGAAAGATGATGGAAATTACTATTTAGAATTTGTCAACGTACTCCTAATGACGAAAGTATCCTCAATAAATTAAAATCTGTCAACGTACTCCTAATGACGAAAGTATCCTCAATAAATTAAAATTATAAATTATAAAAAAAAAAAGAAAACTAAAAAAAAAAAACTAAAACTACATTGTACGTGCGTACGTACGTACCTCTTGTGTATGAAAGGATATTCGTACTGAGACATATCGCTGAGTACCTCCAATGTATACCAATACAAAGACCAGATGACAAAGAGAAGAAAGAGCATAATCCCAATGAATTCGGTGGCAGAAACAACCCCAAATGGCCCATCCACAAGAACAGGGAAAGTCCACAAGCGGAAACTTGGATGTTTTGAAGCAGCCTTGATCTTCTTCCTAGAATCGGAAAAGTTTTGAGCACAGAAAGAGTACTATGTATAGCTAGATTACACAGAGTTGAGAGTAGTGATACGTACAGATGGAGCTCCTGATCATCATCATCCTCCCTAGCGATGATAAGATAAGCTGTGGAAAGGAAGGCAATAACAACAACTGGTCCGCTGAGCACCATGAATTTGACTCCTGCATGCAGCAGTTAATTGGGAAAACAAATAAAATAAAATGGAGAGAGATAGAACAAGTTAATCAGTTAAAGAAGGACCAACTAACTAACCTGTAGGCCAACGGGATAAGATTTTCTTATCTCCTCATAGCCGATTAAAGCCACACGTGGTAGTAGGTAAATTTTCTTTTCTTTCTTTTCTTTTCTTTTTTTTTTGACATGCCCACGTAAGGGTAGGAGGGGGATTCAAACTTGTGACATTCGCTTTATAAGGCATGATTCACAGCTGATTAAACTACCTTTTGGAGACAGGTAAATTTTCTTTTTAATTCAAACCACTTACTTTTTTTTTTTTGACATGTCCGCACAAATGGGGGGAGGAGGATTCGAACTAATGACTTCCCGTTAAATTATTGCTTTAACCGATTGAATACCTCTTGGACAAACCACTTACTTTTTTAAACGACAATATTGCTCCATCCAATTTTAAAATTTAATTCTATCATTTGTTAATTTATATTTGACCCCTTATTTAATTTAACTACAATTTTTCCTAATAAATAATTATTTATGACACTATGACTTATTATTACTATCTATTATTCTATTCGAGATTAGTTCGTGAGTATCCCTTTAATTTAATTAATTCAAATTGCTTTGGAGTTATTAGTAATAAATTTCATAATTATTTTCTACTCAAATTGTGTGATATTATGTTGCCATAATTTATACTCATAGCATATTTTGTAATTATATATATAATATGATTGTATGAAAATATGATTAAGTGTCATAATTTGCATTCAACATAGGATTACCATTTCAAATTGTTGTTCCCAAGAGATAGCTCAATCGGTTAGAAACCACGCCTTATGAAGCGGAAGTTACTAGTTTAAATTCTCCTTCTCTCTCTTACGTGGACATGTCAAAAAAAAAAAATCAAATTGCTTATTCAACTACCATTAGATACTTAATTGTTAGATCATTTAAGATATAACCATATGAATATATGATTAAATTATATATTATATAGATACTTATAGATATAATTAATTAATTATAACATAATTATATAATGTATATCAATTAATCATTGTTGCTCAATTGGCTAAGACCACGCTTAATGACAGAGGTCACTAGTTCGAATCCCCCTCCCTCCTCATGTGCGGACATGTTAAAAAAAATAAAATAAAATAACTATTGTTACGGAATCCCTACTCGTTGGGTTTGAATAATGCAAGAGGGCATGGGGTTCGACTCTTGAATATGGGTGTTGAATAACAAACTTAATTTTAACATTTAATAGAGTCTTTTCATTTCATATTCTCATATGTTACTAAATGAGTTGAAGATGTTATATCTTTTAGTTTTTCAAGAGTTATTTTACATAAGAGTTACACAGTCATTGTGAAGAAGTTAGAATGGTTATTTGTATCCTATAAATACCCATGTAAGCAAGTTATTTTATTAAGTTGAATATTTCTCTTTTATTTTGTGTCCTCTCTTAGTGAATGTTATTTTCAATTTTTAACCATAGGAATCCGCATGCCTATTTGTATCATCCCTTTAAGTCTTATCGAAACCTTAGTAAAGGAAGCAATTAAGCTATGGTTTGGTTGGTTTTGAAGATGGGCTTGTGGTTTTACTATTTAGGTCCCTTTTGAGCAGGGACAAAGGAAGGAGGGACTGTCAGGGACTACCCCTAACAAATTTTTATGGTTAAATTTTTTGTTTTTTTGGCTAATGGGACCTGCCCATTAAATTTTTTCAGCCATATGCACCTGTCCATTCTCATGGCTCTGTCCCTGCTTTTGAGCAGTCCCCAAGGGTTAGTCATAATTAATTGGTTGCTCCTTTCAACCTTTTTTAATTTAGAAAAAAAAAAAAAAGGTACCAACTACCTACTTTATTGAAGGTACCAACTACCTACTTTATTGGTATTTCTATGGCTGAAACGCGTGAGGCAACAGTAAGGTATAGAAGTAATTGGACGATCAGGAATGTTTTGGTGTTGAATAGGTGGGGCTGTCGTGATGGGAATCAGG
This sequence comes from Carpinus viminea, assembly GCA_013348765.1. Lineage (NCBI taxonomy): Eukaryota > Viridiplantae > Streptophyta > Magnoliopsida > Fagales > Betulaceae > Carpinus > Carpinus viminea. The sequence goes on along the minus strand of CP054669.1, from coordinate 10,579,771 downwards.
GACGACCACCAGCCCTTGTTCTTTTTTAGTGGGGGGACCAAATATAAATTTTTTTTTTTGGTCAGATTTGGTGGGGGGACCATGGCCACTGCTGGTCACACCCTCAAATCCGTCTCTGATGGGAATTTATTTGAATACGGTAGATAGCTCATTGATCGATTCACAAAGGTATAGTTGAATTTAAGATGAATAGTTTATGGCTTCTTTCTTTCTTCTTCTTATTTTATTTTATTATTTTATTATTATTATTTTAGTCCATTGCCAATCAATCAAAAAGCACAACTTGGCATGAAAATCATGTTCATTTGAAATTTCCCCAAACTGTAGGTCCAAGTGTGAAGGTTGGTTAAAATTGCTAACGTTCTCTTTGTTCAAAAAATTTGAAGCCAGTTTCTTTGATTACTGAGAAAATATGGCGGAATGGTTCTAAAACAATTTAAGGTACATCACTAGCTATTAAGCTTTGACTTACAGACATGAGCCGAGAGTGGGAGGATATATTGTCATTCATCACCATGCAAATAGGAAATATACTTTTGACTTATTTAATTAAACAGATAATATTCTATCAATTCTAACTCATTAATTTCTTGTTAGGTTTACAAATTATGTAAAAAATTGTCAGTTCTTATATTATGTGTTGGGTTTGGATTGTGTCAATACATGTGTATAAAATTATAATCCGACTTGTTTAATTAAACGGGACAGACCGCTTAACCCCAACTCACTAATTTCATGTTAGTTTCGTGAGTCGTGTTAGAAACTATTAGCCCTAATTTTAACTATTTTGTGTTTTGATTTACAAAATTAAGTTACATTATGATAAAAAAAAAATTTACATCCTAAGATTTAATTCATCCAATTCAACTAAAATATATAACGTACATTATTTCAACTAAAGAGTATAATCAAAATAATGCAATAAAATATATACAAAATAAATTGTTAATAGCATATTTCCACTAAAGAAAAGAGTATTAATTACATAACAATTCAATTAATGAATTAAAATATTAATATAGCAAGGAAATATATTGAGAAAAAAGTAGACTCACAATATTAAGAAATTAATACTACAAAAAATTAAATCAACTAAATAAAAAGTTAAGTAGACCGAAAATACCTCTACTCTTGTTGCAAATTATAGGGAAAATTTCACTTTACGGTCTTTACCCTTTGGAAGTTTCAGGTGTTTTTTAATTTGAACCCCAAAGTTTTAAAATTGGCAATTTACCTGAAACTTCAAAAAATTTTAATTTAAACACTTTGTTAATATTTTCCGTCTAAATGGACTGAATTTTATTTTTTTAAAAAAAAAAACATGGGGGTAATTACGTAATTTCATAGATTTTTGTCCAATTTGATGAAAATTAGTAACAAAAGGTTTAAATTGAAAATTTTTAAAACTTCATAAGAGTAAATTGTCAATTTTAAAACTTTGAGATTCAAATTAAAAAAATCTCTGAAACATCAGAGGGTAAAGTGAATTTTCCCCCAAAATTACACCAGAAGTAGGCAAAAGCAATCACTCACGTATTCAATATTTATAAACTTTAATTTACAAACAAAAGAGATAAAAATAATAAAAATAAAAAACAAATAAGTGCGTTAAAAAAATTTATAAACATTCTCAATCAATTAAATTTGTTTTAGAGATTTTTACTACATTATTCAAATAAGATATTTCTATTATCTAACGATGATGAATGGGTTTGGATAAAAAACATATATACGAAGATTTCCCTTCGGTTCCCTCTTGAGAAACAGAGCTAGAGTAAGAAGAATTGTACCTGGAGAAGGATTGCAATCAACAAAAAGCTGTCAACTTTCAGTTATAAAAAATAATAATAAAATTAAAAAAAAAAAAAAAAAACCTTCAAAACCTCTATGAATCAAACACCTATATAAAAATTTTTTTGACGACATATCTCGATGAGTAGGATCCTATTGAGCACTATCAGGAATACATGGTTGCTTCCAAATAAACTAAAATTATATAAATATTTCAAGCATATTTAATGCTCATCCCAAATAATAATCATTAGAAAAACAGAGTAATAGGTATATTCTAGATTTGTAATACCCCGAAATTTATACCATAGAATAAAGGTGATCTTAATATCAAAGATAAGGAGGATTTGCAATCTTATTAAGATTTATATGGAGACTTAATATGAAAGATGATGGAAATTACTATTTAGAAATATAGTGAGTTATTGAAAGAAACGTCACATTTTTTGACTCAAAAATTCAATATGTGACCTTAAATAAAACTGCTTTATGACGTTGTATAATGATAAGAAAGGAAGATTTAAAAGTAATTTCATGAGTTTTGGATACTTGTAAAAGAAGTTATGATTTTTAGAAGATGCAAGTCAAAACAGAAATTTCAGTCAAACAGAGGAACAAAATTTCGAGGGACTTTTGAGGTATCAAAAGGTTATGGGTTGCTATGATTTTTGAATATATTGTGAGTCTTTGAATGAGAAAAATTTCAAACCAAATTTAGCGTCATTCGAAATTAAATTGAAAGAGTTATGATTTTTCAAAGTTTAATAAATCAAGCCGTTAAGTAATTGAGATACCTGCGACTTGGAAAATTAATTGGATAAGTTAATGATCCTAGTAGACCACGATTTTTAGGTATGCGGTAGTCAACATAATTATATTTATTGAGGATTATTTTATTTTTCAAGTTAATTAATATTTTATTATTTTTGCTTGAGTGGGACACGTGGTGTGCATAGTTTAGATAGTTGAATGAAAATGGATGGCCATTATGATCAATTGGGATTCCCCAATTGACCCTCCAATTGGAGGGGATCCATATCCCTCACTCTGCAACCAAATATATCCCAAGAATACTAATCTAAAATATACATATGGAGCAATAGACCATTCAACAATATGTATGCCTTTGGATGACGGATGTTATACCATGCTTGGGCAATTCATCAAAAGATTTTCTTTGTCCTTAGAATTTTTTTTTTATTATTATTATTTTTTTATAACACTTTGCCCTTAGAATTGAGTTCAACCATATATGCACCTTTTTTTAGCATAAAATGATTTTCACATTGCGCCAAAGAAGGTCGAGGTCTATCCAAAAAAAAAACACAAAAGTCAAGGTTTGAATCGTTACAGTCATCCAAAAACCAAAATCCATGATGATTTCTCATTGGACATCATACAATTTATAATATTTGGGGTCTTTTTTCTAAGTTTATTCTAAATGTTCTTCACCCCTTTCTTAAAAAACTGTGGAGGCAAAGTATTTAAATTTAATTTAGTTCATCAATTTTGCTAATTGAATAAATTGTATATATTAGTACACTTTCTTTGTTTCTTATTTAATAAAAATCTAAATTTTACAAGTAATTTAATACAATAATCAATCTGCCATTCAATGTGTTTATTTATTTAATTAATGTTACTCAACGTGGTCATCAAAAATGGATTTGGCTTAAGTGTAGTAAAAAAAAACTACACCAATTTTTTTAATGTGTAATTCTTACAAATTTTAATAGAATTAATAACATCTACACTTATAATATGTGAAATTAAGTATATGGTAAGTTGGGATATCGGTGCAGATGGTAAGTAAAGGTCCTATGATGTGGAAGGCTCCAAGTATGGGGTGGAAGAAAATGAACTAGGATGCCTCCATTGCAAAAGACAAAAACTGGATGGGCTTCGGCATGGTATTGCGGGATGAGCAAGGAGCAGTTTTAGCAACTTTCAACAAAACTGTTACTGGGCAATTTGATGTTTTGAAGGCTGAAGCCAAGGCATGTCTTATGGCTATACAGTTTTGTCAAGGGCTGGGCTTCTTACGTATTCACCTTGAAGGTGATGCTCAAGGAGTCATTTCTGCTATTAATTCGGAGCATTCAGATTGGAGTAGTATGGGAGTCTTAGTTGAGGATATAAAGCATGAGTTACAGTCTTTACAACAATGGCAGCTGTCTTTTGTTCGTCGAGAGGGTAACCAAGCGGCACATACTTTGGCTAATTTAGCCTCTAGATGTTTTATGAATAATGTGTGGCTTCATAGCCCACTTGATTGTATTCAATTGTGCAGAGGGAGTATGTTACTTCCAATGCTATGATTTTGAATCAATGAGAAAGTATCTCTTTTATCAAAAAAAAAAAAAGTATATACCAATTCGAGCTAGAGTCATAAAAACTCCATTCTTTCCTGAAAATCACACTGCAGATATAAAAAGAACTTAATCATCCAATTTAAGCATAAAAAATAATTCTATCTACTTGCACCAGAAAATAAAAAATTAAAAATTAAAAAAAAAAAAGTGGATAATAACTAGTAATTCACTACCAATTTAAGCATCCCTACTGAACAAGTACACATGTATTGCTTGGTGACGGACACAGAAAGAAGAAAGTAGTATTTCAAAAACGATACTTTATTCACTTATCAATCCAAAAACTACAATAAATATTTGAAAATCTTGATAATCTTTCACACTAAAAACAAAAGCCAAAATACAAAAAACTTTTTTTTTTTGTGGGAAGTTTTCTCGCACTTCCTTCTTACTTGATTTATGGGGCAGTTTTCAATGTTTTAACAAGGTGCAATATGGTAAGATATGGGGTAATCCCTTGTGTTCTATTGGTCCCACCTAATACTTTTGCTCCTAGGCAACAAATGTACCCAAGCTCTTATCCTGCGTATGAGAAACATCAAACAGTATCATCAACGGTACACTCTAAGATGCAGAACCTATGCTTCTCCAGATGAAGCAAGCGAAGAAGTCCGGGACCGCCAATGACTTCATCATATGGGATACAAGAAGTTTCCAAACCTTCTACCTGCCTTTCTAGCCACACATCCAAATCTAAATCGTAGGCAATCAACATGATTTCATCATGTCGGCGTTCGATCTAGTATAATGTATTACCCACACTTAAAGATCTTTGTAGCCACTCTACTACACATAGGGTGTAGCTTGCACCTGGCGGGCTCAAGCTCTTTCCAAGATTAATGGTGCACGTCATACACATAGAAGATGGCATAATAGTGGTCTTTTGGTACACGAAAAGCCACAATAATCCTGCCTGGATTCTCAAGAGTTGCACAAATGATTAAACAATCATCAGTATAAGTTTGAGGATTAGGCAAAGCCTCCCATTTTTCAATGACGGGATCAAAAACTTCACTCCAATGAGCACCGGTATGATAAGAAAGGTCATGACTACAGATATATACCTTACCGCCCAAAACCGAAGTGGACGAGTAATATCTCCGAGATATCATATTGGGAAAAATAGAGACCCATTCCTTATCAATGTGAGGAGCAATCCGTAATTTGGACACGTCGCGAATTGGCTCACGAGAATAGGTCATCCCACCAAAACAATAGATGTGGGAGCCTAGGGCTACAAAGGCAGCAGAAAACAGAGTTTGTCCTTTCCAAAAAGGATTTAGACTTTTTGGGTAGACCTTGCCAGGACTGTCCGCGTGAATATTAATTGAATACCATTCCAAAGACGGCCACGAATATACAAGATCGACCGCATGGTTCGCATCCAAGAAAGGCACACAAAAAATGATGTCGTAAGAACAAGGAGAAAAAATCCTAGCATATGATCAACTCCGCCGAGAGGCAATAGCACTTTTTTTTTAGATGCCTTCTTCTTCCGAGGAGGAGTATTTCCCTTTTCCTTTTTCTCTACAACTAGTAGAATCCATTGATCGCTCAGTGATTGATTAAAGAGAGGTCGTATTTATATATAGAAGAGAGAGAGAGAGTTTTTCCAGTGATGACGTTGCACGTTGCTCAAGAGTGGCACAATTCCCAAGGAGTTGTCGGTCTACACAAGAATAACAAACTGAGGAATGAGAGCTACTACTGGTGTGCCGACGAGGGAAGCTCTAATGCGTAAATCAATAAATGATTTGGAAAGGAGAATGTAATTGAGCAAAGAGAGCTTGATAGAGAATTCAGATTACCCAAACAGTGGAACTGGGTCTCCCTTTTATAAGCATTAGGTAGCAGTTGTCTTCCCATAATTCTTGGCCTCACATTCCCTACGATCCATGAGTGTTGTGCCGGCGAAGTGGATCGTGGGTTGTGGGATACTCCTTGATCCTGAGATCGTGGAGTGTGCTAATGGGGCCCGGCTATGCTTGCGTTGAACGTGGGTGCTCGAGTAATCCTCAAGTGCATGTGTCTTGACTTGGCGCTAATAGCTGTGCCACATTCTGGTGAACGTAGGTGCTGTGTCTAGGGTGCTGGGTGAATCTTGTGTTTATTGTTGAACGTGGGTTTCCTTCGTATGTGGAAGGACCATTATATTCATATCCTTGGTAAAGGACTGTTATGCCCTTGGTGGATTGACCATGCCTCGGGTTGGACCAATTAAGTCTCGGCTTGGGCTTGGTCTTAGTAAGCCTACATATTGGATTGGGCCTAGAGGTCTGTTGGGCCTTCTGTGGCCGATCCGTGACCCAACATAAGTGAAAATTAGAATGTATAATTTTAGGTTTTAATGCTATGACCTACAGCTTCGGCTATATTGTATCCGAGCTTTATGCTTTTGACTTTTAATGAGATATATATAACTACACATAAGTTCAATATTAAATGGGACCTCGTGTATTCATTGTGAAGCACGTTTTGGGAGGTGCCTCTACCCAAGCCCTCTATTTTTCAATAAATCCTCCTAAATTGTCGTTTATTTAATTTATGTTTAATTTTACTTTTAATTAGTCTCTTTTCCCTTGCTTTAATTTGTTTATATATATATATGTTTAGTTAAGTATTATTACATCATTTAATTTATGTCTATTCGTTTCAATGCATTTTAGTGACAAAAGTGTATTTGATATTATCATTAGTCATTTTATCATATGATATAATCCGTTGTGACCTCTATGATGTTTGCCTTATTGTTAGTCGATATACATATGATATCGATATTAATCAATGCGTTAACGCTCAAAGTATGCGCATATACAATCATATAATAATCATTATATTTATTAGAGTATATTTATCATATTGCATAATCATTAATTTATATAATATTTGGTATATTGCATAGTTATTGTGTTATTTAATCAATGCATTATAATTAGATACTTTATTCTTAGAAACGAATAGCACATGATCTTATATCTAAGATAGTATTAATATGAATTGTGAGTTAATATGATTATATAATTTAAGTATAAGTGTATGACTATTAGATTACGAGGAATTTAAGACTTAGAGTTTTAGCATTATCATTAGATTAAAATTAAAAATGATTAATAATTAAGTAACTAACGTGTTTTTTATAATTTATACATTATAATCACAATTTGCGTAAGTAAAAAACTTAACAATTTTACTTCCCACAAACTATTAAATAAACAATTCCTCATAAGATTATGAGGAATTTAGGACTAGAGTTCAAGAATTATCATTAGATTAAAATTAAATGATTAATAATTAAGTAACTAATGTGTTTTTTATAATTTATACATTATAATCACAATTTGCAATAAGTAAAAACTTAACAATTTGAATTTAAATCATATGTGTGAATCGTGACCATGGGATCATAAAATACAAGTATATAACAATTAATATTGACCCATATAATGATACAATTATATAAGTACATAAATGTTTACATATAAGATACAATGTATATTAATATTGATATTATATACTTGATAACATATTAACTAAATAATAATAATAATATATGAATATATTATATACCTTTGTTTTTTTGTTATTTATATGTGTTTATATATATATTATATATGTATATATTATATAAACACATATAATAAATATATATATAGTAAATAATAAGAAATATTTGATATTATCATTAATCATTTTATCATATGATATAATCATATGGTACAAGTTATTGTGTCATTTACTAAAATATTATCACTAGATAGTTTATACTTTAGAAATTAGAATCGTATATTGCATAATCATTAATCATTATATAATCATTTGGTATATCTGCATAAGTTATTGTGTTATTTAATCAATGCATTATAATTAGATACTTTATTCTTAGAAAACGTATAGCACATGATCTTATGTCTAAGATAGTATTAATATGAATTGTGAGTTAATATGATTATATAATTTAAGTATGAGTGTATGACTATTAGATTATGAGGAATTTAAGACTTAGAGTTTTAGCATTATCATTAGATTAAAATTAAAAATGATTAATAATTAAGTAACTAACGTGTTTCTTATAATTTATACATTATAATCACAATTTGCAGTAAGTAAAAACTTAACAATTTTTACTTCCCACAAACTATTACGTAAACAATTCCTCATAAGATTATGAGGAATTTAGGACTAGGAGTTCAAGAATTATCATTAGATTAAAATTAAATGATTAATAATTAAGTAACTAAGGTGTTTTTTATAATTAGACATTATAATCACAATTTGCAATAAGTAAAAACTTAATAATTTGAATTTAAATCATATGTCGTGAATCGTGACCATGGGATCATAAAATACAAGTATATAACAATTAATATTGACCCATATAATGATACAATTATATAAGTACATAAATGTTTACATATAAGATACAATGTATATTAATATTGATATTATATACTTGACCCGTGTTAAGCATTAACATTTTAACATATTAACTAAATAATAATAATATATGTAATATGATAATAGTGATTAGTGTGTGTGATATAAAATGTTTGACGTTGTGATTTAAAAAATACTTAATCTAAAATAAGGAAAAAAATACGATTGAAAAAAAAAACACAATTTTTAAAATTATAATTATTAAAAAATTGAAATAACAAACTGACACTAAACAATACTACATAACACAATTTTTATTCATAATTCCTAAATTTTGAATTTTGAATTTTTGATTGAATTTAATCGTAGCCGTCCAATTTAATTGAATTTAATCTTGGCCATTGGATTTGATCTATGGTATATAAGTGTAAATTGTTTTGAAAGTAATAATTATATGGTGCTCCACATGATATGATAAGCTCATTAATCTAAAGTTCTAAAATGAATAAGAAAGTCAAGATCCTAATAAACGGTCTAGATCATCTACTATGCTTGCTTGGAACCGGTCTCACCATCAGACATACACAAAGGATTAATTCCAGGTGAATATATTCCAGGATTAATTCCGTAATGCATGCGCTTTGTCGGTTGATTCTCAACCATCCAAAATGTTTTGATGATCTAATAGCCGTTGTATGATATTAATGGATGACAGCTATCAAGCATTTACAAAAAAGTACGTATATGGTGTAACAGAGACACCGTAAGTTTGCCTTGTTTGATCTAATCTGACGAGTAATATTAAATGTTGAAAACATATATATAATCAACAAATCATATTAAACAAGCACACCATATCTAAGTAGAAACAGCCGCATTGGATAATCTTTTGATAAATCGAATCAAATCGTTAATATTTAAAATTTAATTATTTTTCCAAATCCAATGGTTGAAAATTAGAGAACCCAAATTTAACCTAAATGTATCATCTCTGATCTCTCCATTCTCTCAACCCTCCTCTCATAGTCTCCACCATCCTCCTCGCCTCCTAACTCTGTTGTCGTTCTCACCACCACCACCGCAGCAACCACACACCTCAATGCCTGGCTAAAGCTGAACGACTTGTGCCCGGTTTGTAGGAACTTCGCCTCTGCCGACACTGCTGTCCACGCCGCTCTCGAAGGTCGTTCTGCTCTCGCAGTACGCCGCGGATCGAAGGCAGAGGAGGTGATAAGATTTGTGGTTTTTCTTTTCTTTTTGGGTTTTTTTTTTTTTTTTCCGTGGGTGGTGGGTGGTTTGGGGTTTTGCCATTTGATGTGTTTGTCTGTTTTTTATTGAATTATGGTTTGTGTTTGATGAAATTAAAGTAGAAAAAGTATATTAGATTTTATTTTAAGATTTGCTGACCGACCCCACCTCTCACTAATCATATCTACAGTTGTTGGCCATTGTCACACACCATCAACTGTCACCTCTGGTTGTAGGAGATCAACAGGGGTCCCGTTTTTGAAAATTGCAAGACTATGTGGATTGGGTTTACCTTGATTCAGTACTATCCTAGTGGTCTGCATGGAAAATCTTTGTGTATGTTTTTGGCAGACCTATTGGAGGTTGTTAGACCTTTACATTTAAGTTTCTTACTTTATGGCTAAGAAAAATCTACAACTCTGATGCACTTCATCCATTCCTAGATGGCTTTCTAATGTTTTGGTGTTTCTCTTTGTGTATATAATTGCACACATGTGTGTGAAGGAGACCTCCTCTGTATTACTTCCATAATTTTCTATTTTTAGTTTCATTAGATTCATGTTAGGGACTTCATCTTTGTTCTGTATAATATTGTTTAGCTTCGTTACTTATGGTTTTGTAATGTTATTAGTCTCATTTGTAATGTTATTACTTTTACCTTCGGGAACAATCAGTCTCAATACCTCTTCAAGAACAGTATACACAAAGAAATAATCCTCAAGAAAACGTAATTTCGTAATTCTTGGTTTTATTTAGCGTACATCTTTCTTATTGCTTCAAATTAGCACTATGTTAATTTATTTTGTTTAATCAATTTGGTTCCTTAAATCAGGGTTTCTTAAGTAGGGATTAAAATACATATCTATTGAAATTAGGGATTTGTGATTAAATTGACTGCCAAATGTTATTAGTTGTTTTTGCACTTGAAACCTCAATTGAAAAATTGTGTGGGGAATGACTGTCATTGCATGTGTCTCATACAGTTTTCTTCCCTTTAAGCAGTTGGATAGATTCATTCCAAACCGATCAGCAATGGACTTCGATTTCACACATTACATGCTGATAGAAAGGAGGAAAAAGAAGAAAGCCGCCTACAAGCTCACTAGCAGCGAAGGCCTACCGGAAGCAGTTGGCTAAGGTCTTTAACATTAATAGGACCCGAATTCTTCCATTCAAGAACAAGATGCTTGCCCCCGTGGAGTTGATCCCACATGAATTCTCCTCTTCTCTCTATAGTGATATGCCAATGAAGCCTTAGCGACATATCCTAAGGTGGGTATATGATTTTAGTCTTTCATGGATTCTGTCTCATAGAAATTATGGATTTGACTAAATTTAGCATCTAGCTAAGTAGATTATTGTGAATTATGGATTATTAGGGTGGGCCTCTAAATGGAACTATATTCTAGGTGCTGTTTGATCACATACACCTTTTGTTTGCTACTGCAATATCCACATTGTGGTATTAATTGTAGTACTACCAGCACGCTACATAAGTCTATTGAATTGAGCCATTTTTCTCCTAAAGATTGCATATTTCTCGCTTCAATAATGCTGCCATTTGAATTTTATTATATGGGTGAACATCATCAATAGTTGGGGATTATTTACATATAGGATATGGCAAATCTTTTGAGAATGAGCGCTATTTGCAAACTCGATTTTTTTGATTAGTTAAATTTATGTTACCTTTTTGGTTTCATCTCATTGCTTTGTTGATTTATTACCTATAGTTCTTGTAATGTCTCTTGAATGCTGTTATGGTCTAATTAATTTGGTTTGATGTATGTAGACTTTTGAGAATAAATTAGATGCTTATGATATTGTGGATGATTATTACCTGAATTTACTGGATTGGGGAAGCTGCAACTTTATCGCAATTGCGCTTGGAAATACAGTTTATCTGTAGAATGCTTCAAATGGTTCTACTTCTGAACTTGTCAGTATTGATAAGGAAGATGGCCCTGTTACAAGTATTTGTTGGGCTCTTGATGGCCAGCACATTGCCATTGGCTTGAACAATTCTGAAGTGTAGTTGTGGGATTCAACAACTAATCAACTGGTTCTTCAATTTTTCATTGTTGTTTCATATTCTTTACTTATTTTTTGATATAAAATTTGCAAATGCTTACAATTGTTGTACTGTTACTTTTGAAGCTAAGAACCCTAAGAGGTGGTCACAGAATACGAGTGGGGACGCTGGCATGGAACGATCATATCCTTACAACTGGAGGAATGGACAGCCTGATCATTAACAATGATGTAAGAGTCAGAGCACACATTGTTGAAACCTACAGGGACCATAACCAAGAGGTTTGTGGGACAAAATGGTTGGCCACTGGCCAGCAATTGGTGAGTGGAGGTAGTGATAATCTCCTCCACATTTGGGACAGATCAAGGGCAACTTCAAATTCAGTGACACGGTGGCTTCAAAGGCTTGAGGACCATACATATGCAATGAAAGCCCTTGCTCGGTATCCTTTCCAAAGCAATTTACTAGCTTCTGGGGGAGGTAAAGGTGATAGGTGCATAAAGTTCTGGAACACCCACACGGGTGTTTGCTTGAGCTTAGTCGACACTGGCTCTCTAGTTTCTGCTCTGCTGTGGTGCAAGAATGAGAGAGAGTTGCTTAGCTCTCGTGGTCTTCCTCAGAATGAGCTCATTCTTTGGAAATACCCATCAATGGTGAAGATGGCAGAGCTGAAAGGTCATACCTCTAGGATTCTTTTTATGGCTCAAGTAATGTATTTTCTTACTAATTTTCCTGACCATGGTTTTTGGTCTTGTTCATAGCCTAATGGTTTTCATCCTTTACTTATTTCAGGCCCAGATGGTTGCACCGTAGCATCCGCAGATGTTGAGGGGAGTGATCATGACACAACAAACTGTTGTACTCACATTGAAGCAAGCTTTAAATCTGCAGCTTTATCCATATTACCGAATGAGCAAAGGATTTCAGAATTTGTTGTATCAATGTGTTTCAACTCGGTGTTTGTGCTTCTTTTGTATGTTATCATATGTATGGTCTGTTTATATGTCTCTAAACTTAGGTTTATGGTTAGCATCTTTGAACAAATTCAATCTTTCTATAATTCATCGGTTGATGTGTCATTGTTTAATTTTTTAATTTTCATCTGTAAATATTCTAGTATTCTAGTTGATGTTGTATGCTTGTATTCTGTTGCTATTATGTTGCAGATGGCAAGATGGGATGAGATTCTGTCCCTTCCTTTACAAAATCCTCCGACCTTGGACTTTTCTTCTGTTGACGTTTTGTGGTCAAAGGTGGAAGGTTGGCGTGACAAAACTAATAGAGTTGTTCTAATCCCCTTTGCTAGAGTAAATGATTTTGTACGTAATGAATCAGCAAATAAAGACTGTCCAATGAGATTTCATGTTGAGGCAAGGTGACGACTCTAGAGATGGCTTAATTTATCCTGTTGATTTTGTAGGTATTGGTGTTCCTTTGATCCTGATGACCACAGGAAGGGTGGCATTGTACATCCCAAAGAAGAAAAATGTTGGCTGACCAAATACTAAGAGAAGGTGCACTTGCCACTTTATTGTGAAACGATTAATTGCTGAATCATCAGTAGCGCTCATCATATATGATGATAATAAGCATGTAGATAAGAAGGGGATGCCATGCCATGGTCCACAGGACAAGAAGGCTACTGGAATGCGTGCCATGTTTGCCCCATATATCTCAAAGGACCTCCATTTGCGTGTCTTATCTCTACTATATGTTGGGGTTTCTATGGAGACCATAATGCAAAGACACAATGAATCAGTAGAGAAACAGGGTGGCCAATTGAAATTAGGGATTTGTGATTAAATTGACTGCCAAATGTTATTAGTTGTTTTTGCACTTGAAACCTCAATTGAAAAATTGTGTGGAGAATGACTGTCATTGCATGTGTCTCATACAATTTTCTTCCCTCTAAACTGTTGGATAGATTCATTCCAAACCGATCAGCAATGGACTTGATTTCGCACATTACATCCTGATAGAAGGGTGGAAAGCAAAGGAGAAGCCACCTGCAAGCTCACTAGCAGCGGAGGCTTACCGGAAGCGGTTGGCTGAGGTCTTTAACATGAATAGGACCCGAATTCTCGTATTCAAGAACAAGACGCCTGCCCTCGTGGAGTTGATCCCACGTGAATTCTCCTCTTCTCTCTACAGTGATATGCCAATGAAGCCCTGGCGACATATCCTAAGGTGGGTATATGATTTTAGTCTTCCATGGATTCTGTCTCATAGAAATTATGGATTTGACTAAATTTAGCATCTAGCTAAGTAGATTATTGTGAATTATGGATTATTAAGGTGGGCCTCTAAATGGAACTATATTCCAAGTGCTATTTGATCACATACACCTTTTGTTTGCTACTTCAATATCCACATTGCGGTATTAATTGTAGTACTACCAGCACGCTACATAAGTCTATTGAACTAAGCCATTTTTCTCCTAAAGATTGTATATTTCTCACTTCAATAATGCTGCCATTTGAATTTTATTATGTGGGTGAGCATCATAAAGAGTTGGGGATTATCTGTATATCGGATATGACAAATCTTTTGAAAATGAGTGCTATTTGTGAACTCTGTATTTTTTTATTAGTTAAATTTATGTTACCTTTCTGGTTTCATCTCATTGCTTTGTTGATTTATTACCTATAGTTCTTGTAATGTCTCTTGAATGCTGTTATGGCCTAATTAATTTGGTTTGATGTATGTAGACTTCTGAGAATAAATTAGATGCTTCTGATATTGTGGATGATTATTACCTGAATTTACTGGATTGGGGAAGCTGAAACTTTATTGCGATTGCACTTGGAAATACAGTTTATCTGCGGAATGCTTCAAATGGTTCTACTTTTGAACTTGTCAGCATTGATGAGGAAGATGGCCCCATTACAAGTGTTTGCTAGGCTCCTGATGGCAAGCACATTGCCATTGGCTTGAACAATTATGAAGTGCGGTTGTGGGATTCAACAGCTAATCAACTGGTTCTTCAATTTTTCATTGTTCTTTCATATTCTTTACTTGTTTTCTGATATAAAATTTGCAAATGCTTACAATTGTTGTATTGTTACTTTTGCAGCTAAGAACCTTAAGAGGTGGTCACAGAATGCGAGTGGGGACGCTAGCATGGAATGATCATATCCTTACAACTGAAGGAATGGACAGTCTAATCATTAACAATGATGTAAGAGTCAGAGCACACATTGTTGAAACCTACAAGGGCCATAGCCAAGAGGTTTGTGGGATAAAATGGTCGACTTCAGGCCAGCAATTGGCGAGTGGAGGTAGTGATAATCTCCTCCACATTTAGGATAGATCAAGGGCAACTTCAAATTCAATGACACGGTGGCTTCAGAGGCTTGAAGACCATACATTTGCAATGAAAGCCCTTGCTCGGTATCCTTTCCAGAGCAATTTACTAGCTTTTGGGGAGGTGAAGGTGATAGGTGTATAAAGTTCTAGAACACCCACACGGGTGCTTGCTTGAGCTCAGTCGACATTGGCTCTTTGGTTTCTGCGCTGCTGTAGAGCAAGAATGAGAGAGAGTTGCTTAGCTCTCGTGGTCTTCCTCAAAATGAGCTCATTCTTTGGAAATACCCATCAATGGCGAAGATGGCAAAGCTGAAAGGTCATACCTCTAGGGTTCT
Organism: Carpinus viminea; assembly: GCA_013348765.1. Classification (NCBI taxonomy): domain Eukaryota; kingdom Viridiplantae; phylum Streptophyta; class Magnoliopsida; order Fagales; family Betulaceae; genus Carpinus; species Carpinus viminea. The sequence continues at coordinate 10,564,313 of CP054669.1, read as the reverse complement.
TTTTATGGCTTAGGTAATGTATTTTCTTACTAATTTTCCTAACCATAGTTTTTGGTCTTGTTCATAACCTAATGGTTTTCATCCTTTACTTATTTCAGATCCCGGATGGTTGCACCGTAGCATCCGCAGATGTTGAGGGGAGTGATCATGACACAACAAATTGTTGTACTCACACTGAAACAAGCTTTAAATCTATAGCTTTATCCATATTACCGGATAAGCAAAGGATTTCAAAATTTGTTGTATCAATGTGTTTCAACTCGGTGTTTGTGCTTCTTTTGTATGTTATCATACGTATGGTCTATTTATCTGTCTCTAAACTTGGGTTTATGGTTAGCATCTTTGAACAAATTCAGTCTTCCTATAATTAATCAGTTGATATGTGATTGTTTAATTTTTTAATTTTCATCTGTAAATATTCTAGTTGATATTGTATGCCTGTATTATGTTGCTATTCTATTGTAGATGGCAAGATGGGATGAGATTCTATCCTTCCTGTACAGAATCCTCCGACCTTTGAGTTTTCTTCTGCTTACGTTGTGTGGTCAAAGGTGGAAGGTTGGCGTGACAAAACTAATAGAGTTGTTCTTATCCCCTTTACTAGAGTAGATGATTTTTTACAAGGTGAATTAGCAAATAAAGACTGTCCAACGAGATTTCATGTTGAGGCAAGGCGGCGATGGCCTCCAAAGATGGCTTAAGTTATCTTGTTGATTTTGTAGGTATTGGTGTTCCTTTGATCCTGATGACCACAGGAAGGGTGGCATTGTACATACCAAAGAAGAAAAACACTGGCCGACCAAATACTAAGAGAGGGTGCAACTGTCACTTTATTGTGAAATCGATTAATTGCTGAACCATCAGTAGCGCTCATCATATATGATGATGATAAGAATATAGATAAGAAGGGGATGCCATGCCATGGTCCACAGGACAAGAAGGCTGCTGGAACGCGTGCCATGTTTGCCCCATATATCTCGAGAGACCTCCGTTTGCGTGTCTTATCTCTACTATATGTTGGGGTTTCTGTGGAGACCATAATGCAAAGACACAATGAATCAGTAGAGAAACAAGGTGGCCCATTGAAATTAGGGATTTGTGATTAAATTGACTGCCAAATGTTATTAGTTGTTTTTGCACTTGAAACCTCAATTGAAAAATTGTGTGGAGAATGACTGTCATTGCATGTGTCTCATATAGTTTTCTTCCCTCTAAGCAGTTGGATAGATTCATTCCAAACCGATCAGCAATGGACTTCGATTTCACACATTACATGCCAATAGAAAGGGGGAAAGCAAAGGAGAAGCCGCATGCAGGCTCACTAGCAGCAGAGGCCTACCGGAAGCGGTTGGCTGAGGTCTTTAACATGAATAGAACCCGAATTCTCGCATTCAAGAACAAGACGCTTGCCCCCGTGGAGTTGATCCTCGTGAATTCTCATCTTCTCTCTACAGTGATTTGCCAATGAAGCCCTGGCGACATATCCTAAGGTGGGTATATGATTTTAGTCTTTCATGGATTTTGTCTCATAGAAATTATGGATTTGACTAAATTTAGCATCTAGCTAAGTAGATTATTGTGAATTATGGATTATTAGGGTGGGCCTCTAAATGGAACTATATTCCAAGTGATGTTTGATCACATACACCTTTTGTTTGCTACTGCAATATCCACATTGTGGTATTAATTGTAGTACTACCAACACGCTACATAAGTCTATTGAACTGAACCATTTTTCTCCTAAAGATTGCATATTTCTTGCTTCAATAATGTTGCCATTTGAAATTTATTATGTGGGTGAACATCATAAAGAGTTGGGGATTATCTGCATATAGGATATGGCAAATCTTTTGAGAATGAGCGCTATTTGCAAACTCAGTTTCTTTGATTAGTTAAATTTATGTTACCTTTCTAGTTTCATCTCATTGCTTTGTTGATTTATTACCTATAGTTCTTGTAATGTCTCTTGAATACTGTTATGGTCTAATTAATTTGGTTTGATGTATGTAGACTTTTGAGAATAAATTAGATGCTTCTGATATTGTGGATGATTATTACCTAAGTTTACTAGATTGGGGAAGCTGCAACTTTATCATGATTGCGCTTGGAAATACAGTTTATCTGTGGAATGCTTCAAATGGTTCTACTTCTGAACTTGTCAATATTGATGAGGAAGATGGCCCTGTTACAAGTGTTTGCTGGGCTCCTGATGGCCAACACATTGCCATTGGCTTAAACAATTTTGAAGTGAAGTTGTGGGATTCAACAGCTAATCAACTGGTTCTTCAATTTTTCATTGTTCTTTCATATTCTTTACTTATTTTCTGATATAAAATTTGCAAATGCTTACAATTGTTGTATTGTTACTTTTGCAGCTAAGAATCTTAAGAGGTGGTTACAGAATACGAGTGGGGACGCTGGCATGGAACGATCATATCCTTACAACTAGAGGAATGGATAGTCTGATCATTAACAATGATGTAAGAGTCAGAGTACACATTGTTGAAACCTACAGGGGCCATAGCCAAGAGGTTTATGGGACAAAATGGTCGGCCACAAGCCAACAACTGGCGAGTGGAGGTAGTGATAATCTCCTCCACATTTGGGACAAATCAAGGGCAACTTCAAATTCAGTGACACAGTGGCTTCAGAGGCTTGAAGACCATACATCTGCAGTGAAAGACCTTGCTCGGTATCCTTTCCAGAGCAATTTACTGGCTTCTGGTGGAGGTGAAGGTGATAGGTGCATAAAGTTCTGGAACACCCACACGGGTGCTTGCTTGAACTCAGTCAACACTAGTTCTCTGGTTTCTACTTTGCTGTGGAGCAAGAATGAGAGAGAGCTGCTTAGCTCTCGTGGTCTTCCTCAAAATGAGCTCATTCTTTGGAAATACCCATCAATGGTGAAAATGGCAGAGCTGAAAGGTCATACCTCTAGAGTTCTTTTATGGCTCAGGTAATGTATTTTCTTACTAATTTTCCTGACCATTGTTTTTGGTCTTGATCATAGCCTAATGGTTTTCATCCTTTACTTATTTCAGAGCCCGGATGGTTGCACCGTAGCATCCGCAGATGTTGAAGGGAGTGATCATGACATAACAAACTGTTGTACTCACACTGAAGCAAGCTTTAAATCTACAACTTTATCCATATTACCGGATGTGATTCACATGAGCAAATTAAGCTTTAAATCTGCAGCTTTATCCATATTACTGGATGTGATTCACATGAGCAAATTTGCTCATGTGAATCACATCCGATATGGATTCACATGAGCAAATTAGTGTGAGTACAACAATTTGTTGTGTCATGATCACTCCTCAACATTTGCAGATGCTACTGTGCAACCATCCGGACTCTGAAATAAGTAAAGGATGAAAACCATTAGGCTATGAACAAGATCAAAAACTATGGTTAGGCAAATTAGTAAGAAAATACACATTTGAGCCATAAAAAGAACCCTAGAGGTATGAGGGGAGTGGTCATGACACAATAAATTGTTGTACTCACATTGAAGCTTTAAATATGCAGCTTATCCATATTGTCGAATGTGATTCACATGAGCAAAAGGCTTCAGTTTGCTTTGTGAGTAGCTTTGATGGATGGCTAAGAATTTGGAAACCTTTTGGGGTCCCAAAAGCTACTCACAAAGCAAACCCAAAGCCTTTTGCTCATGTGAATCACATCCAAGATGGATGGCTAAGAATTTGGAAAACTTTTGGGGTCCCAAAGCTACTCAAAAAGCAAACCCGAAGCCTTTTGCTCATGTGAATCACATCTGACAATATGGATAAAGCTGCAGATTTAAAGCTTCGGTGTGAGTACAATAGTTTGTTGTGTCATGATCACACCCATCAACATCTTTAGTTGTTTTCAGTATTAGGATCAAATTTTCAAAATGCAGTTCGCTCTTGCTGCCACTGTAACGGTTCCATTTAGCCACTCTAAAACCATTTAAAATGTTAAATTTTAGTTATTGCCATGGTTGTGCTTCATTTCTTTTTGCATTTATGGCTAATTTTATTTTTCAAAGTTACTTGGCAAAAAAAAATGGAAAAGAAAATATATATATTTATTATTATTATTATTATTATTATTATTATTTTCCTTCGGTGGAGAAGCTTTTTAAATGTAGAACATGTGTAATTGAATCACAATAGTATATAAGCTTTTTCCCCGTATATTTTAAGCTCTTATCTAACATGTTACTATATTCTGCTTGGTTGCCTAGAAAACTGCAAGAGAAAAACTGAAAACTAAAATCCTTTCTGAGTGATATTATCTATTTTAATTTGCAGGAGAACTTTATCTTCGTACCTAATGAACTTTTATAGAAAAAAAAATGTCAAGCTTTATACGTTATGTTGGCATGCATAATGATGTAATCGGCATAATTAATGGATAACGGTCAGTTTGAAGGTCCAGTGGTCAAATTTTTAACTTTAAATCTAATCAAACATAAGGTAATTAAGGTTATCATGAGGCAGCAGGAGCCTTGCAATAATTCTTCATCAATTACACACATCCTGCTAATTGCTATAATATAAATCACTTCAATTGATAAACATATTTAATATATATGTCCTACTGATAAATAGACATGTGAGATAAACATAGGTTAGTTAACATAGGTTAGTTTGCAAGTGGATTTGTGCAGGTGTTTTTCTTCAATCAGATTAGATAAGCACTATCCAGAACGAAGGACAAAATTGTTTTCACCTAGAAAGTAAAAAGAAAATGTTTGTACTACATCCTTTATTACACCTCCTTATATATTGATGCGGCTGTCCACATTTTATGAAGATTAGTATTATAAATTGACGCGGAAATCCAATATTTTATGTACATTTTATGAAGATTAGTTTTATAAATTGACACGGCAATCCAATCTTCCATGTGGACTGCTACATGACAATACACATTTTAATAGTTAACATGGTAAGAATTACTTAGACTATTATGTTAATTTGTAAAGACTTGTAATTCCATCAAAGTTAAAACTACTTAATATAAAAGTGAGGCTAAAAATTTAAAAGTTACCCAAGAAAAGAACTATTATAATAAGATGAAGTATAATAAGTTGAGTAAAGCGAGTGTTCTATGTGATTTGAAAACACACAAAATTTGCATTTTCAAATCACTTTATAAAATAAAAAATAAAAAAAATAAAAAACAATGTCAAATGATTCAAGGAATCAAGGTCATTGTCACATACAATTCTCACATACATATGCAGGTAGACCGAAATTGCAAGGTTTAGTAAATGAGAGCCCCTTAGGTCCGGTCCATCTGCAAAAGGGGCATTTTGCAGCCTCCAATCCCATTTTGACATGTCATCATCTCAAGAAAATTGCAAACACTTAAAGTGAGAAAATACAGCAAATCAAAGGAGAGACCAGGCGACCCACGCTGCAAAGACCCATACCGACCTCCAAAGGGCGGCCAAGGTGCAACCCACCGGAGCTCGGGACCAACAAAACCTCCAAGCGGACGGTGACTTGCAATCTCTCGACCTACCGAAGATCCCAACGCACGGGCCACACACACCTGCCGGAGACCCAAAGCCAAAAGCTCAAGCACGGTGACCCACTGCTGTCGAAAACCCATACTCGACCTCCAAACTAGATCTCCGAGGTGCAACCCATTGCCGGAGCTCCAAGATCAACAAAACCTCCAAACACGCACCCAGATTGAACTTCGGAGCAAGCCCGCAATCGCAAGCTCGATTACACCACCTCCGATCATCTTGTCGACTCCCTAAACGCTCTCGGAGCCCTTCTCTCCAGACCCATGATGCCATGGGTGCCGTGAACCACAAAATCACCTGAAACTGTCTTGACCCGCTTGAAACCGTCGTGACCAGCCTAAACCGATTCTAATGCCTAAAAACCCGATTCTAATGCCTCAAAACCCATTTCTAATGCCTCAAAACTCGTTTTTTTATTCAAAACTAAAACCTAGAGGTGAAAAGTGACCCTTTAGGGATTTTATTATCCTAATCGCCGAAAAAATGGCTCAAGCGAAAATGGCGAGAAGATGACTCTTTGATTTGTGACCCATGGGCAGGTGACTCACCCACTCTTTTGAACTCAAAATATTGTGTGTGTGAGTATATGATATTTTTGTGGAATTATTTTGTATTTGCTTATGTGTCAACTTGTGAGTGGTGTCTGTAAAAGGGATGTTTTGCAGATGGACCTGATTCAAGGTTTTTCTTAGTAAATTTCCCTATATAAAATAGAAAACAAAAGAAAGAAATATTGTATTAAATTTAATTTTGTGCAAAAAATTATATATATTTTTTATCAAATAAATTTAGTTAGGTCATTTACTAGGAATATCTTCTCTGTCTGAACCATAGTTAGATCCATCTTCTCTCATACTTTGACGTTGAATCCGTTAGTTGAACAATATTGTAATTCCTAACTTGCCTAGATCTACTTCCACTACCAACACTATCAACTCCTTGATTTGTTTTCCATCTTTTGTACTATGTAAGTCTTAGATTTTCCATTTCGTTTCTATTGTCCATCATACTTGAAGAAGTTGAATCCATTGGTTGAACCATGTTGTAATTTCCAAGTTGCTTAGACTTACTTTCACTACCCACACTAATGCCTCAATGTTTTTTGTTTTTCATAATACTCCATCTCATTCGTCGTGAAATTGTTGCATTTTCCATTATGTTTCTATTGCAAAATGTTAAAGGAAAAAAAAGCCATTAATGTCATATTTTTACATCATATCATTTAGTTCATCTAATTCAACTAAAATATATTACATTATTTCAACTAAAGAGTATAATCAAAATAATGCAATAGAATATATACAAAATAAATTGTTAACATCATATTTCCACTAAAGAAAAGAGTATATTCAATTAATGAATTAAAATATTTATATAGCAAGAAAATATATTGAGAAAATAGTAGACTCACAATATTAAGAAATTAATGCTACAAAAAATTAAATAAACTAAATAAAAAGTTAAGAAGACCAAAAATGCCTCTAGTCTTGTTGCAAATTATACCAAAATTAGGAAAAAACAATCACGTGTATTCAATATTTATAAACTTTAATTTAAGAAACAAAAGAGAAAAAAAAATTAAAAACAAATAAGTGTGTTAAAAAAATTTATGAACATTCTCAATCAATTAAATTTGTTTTAGTGATTTTTACTACATTATTAAAATAAGATGTTTCTATTATCTAACGATGATTAATGGTTTTGGATAAAAAACATATATGCGAAGATTTCCCTTTGGTTCCCTCTTGAGAAACAGAGCTAGAGTAAGAAGAATTGTACCCGGAGAAGGATTGCAATCAATAGAAGCTGTCAACTTTCAGTTAAAAAAAAAACCTTCAGAACCTCTATGAATCAAACACTTATATAAACTTTTTTTTGACGACATATGTCGATGAGTAGGATCCTATTGAGCACTATCAGGAATATATGGTTGCTTCCAAATAAACTAAAATTATATAAATATTACAAGCATATTTAATACTCATCCCAAATAATAATCATTAGAAAAATAGAACAATAGGTATATTCTAGATTTGTAATACCCCGAAATTTATACCATAAAATAAAGGTGATCTTAATATCAAGGATAAGGAAGATTTGCAATCTTATTAAAATTTATATGGAGACTTAATGCGAAAGATGATGGAAATTATTATTTAAAAATATAGTGAGTTATTAATAGAAAAGTCACATTTTTGGACGCCAAAAATTCAATGTATGACCTTAAATAAAACTGTTTTAAGACCTTGTATAATGATGAGAAATAAAGATTTTAAAAGTAGTTTCATGATTTTTAACACTTGTAAAAAAAGTTATGATTTTTAGAAGATGCAAGTGTTAAAACAAGAACTTCAGTCAAACAGAGGCACATCATTTCGAGAGACTTTTTAGGTATCAAAAAGTTATGAGTTGCTATGATTTTTGGATAAAGTATGAGTATTTGAATGAGGAAAATTTCAAGCCAAATTTTGTGTCATTTGGAGTTAAATTAAAAGAGTTATGATTTTTCCAAGTTTAATAGGTCAAACTGTCAAATAGTTGAGGTACCTGTGACTTGGTAAATTAATTTGATAGGTTAATGATCCTAGTATACCACGATTTTTAGGTATGCGATAGTCAACAAGATTATATTTATTGAGGATTATTTTATTTTTCAAAGTTAATTGATATTTTATTATTTTTTCTTGAGTGGGACACGTGGCATGCATAGTTTAGACTGTTGGATGAAAATGGATGGTCATTATGATCAATTGGGATTCTCCAATTGACCCTCCAATTGGAGGGGATCCATATCCCTCACTCTGCAACCAAATATATCCCAAGAATACTAATCTAAAATATACATATGGAGCAATAGACCATTCAACAATATGTATGCCTTTGGATGTTATACCATGCTTGGGCAATTCATCAAAAGATTTTCTTTGTCCTTAGAATTGAGTTCAACCATATATGCACCTTTTTTTTTAGCATAAAATGATTTTCACATTGCGCCAAAAAATGTCGAGGTCTATCCTAAAAAAACACAAGTCAAGGTTTGAATCGTTACAGTCATCCAAAAACCAAAATCCATGATGATTTCTCATTGTACATCATACAATTTATAATATTTGGGGTCTTTTTTCTAAGTTTATTTTAAATGTTCTTCACCACTTTCTTAAAAAATTGTGGAGGCAAAGTATTTAAATTTAATTTAGTTCGCAAATTTTTCTGATTGAATAAATTGTATATATTAGTACACTTTCTTTGTTTCTTATTTAATAAAAATCTAAATTTTACAAGTAATTTAATACAAAAATCAATCTGCTATTCGATGTGTTTATTTATTTAATGTTACTCAACGTGGTCATCAAAAATGGATTTGGCTTAATTGTCGTAGAAAAAAAAAACTACACCAATTTTTTAATGTGTAATTCTTACAAATATTTTTAATAGAATTAATAACATCTGCACTTAGAATATGTGAAATTAAGTATATACCAATTCGAGCTAGTCATAAAAACTCCATTCTTTCCTGAAAATCACACAGCAGATATAAAAAGAACTTGATCATCCCTATTGAATTCTATCTACTTGCACCAGAAAATAAAAAATAAGGGGATAATAACTAGTAATTCACTACCAATTTAATCATCCCTATTGAACACGTACACATGTATTGCTTGGTGACGGACACAGAATGAAAGAAAGTAGGATTTCAAAAAACGATACTTTATTCACTTATCAATCCAAAAACTACAAGATTTGAAATATTTGAAATTCCTAATAATCATTCACATTGAAGAACAAAAGCCTAAAAACCAAAAATATTATTATTTATTTTTTCTGGTAGTTTTCTCGCACTTCCTTCTTGCTTGATTTCTAGGGCAGTTTTCAATGTTTTAGCAGGGTGCAATAATGTAAGATATGGGGTAATCCCTTGCGTTCTGTTGGTCCCACCTTATACTTTTGCTCCCAGGCAAAAGATATACCCATGCTCTTATCCCGCGTATGAGAAACATCAAACACAAGACAGTGAAGACAATCATCGACGGTACACTCCAAGACGCAGAACCTACGCTTCTCTAGATGGAGCAAGCAAGGAAGTCCAGGACCACCAGAGAGTTCATCATATGGGATACAAGAAGTTTCCAGACCTTCTACACATCTTTCTAACCACACATCCAAATCTAAGTTGTTGGCAATCAACATGATTTCATCATGTCGACGTTCTATCCAATATAATGTATTACCTACACTTAAAGTTCTTTGCAGCCACTCCCTACGACACATAGGGTGGATCTTGCGCCTGGCAGGCTCAAGCTCTTTCCAAGACCTATGGTGCACGTCATACTCATAGAAGGTAGCATAATTGTAGTCTTCCAGTACACAGAAAGCCGCAATAACCCTATCTGGATTCTCAAGAGTGGCACAAATGATTAACCAATCATCAGTATACATTGGAGGATTAGGCAAAGCTTCCCATTTTCCATTTACGGGATCAAAAACTTCACTCCAATGAGCACCGGTATGATAAGAATGGTCATGACTACGGATATATACCTTACTGCCCATAACCGAAGCGGATGAGTAATATCTCCCAGATATCATCTTGGGAAAAACAAAGACCCATTCCTTATCGACGCGAGGAGCAATCCGTAATTTGGACACGTCGCGAATTGGCTCACGAGAAGAGGCCCTCCCACCAAAACAATAGATGTGGGAGCCTAGGGCTACAAAGGCTGCAGAAAACTTAGTTTGTCCTTTCCAGAAAGGACTCAGCCTTTTAGGGTAGACCTTGCCAGGACTATCCGCGTGAATATTACATGAATACCATTCGAATGACGACCACGCATAGAGAGGATCGACCACAGTTCGCATCGAAGAAAGGCATGCAGAAAATTATGTCATACGCACAAGGAGAAAAAATCTTAGCATATGATCGACTCTGCCAAGAGGCAATAGCACTTTTTTTTGAGATGCCTTCTTCCGAGGAGGAGTATTTCCTTTTTCCTTTTTCTCTACGACTAGTATAACCCATTGATCGCTCAGTGATCGATCAGAGAGTGAGAGGTCGTATTTATATATAGAAGCGGAGAGAGAGAGAGGGCTGTAGGTTGAATTGCCATGAAAGTGTTGAAAATTTGACGAAAGGGGACGCGATTTTATTGCGGATGAAGAAGCCTGAATCCTGACCGCCTTGGGATGTCTTTTCCTTGTGGGATTGGGTTTCGATTAATAACTCATTTTCCACGTGGGATAAGGGTTTTGTTTTTTAGGAAATCCTAAAACCTATCCTATGGGTGCAAAATCAATGGGTGCTGGAGCTGCTACAATTGCTTCAGCTGAATAGGGGCATCCAAAAACGGGGAATTTCTTCTTGTCTCCTAGACTTGTTCGTAGAAGGAAATCCTAATTCACCTCAAATAAGTAAAACACCTCAAATATGCTACTACATTACTACTATGAGCCAAACATATCAATTTCTTTTTTTCTTTTTTCTTTTTCTGTAGGAAAATAAACTATATACAGACAAATAGAAGCAAAATTTTGAAGAAAACGAACCACCTGTTTGTTGGTGTCAAAACGCTCGCGGAGTTCTGAAGCCTGAAACAGAGAAAAATCATAAATTGAAAAGGTCAAAAGAAAGACAAGCTGAGATTTCAACGAGATCGGATTGGAAATGGAATAGATTGTGAAGAATGATGATCGTGATTACATCTTGGTAGAAGATGTGGCGATGGACGGCCCAGTTGAGCTTGTCCTTGAGAGCTCGCTTGTACAGGATCCGAACCCTTTCCCTCTGCGCTGCTCTCCGAGCGAGGTACCCTGCTGTGGAGGTCACACTCATCTCTTTCTCTCTCTAGATTCCTCGTCCTCTCTCTCCGCTTGCTCGCTCGCCTTCAGGTTGGATTCGTCAAATTAAGGCAGTGATACGAGAACGACACCGTTTCCACGAGTACCTGTTGGTTTTGTGATTGGCCCAATAGGCCTCCTACGCGGATGGGTTAAGATCCAAAGAAAACAGACTCTGGCCCATTAAGTTGTTTTGTAACTCTAGAGAGACAGAGAGGGAGAGAGAGAATAGGATACCCAGCCTGAGCAGTGAGCTCCTCCTCCTCTCCACTAAAAAGGCAAACATTACTTCATTGGAGAAGAAATAAGAAACAACATCCTCTCTCTCTCTCTGTCTCGCTCGCCTGCCATTAATTTTTTGTTTGCCTATCGATATCGTGAAGGAAAAGTCAACTGATTCATCAAAACAAGTTAGGTTGGGTTTTTTTCACAGGCCCTTGTTCCTAGGGAAAAGTCTATGGCATTTGAGAGGATTTTTTTTCGCGCTACTAGTACTAGGGTTAATGTCTTTCTAAGGCAGGCTGTTGTTGATCGAGGACCCTGTGACTGATCCTGTTTCTGGAGAGAAAGTGAGTAACAGAATTCCTTTTTCTCAATTTTCTGATTCCAGTAAAGATGGGAGGCAAGTAAATATTATTAAATTGGTATTTAGGGTCTCTTGAAGTTTGTTATCTTGGATAGATGCATACAAAAAATATTGTTATCTTGGGTGTTCTTATATATTTTCTTAGTATTTGCTGCACTCTTGTACGTGTAATCGTTGGAAATGACTAATCGTAGTGGTTAAGGTGTAGATGATTAATCAAGTTTCAAATTTGGCGGCTACTGTTTCTGCTTGTGCATGACTTATCATGTAAAATAGTTATTACATGACAATCAATGGTTTGCGAACTATTAACTCAAGATTTGTTTGTCCATCACCTTAGTTTTTAATGTTACTCTTTGATTCCTATCTCTAATGTTACCCTTTGATTCCTATCTCTAACTTTGAAATGTCTATGTACAGGTGGAGAAGAATGTGTTTGTGGTTTTCTACTCTGGAGAAAGAGCAAAGAACAAAATTCTTAAAATGTGTGAGGCTTTTTGGTGCCTGAGGTGCATGGATTATTTGACGCGCGCGCGCGCGCCCACTACAAAAAAAATGGTCATTAGCGGCGACATTAAGTTGCCGCTAAAGACTAAAAAGTTGCCGCTATTGACAAATAAGCGGCGACAAGTTGCCGCTATTTTGGTGGTTGGTGAAAGTTGGACGCAAATGCCAAATAGCGGCGACAATTTTATGTCTAATAACATAGCATTAGCGGCGACATAAAGTTGCCGCTAATAAATTTTTTCGCGGAAAATTTGTTGAAATTAACGTTAGGTGCGGTAATGACATAGCATTAGCGGCGACTTCCTAGTTGCCGCTAATGACATGCCATTAGCGGCGACTTCAAGTTGCCGCTAATAAATTTTTTTCCGCCGGAAAAAATGCTGAAATTAACGTATAGGTCGCCGCTAATGACATAGCATTAGCGGCAACTTCCTAGTTGCCGGTAAAGACATAGCATTAGCGGCGACATATTGTTGCCGCTAATTATTTTAGGGGAAAAAAAAATATATTGAATACCGGCAACAATAAGTCGTCGCTATTCATCTATTATCAGTAGCAACAATTTGTTGCCGCTAATGGTGTGTTATTAGCGGCGACATTGTCGTTGCCGCTAATAATTTTAGAAATTTTTTATTTTTAGGAAAAAAAAAATCAATAGCGGCAACAAGAGTTGCCGCTATTTCTCTATCATTAGCGGCAACCTGTAGGTCGCCGCTAATGATATTAAAAAAATTTTAAAAATGAAAACGTCAATAGCGGCAACTCTAGGGTCGCCGCTAATGAGAAGGGAAAAAAAAAAGCATATTTATATTTATATTTATATTTTTTTATTTATATTTATATTTATTTTTATTTTATTTTATTTTATTTATATTTATATTTATATATATAACAAATTGGAACTGAGACTCCATAAAACAATTCTTGAGCTAAGAAAGAGATGTGACCAAATAAATTAAAAACTGCAATTAGATTTGTAAAGCATCATGAATATAGATCCAACATATCAACTGCAACATCAAGTTCATTTATTTATTGCTATTGGAAACTTTGTACAAAATTCTGGAACATGAGAGCTCACACAAAACTCACAATAGGACAACACATAAGGGACACATCACACACCTTTTAAAACATGGACAGATCACACAATACATATCATTAATCTAACAGTACAATTGACCAAAAATCCTACCGATAATGGACCAAGTCCTACACCCAGATAAGCCTTGTAGGTTGCAGCCATTCTTGCCATTCCATGAATAATGGCAACTCGTAATCTTCTAGATTTCTCATATCTGGGGGACCAAGAAAAAGGACATAGAAACATCAAAGAAGGTAACAAATCAACTAATTTAAATATGATCTAAAAAACTGTAAGGCACTCAAAATTTAAACAAGATCGATTTAAGGTCAGTAAAACTAACCATAATTAATAATCTTTATGTAACACAAGATTTGTCAAGTCAAGTCAAGCCAACTCAACCAACACAGTAGTGTTATTATTTCCAACCTTTTGGATTTTGACTCAATGGCTAAAGACAGTGCTTTACAGTGGAGATTCAAATACTGATTTGATTATTTCACTTTCCTATCCTCCTTTTACAAAAAGAGCCCCACCCAAGTATTTTTCTATACAAGCTATTTTTTCCCGTTACTTGTTTTAAAAAGTTTTAGAATTAGACAACTACCAGGTAAATATGCAATTTTAACCTTGAAATTCAACTCAATTTTGGAAAATTTGATAGATAAATGATGCATTACCTCTTTAGAGAAGAAACAATATCAATACGAGTTCCTTCTTCAATGCTTTGTTTCCAAGATTTGTTGAGTTCAATGCAAGTTGATAACCATCCTGTCATTATGGCATGAATGGTTCAGACACATCTTATTTTACTATTGAAGTAGATTTTGCATAATTAGTGGCCACATGCCATTTGAGCAGATAATAAAAAGCTGAGATGATATTGCTTATTTATGGATAATACAATGAAGAACGGAAGAACAATTTTATCTACAAGAATTGAAAAAATGAAAACAAGAAGAAAGAAAGCATGATATAGCTGGTGGCCAATTTAAAATTTTGTTAAACCCTTCCACAATTTTTTTTTTAATTTTTGTTTAAGTTTTGTAACAAAATATGTTTATCCGTCAGCAGAGCAATTACCAACCAAAGTTGCAACTTCTAACATATCTAGAAACATCAGCAAATGTTTCAAATAAATTCTAAACCAATGAATAAAAAAGTAATGATAACACGACAAGTTGTATGAAGACAAGAAGATTGACATACCAATTAGGTGAGATCCAAACTATACGGTGGAATTCCCTGCAGGCTTGATTGAGTTATAAAGGTTACAACAAAGATTCACCTGCACCAAAAGGTACCAGATCAGAGTTGCAAAATCCAGAGATTAGGGATAGTGTGTATAAGAATCAGAGATGTAATTTGTGAACCGGGAAAGGGGAAAAAACATATCCAAAAGTTAGAAGAGATGTAAAATAGCCAGCAGAAAGAGAAAAAAAGACACGTAAAATAGAAGAAATAGCGGAAAATTTTCAGAAAAGAAAAAAGAAGGAAAGGGGGAAAAACATAAAAAGTGAAGACAACGATCTCCGTGATGTTGTTAACCATTGTGGAAAAGAACATGTCTCGTGTAACTTAACGTATCTTGTGGAATTTCCTTAGTTTGTAATTATTTATGGTAACAGAAACCCAAACAAATGGGTGGTGAGGAATTACAAAGCAATTCAAATAAATTTTCATTCAAAAAGCCATTGCTCAAGAGCTGCGTGAAGCAATATCTAGCAAAGATTATCATGAATTTGACAAATCTCAAGCAAAATACATGTGCTAATACCATGAAACTAAATGAATTTTATATCTTAACCAGAAATTGTAATCCAAAAATCACTACAAAAAAATACTGATTTCCTTGGTCATCTTACATTCAAGAGCCAAACAAGGTCATCTTACATTTTAGAGCTAAATATTCGAACAAAGTTGAACATCATCCTCATTCATTCAAAACAAAGAGCTAAATATTCAAAACAAACATTCAAGAGCCCAATCGTGATTGAAACAGAGAGTGGCAGTACTCAAAACAAACATTAAAGAGCACATAGCACTCACATAAAGCAAGATTGAAACTCTTAGAACAGTCCATCAGCTCTCCCCCACCTCAACCCTGAACTCCTCCGCAGAGAAGCAGCCACATTCAACCATACAAGAAGCCTAGCAGCAAGTTTTCAATTAAACACATATACAGACAGGGTCATATCTTTTCTTAGACCCTATCCATCTTAGTTCCTACTCATTTTTAGCTAATTTACACCCTCTTCTCACTTGTTCAAACATAAATCATTTTCACTCACCCAAAATCTCTAAATCATACAAACACACATATCTCTCACACAACATGACAAGTAAGACACAAATAAGATCATGTTACTGTACTTACTAATCAATAGTATATATGCCTGCCAATGTACTAAATATTCTGGGGACAATGGATTCTCTTTCTGAGTTGGTAAATCAGGTTTTACCACCTATCATCCTAGGGAGATGCCCTTATCCACCAGCTTTTATGTTAGAAATTAGCATAAGACATTACTTATGTTGGTATAATAAAAGGTACAAATACAGTTTTTCCTCAATTACTAAGTTGTTAAGACTTAAAAGCAAAGCAGAGATCTAAAACTGGTCTGAAGGATGAATGAAGGTCCTCACAATTTTTGTCAAAGTGACAGAAATCTAAAATAACTTGTTTTCCTAGCGTCCATTTCGTCTCCAAGGGAACCGTCAAAATTGGGAAAAGAAAATAACTTAAAGGTCGAAAAGCTATCTTGAATTTATATTTCTGCTTCCAGAATATTTAATCCACCCATCTCAACTAAATCATGTTGCAACAGTCTCAGCTAAAGAGAAGATTCAAAATTTCTTACAATTTCTCAGGAACCAAACAAAGCGTTATCAGCCAAGATAATTAACAAACAGGAATTTCCAGGGTTGTACTTCAGATGGAATGTCAGAAAAACAAAAGTAAATGCTATGAAGTTCACTGCTGTCAATCCAAACACAACCAAAAAGTAATGCTGTTCCAATCAAGACAAGGTCTTAATCAAGGTGAAATTACTCCAAAACAAGGGATTCTCAAAATGCAAAATGCGAGACACATAATAACCCCAAGTGTAGAAAAAGTAGTGCAAGAAGACGGACGAACCTTGTTGAAGAAGATCTGGCCGCTGGAGAGAGCGATGTAGAGAGAGAAGGTAAGAGATATGGGATTGCGAGCTCAAAGCTCTGTTTTTTTTTTCTTCCTATTTTCTGATTATGAAAACAGAGAGACAGAGAGAGTCTATAACTTCAAAGGTGGAAGTGGATGGAACAAAAAGAGGCCCCACTTTCTTGTTTTTCCCTTAAAGGGATGGGAGAAAGTTGATGGAGAGAGAGCCGCCGGAGAGCTGCCGGAAGAGCTGAGTGCACCGGAGAGAGAGAGAAACGTGCGCCGAGTGAGGGAGAGAGAACTGAGTTAGAGAGAGAGATCGAGAGTGAGAGTAATGAGGGAGGTGAGTGAGAGGGGGGGCGGGGGTTAGGGATTTTGGTGTTTTGAAGGTTTGGGGGAAAAACACGCGGTTTATGAAATTTTTGGTTCAAAATTTTCAGAAACCGCGCCACAGAATGGCGCTTTATTTTTCGCACAAGTGGCGCAGTTTATGAATATATGTTTTTTAGTTATACTTACAATTTTTATTTTTTATTTTCTCTTGTAATATGTTTTTATTATTATAATATTAACTAATAATTTCTGTTTATAATTTTTTTTATAAAGATCATTAAGTTGATATTTATCTTATAATTAATTATAGGAAAAAATACATTATTACCGTTATGAAGTTTCAGTATTTTTTTAATTTTAACCTTAAAGTTTCAAAATTGACAATGTAAAAAAGTGGCAATCCAAACCCTCGTTAACTTTTTTCATCCAATGTACATTGACAATGACAAATGTGAATTTTGATCAAATATTATCTCAATTACTTCTGCAAAAGCCAAAAGGTGTATCCAATAGAATATAAATTTTTCCAGTACAATTTGTGGAACAATCAAGTTGCTGGTGGTGCATTAGCTTTATGACTATGGCTAAGAGGATTGTATATAGAGATGAACAGGGAAGTTATATATCAATTGGGTGATTGGGTGAAACTTGGAATTCAAGAGACACATTCTGCATTGAACGGCTTATGTTTACATTAATTAAGTGGTTAGAATTGGAAGTCAACTTTTGAAAACTCAGTTTGTCACTCAATTGTGGCCATTGTCATATAATATTCTATGTATATGGTTAGAATATATTATGTTTCATCTAATTAAATTTATTTTATTATTTAATTAGAAAAGCTATTTAAAATATGTATGGGATATTTGAGATTTAGCATAACTTGCAAAACTAATTGTCCCTTCACACTAAACCAATTACATGATCTCCAAACTTTAGAGCCTCGTGGCAAAGACTTGTTCCTTTTTGTCATCATGTGCCAAAGACTTGAATAAATCAAGAAGTAATTTAACATTCTCAATATATATGAGTTCAGATTATATTTCAAAAGCATGTAAATCTTAAGTGATGTTTCGATTGGTACAATATCAATACTACAATCCTATTAAGATCAATCATATTATTGCACTATGATAGAAATAATATTCTTATCATGATTAATCAGCTAAGGCAATTATGAGTAATCAAATGTTATCGATCAAAGTTATCTTTCAAATATGATAATATGTCATTATTTTTTTTTATATTATTTGTTGGTGAATTTGAAATTTTATAACATTTATAAATGTATAAAAGTCATTTTAAGGAAAAATATAATTCATGAGATATTTTTTATAATTTACTAATAGCTTAAATTTTTAAAATTAAAATAAATTAAAAATTCACCAATAATTACAATTAAAATAATGATCAATCAAACTAATTCACTATAATAGATCAAAAGTTTGGTCAATCATTTGATTATATAACGATTAAGAATTAATTCACTAGGATCAATCAAATGTTTGGTCGATCATTTAACAATATAACGATCAATCGAATTAATTCACTATGATCGATCAGATATTCGATCGAACATTTGATAATATCACGATCAATCGAACTAATTTATTAGGATCGATCGGATGTTCAATGGAATATCGATCCTATCAAGATCAATCAAACATTTAAATAAGAAATAGAAAACTTCAATAATAATATACAAAAATTAATCTTTCTCGTGTTTTAATTTAATAGGAAAATTTGTTTAATTTGAAAGAAATAAAAAATATTTAATTTTTTATAATACAAAAATCACCAATAAATAATATAAAAGAAATAATGGCATATTATCGAATATGAATTTTGAAAATATATTTTTCCTATTATATATGTAGGGTCAATAGCATTGACCTAAAATGTATTATTTTTTTAATTATGGTTTATTTTTTGGTGTGTGATTATTAGCGGCGACTCTCAAATGTAGTTGTTTAACCCCTCATCATTTGCAACTATATGTAGTCGCTATAGACCCTCATTACGACAACTTTTTTGTTTCCGCTAATTAGCCTTTAGTTTTTATTTTAATTTCTTCCTTTCTTTCTCACACAACTTTTATGTTGCGGTAATGACAATTTAATTTTTATTTTAATTTTTCCTTTCTATTAGCGGCAACCAAAAATCGCTTGTTGAACATCAATAGCGGCAACTTCTAAAAGTCGCATTTATTGCCTCATCGCAACTTTTATGTTCGGTAATGACAATTTAATTTTATTTTAATTTTTCCTCCTATTAGCGGCAACAAAAAGTAAGCATTGTTGAACATCAATAGCGGCAACTTCTAAAGGTTGTAACATGTTATTCCATCGTGACAACTTTTATGTTCTTAGCCGTAATTCAATTTAATTTTTATTTTAATTTTTCCTTTCCTATTAAGCGGCAACAAAAAAGTGCTGTTGAACATCAATAAGCGGCAACTTCTAAAGGTCGCATTGTTCCTCTCATCGGCAGACAACTTTTATGTTGCGGTAATTAATTTAATTTTTATTTTAATTTTTTCCTTTCTATTAAGCGGCAACAAAAAGTCGCATTGTTGAACATCAATAAGCGGCAACTTCTAAAAGTGGCATTGTTCGACCCTCATCGTGACAACTTTTATGTTGCGGTAATGACAATTTAATTTTTATTTTAATTTTTTCCTTTCTATTAAGCGGCAACAAAAGTTGCTGTTGAACATCAATAGCGGCAACTTCTATAGTCATTGTTGATCATCGGTAACAACTTTATGTTGCGGTAATTCAATTTAATTTTTTATTTTAATTTTTCCTTTCCTAGTAAGCGGCAACATAAAAGTAGCATTGTTGAACATCAATAAGCGGCAACTTCTAAAAAGTAGCATTTATTCGACCTCATCGGTGACAACCAGTCGCCTAATGAATCTCAATTTTCGGTTTATTTCTTCGCAACTTCTCAATTTCATCACTACGCAACTTTATGTTGCCGGTAATGACAATTTAATTTTTATTTTATTTTTCCTTTCTTGATTAGCGGTAACAAAAAGTTGCCGCCGTTGAATGATCAATAGCGGCAACTTCTATAAGTCATTGTCACCATCAAATGCCGCAACTTTTATGTTGCCGTAATGACAATTTAATTTTTTATTTTAATTTTTCCTTTCAGTAGCGGCAACATAAAAGTCGCCGTTGAATGATCAATAGCGGCAACTTCTAAAAGTCGCTGTCGTTTTCACATCGCCGCAACTTCGATGCCGCTAATGAGCCTCAATTTTTCGGTTTTATTTCTTCTTTTCTTATTACTATCGCACTTTTATGTTGCCGTAATGACAATTTAATTTTTATTTTAATTTTTTCCTTTCTAGTAGCGGCAACATAAAAGTCGCTTGTTGAATATCAATAGCGCAACTTCTAAAAGTCGTCATTGTTCGCCATCGCCGCAACTTCAGAGTCGCCGCTAATGAGCCTCAAATTTTTTCGGTTTTATTTCTTCTTTTCTTATTACTATCAGTGGCGACTTCTTGTAGTCGCCAGATGATCGCATTAGCGTAAATTTGTGTCGCCGCTTATTATTGTTGGTACATGTTGATTAATTGGTATTTAGCGTCTACTATTAGCGGCGAGAAAAATGTCGCCGCTGATGCCTTATTATTAGCGGCGACTTTCAAATGTCGCCGCTAATGAATGGATATTAGCAGCGACTTTTGAGTCGCCGCTATTTGTTTGGTCGCTAATGCCCAATTTTTTTGTAGTCCTATCGATATCGTGAAGGAAAAGTCAACTGATTCATCAAAACAAGTTAGGTTGGGTTTTTTTCACAGGCCCTTGTTCCTAGGGAAAAGTCTATGGCATTTGAGAGGATTTTTTTTCGCGCTACTAGTACTAGGGTTAATGTCTTTCTAAGGCAGGCTGTTGTTGATCGAGGACCCTGTGACTGATCCTGTTTCTGGAGAGAAAGTGAGTAACAGAATTCCTTTTTCTCAATTTTCTGATTCCAGTAAAGATGGGAGGCAAGTAAATATTATTAAATTGGTATTTAGGGTCTCTTGAAGCTTGTTATCTTGGATAGATGCATACAAAAAATATTGTTATCTTGGGTGTTCTTATATATTTTCTTAGTATTTGCTGCACTCTTGTACGTGTAATCGTTGGAAATGACTAATCGTAGTGGTTAAGGTGTAGATGATTAATCAAGTTTCAAATTTGGCGGCTACTGTTTCTGCTTGTGCATGACTTATCATGTAAAATAGTTATTACATGACAATCAATGGTTTGCGAACTATTAACTCAAGATTTGTTTGTCCATCACCTTAGTTTTTAATGTTACTCTTTGATTCCTATCTCTAATGTTACCCTTTGATTCCTATCTCTAACTTTGAAATGTCTATGTACAGGTGGAGAAGAATGTGTTTGTGGTTTTCTACTCTGGAGAAAGAGCAAAGAACAAAATTCTTAAAATGTGTGAGGCTTTTTGGTGCCTGAGGTGCATGGATTATTTGACGTCATAACGTGCGAGATTGCTATGCCTCTTATATATGCCATTTTTTTTCCCAACCTTGGGCAGAGTACATATGGATTTTATTTTATTTTTTTAATTTTATCTTGGTTTGGGGGAGGGAGGGGAACAGCCATGGGTGTCTATGTTTTTTTTCTTTTTTTTTTTTTTTTTTGCGTCTCCAGCCAATTCCTTCTTTTTTTCTATTGATTATCTTTGGTATGATTGGTTTTTTTTTTTTTTTTGGCTGTCTTATTTTCAGGCATGCATGGAATGTATATCAAGTTGGGATTTGAGATTGATATCAATGGCTGGAATATAATAGTCCTTCATTTCTGATGAATAATAATTTCAGTACTCAATGTAATTTTTTACTCACTACAAGAAATAAGGGCATTAGCGTCGACAAAAAGTCGACGCTAATACTCCAAAAGTCTACGCTAATAGTATTAGCGTCGACTTTTGGACGCTAATAGGGTCGACGCTATAAGTCCGACTCTAATAGTATCATCAGCGTCGACCTCAAATGTGGACGCTAATACTCGACTATGTCGACGCTAAAAGTCCTTATATTTCAACGCTAAACTTGAATGGACAGAGGCAAACATCGACGCTAATAGTTAGACCATCAACGTCGACCCATAGTCGACGCTAATAGTGCACTATTAGCGTCGGCTATGAGTCGACGCTGATGGTCTCAAATTTTTTTAAAAAAATAACCATTAGCATCCACTGTAGTGGACGCTAATGGTTATAAAAAAACTAAAAAAATAAACGCTAATAGTCGACTAAGTCCGACCATGCATCGCCACCAAATGGTCTCAAATTTTTTATCCCATTCATGGATCAGTTATTAAAAACGCATGGTCAAAAAACTAAAAATAAAAATAAAATAATCCTTAATAATTTTTTTTAGAAAAGAAAAAGCAATTTTAAAACCTCAATATGGATACACCTAGGCAATACACGGTACGGATGTATTAGGAAAACAAACTTAACGTCGCTATCGCGATGTTCACTACGCTCCCGTCTACTTGGCCCTTCTACTGGTGTTAATATAAGCCACTAATAAACTTTAACATAAATATTATACTACAAGGAAATAGATGCATCCATATTGAGGTTTTTAAATAGTGCACTATTAGCATCCACTAAATGTGGACACTAACAGTGCAAAATAAAAAAATGAAAACCATTAGCCAATCACTTAACACTAGAAGCGATGACCCTCGATTGTGAAAATAAAATTTATTCCGACCAACCAAAAATGAATCATCATACAGAAGATATAGATACTTGCACCTACAAAAACAATATATTAACATTGAGTCCTATAGTTTCAAATTTGACATTGCTAAGGTTGAGAAAATTTTCTTTATACTTGATGGCAGAATGAAGAAAGAAAAAGAAAAAACAAGCTCATACGTTTCAGCAAGAAAAAACTATGTTGATGATCTTCCAACTCCATAGTTGTTACATCTCTAATGCTTGCATATCCTCCTTCCAGTTTGGTGTATAAATTAAGAGAATCAACAATGGATTCACCCACTTCTAAGTACCATGAATCTGATAACATGAGAAAATACAAATCAAACAAAGATGTGCAAACGCTACTTAGGACCAAACGAAAGACAGAAAGGCAGATCATAATTTGGCAAACTACATCTCAAATCCATTTCCTAACCTTTTGCACCAATTATATAGCATTGATAGCAACAGATAGTCACCCAACTAATAGCTTCATAACATTAGGACTAATTAACCTACTTCATCAAGGTAGCCAACATTGTATGTGAGAAAATACAAGCTGTCCTCAAATTAAATCCAGATTACTAGCATAAATAGAGGAAATAACACTTTGGCATAGAATGGACAGTCAAAGTCATGCACGCAATATAAGCATAAAGAGCAAGGAATTTGAGACAAAACAAAAAAAAAACAAAACAAAAACTCCAGTTATGCACAATTAACAGAGAACCCAGCAGCAAGAATACTTAACATAGTACTTCTAATTCATATACAATTATAGCCATGATAGCAACAGATAATCACCCAACTAATAGCGTCATAACGTTAAGAGACTAATTTCAGCAAGGTAGCCAACATTGTATGTGAGAACATACAAGCTGTCCTCAAATTAATCCAGTGTACTAGCATAAATAGAGGGAAAAACTTAGGCATAGAATGGAAATTCAAATTCCTGGACACAATACAAGCATAAAAAGCAAGGAAATTTGAGCATAAATTGAAAACTCCAATTATGCACAATTAATAGAGAATCTATTGGCAGGAATGGTTAACATAGTACATCTAGTTGATAGGCAGTATGAATGAATCCAGTAGAATTATAAGTAAAACCTAGCTTGAGCAGCTTTTTATTTAGCATGTAATAAGAATAAAAGAAATTGTACAAACATGCATATAATTTAACTTAGATCAAACTCACCCTTCCTTGGGAAGCATACCACGAACAGCATGTTCAATAATTCTCCGGAATTCTCTGCTGTAATTGGTCAAATGTTTCCACTTTCATGCCACCCGGTCGTCCCGAATGCCTCCTGTAGAGCTTTTGGGTCCTTTTCTTACCGGACACAGCAACTTTTTCTGCATTTACCTTTTTTAGGTTCAAGTGTAACAAACCTATTAGGACTCTGCACACCAAACTTGTAACTAATAGATGTAAGAAAAAAAAATGTCCATGAGACATGTAAATCTAACTGGTCAAAGCTGACTCCAGAACCTTAACAACGAGGTACAACCAGATGAGGAAAAAGGAAAATAAATAAATAATCTAAATTAACATGATCTACTAGACATGGAAACCTTAATCAGAGATATCTTGAGGTCTAATGACCCTGACCATTTAGTAAGCATGCAAATATTGAGAAATACGTTTTTATTAGAGAATTGTATGAGAAAGAGATAGCTTCTAAGTATGATATTTAACAAACACTAAGACTTTGAACCAAAATATATTAATTTAATTGTAAATGTAACAACTAGTTAACAAAAATAGATTTTGATAGGCCCAATCTTACAATAAGTAAAAGGTTGCAATTACACTATAGTACCTTTTCACAGCCATCTTTGTGGATAAAAGACACAAATACTCCAAATTCAACTGTTTGTAAGATTTGTAGCTTCTCCAGAATACATTACCCAGCAAAATGCTTGGCTAAAGATGGAGGAACCATGCAGCTCCAAATTTATTGAAATAGTGATTAAACTAAACCAAAAGACAATCATCAATTTCACTTTCATTGATACAGCCACTGGTCACATGCATATAAACACAGGCACATTCAGACTTAGACATGCTATAGGCAGTCAGACATAATTCAAACAGACAACAAATGAAGGACGCAACCATCTGAACATCATAACTAATCTTATGGAATTCCTAAATGTCTATGTATGGCCATTTAATGAAATAAACACATTAAATCCCCAGAGATGTGCCACATGCTATTCCGATGGATGCACATTCTCAACCAAGCCACTAGATAAAGATCAATAGTTGAGAAAAGGTGAAAATATGAAAATAAGATTAGTTTTACCCAAACCAGGGATCATGAGAACTTGACCCTTGAAAATTTAGAAGTTGATATCATATAGCACATATGCCCCACTATCATCATGAAGAGAAAAGTATGCATTAGTTAACTTACCATGATAAGATAATTAATAAGATAATTTTTTTGAGGTTGACGGGACCTTTAAATTGGGACAGAACCCAGTCCATTCAGTGAACTATCACGCACAATGAATAGGTTTCTAGTCTGCAGAGGAATGAGGGCCGGAGCTCCCCAGAAGGTTGTCAGCTGGTTCGGTTCTTTCAATCTCGTAAGGTATTTTAGTGTCTTTTCTGCTAAAGCTACCGCTTTTCAGATTGTGGGTTTGTTGGAAATGACGGGCATACTGCTGGGCTTGTGTTGCTTTTGAAAATAATTTGTCATTTCTGAGTGTTGGGTTTGTTTGTTTGTGTTTTTTTTTTTGGCACTTTGTGGTGCTCTGAAGTCATGGATTTTGCATTCATTTCTATGTTTCAGTCAGAGATGAATATGTTTGGTTAGGACATTCACAATGGAAGAGCTAATTTTTTATGTAAAATAACTCATCAAAACTCAATTTATCAAGTTTAGCTAATGACTTTTTAAGGACTTCCTACATCCGATTAGTTATATTTTTATCTATATCATTTCATTTTTATTTATTTTTTATTTTTTATAATGATTGTATTTTTCTTAAATATCTTATTTTTCAATTTTTAAGAAAAAAGTGATGTGGAGAGAGAAATAATAGGAGAAAATTTTGGAAAAAATGAGATGTGAAAGAGAAATAGTAGGAGAAAATTTTGAAAAAAGTGAAAAAAAAAAGTGAGAAACAATAAAAAAAAAGGTGGGAATAAAATTTTGGGAGAGAGATAGTGGGAGAAAAAAAGACGTAGGAAGAAAATTTAGGAAAATAGCTCTTTGAATAGTGCCGCTACATGTAGCTTTTTTTTTAGCTCATTTAATAAAATATCTATTCTGCATTATTTTTAGCTTCTCTAATGTAGAGAGTATTTTATCAATTTAAGGAGTTATTTTAGATAAAAGTGTCATTTAGCTCCTCCATTGTGAATGCTCTTACTCATGTGATGGTTGAGGTTTATATATTGTAATCTAGAAGAATGCACTACTTCAAAATGCTTGTCATAGACTGACTGTTGTAGCAGATCCCAAATAGTTGGTATGAGGCATTTTTTGAAGAAGCAGAGTTGGCTGTTTATAATTTCGGCAACCTTAGTGGCCTTTGTACGTGGGTCGAGTTGAGTCTCTGCTGTAATATTTGAAAGATATGCTTGTACAAATATGGAGGTTTGATTATAGAATCATGTTATTTGTTCCAAATATCTGAGGTTGATTTACGTGCCACTTTGTATGTATTACTTATAATGGTTTCCCTAATAAAACTTTACATTTTCATTTTTTCTCTATAGCAGACCTATTCATTCTATACCCTTTGCTACCGTAGATGTTGGAGAAATATCAGGTTCTCAGCGTGCTGAAGTTCATAACTTGGGTAGGTACTGGAACTTTAGCAGCAAGTCTTACTGATAATCAATATGTTTGTTAGTGCACGCTTCCGATTGATGACGTGCACGCTATTGGGCTCTGGATCTACCGCTCGAGCCTAGGACCCCCGCACAAAGAAGAAAAACAATAGGATTGAAGGGAGATCGGGGTGAGCCGATGGGGTCACTCCGAATGTAGAGAGGGAGAAAGCAAGACGTAAAGAGGGCAAGAATTGCTACCTCAATGTGTCGCCTACTTTGCATTATATAGGCACGAGTGGTAGTCTTTCAACCAATTACTAACTCTTCCTCGATTTGTCATGAGGCGCTTTGTTATCGAGGGATTTGAGTAGTTACCCGTTCTTGATCTTTAGAAGATCAAGATAGGATTTGGTTGTTAGCCTTTGAATTTTGAATTCTGATTGATTATAAGAATCTTGCAGTGTCGTTGGAGTAATAGAGGCTTTGTATCCGAGAAGGCCTCGGGCCTAGGCCTCGGATGTTATGGGCCCAGAGTAACATGTGTCGAGACAATGAGGCCCCGAGGAGGTCTCGGCCATTAAAGACAACTAATCGGGCCGACGACTTGGGCCTAACAGGTGTCTCGGAGTAAAGTGTGTGGGGTTGATCCACGACCCAACAGTTACCCCCCAATTCCCTTGTCTGTAGGACTATGGGAATTTTAGTGTCTTTTAACAGGCTGGATCAACTTTCCGGGAGTCATTTTAATCTTGGAATATGTTTGAAGTAAAATTCGGCAAAGTCGAGAAGGTGAGCCTCGACGTTCTCATGAGAATTAGTCTCAGACGGCAGTAGTGGCCTTCGGCAAAGGCGAGAAGATGAGGCTCGGCGATTCGAGATCTGTGGCACAAAAAACAATAAAGTTTTGGCGGGAAAAGTTTTGAAATTCCGCCCAAACTGTCTGGTAACCGTTATGACCGAGGCGGTCTGACAGCATTTAATGCGCCGATTATGCTTCTCGAGATAGCGCCACGTGTGGGCCTTGGATTCGTCACTCGTGTTTCTAACAACGGTTGATCATCATGAAGGGCCAGCTGTCGAGAAGTCGAAACGTCTCTGCAGTTTTATTAGGTATGTCTCTTCATCTTCTTCCTTTAAAGCGCGTCGACCCGTTTCATCCGTTCCCCTATAAATAATGTACCTTTGGTCCATTCGCCGTCCATCTTCATCCTTTGAAGCGTGTTTCCCCATTTAAGCCCGTGTTCTTTATTTCGTGAATCTTTTCCAGATTTTCCGAAGATGCCTAGGGGTGGTGGTGAAGATTCGCGGCCTCGGCGCGCCCACCACCTGCGTGGGAGAGTAGGTTGTCGGGCGTGATGAACGCAGAATTCGAACGGAGTGTTTCATTCCTCCTTTCGTCAAGATACGGTTCGCTGAGAGGGGGTCCGGAGCCATCGTACGTTCAGACCGCCATGAGGTCTGTGTCTGGCGATGTTAGGCGGGCTTAATCTCCCCTTTCTTCCCATGGTCCGAGAGTTGCTTGCCTACTTGGACTTGTCCCCTCACCAGATAGCTCCCAATGCGTGGAGATATCTCTACGGCTGCATGGTGTTGTGGCCTCTCGCTCTAGGGAAAGAGCATCAGTTGACCGTTAGGGAGTTTTTACACCTGCACAGGGTTCACAGGAACCCAGGGGGCTCCGGAGTCTATAACATCCAGACGAGGCGGGTCGTATGGTAATTACGGAGCGAGATACTCCGATAATCATGGCTGGAAAACAAAGTTTTCTTTGCCTCTGGGCAATGGGAGTTCGCTCCTACAGAGAAGGCCACAGACGCGAGGGTTCCTCGGGAGGTGAATATGCTTTCGGAGAGGGGTGGTCGAGAACCCCGTCTCACCCCAAAAGAGCTCGCGCGGGTCGGTGAAGTGCAGAGGTGGGCTCGTAGGCATGAGTCGAGCTTAACCTTGAGGTCTTGGGTTGATGCCGAGATTGATGGAGAGTGGTTTATGCTCCGCCGGTCATGTGGCGGTTGAGCTGACTAGGGAACTCGTCGGAGCTCCTCTCGATCTTAGCCCTCCGGCAGCTAATACAAGGAGAGCTACCCCACGAAAAGGCAAGGCCCCGGCGACCGGTGATGGGTCGACGAGAGCGGATAAGGGTAAGGGAAAAATGGTGGAGCGGAGAAGCCGAAAACCTCTTACCCTATCCGGTGGTGGGACTTTCAAGATTAGGGAACCGAGGCCTTCTTCCCCACCAGTTCTTCCAATCGCCCCGCCTATCAAAAAGAGTCCCTTGGCCGAGAGGACAAAGGCTGATGCCCATCCGAAGGTGGTAAGGGCGTTGAAGTTGGCCGACGAGGAGTCGGAAACCGAGAAGGCAGTCGAGGCTGCTCCGCCACTCTTCCCTCTTGCCGATGCTCCTGGCAGCGAGATCGAGAAGCCTCGGAGGAATCCTAAAGGAGACCGCCACGGATGCAATCCCAGTTGAGGAGTCGGACGTCGAGGTAATCGAGGCGCCCTTGATAAGAAGAAAGCTCAAAAGAGCGTCGGAGCGTTCACCGGGGAAGGTGGAGCCGGCAGTGCCCATCACCGAGAACGTTCCCTTGGCTGCTGATGTCTCGAAAGTGGCAGGTTTCTTAGCAGCTCGTAGGAAACAGGCGCCTCCCCCGTCTGTGCCCCGAGTGGAGGAAGTTGCCGCCTTCCTTGCTAACGAGCAGTTCCGGCATCCACAGAATGTGGCAGGGTTAGTCGACGAACCATTAATGGCGCCTGAGGGGCCCATTCCATCCCTGCTGAACCGCCAATTGGGCTCCAACATACAGCACATCCTGGAAGACCTTGAGATGGTCTCTGAAGACTCCGTCGGAATAGCGGACGAGAATTTAGGGCCATTCGTAGAACCCATGGGCATATTCATCAGGGACCCCTGTCCACCATACCGGAGGCGGGGGCTTCGTCTCGGGCTCCGTCAGCGAAAAGGTCCCGGAGTCCGACGCATATGCAGGAGGCCTCTGCGTCGAAAAGGCCTCGTGTGTCCGATGCGTCTGAAGCCTCCGAGGCGTCTGACAGCACGGTCGAGGTACAGCCGGAAGGGGCTAACTGGACCTTCAGAGGAAGGCTGGCGAAATTTGGGGGCGACTTGAAGGGTAACCCCGTCAAGGCTGTGTTCGATATGGTGGATCACGAGAAACTCCAGCTGAAGGAACGTGATCTCTCGGCTAGAGGGATGGCCGAAGAGATGTTGTCTTTGCATTTTTTGGTAAGCGATTCGTTTTTTGTTTATTTATGTATATATATATATTTTTATTTTATTTTCATTTGCCTGACGACCCTTCTTTTTCAGGTCCTTTCTCCGTCGGCTATCCTCTATCACTACTTGAGGAAGGTCTCGGCGAAGAACGTGGGAAGAAGGTTTGAGCAAAGAGTTGGCGGAGGCCAAGAGGAAAACGCGTTCGACTCCGGACGTTGGTCACAAAACACGAAGATGACCTCCGAGTCCTTGCTGAACATTCGGCCGTGATGGAGGTCGAGGCATCGGATGCCTCCAAGCGCAGGGACCGAGCCGTAACTGAGCTTGCCTCGATGACCGAGGAGCTCCAGGAACACGAAATGGGTTGCGGCTCTGCAGGAAAGTCATGAGGCTCTAGCAAGTGGGCGCCTGCGGGCTTCAAGAGGACCATTCGATCGTGAAGGAGGAAGGCTGGCGCTTCTTGAAGAAAAGCCTGCGGACTCGAGCAGCTGAAGGAGACTCAGAAATCGGTCGAGAAGGTCTCGGAAGATAAACTCATTGCCGAGGAGAGGTACAAGCACTTCCGCGATGAGCACAGGAAACTGACACTCGGGCTGAGGAGGGATGAGGAGAAGGCTACTGGTTATCTTCATCAGCTTTCTTTTGCTTCTAGGGTTCGAGATACTGCCTGGGCCGATGGATTGTACCTCGGGTTCGAGACTTTCAGGGCCTGGTGGAAGGACCCCAAGAGTCGACCTCAACACGGTGAATATTGAGGACATCCCTTGCACCAGTGAAGCTATCCGGCGCCTTCTTTCTTTTGGAGCGGAAGAGATGCCAGACGCGGTTGGGATTAGTGAATTCAACTACCAACCTCCCCGCCTCTGCTACGAGGTCACCAAAGCGGCACTGGGGTGTCTGAGGCTGTGGAGGCTAGCCCTGGGCCTGAAGCCGCCGCGGGAAATGAAGTTAAAGAGGCTCGAGGTGCCGAGGCGCCCGGTTTTACTGCACTTCTAAGGATCTCTAGCTCACTTTGTACAATTTTGTAATTATATATATTTTTTGTAAAACTACTTTATTGGTTAATAAAATAGTGGGTTTCATTCATGGCTCTTTCGTATACATTTGTGTATAGTTAGTGTTGGGTCTCGGTATTGAGATCAACTATGGTTCTATTCGCGTCAGGTCTCGGATGCCGAGCCTGGTGAAGACGAGGTCTCGTATCGGGACTGACCTTAGTTCCTTTCTAAGTGTCAGGTCTCGGATGCCGAGCCTGGTGAAGACCAGGTCTCGACGGATCGACCTTAGTTCCTTTCTAAGTGTCAGGTCTCGGATGCCGAGCCTGGTGAAGACCAGTCTCGTGCGGACCGACCTTAGTTCCTTTTTTCTAAGTGTCAGGTCTCGGATGCGAACCCTGGTGAAGACCAGGTCTCATATCGGGACTGACCTTAGTTCCTTTCTAAGTGTCAGGTCTCGGATGCCGAGCCTGGTGAAGACCAGTCTCGTGACGGATCGACCTTAGTTCCTTTTTCTAAGTGTCGTCTCGGATGCCGAACTGGTGAAGACCAGGCCTCGATGGACGACCTTAGTTCCTTTTTTCTAAGTGTCGGTCTGATGCGAACTGGTGAAGACCAGCCTCGTGCGGACGACCTTAGTTCCTTTTTCTAAGTGTCGTCTCGGATGCAGCTGGTGAAGACCAGTCTCAGACGGATCGACCTTAGTTCCTTTTCTAAGTGTCGTCTCGGATGCCGAGCTGGTGAAGACCAGTCTCGTCGGATCGACCTTAGTGCCTTTCTAAGTGTCGTCTCGGATGCCGAAGGTGAAGACCAGTCTCGTGACGGATCGACCTTAGTTCCTCTTTTCTAAGTGTCAGGTCTCGGATGCCGAGCCTGGTGAAGACCAGGCCTCGTATCGGGAATGACCTTAGTTTGGTGAAAAACTTGATCGCTACCTATTCATTCAAGGATATATGAAGATAAACTCCGAGTGCTTCTTTTATTGAATCAATTCCTGCTAAAGTCAAACCACAAAATAAAAGGGAATTACAGGTTAAATGAAATATTTTCTGAGATGGTGTGCATTCCATGGCCTTGGCAGGGCCTTTCCTTCTGAGTCTTCTAAATGGTACGCTCCCGGTCTTCGACAACTAATCACTTTGTATGGGCCTTCCCAATTCGGAGCTAGTTTTCCTTCGGCCGGGTCTTTGGTTGCGAGGGTAACTCTTCGCAAAACCAGGTCTCCGATTCTGAAAGTCCGTGTTTTGACCCTTTTGTTGAAGTACCTTGTCATTCGTTCCTGATACACGGACTGTGTGATCTGGGCTTGATCACGCTTTTCCTGTACTAGGTCTAAGTGGAGTTTTAGACCTTCATCATTAGATTCCGCCTTGTATGCTTCTACCCTTAAACTCTCCGATCCCAATTCTGCTGGAATAATCGCTTCGGTTCCGAATGCCAAAGCGTAAGGGGTTTCTTCGGTGGGAGTTCTCTTCTTCGTTGTTGCACGCCCAAAGAACCTCCGGAGATAATTAGCCCAATCTCCTTTTTGTCGCTTGACTTCTTTTTCAAAATTTTGAAAATGGTTTTATTGGTGGCCTCCACTTGCCCATTTGCCCGAGGGTGTCCGGAGATGAAGTAATTCCGATGTGAAGCTCAAGACACCATTTTCGAAATGGTTCACAATCAAACTTCCCATTGTCCGTGATTTAATGCATGGGTACGCCGTGGCATGCAGACAACATTTTTCCACAAGAAAGCGTTCGATGACTTTGGTAGTTATGTTTGCCAAGGGTTCAACCTCCACCCACTTAGTAAAGTAGTCTCACAACAACTCACGCAAATCAACGTTTCCCTTTCCTCGTGGTAGTGGTCCGACTATATCTACCCCCCATTGCGAGAAGGGCCACGGAGAGGAAATTACACTTAGTTCCTCTGGTGGTTGTTTGGTGACGTTAGCAAACCGTTGGCACTTGTCGCAATTTTTGACAATAGCCGTTGATTCCTTATTCATTTGCGGCCAATAAAATCCTGCTCTTACGCTTTATCTTGACACCCTTGCCCCCTGAATGACTTCCGCAAATACCTTCATGAATCTCTCGGAGGATATAGTTTCCTTCTTCGGGAGAGACGCACTTAAGGAGGGGCAATGTGAATCCTCTTTTATAGAGCTTTCCATTGACTATCGTGAATCTGCCGGCTTTCATTCGAGTTTGTATGGTGTCTTCTTTTCGGATGGCAAGAAACCGTCTTGAGATATTTGATTATTTCGGTTCTCCAATCAAGTTTCCTCGACCGACATTACGATGATTGGGGCATTGTCGGATATTGAGGAAGCGTATTAAGCTCGTATATCTTTTTGTCTTCCCCGACTCCATTATCTTGATTTGAAGCTAGTCGTGCCAAGTGATCGCCTTTTCGTTGTCTTTCCTAGGGATTTTGTGATGCTGAATTTTGAAGGAGATTAGCATATCTTGCACCTTAGCAAGGTACTTCTTCATTTATCCTTTTGCTTCAAACTCCCCATTATATGACCGACGATCACTTGTGAATCGCTTCACCAGATTCAGCCCCTAGTTCAAGGGCCAACCCGAGTCTGCTATGACACTTCATATTCTGCCTTATTGTTGGTGGTTTGAATTCTAGCTTTAAAGAACTTTTCAACTCCTCCCCTTGGGAGTGACAACCACTATCCCGCACTTCTTTTTTTTGTTGAACCATCAACGTAGATGATCCATCTCCGTTCTTCCTCGCTTCGTAAGTTTGTGAATTCAGCGGAAAATCCGACTTGACCTTTGATCGCATTTAGGAATGAATTCGGTCGAATTGTCCCGATTCGATGGCCCGGTTGCTAACCGTCGATAAGTCCAACTTTTGCATTATTTTCCGAAGTGGGTATATCGTGAGGACTCGTATGGAGTGAGCTTGAAAGTAGGGTCGGAGTTTCCTTGAAGCTATGATGAGGGCAAATGCTAGTTTTCGATTTGTGGATACCTTTCTTCGCGCCATGTAACGCTTCTTGACAAAATATACCGGCTTTTGTACCCGTCCTCTTCTCGATCAAAGGCTGCGGCGAAAGCGCTAAGTATAAATATAGCACCTCCCCAGGAATAGTTCGGCTCAACAAAGGAGAGTTTGTCAAATATGTCTTCAATTCGAGAATGCCTTTTCACATTTTTGGTCCACTCGAAAGCCCTCCTTAAGATTTTGAAGAATGGGAGGCATTTGCCTGGATCGAGAAATGAAGCGATTTAGCGGCTAGCCTCCCGATGCTTGTTGGAGCTGTTTTGTGGATTTTGGGGATTGCATCTCTAAGACCGCCTGGATTTTTTCGGGATTGGCCTCTATCCCTCTACTTGATACCATGTAGCCTAGGAATTTTCCGGAGGATACCCCGAAGGCGCATTTCGCGGGGTTGAGCTTCATTCCGTACTGCTTTAATGTTTTAAACGCCTCATGGAGGTCATGAACGTGGTCAGTTAATTCTGCGCTTTTCACCAGCATGTCGTCAACATACACTTCCATGTTTCTCCCTATCTGGGCTTGGAACATTTTGTTCACAAGCCTACGTGCATGTCTCCGCGTTCTTTAAGCCGAAGGCATGACTTTATAACGATAAAGGCCCGATCGGTGATGAATCTGTCTTCTCTCGATCTTAGCATGAGGATCTGGTTGTATCCACGAAAGGCATCCATGAAATCGAGTAACTTGTACGGAGGTAGAATCGACCAACGCATCGATGCGTGGGAGGAAAGCTGTCTTTAGGCGAGCTTTATTAAGATCAGTGAAGTCTACACACATTCTCCATTTGCCGTTAGATTTTTTTACCAGGACCACATTGGCTAACCAGTCGGGATAATAAACCTCCTCGATAAACTGCGCCTTCAACAGTTTGTCCACCTCTACAGTTATTGCTTCGATCCGTTCCGATGCAAACTTCCTTCTCTTTTGTCGTACCGGCCTTGCTTCGGGATCCACGTTTAAAACATGGACTATCTCCTCGGGGTTAATACCCGGCATGTCCTCATGCGACCAAGCAAAGACCTCTATATTTCTTCGTAGGAAATCTATGAGGTCGTCTCGGACTTCCGCATCAAGGCAGGTTCCTATCTGCAACACCTTTCCTTCTCCCACCGAGACCTCCTCGACCGGCTCAGTTCTCCCCTCGGCCGGATAATGAGGCCACAGAGATGTTGTAACATTTCCTCGCCGCAAGTTGGTCGCCCCGCACTTCTCCGATTCCTCCTTCTGTTGGGAATTTCATTGTAAGGTGATAGGTCGAGGTCGCCGCTTTTAGCTTGTTTAGTGCTGGTCGACCCATAATGGCATTATGGCAGACGGCGGTCTATTACCAAGAAGTCCACCATCACGGTGGACTGTCTAGGTGCTGTCCCTGCTGTCACCGGTAGAGGGATGATCCCTATCGGGTATACTACTTCCCCTCCAAATCCGACTAATGGAGATCCAAACGGTTTGATCCTTTCTCGATCAATGCCCATCTGCTGGAAGGCTGGCCAATAGAGAATATCGGCAGAGCTTCCATTGTCCACCAAAATTCGATGGATCCCATGGTTTGCGACGGTCAAGGTTACTACGAGAGCATCGTCGTGTGGCATCACAACCCCTCGTGCATCCTCCTCTGAGAATGATAGTATCACTGGTTCTGTTTTAGCCGCTTTGGCGGGTCTATAGTATACTTCCGCTCGTGCATATTTCTAGCATCGCCTTTCTTCTGAGTTTGACTCCTCCGCCGGCAATACCTCCGGAAATGGTGTGGATCTCCTAACTATCTCCGGTTCGCGAGGTTGATGTTCTTCCCGACATTCCTTTGCCCTTCTTCTCGGTCGTGACCCTTCTCGGAGCTTCTTCTCGACGTCTTTCTGCGTGACCGTGGCCTTCTCGATGCCCCTGATTATTTGCTTCCCGACCTCTTTCTTGTGCGAGAAAACGAATTAGTTTCCCGTTCTGTATAAAAACCTCTATCTCTCGACGGAGAGATATGCAATCCTCAGTAAGATGCCCATGATCGGCGTGGTACTCGCAGAACTTGCTCCGATCCCGCTTGAACGGATCGGCCTTCATCTTCGGTGGCCACCTAAATGCAGGATCCCCCTTGATAGCCGAGAACACCTCGGTGAGGCTAGTGTTCGGAGGGTGAAAACTTCCTTCCTAATCTTGGAGTCTCTGTCTTTTGAGGCTCATTCTTCCTTGATGGATTTGGTTTTTGTCTCCTCTCCGGAACTCTTTTCCTCCTTTGATTTTGGGACAATCGAGGCCTTCTTGCTCTCCTCCTTTGCTTGTTCTTCCGTCGAGCCTTGAGCGTCCCAACTAGCTCCTCTTGATGGATGAACTCCTCAGTCAGCTTCATGAACTGAGGGAGTGTCACTTTTTTCACGTTTTTCTTCCCACCTCGGCCATCAATGGCCCTTCTGCCCGTACTCCCTGCATTAGGGCACATAGTGTCTCGTCATCGGGGGTGTCGACCTCGAGCTTTTCCTTATTAAAGCGAAGCATGAAGTCCTTGAGCTCTCCTCTTTATCACTGTCGTAAGTTAGCAGGTGGGGTTCTTCTTTCTCTTTACGGTTGAGAGGCTGGGTCAAGAAACAGCGCCCGGCTCCTTGAAAGTGCCTACGGATTTTGGGGGTAATCCAGTAAACCATTCTTTCGCCACTCCCAATAGGGTCAGGGGAAAAGCTCTACATGCAATCTCGTCCGGAGTGCCGTGTAGGATAATGTGCTCTCTGAAAGCTTCCAAATGGTCCTGCGGGTCCCCGCTTCCGTTATACTTTTCAATCCGGCATCTTGAATTTATCGGCATAGTGCGCCTTCACCCGTTCGATTGAGCAGGAGACTTTCATCTTCCAACATGTCCCATGCCATTAATTTCGGGTCCTCTCCATCCATTCGGCGGAGCATACGTGTATACTTATCTTCTAGATCTTTCATCTTGGCCTCCTGGTGACTCTGCCGAGATTCTTCGTGTCGCCTCGACCGATGCGACTTTTCTCCCTCGTGCCTATCTTGGCTTGAGGCTTCTCGACTTCGCGCCTCTCGGAGATCCGCCATGGGGAGTCTTCTCTGTGATCGACCGTCGAGACCTTCTCTCTACCCGGCGTGACTTATTCTGGTCCTCCTCATTTTCTCCTTGGACAGTACTTTCATTGTCCCCTTGGGGGTTGATGGGACGTTTCCCACGGTGGATCTTGTCGCACTTATCTTTCTCGCTGGCGCTCAAGACGTTCTCTTTCTTTCTCACTGCTTCGCGCCTCGGCTGCAGTGAGACGAGCATTGAGTTCCTCGTTCTGCTGCCTGAGGACTTCCATTGATTCCGCCATAGACTTGAGGAAATCTCTCAAACCCGGGTCATTGGATACCCCGGGCGCGCTAGGAGGTGGTTGCATCCTCAACTCCGGATCGTTGGATGCCCCAGGCGCGCTAGGGGTGGTTGCATCGGTTGAGGTTGCTGCGGGTGTGAAGATCGTGTGAAAGAGCGTGTATTCACCATGTCGGATAGTAGATGAATGAGAATCGACTGAAAATCGTTTCCCACAGACGGCGCCAAACTGTTAGTGCACAGTTTCCGATTGATGACGTGGCACGCTATTGGGCTCCTGGATCTACTGCTTCGAGCCTAGGACCCCTGCACAAAGAAGAAAACAATAGGATTGAAGGGAGATCGGGGGTGAGCCGATGGGGTCACTCCGATGCCTAAGTCAGTATTTGCTGTATGTAGAGAGGGAGAAAGCAGCAATACGTAAAGAGGGCAAGAATTGCGTTACCTCAATGTGTCGTCTACTTTGCATTATATAGGCACGGAGTGGTAGTCTTTCAACCAATTACTGACTCTTCCCTGATTTGCTGCGAGGCAGTTTGTTATCGAGGGATTTGAGTAGTTACCCGTTCTTGATCTTTAGAAGATCAAGATAGGATTTGGTTGTTAGCTTTTGAATTTTGAATTCTGATTGATTATAAGAATCTTGCAGTGTCGTTGGAGTAATAGAGGCTTTGTATCCGAGAAGGCCTCGGGCCTAGGCCTCGGATGTTATGGGCCCAGAGAAACATGTGGTCGAGGCAGTCGAGGCCTGAGGAGGTCTCGGTCTTTAAAGACAACGAACTGGGCCGACCCTGACTTGGGCCTAACAGGTGTCTCGGAGTAAAGTGTGTGGGGTTGATCCACGACCCAACAATGTTAATTCTTTTTTTACCCCGTCAAATTAAAAGTAAAACGTGTGAAATATCAATCAATTATTCTCCCCCATCCCACCCCCAAAGAAAAAAAAAAGTTGTTGCATCTACTTCTTAACCATGTTGAGCCAAAGCTTAACGTCAAGGCAAATACAATAATTGAGTTTTGTTCATCATATCTTAGTTACGATTCAAGGTCAACTCGAACACATCTTGATATAAATCCACATGACCTTGTATTTTGAACATAGAATGTCTCCACCTTTAGTGCAGGGAAAATGGAAAGGATCTTCAAGTTGGAATACGCTTTTGGATCCTTTAAATGGAGAGCCATTCATTAAAGTTGCTGAGGTAGATGAAACAGGCATTCGGGTATGTTTTTTAAATTTTAAACTTAGGTCCTTGTGTTGATGTCATCTTTCCACAATGCAATAATTTTAAACTTTTAAATGCTTGCTCGTGTCTGCCTTTTTGCATCTAAATCATTTTTTTTTCTCTCCAAACTGTTGAATTGCTTAGCCATTTATAGAGAGCTTGTCCAAGTGTCCGAAGCATGGTCTACACAATCCCTTTAAAGAACCAGAGAGGTTTTATTTATACGTGACATTTAATTAATTTATAAAAAAAAGATTGGTTGATATTAAATAAATTTTATTTATATGTGACATTTAGTTTCCCCTGATTTACATTGAGTGATTCGACATGCATTTGACTTTTTTCACTCTTCATAGATGCTTCTATTTGTCCTGCAATAAGGGCACTTTGAATTGCAGTTGCCCCTGTGCCAGCCAAATTGACCATTTCATACATTATTTACCTAGATGAAGTTTAAGTCAACTATATGGTTACACTCCATATAATCAGGGTCAACGGAACACCTTATATTTCTTTTTCTTCTTTGGGCTACCTAGATTGATCAGGAGTTTTCGATGAGGAAGTTGTACATCATGCACTTTGTTCATAAATCTCCATTGCTACAGTTAAACTTATTTTGGAATTAAAGAGGTGGAACAATTCAGTTGCTCATTGGTGAGACAACTGCTTTGGTCGGGAAAAGATTAGGCCTGCAAATTGTGTACTACCCAGCACAACCTGGCCTTGAAGGGTGTTAGTTTGTATGAGAGAAAAGAATAGAAGAAGTGTAAAAGAAGAATAGAAGAAGAAATAGGGGAGGCTGCGTATTCTCCATACAGCCCCTCTCCTCTCAAAAACATATATATATATAAGTCCAACATAGAAGACAAAGACCAAAATACCCATAACCTATTAACCCTAGTACACCTTTCTAACACTCCCCCTCAAGCTGGAGCATATATATCATATAAGTCCAGCTTGAAACAAATAAGCTCTAACTTCTTCTGACACAAGGGTTTTGTAAACATATCAGCTAGCTGATCTCCAGACTTCACGAATGGTGTAGATATATCTCCACTGAGTATCTTGTCTCGAACAAAATGACAATCGACCTCAATATGCTTGGTTCTTTCATGAAAAACAGAGTTGGACGCAATATGTATAGCAGCTTGATTATCACAAAATAACGAGATAGGAGTAGAAGCGGCGAACCCAATCTCCTGTAGGAAATGTTGTAACCACGTCAACTCACTAGTAGTATTAGACATTTCCCTATATTCTGCCTCAGCACTGGAATGTGCCACCACTGTTTGTTTCTTGCTTTTCCAAGTCACCAAATTACCACCAAAAAATGTGCAATATCTTGTAGTGGATCGCCTATCTGAGGGAGAACCTACACAATCTGCATCAGTAAACCCTTCTACCCGGAGGTGTCCATTTGGTCTATACAAGATCCCAAGGCCAGGAGCTCTTTTCAAATATCGAACAATACGAGTAACGGCTTCCCAATGTGAAACCCTAGGAGCCTCCAAGAATTGACTAACAACATTCACTACATATGAGATGTCTAGCCTAGTAATAGTCAAGTAAGTCAACTTTCCAACCAAACGACGATACCTACCAGGATCTCCAAATAATTCCCCTTCATCTTTTACTAATTTCTTATTAGGATCCATTGAATGTCAACAGGTCAAGCACCCAGAAAACCTGTCTCTTCTAACAAATCAAGAACATACTTTCTTTGAGATAAATTGATACCTTTCCGGGATCTGGCAACTTCAATCCCCAAGAAATATTTTAGTTTTCCCAAATCTTTTGTATGAAACTTCTGCTGTAAAAATAGTTTCAATCGAGCAATGCCTCTTGAATCATCACCTGTAATCACAATGTCATCTACATATACCACAAAAAGAATGTAGCCCGCACTCGTATGCAAGTGAAATACTGAATGATCTATCTGACAACGATGAAGACCAAACTCCATAACTGCCTCAAAGAACTTCCCAAACCATGCCCGTGGAGATTGCTTGAGGCCATACAAGGTCTTTTTTAACTTATAGACACAACCCCGATACTCCCCCTGAGCAACAAACCCAGGTGGTTGCTCCATATAAACTTCCTCATGTAAATCCCCATGTAAAAAGGCATTTTGACATCCAAGCTGAAATAAGGGCCAATTAAGATTAGCCAAAGAAATAAGAAATAAGAATATGTAAGAGATTTTGGCAATCGGAGAAAATGTCTCATCATAATCAATACCATATGTCTGGGTATAACCCTTAGCAACCAAACGAGCTTTCAACCGTTCAACTGAACCATCAAGATTAAACTTAATTGTGTATACCCATTTGAAACCAACAGTCTTCTTAGATTGCGGTAATGGAACAAGTTCCCATGTACCATTTCGATGTAAGGCCTTCATTTCCAATTCCATAGCTTGCCTCCAACCAGAGTCAGATAAGGCATCCTGCACTGTGTTTGGGGTGGAAACAGTAGAAAGATGGGAAATAAAGCAAGAATGGGAAGGAGATTGGGTTCTAAGATTGAGGAAGGCATCCAATTAATGAGATAATTAGCAGTGAGAACTGCATCACTCCAGAAATGCTTAGGGACATGCATATGAATTAAGAGACAACGAACAACGTCCAATAAATGACGATTTTTGCGTTCGGCAACACCATTTTGTTGTGGAGTGAGAGCACATGAGGTTTGATGGATAATGCCTTTATCAAATAAATAAAAGGTAAAAGAACTAGAGGTGTATTCTTTGGCATTATCAGAATGCAAAATACGAATTTTCTGAGAAAATTGAGTCTTAATTGTATTGCAAAAAATTTGGAAGATAGAAAATAACTCTGAGCGATTTTTCATTAAAAATAACCAAGTCATGAGGGAAAAATCATCCACAAATGTCACAAAATAATGAAATTTATTGGACGCAATATTCATAGGACCCCATATATCAGAATGAACTAACTCAAAAGGACGAGAAACCCGACTAACAACTCTTGACGGAAAAGGAACACGATGATGCTTACTAAGCTGGCAAGCTTCGCAAGACACAGACAACTCATGACGAAGACTCGGAACCTGATGTTTCAATGTAGGAAGGGAAGGATGACCAAGACGACAATGCCACTGAAGAGCGGAGGTTGACAACTGCAAAGCACGAGGGGGAACCGAAGGTGCGAGATCCAAATAATATAAGCCACCAACTTCATGCCCCATACCAATCATCCTCCGCGTCTTGAGATCCTGAAAAATCCACAAAGAAGGGTAAAAGCTAACAGAACAATTAAGGGCTTTGGTAATTTTACTAATGGATAATAAATTAAAAGGAAAACCAGGAACATGTAAAACAGACAACAACTTAATATCTGGACTCAGATGTGTGTGGCCGGAGCCGGCTACGGTGGAGAGGGAACCATTAGCCATGGTAACATTGTTGGGTGTATCAACAAGATGATAATCAGAGAGAGAAGTAGCCAAACCAGTCATATGTTCATTGGCGCCAGAGTCAATAATCCATGAGTTGCAAGTGGATGATAAAAGA
Organism: Carpinus viminea; assembly: GCA_013348765.1. NCBI lineage: Eukaryota > Viridiplantae > Streptophyta > Magnoliopsida > Fagales > Betulaceae > Carpinus > Carpinus viminea. Next base: position 10,522,478 of record CP054669.1, on the reverse strand, counting down.
CAGTAAGATGCAATACCTGACTGAGCAAGAGTAGCAGTGGAAGTGGAAGTGGAATGCTTATAGGCCAAGAACTGAGCATACTCATCTTTTGAAATGGAGATGAGCTCAGAATCTGGAACAAGACTTGAATGAGCAGGGGCCATAATCTCAATCAACAAAGAGGTCAAAAACAAACTCTTCCACAAAAATACAGCAAATAAATAACCTTAACAACCGGATGCAACAATGCTGGAAAAAGGGCAAAAACCAGCTCAAATCAATGCCAATTAGTAAAATAATGAGAAAGATGGAAAAAACCAGTGATAATACAGTTGAAAACACTTTGCTAGAGCTTCGCCAGAGACTCGCCGGATCTTCGCCGGAGACAACCTAACTCGCCGGAATCAGACAGACGACGCCGGAAATATCAAAATCAATGACCACAGACCCAATCGATGACTACAAGATAGCGATTCAACATCAACTCAGCTGCTGCCCAAACAAACCAGGTTCTCCGGCAGCCACTTATGTCACCTCCGGCAGCCACTTTCGTCACCAAATACCACAGACCAGGCCAGTCAAACAACACGACCGACCACCATCTACCCTCAATCACGATTTGTGGGCATGAAGCCCATTTTCCAGATTGCCGTAGAACAAAATAACAGTGAAAATAAAAGAAGAAAAAAAAATGGAATGGGTATATGGATAATGTTATGGCTCTGATACCATGTTAGTTTGTATGAGAGAAAAGAATAGAAGTGTAAAAGAAGAATAGAAGAAGAAATAGGGGAGGCTGCGTATTCTCCATACAGCCCCTCCCCTCTCCTCTCAAAAACATATATATATATATATATATATATATATATAAGTCCAACATAGAATAAAAAGACCAAAATACCCATAACCTGTTAACCCTAGTACACCTTTCTAGCAAAGGGTAATGTTTCTTTACCTATTTTTTGGGAGATTTACCTTATTCCAGTGCCTCCTTGATATATGTTACTGATTACAAACGCTTATGCTGGGAGTGTTTCTGAACTAGCACGCATCATGTCTGTTGTCTGAGCTTGGAGGAAATGGGTCTTGTATATGTCACTGATTATGAACTCTTTTGCTTATTTCATGCGACTTTTCTAACATGTCTAAGTATTATACACAATTTCTATCATAAGCTTGCACTGCTGGTTGGGTGAAATTTTTTATTTTTTTATTTAAATTTGATTTTTGAATGTTGTTTTGTTTTCATTTTACTTTTGAAGCCTTTGGAAGTGGCAAATGTATGCCATTAAACTCATTTTACTAACTATTTTTTCCTTTGGTTGTTTTTTGGCCATTAATATTAGCATTTTTTTTTTCTCTATTTCTTTTAAAAATGAAAGAGAATTGCCATTCAAAAAACTACAACCATTGAAATGGCACATGCTCTTGCATAAGTAGAAGCAGTGCTAGTAGTCTCTTCCATTTTAAAATCAAACAAAGGAAGTTATCATAACATGTAAAAATTATGGTAAATTTTGAAATATAACATGATATAGTTGGTACATGTATTTTTGGTAAAAGATAAATAGATTCCGACAATGTTAGAGTGCTTTCAACACCTTAGACAGTGAGATTGATTTAATTAGCTATTATCTATGTTCTAGCTTGGACGTTTTAATCAAGATTCTCTTATGATGGTTAAAATTTATTATGCCCGTAATGAGTTATTCTCACACTTTTTCATGCTTAGTTAAGTTGCCTGAATTAAATCTTGGGATTGTTCTAGCGGATCAATTGAAGATGTTTCTTCATAAATTGTTGGCAGGTGGGTTGACAGCATCCGTGAGGCATTGGGAGCACATGATAATTTTTAGAAAGTGATTTTATCTAGGTAGCCTTTTCTTTTTCCTGTGTCTTTAGTTGTAACATCAACCTTTTTCTCCCTCTTTTCCTTTCTTCAAAAAATTAATCAAGTTGTTTCTCTCTAGTTTTCTCCCAGGACTTGGCAGGCTGAGATCGAGGCAAGAAGTTCAGGATTATTGCGGCAGATTTTGCAGCTTCTGCACAAACTAGCTGCAAGAGGAAGATGAAATTTTTTGCAAGCAGCACATGACAGAAAGGTGTATGGCACTCTTTGACACCCTGAAGACAGCATTTCCAATGGGCAGGAACTTTCTTTCGAGGTTAGTCAAGGGATATCCAGAGGATTTTGTAACAAAGAAAGCTTTCCGTTTTCATATTAACCCAACATCAGCTGTACTACTCTGTTGACAAGATTTGGATTTGCCACTACTTCATGAAACAGACTACTAAATTTTTGTTAGGGATGAAATGGTGACTATTGTTTTGGTCCATATATTGTGCTGTATCATCCTCTTTCTATATTTAAATTCTTTATGCTCAATTTATAAGAGAAGAAGCTTTTTATGCTTTCATCATTATGCTCTATGCTGTGACTTGCTTAAGTTTTGCTTCCCATGCCTTTACAAATGAATGACCTGACATAAATAAGCAAATAAAATACATGTAGTAGTAATGCATCACAGCACAACCCAAAACCTAGGGTGTCTGGTTTCAAAAGAAAAACCCATTTTGAGAACCGAAGGCCTTACCCAGCTATTAGCACTAATTACCTGTTTGTCTTTGAAAATTCTATTTACGACTCCAAATGACACCTATTTTGAATGTATAGGTGTTTCACACAATATTATGCGGAAATAGATCTAACCTAAAAAAATATAATTAACCAAAAACAGATATGCAATAAACATTAAATAACACAATATTTTGGTTACAAAGAGAAAACAAATTAGAGAACTCTCTAAAAGTAAAACCTCATCGAGGTAGCCAAACCCAAGAAATTAACTAACCCAATAAAAGAACAAAGGATTACAAGATGTTCATATTTACAAAACCTTTGCTATGACACTCTTGTATATAAGACAAGCGACCCACTTGCCTTCTACTGCAGTAGCCCTTTCTAGAGAGTTGGCACAATCCTTTTATGTGATTTCCCTTTATCAGAATTCTGGTTGACTTCTCTTCAACAATCAACAAAAAATGACGAACAACCACTCTAAGAGAGAGAACAAAAGCTCTATATCACAGACTCTCTTAGCACACGACGACAAATTCTAGATTTAGAATTTGTGTCTAATACAGATCTGTAAAGATCTATATATAACACCTAAAGACTCTTAGTCTAATTAGAACTCAAATACATTGTAAAATAAACTTAGGACCTACGGGCCATTCGGACGGTAAGTGGGTTCGTCCAGACGGGCTATTAAAAACACGGGAGATTAACTTATTGTAAATTGTCGTCTAGATGGAAAGAGTGGCTGTCCAGATGGTGCTAAGGCAAAAGCGCTTTCTCCGTTTTTTTGGCACGGCGCGTTTGGACGGCATTGCAGATGTGACTTCAGACGAGGCTCTCGGAGTTCATCGCATTCGGATGGCCTGTGAATGGGCTTGCAAACGAGGCTCTCGGGATAAAAATTGTTGTGCAACATTTAAATCCCGTTCGGACGCTCATAGTAATTTTGCTCCGAACATTTAGCCCGTAATTAAAACTAACAATCTTAATTATTAGTAATTTTAATAAATAATGTAAACAATTTTATATAAAAGATTGGTAATATCAAATATTGTTGTGTGCTTGATCAGAGAAGGCTGAGACTCAGTTGTGTAGGTTAATTCTAAAATCCTGCAATAAAAATTAAAATCGAAAATCGAGAGTAGAGAGAACAAAAATAACAAAATATTTGCTGAGAACAGAGAAGAGAGAAGAGAGAAGAGAAGAGGAAAAAAAAAAAAAACCAATTTTTTGACGTGGCATTTTGCAACGTCAGAATTTTCTGACATTCCACCAAATAACACGTCAGATTTTATTTTTTATTTTTCCTGACCACTACATTTCTCACCTGCCACACACGTTAGAAGGGACACGTCAGAAAAAGTTGGTCAGATTTTTTTTGTTTTTGTTTTTGTTGTGTGTGTAGTGAGTGAATCTAAATAGAGAGCAGGGACATCTTTTAGAACGAAAAAGTTTTAAGATTTATGGGAATTTTTTAGATTTGGTTAGCCAAACTTACCTAGGTTGCTCCTTAGTAGGGTTTACAGAAATTTATTTTCACCCATAGCAATTTATTTTTCCAATAGAATAACTATTACTAAATATGAACTTGCATAAAAATAAGACACTTTTTTTTTTCTTCTCTTGATATAGGAATCAATCATCGGGCTTCCATTGTTGAAATAGTTATACTATTTTTTGAGTAATTTCTGGCAGTACTGTCAATTGTTGAATTTGTGTCTGGCCATCACATTCCGACCTCTAGTAAAAGCAGGTTTCTTGCGTACATAGGTAGAGGTGCATGTTCATTACTAATCATTAAGATTACATCAAGCATGGTAGGTCGATTAGTCATCATTTCTTGGACAAAAAGAAGGCCAATATTAATGAATCTCAACACGACAAGAGGTGAAGAAAGATATCCTCTTGTTGGCTCCATCAAGTCCAAACTTTGATCATCTCTCCAACACTCCCAAGCCTAGTTCATTTGAAATCAGACTAAATTTAATTTAAAACTAATAGCATTTTAATTTAGGATGATTTTCAATTAAAAACTAATTGCGCTTTACCCCCTTAAAGCTTGGGACGATTTTCAATTCAACCTCTAATGTTTCAAATCTTGCAATGCACCTCTCAAACTTTCAAATTTTTGCAATTCGACCATTCCATTAGTCAAAATAGTATTGACTGACAGAAAAGTGATTACATAACTTGCATGTGATCATTCTTGTAGTCTCCTAAACAAGAGGTGTGCAAATATTAATTATTTTTATTATATCTTTTTTGATTTGAGGATATTTACTTATGGATCATCCAAAACAAATACAAAAATTGATGTAGAACAATCAACAAAATTCTACAAGGAAAAAGAAAAGAAAAAGCTAAGAGGAAGAAGACAACAAAGAAGAAAAATATATGTTCAACATTATAACTAGATTTAAACATACTAGGGATTTAACCCTAACCGTAATTGTACTTGGGCTAGTGGCCCACTAAAATAACATAAAGTGAAAAACAAAATAATACAACATGCCTTAAAAGTAATTAATAAAACAAAAATGCAAACTAATAAAAAGCTCAATAATTATTCAGCTCTCAATCACCACACCACAAGATTATGGGTAGTGAAATTTGTGGGTTGTGTTTGGTGTCCCACACTAGTTTGGTTATAGAACATTTATTTTCATTGATATGAGAATTAATTATCGAGCTTCCATTGTTGAAATAGTTACACTATTTTTTGAGCAATTCTCTCCATTATCAACTGTAAAATTTGTGTCCATCATATTCTTATCTGTGGTAAACGCTGGTTGCTTGGGTGTAGGTAGAGCTGCATGTTCATTGCCAATCATTGAGACTACATCAAGCATGGTAGGTCGATCTTTCGGGCTTTCTTGGACACAAAGAAGGCCAATGTTAATGAATCTCAAAGGAATAGAACTAGAAGAAGGATACCCTTTTGTTGGATCTATCAACTCCAAACCCCGATCATCTATCCACAACTCCCAAGCCTAGTATCATTGCAAATAAATGTAAGTTTTATTGATAACTAAAAGCATTTCAACTTATAATACTAATATAAAACATAAAGAAATTGAGTGGATATAAAAGCTACTCACATATTTAAGAAGACTGAGTGAACTATGGGTATAGAAGTCAGTATTCTTCTTGCCACTTAAAATCTCTAGTAGCAATACTCCAAAGCTGAAAACATCAGACTTTATCGAGTATAAACCCCGTATAACATATTCTGGAGACATGTATCCACTGGATTCCAAAATTTAGCACACTATTCTTTTAGTAACATGCTAAAAGAATTTAACTAGGAATTGCAAATATTATATGTAAAATGAGTTGCATACTTACTAAGTTCCAACAATTCGTTTGTGTTTGCTTGTGTTTCATTGCCAACTATTCGAGCCAAGCCAAAATCTGATATTTTTGGATTCATTTCACTATCCAAGAGAATGTTACTAGGTTTTAGATCTCTATGTATAATTCAGAACCTTGAATATTGATGAAGATAAAGAAGCCCTTGAGATCCTTCAATAATGCGACGCATGTCTCCCAACCTAACATATTTTTCTTGGTTGGATCTATTTAAATAGTACAAGAAGGAAATTAGTACTATTTAATTAGTACTCAAGGAAAATATCTACACATATATACATAAGCATGCACTCACCTAAAAGGTAGATCTCCAAACTTTTATTGGGCATGAACTCATATATTAATATCTTTTCATCTTTCTCGATACAGCAACCTAAGAGTCTCACAAGATTTCTATGTTGGAGTTTTGCAATTAGTATTGTCTCATTTCTAAACTCCTCAATTCCTTGCCCAGATCTTTTTGAAAGCATCTTCACTGCAATTTCCTGCCCTTTAAGTAATTTCCCCTATAAAGGATAAGTATAAGCTCTTTAAAATTTCATGAAGGTTTTCTTAATAGTGCGAAAAGAACATTTATTATGAAAAGTAAATGTCGTACCTTATAAACAGGTCCAAAACCTCCTTCTCCAAGTTTATTTGCAGCTGAGAAATTATTGGTTGCTTCTGATACACTCTCATAACTAAATAGTGGTAACTCGGCATTTTTCTTCTCTCGTTTCTTCATATTATTTTCGGTATTCATTCCATCATTGATTGCATGGAGTTCATTATCAAAATCAAATAATAGCAGATTATGACTTGAATGCCTTTCTCCTGTTTGATCTAGAATGATAAAAATTTGTCACTTTTGGATAATCCATTGACCGGAACGATAAAATCATTTGAGGTGAAATCAATAGGTTCACCAAAGTTCAATTGCTATGAGCAATAACAATACGCGAATGTACTAATTAAGTTTGTTTAGTCATTTCCGTAAACAAATATTATTAATATAGTAATTCATAATTGCCATTTAGTAGGATAACGGAACTAACTTCAAACTTCAAAGGGATTTGGCTTGCCTCTAGGTTTTTTACTATCATGCTAGACATGTCCTATTAAATTTACTATACGCTGACGCCTCATGTAATTCCCATGATATAAACTAGGGTTAATAACAAATTAATAAGAGTTAAGAGAGTAAATAAGAGGTCCGTAAGCAACTGCCTAAGTTGCATAGGAGTTGAGTCAGACCCTTCTTGCATGTAGCGAGACAAAAAAAGTGAAAAAAGGTTATTTGGGTTGTTTGGGGTGGTTCGGCCACCTCTAGATTCAGGACTAGAGTGGATGACCAAACTATCCCTAAAGGCCAAGAATAGTTTAGTCACCCCTAAATTCAGCTAGATGGGTGACTAAACTACCCTCAACCAAACTTAAGTGAGTGGCCTAACCAATACCCCAAGAACTTAGGGTTGATATGGCCAACCCGGCCAAGCTAGATGCTGGTTTGGTCACCCTGACCACTCCTTTTAGGTGGACAAACCAACTCAAACTTTGTGTGATTCAGCCACCAAATAACCATCCCAATAGTCAATTTTTGGTTTTCTTTGTTTTCACGATCTGGAAACCCAACCACACTACGCAATAGAACGTATGTTTACAATTACCTAAGCGTTTGAACTTTCCTTTGCATGAAAAACAAATAAAGAGGCATAAGATAAGCCATGTTGTTGGAACCAGCACAGCTACCCATACTTTCCATTTTTTGCCTGATTGATCATGACAAGAATCACTATTAATTAGTTCAACCATAATAGAGAATTAAGTATAATTAGTTAGAAACGAAAGATGACAAAAAAAAAAAAAAAATTGTAGATTTCATCTCACCTTTGGTACTTTGAAGTTCATCAGCAGCAAGTTTGAGATAGATATCTTGTCCAGTCTGGTCTCCTTCCGAGAGTTGCTGTAAATTCAAAAGAGCTCCTTCCCATACCATACACCCACTCTTATTATAAGCATAAGCTGTGCAAGTGCAATTATTCATGCAAGCCACATCACAATTCATAGCACTCACAGCCGGATATGCTTTTGAATTAGCAGGCAATCTCATGTTTGGTACTTTGACGAACCAATCTTTTGTGGCATTAGCATATGTATTATTCTCGCATTGTAATGGGGATTTCCTCACACACCCACCAGACCAATCACTTATTCTGGTGTAGTTGATGGAAAATGGTTGAAAACCTTTTAGACACTCACAAGGGTTTGAGGAATTCTCATGGTACAACACGCCGAATGCACCACACAAAGCAAAAACATCAGATAGGTTCCTCGGCGCAGACCAAAGTACGCTCCATTCCCAAGGGCCAAACAACCGCGCCAGTTGCCTCAGCTGTCCTCTGTAGTCAATCCGATATTTAGAAACGTAAGAAGGATTACGAAGAGAGTAAGTAAAATATCCTTCACTTGGCACAAAAGTGTAGTTGATGATAGAACTCAATCCGTTCATTTCAGGAACTAAGCTGAAAGATCTTCCATTCCAAACTCCAGTACTCCAATAGATTTGGGATCTGTTCCACTCTAAGAAATATTGATTGCTTCCATTTGGGTCTAACTCAACGAGAACATACCAGGCGCTGGATCTTCTGAATTTTTCCATGAAATGAGCTTCTTGATCCAAAGCTTTGAACCTGGCAGCAATGTATCGGTTGGATGGTTGAAACTCTCCCAAAATATAGAAGTCTGGTTGGACCCATCTCTTAAAACCAAATTCCCATCTTCACCAAGCACTGCTTCAGTTAAATTTGACCTGGAAAATGTCAAATTTGTCGACCAAAAAGGGATCCAGGAGGAACCTTGAAACAAGAGTAGATTGCCCTCGTCTGAGAGGTCAAGTCTTGAGGAAGACGGGTCAGACAAAGGGGTTTCTCTGTTCGCTACCCAAACAACTTCCTTTGGAACAAACCTTTTATACCATATGCCCAGGTAGATTTTTAATGAAGTTCCTGGTTGGAAGAAACCAAGCTCAAAAGTGCCACCTTTAGATACTATGGTGTCGGTCACTGAAAGAGATTGGCCTGGTGAAAGGGTATCACCAGATATGGAGAAGCATGCTCTGTAACAAGATATGATTCGAAGCAGAGCAAATAAGAGCCATGGCTTAGTCTTCATGATGTCACCCCTCCCTCGCTAACTTGCAGAACTGCAGTTATTAATTACACAAAAATATGCTTGAAGAAGAATTGGGTGAACAAGAAAACTGAGTATCATTCCATATTCCTATCTTTTTCAGCGACCGATTCAGACAATCAAGCTCTACATAACCCATTAATGGAGTTCCACAACAAAGTCTAACAACTAATAACCACTGTGTCGACAGAATTAAATGAAAATTCTTTTTCAGAAGCTGCATGTCAACTGAATTAAATGATAATTCGTTTTCTGAAGCTTGATTGGATCTAAGCATGGCGCTGATCATAGTTGACACCTTGATAGGATCCAACCACTCTGGTGGTTGACTTTACCAGTCAACATAATTACTAGTTTTGGAATAAATGTTCAGAGGTTTTTTTTTTTTGTCTAAATGTTAAGAGTTAATTGTCAACGGAAACTCTCAATAACATCTGCTCTAATTTGTTGAAATTAATGTCAGATTAAGGCTCAATTTATTTCGGCGTAAAATATTTTCCGTCCTAAAATCTTTTTAGGAAAGTCATTTTACTGGATAATATTTTACAATAAAAATATTTTCTGGCGTTTGGAGCGCGCATGGAAAATCACAAAATATATATATATATATATATATATATATATATATATATGTGTGTGTGTTTTCATTTAATTATATTAACGTATAAAATGTAATTTAGTGAAGCCCACTGATTGTGCAGAGTATAAGGGGCAAAAACCCTTTCTTTTAAGATGGGAAACATAAGTTAACTTGCCTCGTTTGCCAAGAAATCTATAGCCAAAAGCCCCTGTAAGACCGGTCTACCCTTCTCAACCAATGGAGTATAAGAAGCAGCAGTATGCGTTTCTAAAGGGCTTATGAACATCCACTTCTTGGTGTAGCTGTTCTGTTGCAAACAATAGGGGGTTTTGTAGCTGTTCTATTGTTCTGTTGCAAACAATAGGGGTTTTGTCCCATTGAAAAACCCCACTTTCTCACAGGCACTTCATCCAACAACGTCTCTACGTATAATTAGAAAAACCTGCATGCATCTCCAAATTCTTTTCTTCTCACATTTTCTCAACAACCAAACAGAGTGAGAAACGAAATATGAAAAAATGTGGGCTATTCGGTTGAAACATTATTCTCATAATAGAATTTGTCTATATTTAACACAATATTAACGACATCTAAACCCTAACCCAAAATCATCAAAACCATAAACCAAAAGCCAAAATTCTACACTAATTTGGTCAAAACAAAGCAACCGATTCAGCAAAATAATTTTTCAATCCAACCCAACATATCAAGAAAAAATACCTTAGATGTTTGGAGAAGTTGCAGAGAGACGAGAGAGAAGATCTGGATGGACGTAGAAGATGAAGCTTGAGTGAGAGAGCTGTGTGAGAGTGGAAAAAAGTGGAGAGGGGTTGGGCATCGGGTCTGGGTAAATTGAGAGGAGTTGGGTCTGGGAAAATTGGTTTACGGTTCAAAACGGTAAACAAATTTCGCAAAATTAATAAAAAATTTTTGGTCTCTTTGAACCGTAAAACAATTTTCCCAAAATTAATAAAAAAATTTTGGTCTAAGGGAAAAGATTTTATGTTGACTATTATTTTACGTCGTGCCAAACATCCGTAAATGTGAAAAATATTTTTCGTAAATTATTTTACGACGAAACAAACGGAGCCTAAGATTGCATTAGTTAATTAGTCTTTGGCTCTTTGCACATTGTCGCAATGTGCATCATTATCACAGCATTTGGCCTATGAATGCTCTTAAGATTGCACGCATTAGTGATGAGTTATATATATATATATATATAAAAAAAAAAGAGAGCACTTAAAGGAGAAATGGAGTGGCTAACCATCCTAAGATAGCTTATAGAGCTAGCTGGACCAATCCCGATTTACGTGACCTTGAAATTGCTTCATACGAGGAACAGGTGTGTTGAATCTGTTGATGGTGGATAGGGGCTCTAATTAAAACGAGAAAGTTTGAAAGGTGGATTGTTTGAACGAGAAAGTTTGAGTGTTACAGGGAATCTTTTAGATTTAGTCAAACTTACATGAGGTTGCTCCCTGTAACACTCAAACTGGCTGAATGCTCCCCAATTTGGGTTGGAGATGGAATTGACGAAGGAAAAACGATGTGTCTATCAAGTTCGGTAAGCCACTAAACTCTTGTGTCAGTCAAAACTTGGAATTCTTTCTCCAATTTCATGATTTTCTTTTGCCTTGAACAGGTTCACTTAATTGAATCCGTCATTCCATATCTGTTATAATTGATTATGTAGAGAGAAGTTTTTCGAAATTAAAATTGATAAAATCCTACATGATGTCACAAGAAAGATTAAGTGAATTAGCTAACCATATTATCAATTAAAAAAAAAAAGCTGTCAAAGTAGTTACATATCATATAATTGATTTAAAAAATATTGTTACTTAGTATTTAAATACCTCAGTTGAATTTATCGCTTTAGACCTCAAAACCTATCAAGCTAGAATCAATAAGAATGTTGGAGCTTTAGAGAAAATTAAAAGCAAACCCAACCCCCCCAAAAAAGTAGACAATATGAGTTCGATCAGCCATAGCCAACATTTAATAAAGAGATGTTAACTTCCTTGGCAGTGCTTGGAAGCCGGAGATGGATTCCACTCAAATTTAATTCTCATTAGTATCATTAATTATTATTATTATTTTTTGACATATTCACATAAGAAGGGGGAGGGAGATGGAGATTCGAACTAGTGACCCTGTTTTATTTAGTATGATCTCATTCGATTGAGATACCTCTTAGAAAAGATATCATTAATTATTATTTTAGTTTTAAATCAACAAACTAAATTAGAGGTGTGCATATATTAATTAGTTTTCATTATACCCTCTTCGATTTAAGGATATTTTACTTATGGATCATCCGAAACAATCAACAAAAGTCTACAAGGAAAAAGAAAAGAAAAGAAGAGAGGAGGAAAGAGGAGAAAAGAAGAAACTGATAAAAGAAGAAACAAAAGCAAGAAAGAAGAGAATAGCTAAGAGGAAGGAAGAAGACAACAAAGAAGAAAAATATATGTTCAACATTATAACTAGGTTTAAACATACTAGGGATATGACCCTAACCATAATTGTACTGGGCGGGCTAGTGGCCCACAAAGATAACATAAAGTCAAAAAAAATAAAATAATACAACATGTTTTAGAAATAATTAATAAGACAAAAATGCAAACTAATGAAAAGCTCGATAATGATTAAGTTGTCAATCACCCAACAATAAGATTATAGGCAGCTGGAATCTATGGGTCGTGTTTGGTGTCCCACACCAGATTGCTTATAGAACATTTGCTTTCATTGATATAGGAATCAGTCATCAAGTTTCCATTGTTGAAATAGTTACACTATTTTTTGAGCAATTTCTTCCGCTATCAGTTGTAAAATTTGTGTCCATATTCTTATATGTGATAAATGCTGGTTGCTTGGGTGTAGGTAGAGCTGCATGTTCATTGCCAATCATTGAGACTACATCAAGCATGGTAGGTCGATTACTCGGGCTTTCTTGGATAAAAAAAAGGCCCATGTTAATGAATCTCAAAAGAATAGAACTAGAAGAAGGATATCCATTTGTTGGATCGATCAACTCCAATCTCAGATCATCTATCCATAACTCCCAAGCCTAGTATTTTAAATGTAAGTTTTATTGAAAACTCAAAGCATTTCAATTTATAATACTAATGTAAAACATAAAGAAATTCAGAGGAAATAAAAGCTACTCACATATTTAAGAAGATTGAATACCATTCCATATTCCTTTCTTTTTCAGCGACCGATTCAGACAATCAAACTCTACATAACCCATTAATGGAGTTCCACAACAAAGTCTAACAACTAATAACCACTCTGTCGACAGAATTAAATGAGAATTCTTTTTCAGAAGCTGCATGTCAACTGAATTAAATGATAATTCGTTTTCAGAAGCTTGATTGGATCTAAGCATAGCGCTAATCATAGTTGACACCTTGATTGGATCCAACCACTCTGGTGGTTGACTTTACCAGTCAACATAATTACTAGTTCTGGAATAAATGTTCAGAGGATTTTTTTTTTTTTTGTGTGTGTGTCTAAATGTTAAGAGTTAATTGTCAACGGAAACTCTCAATAACGTCTGCTCTGGTTCGTTGAAATTAATGTCAAATTAAGGCTCCGTTTGTTTCAACGTAAAATATTTTTCGTCATAAATTTTTTTTGGAGAAGTCATTTTACAGGAAAATGTTTTACAACAAAAATATTTTCCAGCTTTTGAAGCGTGCACAAAAAATCACAAAAAAAAAAAATTATGTTTTCATTTAATTATTTTAACCTATAAAATGTAATTTAGTGAAGCCCACTGATTGTGCAGAGTATAAGGGGCAAAAACCCTTTCTTTTAAGATGGGAAACATAAGTTAACTTGCCTCCTTTGCTAAGAAATCTATAGCCAAAAGCCCCTGTAAGACCGGTCTACCCTTCTCAACCAATGGAGTATAAGAAGCAGCGGTATGTGTTTCTAAAGGGCTTATGAACATCCACTTCTTGGTGTAGCTGTTCTGTTGCAAACAATAGGGGGTTTTGTAGCTGTTCTATTGTTCTGTTGCAAACAATAGGGGTTTTGTCCCATTGAAAAACCCAACTTTCTCACAGGCACTTCATCCAACTAAAGCAACAAATGAAACAATGCAACGGCTATATTATAATAGCTAATAAATCTATTGTATAAATAAGCCTATCAATGAAATGAAATGTATCAAGAGAAACAATGTGTCCCTAATATTCTCTCAGTGTCTCTCCCTCTTTACATTTTCAATGTTTAATAAACTTCGATATGGTATCAGAGCCTCCAGCTGGCTCACGCCATTTTTTTTACTGATCCTGGTTTTCAATTTTTTTTTTTTTTTTTTCTCTTCATTTGGTTGCAGCACAGCCCGTATGGGCAGATTTTTTGCTTCATTTCAGCACTTCAATAAACAGCACCCATCAACACAAATCACTTCCTTCTTTTAGAAGGAAATAACAGAAAAGAGAAAAGAAGAAAAAAAAATGGAAGAAGCAAGGCTACCTTCTAAGCGTCCGGATCTTCCATTGCCACCAAATCGGATCTTCACAGCCACCAGACGCCCACGCTTGCAAGTCTTGCGACCCCGCTCACTCCCACGAGGTACGATCCTCTCCTCCAACCCCGAGGTCATCTTAAACACCAAAGTGGAAAAAAATTGATCCTTCTGTCTGCGTCGCTCTCCCACGAAGCGGAGAAGGTAAGAAAAAAAAAACTGTCTGCCTCTCTCTCCCACGAAGGGGAGAAGGTAAGAACAGAAAATATAGAAAAACAAATGCAAAAAAAAATGGGAAAGAAGTAAGGGGAGTGGGTTGCGTGAAAAAAAAAAAGAAAAAAGGCGTGTCATGTGTGTCGACAAGCGGAAGAAAGAAGAAAAGAAAGAAATGGAGAACAGAGAAAAGAGAAGAGGTAGGCATGGAAAAAAAAAAAGAGAAGAAAGTGATGGGTGTTGGGAAGAGAAAGTGCTGTAAAAATAAATAAATAAATAATCTGTCGTGGAGTAGCTGTCCGGTATTGTTTCACTTTTATTAGCTTGCTATTTTTACTTTGTTTGATATTTGCAACGAAAGTGCCTTGCCAGATTTACATTGCGGGCTATTGGCAAAAATTGTCGGAATTCAAATTGTCAAATTTTTTGAAGGCGAAAAATTCTAATTACTGGCTACCAACTAAAATTGTTAAGAGTCAAGTTAAATTTGATGGCTACATGGCCCACACTTGTTTTTTGAGGGCCAAAATTCAAATTACGGGCTATCAGCTCAAAATTGGCAAAGTCAAGTAAATTTGAAGGCCACAAATGTCAAGCCCCGAGATTCAAGCATAGCATTTAATTATTCAAGAGGTCCAAGATCAACACTCGGACTTTTTATCTTGAGGCAAAGTATTAAGGCAAATAAGGCAAGGAGACAAAGCAAAGCATCAAAAGGAAAGTCCAAGGCATACAAGGCAATGAGACAAAGCAAGACAAGGAAATAAAGCATCAAAAGGAAAGTCAATGAGACAAAGCAAGAAAAGGAAATAAAGCAACAACGAAAACAATGCAATGGCTATATTATAACGGCTAATTAATAATTCTATTGTATAAATAAACCTATCAATGAAATGAAATATATCAAGGGAAACAATGTAGCCCTAATATTCTCTTAGTGTCTCTCCCTCTCTCCCTCTTTACATTTTCAATGTTTAATAAACTTCCATACCAACAACGTCTCTACATATAATTAGAAAAACCTGCATGCATCTCCAAATTCTTTTCTTCTCCCATTTTCTCAACAACCAAACAAAGTGAGAAACGAAGTGTGAAAAAATGTGGGCTATTCGATTGAAACATTATTCTCATAATAGAATTCTTCTATATTTAACACAATCTAAACACAAACAATATTAACGACATTTAAACCCAAACCCAAATCATCAAAACCATAAAGCAAAAGCCAAAATTCTACACTAATTCGGTCAAAACAAAGCAACCGATTCAGCAAAATAATTTTTCAATCCAACCCAATAAATCACGAAAAAGTACCATAGATGTTTGGAGAAGTTGCAGAGAGACGAGAGAGAAGATTTGGATGGACGTAGAACATGAGGCCTGAGAGAGAGAGAGAGAGAGAGCTGTGCGAGAAAGGAAAAAAAAAAAGTGTAGAGGGGTTGGGCATCAGGTTTAGGTAAATTGAGAAAAGTTGGGTACGGGGAAATTGGTTTACGGTTTACGGTTCAAAACCATAAACCAATTTTCCAAAATTAATATAGAATTTTTGGTCAAAAGAAAAGATTTTACGTTGACTATTATTTTGCGTCGTGCCAAACATCCGTAAGGGTGAAAAATATTTTTTGTAAATCATTTTATGACGAAACAAATGGAGCCTAAGATTGCATTAGTTAATTAGTCTCTGGCTCTCTGCACATTGTCGCAATGTGCATCATTATCACAGCATTTGGCCTGTGAGTGCTCTTAAGATTGCACGCATTAGTGATGAGTTATATAAAAAAAAAAAAAAAGAAAAGAAAAAAAAGGAGCACTTAGAGGCGAAATGGAGTGGCTAACCATCCTAAGATAGCTTATAGAGCTAGCTGGACCAATCCCGATTTACGTGACCTTGAAATTGCTTCATACGAGGAACAGGTGTGTTGATGGTGGATAGGGGCTCTGATTAAAACGAGAAAGTTTGAAGGAGATCGAAAGTTTGAAAGGTGGATTGTTTGAACGAGAAAGTTTGAGTGTTACAGGGAATCTTTTAGATTTAGTCAAACTTACATGAGGTTGCTCCCTGTTACACTCAAAGTGGCTGAATGCTCCCTAATTAGGGTTGGAGGATGGAATTGACCAAGGAAAAACGATGTGTCTGTCAAGCAGTGCCGGCTAGACCACTAGGCGAGCTAAGCCCCCGGCATATTAAGGCCAAAATAAAAAATAAAAAAATTTAAGGCCCAATTTTTTTTTTTTTAATAAGGCCAAAAAAAAAAAAAAAATTGTCATCAAAATTTAAAGCCTCTAACCATAAAAAAAAAAATAAGTAATTTAAAATGCATCAATTTCATAATGCCCCAATTTTATTTTATTTTATTTTTTTTTTGACATATCCACATAAGAAGGGGGAGGGTGATTCGATCTAGTGATCTTTGCTTTATTATGCGTGATCCTAGCCGATTGAGCTACCTCATGAGACCATAAGGCCCAATTTAATAAGATAAGAACAATTAAAAAAAAATTGAGAAAGCAACAGTCCACACACAAATTCAAAAAAAGAAAATAATAAATAAATAAAATCGGACAAATCCCACCCCAAATAGAGCCCCACATTCGACAGCCCATACACAAATTCAGGAAAAAAAATAATAAATAAAAATAATAAATCTGACCAATCTCATCCCAAATAGGGCCCCACAGGTGACAACCCTGTTGCTCTTCCTTTTTTTTTTTCTTTTTTTTTTCTCTTCTTTTCTTCCTCTCCTCCTACGCGATGGCGCGATACAGAATGCCCAAGAGTCAGAATCCAATCTCCACTGCTCAAAATAAATATTCATGTGCCATTAACATCCCTGCCAATTTTCAGTTCAATCGGAAGACAAACACTAGTCAATTGGTCTTTTTGACAATTTTTTTTGGTGGGTTTTGTATGAATCAAGTGTATCAATTAAAGAGGTAAGGATTCATTAAAAAAATTTGTTTTTTTCCAATGTTTATTTATGTACTTGTGATTTTTCAAGTGGGTTTTCAACAATTTACTGTACGAGTTTTCGACAATTTTTTTGGTGGGTTTTGTTTGTATCAGGTGTATCAAAGAGGTAAGGATTCATAAAAAAAAATAAAAAATGATTTTTTTTTTGCAATGTTTATTTATGTACTTATGATTTTTCTAGTGGGTTTTTGACAATTTTTTTGGTTGGTTTTGTTATTTTAGCTCAATTGGTTCATTTGGTTGGTCCTCCGTTCATTGTTTTTGCTTTTTCAACTCATAATTCCTTTGCCAAATCTGGTTTTATTGTTCTATTTTTGTAATTTATTTGATTATAATCTAAATATATATTTTTTATAAATCATGTTAATTTGTTTAATTTGTTAATATTTTTAATCAAACGTGTATATTAAAAAATATGCATTTGGATATGAAATACTTAAAAAAAATAAAAAAAACTAATTGAATCTCAAATAGAACTTTAAATAAATTTGTTCTTAGCAATAAACAAAATATTAAGATGAAATACCTAAAAAAAAAAAAAAAAAAAGAGAAAAATAGAAAAAACTAATTAAATCTCACATAGGGAATAATGAAATTTTTTTAAAATCTAATTGAAATGATTGCATAATTTGACCTAGAAATTCAAGAGCATATTTGACATTAAAAAAAAAAAAAATTTACTTAAAAAAAAAGTTAGGCCCCATTTTAATGTTTCGCCTAAGGCCCCAAAATGTATCAAGCCGGCCCTACTGTCAAGTTCGGTAAGTCACTAAACTCTTGTGTCAGTCAAAACTTGGAATTCTTTCTCCAATTTCATGATTTTCTTTTGGCTTGAACAGGTTCACTTAATTGAATTAGTCATTCCATATATGTTATAATTGACTATCACTACAAAAAACACAAACTTTTTTTAAGGAACTTTTTTGAGTGTTAGGCCATTTAGCACGTCAAAAACATTTTTGATGTGTCTTTTTTGACCTCAAAAATTCAGATGTGAGAAAAGTCAAGTTTCTAATGTGGCAAACAGTGCCACATCAGAAAATTTTGGCATGGCACTGTTTGGCACATCAAAATAGTTTTCTGATGTGGCAAAATTACCACGCCAAAAAAATTTCTGTCGTGGGAAAAATCCCACATCAGAAAAAATGATATCCAATTTTTTTCCTTGCTTTTTTTGAATTATTTGAGAATTTTTTATTGAATTATTTGGGGTTTTTATTTTGTTTTATTTTATTTTATTTGTGCTCATCTCTGGCCCGCTACCCAAATAAATAATTTCATCACATAAACTATATAAATGTTCAACATCGCAAATATAACACAAAAGAACTATAATTCTTTTAATAAAAAACAATCATCGACCTAAAACCGAAACAATCATCAACCTAAAACCGAAAACAATTATTAACCTAAAACTAAAAGCAATCATCAACCTAAAACCAAACACAACCATCAACCTAAAACTAAAAATAATCATCAACCTAAAACAAAAAACAATCATCAATGTAAAATAAAAAACAGTCATCAACTTATAACAAAAAACAATCATCAACTTATAACCAAAAAATAATAATCAACTTAATTACCAAAAACAATAATCAACTTAACCATAAACTACCATCAACATATATAACCAATAACAAACTACGAATCTATCTACACAATAAAAAACAAACTATATATCCTTAAATATAATCAACAACAAATTATATATATATATATCTATATTCATAACCCAAAATAAAATATATACAATATCATAATCAATAACAAATGTTATATATCTTTCAACATAACACCATCAACATATATAATAAAAAATAAACTACATATCTATTTATATAATCAAAACAAACTACATATTCATCAACATCATAAAAAACAAACAACATATCCATCTATATATTCAAAAACAAACTATATATCATTCAACATAATAAAAACTAACTATATATCCATCTACATAACCAAAAACAAACTATATAACCTTCAATATACTACCATCAAAATAATTAATAACAAACTACAAATCCATTTACATAACCAAAACAAACTATATATCCATCAACATAATCAAAAACAAACTATATATATATAACTAAAAAGAAACTATATAGTTCCTTCAGTTATACCCAACACAAACATTTTTCATCACCAACAAACTACACAAACTATATCTAAACACAAACCATATTCATCAATATAATCAAAAGACAATATATACTTACATCAACATAACCAACAACAAGACATAGTTCCATTAACATATATAAACAAAACATACTATATCCATTAATATAATCAATAACAAAGCTATATATTTTTCAAACCAACATCATCAACATAATAAATAACAAACCATATATCCTTAGCATATAATACCAAAGCAATAATAACAAACTTAATATATATCTATCCTTATAACCCAAACCAAACTATATAATTCCATCAACTATATCCAATACAAACATTTTTCATCACCAACAACAAACTACATAAACTATATCCATCAATATAATCAAAAACAAGATATACTTTCCATCAACATAACCAACAACAAGCAGTATAGTTCAATCAACATAACCAAAAACAAGCGGCTTAGTTCCATCAATATAACCAAAAACGAGTTACAAACACTTGAGTAAACATAATAAAAAGCAAATTATATATTTCCATCAAATATACCCAACACTAACATTTGTCATCACCTATATATGTCCAATATCAATAAACCAATTTTAACAAACCACCTCTATAACAACAAATATACATTCTATCATGTATCTATATACAAGCTAAAAATGCATACATACAGAATATAGGAAAGAAATAAATACACAAACTAGGCTACCTGACCACTTGCTCAATCCAACTGAACAGCATCATCATGAGCGTCTAATCTACAGTACTTGCAATGAGCCGTTAAGCATAATCACAAAGTGATTGAGTTAGAATATAGTCGTGTTAACAAAAGGAAAAACAAAAACAATACAAATTTAGTATTACCTTTTTCTGGGTGAGCCTTACGTTGAGCCACATCGGGGACAGATGGGGAGGAACTCTTGTGCAATAACAAGGCCTCATGCTTCTGAAAGCATGCTTCATTCTCAGATTTCTCTGTTGCCATCTGAGTTGTTAGTTCTTCAATATGTGCTCGTTGTTGGTCCTTCTCCACTTCGAGCTCTCTTATCCTCTTTGCCATATGTGAGACCGTTGATTCGTCGGTGTTCTGTGACCGGGATTAGGACGGTGTATAGTATGTGTGTATGTTGCCCCGTACCGGTAGAATGTTTGGTCCCAATTGTCTGACCTTGCCAGCATACTCTAGCTTATTTCTGAGTGCCTAGGAAAATGCATCATTCGGGCACTACCATACGGTTCCTTCAATCACACTCGATGCTGCTACCAGGTCATTTGGCATCAATTCTAACATTCTTTCTTGCATGTTACAATAAAAGTTAGTGCATCACGTAAATAGTTAAATCATAAATAATATATCAATACCAAAGAGTTGGGTTAGTAGCATACACATCTCTCTTCAACCCGCGGATTTGGATATGAACCATCCAGTTTCTTGTGGGTTTTGACGTAATTTTGTGCTCTTATGCAAGGAGTGCCAGTAGTCAAGGTCTGCATTCAAAAAATGAGCATATAAACATACGGTTTGTATATATTTATTAAAAATAAAGACTACGATAAATAGACTAATTTATAAAGCGTATACGTCTTCATGGGTTATACTTGCATAGCTCTTTCCACCGGAGCAATGGGGCATATCGTTCAATGCCCGCAATCTCTTCATATACTTTGCATATTCCTACATAATTAAAATAAAAACCGTGTGAGATATAACACAATTATGATTAGTGAAACTACACAAAATAATAATTTAACTCGATTGTGACCTACCTTATTCTTCTTCGAACACCATTTATCCAACAACACTTCCAAGTCCAAAGGGTCATAGCCATTGAGGAAAATCATCCATTCTTGTCCTTACCGTCTTCGGAATATCATCGTTTGTAATCTTCAATTTATTTTTCAGTGAGTGCTTCCAACCCTTCAACCTTGACCCCATGTCTCCAAAAACATCTTTCTTAATGACCACCACATTCATCTCAGGCAGGATGTAAAAATATATGTGCAAATGCAAACAAATGAGCATTTATAACAATTAACAAATAGCATGTCTGACATAATGAAATAAGCATGCTATCATATAACATATAGTTTAATCATACTCAAGGCCGGATCGATACATTTTGGGGCCTTAGGCGAAACATTAAAATGAGGCCTAATTTTTTTTTTAAGTAACAATTTTTTTTTTTTAATGACAAATATGCTCTTGAATTTCTAGGTCAAATTATGCAATCATTTCAATTAGATTTAAAAAAATTTCATTATTCCCTATGTGAGATTTAATCAGTTTTTTCTTTTTTTTTTTTTTTTTTGGTATTTCATCTTAATATTTTGTTTATTGCTAATAGCAATTTTATTTAAAGCTCTATTTGAGATTCAATTAATTTTTCTCTTTTTTTTTTAAGTATTTCATATCCAAATGCATATTTTTTAGTATACACGTTTGATTAAAAATATTAACAAATTAAAAAAATTAACATGATTTATAAAAAATATATATTCATATTATAATCAAATAAATTACAAAAATAGAACAATAAAACCAGATTTGGCAAAGGAATTATAAGTTGAAAAAGCAAAAAAAACGAACGGAGGACCAACCAAATAAACCAACTGAGCTGAAATAACAAAACCAACCAAAAAAATTGTCAAAAACTCGTACAATAAATTGTCAAAAACCCACTAGAAAAATCATAAGTATATAAATAAACATTGCAAAAAAAATTAATTTTTTATGAATCCTTACCTCTTTGATACACTTGATTCAAATAAAACCCACCTGAAAAATGCTAAGTAGACTCCAACCAATTGTTTATCACAATTTATGCGGAATTAAAACTATGAAGCAATAAACAATTCAATCAACAAAATATCTAAAGCAATAAAAAAGCAGACACAGATATTTTGGTTACGAAGAGGAAACCAATCAGAGCAGTTCTCTAATTGTAAAACCTCTCTTGGGCAGCCAAACCCAGAAAATCACCATCACAAGATTATCCAGAGATTACAGACACTAGGAACACTTACAACCCTTTGCAAGACCTCGGCTCTGTAAGATCGACAAGCCTCCGACTCGTCTCCTTGCTCACAATCTTCTTCTACATGATTCTCCTTTATCGGACCCTTCCATAGGCTTCTCAAATACGCTCACAAATAATTCACAAAGAACAAAAACTCTAAGAGAGAGAAAACAACGCTCAATATCAAAGGCTCTCTTAGCACACGATGGCGAATCCTCATATTCAGAATTCGTAACTAATACAGATCTGTAGATATCTATATATAATACCTAAAGACTCCTAGACACATTAGAACTCAATTACAATGTATTTTTGACCTAGAAGCTACGGGCCGTCCGGACGGGCTGTTAAAAACATGGGGAAAAGGCTTCTTGAAAACTACCGTCCGGACAGGTAAATGGGCTCATCCAGACGGTACTAGGGCAACATCGCTTTCTCCTCCTTTTGGCGCAGCGCATTCGGACGAGGTTCCAGACGTGACTTCAGACGAGGCTCTCGGAGTTCATAGCATCTGGACGGACTCTAAACGGTCAGCGAACGGTGCTCTCGGGTTTTAGTACTGGAGTTCTTAACCGCATCACGTCCAGACAGTCCATGAATCCCATTCGGACACTCTTAGTAGTTTGGCTCTTTTCTTTCTATTTTGCTCACGACCATTAGCCAATCCTTAAAACTAACACCACCAAAAAAATTGTCAAAAACTCATACAGTAAATTTTCGAAAACCCACTAGAAAAATCATAAGTACATAAATAAACATTGCAAAAAAAAAAAAAAAAAACCAATTTTTTTAATGAATCCTTACCTCTTTAATTGATACACTTGATTCATACAAAACCCACCAAAAAAATTGTCAAAAATCATACAAACCCACCACCAAGAAAATCATGGATAAAAACAATTTTTTCTAATGAATCCTTACGAACCTTACCTCTTCATCAATAGTACCGATTGACTAGTGTTTGTCATCCGATTGAACTGAAAATTGGCACGGATGTTAATGACACGTGAATATTCATTTTGAGCGGTGGAGATTGGATTCTGACTCTTGAGCATTCTATATTGCGCCATCGCGAAGGAGGAGAGGAAGAAAAAAAGAGAAAAAGAGCGGAAAAAAAAGGAAGAGCAACAAGGTTGTCACCTATGGGGCCCTATTTGGGATGAGATTTGTCATATTTTTTTATTTATTATTTTTTTCCTGAATTTGTGTATGGGTTGTCGCATGTGGGGCTCTATTTGGGGTGGGATTTGTCCGATTTTATTTATTTATTATTTTCTTTTTCTGAATTTGTGTGTGGGCTGTTGCTTTCTCAATTTTTTTTTTAATTGTTCTTATCTTATTAAATTGGAGCCTTTGGTCCCCATGAGGTAGCTCAATCGGCTAGGATCACGCATAATAAAGTAGAGATCATTAGTTCGAATCCCCCTCCCCCCTCTTGTGTGGATATGTCAAAAAAAAAAAAAAAAATTGGGGCCTTATGAAATTGAGGCCTTTTAAATTACTTATTTTTTATGGTTAGAGGCCTTAAATTTTGATGACAATTTTTTTTTTTGGCCTTATTAAAAAAAAAATTGGGCCTTAAATTTTTTAATTTTTTTTTTGGGCCCTAATTTGCCGGGCGCCCTAGGCGAGTGCCTAGCTCGCCTAGTGGTCTTGCCAGCACTGATCATACCATCAAGGCGTCCCATATATCATCCTTCGTATACTGCGAGACCTACTTTCAGTCGTCCCGTATTCTAACATAATTTCCACTCTTTACAATATTACCAGTCATCCTCCTTAATTTTATGGCATAAATTCCTACGGCCTACCATAAACTATTATACTCGGCCACGACCCTTTGCCCGAAGGGAATATCCCACAAAGCGTGCGACCCTTTCAAATTCAACATTTGAAAGGTCGTGCTTCCATCTGGCTGGATATCTAACACAGTAATCATTATTTAAATTACTTATTTCGTATTCAATACTAACTACAAAATGTGTATATATATTGGTATTTTTAGCATATATACTTACTTATTGTCTGAATCTCTCTATCACATAACACTCGTGTATCGGGGTCCTCGGACTGCTTGCATATGTACTTATTTATTGTCTGAATCTCTCTATCACATAACACTCGTGTATCGGGGTCCTCGGACTGCTTGCATATGTACTTATTTATTGTCTGAATCTCTCTATCATGTAACACTCGTGTAATAGGGTCCTTTGACTGCTTCCCCTGCGTGGCACCAGTCCAACTATGTGGGTCATTCAGCCGCTGTGTCTCACTATCACCCATATCTGCCTCATTGTGGGAGTAGAGCCACTCCATATTTGCGCCCTCGTATCTAGTAGTGTCATCCATATAACCCATCTGTGCCATGCCTTTCAGACTATATGAATTGGGGACTGGGTTCTGTTCTACTTCAAGCACTGGTCTATATCCAACATTCTCACCACTAACAATATCCTATGTGTCCACCTCAAATTGTCCAAACTCATGCGCGGGAGACGGCCACACTGAATGTGACCCCCGTGCTCTCTTCCCTCGAGAACTCATGTCAACCTGTAAAATAAATTAGTCACAAAATTAATTAATATGATCATCAAATGATGAAATATACACCACTATAAATACTAATCAACGTATAAATGAATAATAATATGGAATCAAATAATTAATATTTACAATATATAATTGATATTTTTTAAATCACATACGCTTGGATTGAATCTAAGTCTAGTCGGACATAGTCGACATCATCTTGAGGATTATGATAATTAGTTTTAGTCAGAATCAGTGGCTCGCACTCGTGGTGGTTTTCACATACATCATGCGGTCCTTCAGCCTGACCAACGTTGTATACATTTCTAGGTTTAGTCTTTATAGCGCAAGCCCAATCTAGGTCCCTCTCATCCTCGACGTAGAATACTTGGTCAGCTTGTGATGTTAGCACTTATGTCTCATCAGTAATCATTTCTCTCCTGTGAACAAGGTTTTTGAAGTTGACAAAAATTAGACCATACTCATCCACCTTGTACCCCTTGTCCCTTGTACTATCCGCCCATTTGCACATGAACATAATGTACTTAGTCCTATCGAAGTACTCAACCTCAATCACTTCTATTAACTTCCCGAAGTACGTATCGCCATCAATTGTCGGCACACACACACCGCTATTTTGCATCTTCTTTTCGACATCAAATGCAAGGGTGCGAAAGAGTTTGACATTAACCACATATTTGTTATATTTGACAGCTATCTCCCTCAGGCCTCTACAATGCATTACCAGCTCCTCACCCATTTCATTCCTTCGTTGATCATCCACTCGATCGACTTGTGAGTATATTACGTACAATGAGAATACGAGCAGGTCATTTCATTAATTAGTTATGATCGACCTACATTAAATATATTATGACTAGTAATGTAATAGTTATATATCACATTAGTCTTACATAATCACGATACCAATCACAGAATTGCTCATGATGTTGGGTTTGCAACTGCTCGTTCGTCATTCGCCCCCGATGGGATGATTGCCTAATCGTATCCATTTGCATACTACAATTTGAAATTAATTTTATAAGAATTCATAAATAAAGGCTGAAGGTGATTGTATATAAATATTCTAGTAATATGGCTTACGTCCGTAGTTGAAGGAAGTCGTCAAAGTTAAACACAATGTATCGGTGAATCTGTGTCAATGTCATACGATTGAGGATCACTCGCGTTCCAACCCCTTTCAAATCATCTGGGTTTTGTAGATGCCTATTGAGAAATATTGAGGCATTATCTAAATACCTCATGCAGAACATCACCAACTCAGTTGTTATATAGCTCTCCGCGATGCAGCCCTCAGGTGCCGCTTTATTGCGAACATTAGATTTGAACTCTCCAAGGCTCCTATATATAATCATTAACCAAGGTTTTTGTAATTAGTTCTTGTAATATAATTAGGGCACAATGAACATAATCAATGAACGTAAACAAATTATATCTTTCTCCCGGATACATCCACTTATACGGTACCAGCCCACCTAGTCGGCATTCACGAACAAGATGCACAACCAAGTGAACCATGATAGTAAAGAAACTTGGGAAAAATATATGTTCCCTCTTGTACAATGTGACATAGAAGCCTCTCTCTAGTCGGTCCATATCTTCTTGTGTCAATATTGTTGAACATATGCTCATAAAGAATGCAGACATCTCAACAAAAGGTTGAACCACATTAGGTGGCAATGATCCACGGACAGCGATATAACGATTAACATTTACTCATATAATGATACAATCATATAAGTATATAAATGTTTACATATAAGATACAATATATATTAAAATTGACATTATATACTTGACCCATGTTAAGCATTAACATTTCAACATATTAACTAAATAATATGATAATAGTAATTAGTGTGTGTGACGTAATGACATTATATGATAATTGTGTATGGCATACTAACATTAACTAACTATGTTACTATATTGGAAGAAGAAAAAAAAAACTAACATTTTACTTGTTTGTTTGTTAATAGTGCATGAATAATATTAACTTTCTAAGTTAAGGTATTATATATAGTGTAGAATTGAATTTATTGGGTTAAGTACACTTTACCCCATTAAGTATCCACCAATTTGCAATTTGACGTCTAATGTTTAAAAATAACACTTTACCCCAACAAAGTATCTGACATTAGTAAAAAAAGCTAATGTTTACACTTTACCCCAGAGAAATTTATGGTTACACTTTATCCCCTAAGTAATTTTGTGTTTACATTGGTATTTTTTGCCAATGTCAGATACTTTTGTGGGAGTAAAGTGTCAATTTGTAAACATTGTATGCCAAATTGCAAATTAGTGGATACTTCATGGGGGTAAAGTGTATTTTTCCCAAATTTATTTGTATACACTAAGCTTATTAATTTTTACATTTTGAATTTATGGAATCAACTAACCTCTAACAATCTAACATGAAAAAAACTGGTTTAGCATTATAATAAAAAGGGTTCACACAAGAAGAACTTCAAGATCTTCCCTCCTCCCCTTTCACGATAGCAGTGCAATGTCTTTTCTGTAGGTTCCACCGGTCTTCGTTTCTGGCGGGTTGCTTTGGATCTAGATCTAGATCCAAATTTAGTCTCTTCAACTTTAGATTTGATCGTCTTCTTCAACCAAAGCGTGTCTTCCAAAGGGATGTCTACAACACCATGATCCTCCGCTGCTGCTTGTAGGTTTTTGTTTTTGTTTTTTTGTTTTTATTTTATGGTCCTGGTCATTGGATTGAGGACATGAATAATGCTTATGGCTTTCAAGTCGAGAGGGGAATGTTTTGGGCATGGGTTTTTTGCTCATGCCTGGGAAATTGCTTCCTATGCCATCGGAAGGAGTCTGCGTTAGCAGATCTGTTCTATAAACTAAAGATCGGGCTGGGATAACGGATGTTTGACGTCATAGATTGATTTTCATTGTAAGATCTGTATGTTTTCGATTTTTATAACGTGTAATCTTTTAGCTTCGGCTATGATCTTGCAGAACTATATGTTTTGTGATTATAAGAGCTTTTAGCTCTTGATCACGATTAATGAAATAAGATTGATTTTTCCTTTTAAAAAAAAAAAAAAAAGTCTAACATGATTAATGCCTTCTTTTGTAGTATTTTTTTTTTTGTTCGGATCAAACGATTTAAATGATGTTAACCGTTAAGAATTAACAATATAACATATTAATGTACATAAAAAAAATTAAAAACAAAAACAAAAAAAAAACAACATAAACATATTATATATATAACATATTGATGTGTGATTAATATTAATGGTACGTTGTCCCTAAGAGGTAGCTCAATCAGCTGTGAACTACGCCTTATGAAGCGAATGTCACAAGTTTGAATCCCCCATATCCTTGCGTGGACATGTCAAAAAAAAAATACTAATGGTGCGTTTAAGATTGCAATTTTACAAGAATAATCTGCATTTTAAATCACTCATTGGATAACTA
Source organism: Carpinus viminea (assembly GCA_013348765.1). NCBI lineage: Eukaryota > Viridiplantae > Streptophyta > Magnoliopsida > Fagales > Betulaceae > Carpinus > Carpinus viminea. Next base: position 10,493,987 of record CP054669.1, on the reverse strand, counting down.
ATAGGCAAACTCATATGTAATTACTCATATTAGATTATTCTGATTATTTAGAATTTGAAACTTTTCACTAATAGATGTAATATGCAAAATATAGATTCAAATTAACGGTCAAGATATTATAAACGATCAAAATATAATCCGGATTTAGCAATTCACGCATGCAGAGGATACATTGTATATATTCATCTCTTCGAAGCTTTTAGCCGTTCTAACCCTAAAACAAAAATCGAAACCCTCTCTCTATCTCTCACTCTCTCGAGTCTCGGCAGCCGATTCATCCTCAATGATTTTGCTAGGGTTCTTTCCCTTTATGTACTTGTAGTATTAATCAAGAGAAAATTTGGTCATTAATGAATTTTGTATGTAATCTCTGCTTGCTTTGTGGTGCAGGTTTCTGAGTAGAGTAGATGAATGAAAAGGGTATATGCATATTTTCACCTATTTTCGCCTTCACACTATGGCATCATGTTGATGCAGTTGCTGAGTTCGAAGCTAGATCTAGAATGGATGGGGCATGGTTAGTGTTTTTTGTCATTCATTTATAGAAATCTGTATTTCTTGTTGCTTCCTGTATTATTTCTGTTATATCTTTTCACCTTGGAACGGTTGCCATTGGGTTCGTTCTTGCTGGACAGTTAAAATAATTAAGAGTTGTATAAATTCTAATAAAGTGATTTGTGTTTTAGATATCCTAGTTAATGGCTTACTTGCACATGAGGATAAATGTGACAAGATGTTGAAGTGGAGTTTCCTACAAAAATTACAAGTTCCCTTGATTAATTTTAGTAATCACTAATATTGGCACGCTCTGTTCAATGGATTGTATTTGGAGATGCCTATATTATGTTTTAGCATGGAGCAATTACAATTTGTTTATCTTGATTTTGCATTTTGATACGAACTTGGGTCTGTATTGAGTACCTTCTTGAATTTTGATTGTACCATTGTTTTGTTGTGTGCCATATATTGCTGGCTTGATGAGTAAATGAGTCGGAGTAGAAATAAAAATAATGGAAACAGTTGATTTTATATATTGTGACATGGGGAATGTGCAATATCTTTGTGGGTTTGATATATATTCTATACTTATTTTCTGATATAAAATTTGCAAATGCTTACAATTGTTGTATTGTTACTTTTGCAGCTAAGAACCTTAAAAGGTTGTCACAGAATGCGAGTGGCAGGGGCTGATCTACTCTTAAGGATGTAGGGGCGCTACTCTTAAGGATGCAGGAAATTTTTTTAAAAAAAAATTCATACATTTTTATTTCCAAATTTTTCCTAACCCATAGCCCAGCCCCCCATTTTAAAAACTCAACCCCTCCAAAAATTAGCACAGCTAATAGCCCAGCTAAAAAAAAAAAAAAAAAATTAGGTCAGAATTTTTTTCTCTTCCCTATCATTGCCACATCCCCCTTTTCATTTATCTCTACTCTCTTCCCCCATACCAAAATCCCTAAAATTTTTCCCTCTCCTCTTCCTCCCTCGCTCACTTTCTCTTTTACTCCGGGCCCCGGCGACAACGAAGAACCACCACTCTCCCTCCCTTACTGACTCTCTGTAGTGACCCAAATTATTAACTAGGCATAAGTGACTTAATTGGGGGGAGTTAATTTAGGCTTTGGGTCACTAAGGTTGATAGAGGGGTAATTTGGACTTTTGGACGAATGTACACTAGATTAGGCGGATGTATGCTATTGTCTGTAGTGCAGACGTACGGGGGGGGGACCATCAGATGTACGCTCTACAAACTGTACAGGCGAACGTACGCGGGACCATCGGACGTATGCTACTTTTTGAATACCCTCTGGATAATACCTGGATATACGAGGCCATTGAACCACTAGGCAAGAACCACCAGACGTACGCCCCTTGGCCGGATGTCCACTGCTTTCTGGACCTATAAATTGAGCCCTATCCCCTTCATATTTCACACAATTTTAGAATGCCCCTAGGCTGCTAGAATGTTTCCAGAGTGTTTCCAAGCTTTGTGAGTGTTTGGTGAGCGTGTGTGCAAGGCGTTTACGAGTTTGGAACGTTCGTGAAGCGGAACTCTTGCCGTTTTGTTTCAAGGAGGTAACATTCAATCCATAACTTTAATTTATGTTGTTATGCTGCTTGTTTATTGATTAGTTTTAGTGGTTAGCTTAGTTGCACCTTAAAACCCGTTTGGGTTAACGTTTTGGTTAGTTTAGCGTTGTTACGTTACATGGAGATTGCAAACTGGACTAGAGGGCTTTAGTTAGTTCCTAGTAGCCTTAGGAGTCGGAGGATAAGTGGACAGTGGAGAGAAAATGAGGTTTTAGCCGAGAACCCATACAGTGGACGTACAGTGTCAAAATCGGACGTACGGCTTGTCGTTACACAACGGACGTGACGCATTTTGAAACTTCACCAAATGTCCCATAGCTCCTATTTTCCTTGATTTATGGTGGTTATAATGGAATTAAGACTAATATAAGGTTTTCCACAGATTTGGAGAACTCGGATCTTTTGGAGTTTTCGGAGACGCGTATCGACCCAGGTGAGTTTTAACTCACATAATGCACATTGTTATTTTTCATACACTACACGTCTATTTTGTGTACCGATCAAACATGCCTATTTTACAACTCTCACATTTTGTATTTATTGCATATGAACTTTGTCATTTTGGGAAAAACGTTGTGCTAAATCTATTAACCAAGTGAGACTTGTAAAAGACATACATGTAAAATACAGATAAGATAATTGCATCATATGACATAGTTCACTGGTACGTGTGGTAGTAATGGCCATGGACTTACTATACATGTTAGCTTTATGGTCAAATGTGTGCGTTATGTGAGGGCTATGGATCCATTGGTTTCGTGACCTGGATGCAACCATTCCCAATGGTTAGCTCACTACAAGACGAACGTCATTAGTTGGTGTGGGCTACTTGGGGTCGGACCCAATCGTGCCGCTAATATTACGTACGGTATGTTATACAATGGCTGGGGCACTAGCATTGTATTATAGGTCCCACGGGACAGTATCAACCCTGCTGGGAATGGATAATATCTCGGGTAGACCATATTGTTGAACTATGACTGTTGTTGACACCATATGCATATATCATTCTATATATCTATATATCATGCATAATTAAACAGTCATGATGGAACTGTTTTGCTTAATAAATACCTAAGTTCATTACTGAAAACTGACACGGGTATTATTTGCGTTAAAAATTACTAAGTCTTAGACTTACCCTTTTTATTTATGTTTTTTCCCATCATTACGATTAATTGCGTCGTTTAGCTGCACTAGACGAAGATGTCATCGAAGATTACTTGGGTGATTGCTCAGGACCTAATACGAGTAATTTTTTAGGACATGGACTTGGTTTGGCTTAGGACAATGTGGGACGACAGAAGATCTGCCCGTGCAAACATGATTGAGATCTTGATATCATTAGCTCTGTTGAAGTTTAAGTCTAGGCTTTGATCTGTTGATCTTTTGTGAACTATGTTGATGTAACTTATTTTGGGATGTATATATGTCCTTATTGACGGTCTAATAACCGGTACATTGGTGACTATTCATTATGTTATGAATGTAGTACTCTATCTCTGGTATTGTGTGTGATGTTGCATTTATTATCTCGAAAATTCCATAGTCTAGGTAAAGTCTTCCGTTGTAGTTTTCTCATTACGACAAGGAAAGTGATTTCTCGGAGGTCGTGTCTCAGAGGGACATGACTGAGATGGCGCGCCGTGGGATCAATTACTACTTAATTGATATTCCCATCGGGCAGGGTGTCACACACACACACACACACACTCTCTCTCTCTCTCTCTCTCACTCAGACGATGGTGAAGAAGAATAGCAATTAGAAAATCCCTTCGGCAAAGAAAAATCCCAAATCCCTCATCATCAACTTCTCCCTCCCTCTTTTCGTTAATTATTCGAATCGTTTATTTTCTTTCTTATTATTATTTTTTTACTTTGAACGCAGGTTTCGCATCTGATGTGGTATTTTTAAAGCAAAATTTATCAATAATAAAATAACCACTCGCAATAGGACGAATCTTTGTAGGATATGGCTATATTGAGGGTGTCGAACCTTAAGGACTGTAGGGGTTTCGTTACTAAATTTAAAAGACTAAATTTAACCTAATTAAGAAAACGAGATTGATTGTTTGTGAATTGAAGTGCATAAAATTAAACGCATAATTAAAAGTAATATTATCAAAGAGAGAGAGAGTAAGGTACCAACTTCACCACAATCCACACAACAATAGTAACGGTAATTCAATTCTATAAACTCATGATCATGTATGTTATAAAAGACAAGAAAATACATATTAAAGGTTAAGAATAATTTATCTTCGGTTGGCATGGATCGTCCACCTAACCACTAAGATGATGCGACGACCGTCTTCCTAGGTATAAACTATAAAATCCTTAATAAGTTTTATATGATTCAATGAATAGTATAACCCATCTTGGTTTGGCACGGATCGTCTACCTAAATTACTCTAAACTAGGTGTAAATCGACCCATCTTCCCTAAGCATGGTCTATCTAATCCTATTAATCATATGCATATTAAAACCATTGCATAACCATCAATCTTATGATCATAGAAAATAAAATTGATTGAGTTCAATACTGAGCAAAATAATTTCTAAGACAAGATAAGAATTTTTGCAAGAATCTTGAATTTAGAATTGAATAACAATTGCATTAAAATTAAGAACATAATTCAAAGGTTGCAATTCTCACAGTTATGCAATCAACATATATATAATGAATTAAATAGAATCAAATACAATCACCATTGTGCTTGGAAAGGGTTACATCGGTACCCCACACAGGGGGTTTAGCCGCTCATGTTAACGAATAAACTCCAAGGAATTTTTGTGCTAATTTCGCTCTAGGAAAACCGAACCCCTTTTACATTGTATAATGGCCTATTTATAGGCACTAGGAAACCCTAGAAACCCTAAAACCCTAATTACAGTCATAGGTTAGTTTCTCACTTCAACTAGGAGACTTGAAGTCACTTTTAGGTTGTCCAACGCGCCTGCCAGGTTAAGTGAATCCGTGAAAAGCGATCGCATGCAGATGCTATCGCTCGTTCAAAGACACGATCAAAAGGGTGCTGCGATCGTTCACCAGCACAGTGAAGCTGCATCTCATCCCTTTTAGTCCAATTTTCAATAGAGCTCATGAATTTGACCTGAAACACAAAACAAAACAAAATCAAGCAAATAGCAACGCTAAGGAATTAACATATGCAAGTTAAAGGGCTTGAATGTGCAACATTCGGCGCTTATCACACCCCCAAACTTACTTATTGCTAGTCCCTTAGCAATATAAAACAAAAAATAAAACGAAAAACATCAAAAGATAAATCCAGCTTTCGTGGGACGTACGGTTGCATTTAGCATATGCAACAAGCCTTTTAAACCTCTAGGAATTCCTTAGAGGACGAGTGGAGTCTCGTGAGGATTCTCCAGAAATGATACCCACAAACATTGTGCACAGTTCATGTTATCCAAAAATTAAAGCATTACTCAAACCCATGATTTTCATTCATTAGTAAGCTTAAAAGATTAAACTCCATCTTCACAATGAATTGGAAATTAAAGTCTAATTACTTACAATAAGCAAACTAAGGCATCACAATCTCGAAACAATGTAAAGTGAACTAGCACAAGACTATGAAGCTTCCAAATAAATTCAATGCGCAATGTCTCTATATCTCAAGATTTACTAGAAGTCCTATTAGAATGAACACAATGGCATGCTTTTCTTATTCTTTATGTTATTGTTAGGCTCTGCAGTGTCTAGTTCCCTTAAGCTTTCTAATTGACCCATGTAACAAGTGTTGAGCCAATGACTTCCAAACCAGACGGTTTTAGGGCATTAGGTGTAAAGACACCTCTGAGGACTTACTAACTCGAGTCAAAAAGGCTACGAAACTAAACTAGCCGTAATGTTAACCACCTCAAAACTCCTCACTTTTGACGTGAACACTCAATGCTTTGATGCAAAAGGCCTAGTTACTCAGTGAACAGCTTATCAATGATTATCACCATTTGTTTTTTTTATAAATTTAACCACCTCAAACCTCTTCACCTTTTGACGTGAGCACTTACTGCTTTGAGGCAGGAGGCCCAGTTACTCAATGAAGAATTCATCAATGGTCAAACTTTCTCCTCTTTATATATATATATATATATATATATATGCCAATGTATTCATTCAATAAGTCACCCAGTGTCACCCAAAACATAGAAACATACACATTAAACCCACATGTCATACCCCACCAGTCATGTGTTAGTGTGCTTGTGTCAAAGCAGATCAAACATGTGACTTCTCAATTGCCTAAAGCAAGTAACAAACGTAAAAGTCCAACATTAGATCATGTGTTCAAAATTTTAAGCTCATTGATGAAATCAATCACAAATTTTTAGGTCAACCAAAATTTAAGGACAACATGAACATGCAAATTTTTTTTTTTTTGAACGAGACAAGGTGTGTGAAATTGTGTCTCCCATACCCCCAAACTTAATTTGCACATTGTCCCCAATGTGTAATTACATGGAAAGAGCTAACCTGGACTGGGAGTTAGAGAACTATCTAGACTGGCATGGCTCATAGCACACCCCCAAACTTGAACTGAAGTACCCTTTTTATCCTTGAAAAGAAAACACAAAAGTAATACGGGAAAAAAATAAAAACAACAAGAAATAAATGGATATACTGTGGGGTGCCTCCCATGAGCGCTAAGTTTAACGTCTTCAGCCAAACAGTGTTGCAGCTCATTGCTACTCCCTAGGTGGGACGGAAGATGATGCTCCTACAACTGGTGGTAGTCGGTCCAAAATGGCCTTGAGTAAGTCAGTGTGGGCAGCAAACTGTGCTTCTATATTGGTAAAGTGTTGTTCCAACTTGTCCAGGCACTGATGTGCACCACTCAATAATTCATACTCGGTGCGGCTAATGACCACAGTATCAGCTCTCCCACCTTGCTGCGGTGCCGGTGCATCATCTTCCATATGTTCATCAACCGGGATTTCTACCCTAACCTCTTTAGGCATATGGGACTGGCTGTGGTTCCACTGGTTTCTGCCGAAAAACGGATGTTCTGTGACCGGTCCATCTTCGGGGGTTCCCTTTATGCCTTTCTTCTTGAGAATGTGTGTGAGCAGAAACAGAAATGGGAGCCCCCATGACTTTGTGGTGGTGGCCTTGCGCGCAATCACCCCATCCCAAAATTTGTGAAGTTGGTTCCAAATGATTGACAGGATTGAATACCAGTGGCCCTTATGGAAGGCGTACAGTGCTTGAAGAAATTGGTCACACCTTTGTGACTTGTGCCCCAATGGGCACACATTCCGGTACAAAACATAATCCAAAAGCAAGAGTTGTTGAGGTAATTTGGATCGGCTGCCTGCATTCCATTTTTCATCGGCATATTGCCCGGCACACATGTCTTCAATTATCTCAGAGACGTAGAAAGGATCTGGCTGTTCATCAAGTTGTGCATCTACCGGTAAGTGTTCATCATTGCAATGCAGTACAGCAGCAATGTCCGATGTGGTCACGTCCACTTGCTTCCCTTGAACAATAGAAGACAAGGTGCCCGGCTTATTGCAATCCCTGGAGAGGTTGGAATAGAATTGGACCACCAACCTTGTGTAGGCCGTGGAGGTGACGGGTTTGAACAACTTCTTCAACCCCCGGCGTTTGAACTCTTGGGCCGCCCATTGAGTGGCTTCAAAATTTTTTAAGTCGCCATTGATATTGAATTCGGTCTCAAAAAGTATGTCCCGCTGCTCAATAGCTGGATAGGAGGATTGGGCACGGGAGCTTGAAGCTTGGGATGATGAAGGAGTGGTTTTAGGCATCTTGGAAGTCGGTCGGGACTTTTGTCGAACAGGTGGTGGGCAGCCCATAAGTCAACTTGTGAAAACCAACCTCCGAAAATTTCCAACCCCCTGCAAAAGAAAGAAAAAAACCAACCACAGAGGCACTACACTCTTGTACCAACCTAGTGCAACTATAAGAAAATAAAAAAATTTCAATTTTTTATAGAGGTGGGGGTTGTAAAGGTTGGGAAAAAAATGTGGGAAAAGTGTAGGAGAAGTGAAAAGTGGTGCAGTGTGGAGAATGTAGTGGCCGGCGATGGTGGGTGGTGGCTGGCAGTGGCCGTGAGTGGTGGTGGGGGATAGTGGTAGGGAGAGGTTGGATGTGCCGTGAGGTGTGGGAGTGAGAATGTGCAGAAAAGCTGGGTGGTAGGTGAAAGAAATAATGAGGAAGAGAAGGGAAAGGGGCGACCTAAATAGGTCAGATGCCTCATTCCTCGAGAGTGAATGATCGCCTACGGATGGGCAAATGTTCGCCCTCGTGCTGAGGCGCGTACATGGGTTGGGGATGAACGTTCGTCAGGCGCTGGCGAGAGTGACGACGCCCAGGGTGGGCGAACGTTCACTTCCTCAGTGTCTACAGCACTATTGGGAGGGTTTCGACGAACGATCGCCCAAGGGTGGGCGAACGTTCACTTCCTCAGTGTCTACAGCACTATTGGGAGGGTTTCGACGAACGATCGCCAAAGGGTGGGTGAACATTTCTCGGTGTTTAGCACTTTGAGAGGACTTTGCGAACAAACGCCTACAGGGCGAACGTGCACCTCAAGTTTTACACTTCCCATTTTGAGCGAACCAACTAAGGAAAACAAAAATAACATAAAAATAAACTATAATAACATAAATTAAGTAAACTGAAAATAAAATAAAAGATGAAAAACAACAAAAGTAAAGAAAAACAGAAAAATAAAACAAAAATTTACCTCTTAGTGGCATCAGTACCACCGACCTCAACAGAGACGTTTGAGATTCAGGACTACTCAAACGCCTCCCTGTTAGCTGCATGCATTCTTAAAACGAATAGGTGGGATCCGTCAACTTGACGGATTCCACGTCTATTCGGTTCGGTTACGAATGCAGGGCTTTAGTCTTTGACTATTTACCTTGAAAATGTTGCCGTCCCTTGGGTCCCTCAACTCAATTGCACCATGTGGAATCTTGAAATGACTATGAAAGGGCCATCCCATCTGGGCCAGAGCTTGCCAGAAGAGCGAGTTTGGAGTTGAAAAGGCCATACTTTTTCTGGCTCAAATGTCTTAGGCCGATGTGCGGTCATGAAAAGCTTTTGTCTTCTCTTTGTAAATTTTGGAGCTATCATATGCATCATTCATGCTCTTCCAACTCTGTCAACTGAAGCTTTTGGTGGGAGCCGGCTGCTTGCATATCAAAGTTGAACCTGCTTGATTGTCCACAAAGCCTTATGCTCCAATTCCACAAGGAGGTGACATGTCTTTCCATAAACCAGCCGGTATGGTGACATACCAATCAACGTTTTGTAAGATGTACGGTAGGCCCATAATGCATCATTGAGGTGCAAGGACCAATCCTTGCGGTCTGGTCTAACCTTCTTCTCCAAAATATGCTTGATTTCCCAGTTGGAGACTTCTACTTGGCCACTAGTCTGAGGATGGTAGGGAGTGGCTACCTTATGAGTAACGGAGTACTTGAGAAGCAAGGTTTTGAGAAACCGGTTGCAAAAGTGCTTGCCTCCATCACTGATGATGGCTCAGGGAGTACCAAATCTGTTGAAGATGTTGGCTTGGATGAATTTCACTACCACCTTGTGATCATTGGTCTTGGTGGCCACGGCTTCAACCCATTTGAAGACATAGTCTAACCCTACCAAAATGTACTCATACCTAAAAGATGATGGAAAGGGGCCATGAAATCTATACCCTAAACATCAAAATTTTCAACTATGAGGATGGGGTTTAATGGCATCATATCTCTCTGAGACATAGCTCCTAGGCGTTGACATCTCTCACAAGCCCGACAAAAATCATAAGCATCTTTGAACAAAGTCGGCCATGTGAAACCACATTGTAGAACCTTGGCTACGGTCTTCTTGGCACTGAAATGACCCCCACAAGCTAAAGAGTGGCAAAATGTAAGGATACTGTGGAACTCACTCTCCGGGATGCAGCGTCAGATTATCTGGTCAGTGCAGTACTTGAACAACTCTGGATCTTCCCAAAAGTAGAATCGGACTTGCTTGAAGAAGCGGTCCTTGTCTTGCTTAGACCAATGAGGAGGAATCTGACATGTGGCTAGATAATTGATGATGTTCACATACCACGGTGGTTCTCTTGGCGTGATTTCAAACAGTTGCTCATCCGATAAGGAATCATGAACTAGGATTGACTGAGGTTGCTCAAACTGAATCCGTGATAGATGGTCGGCAACGACATTTTTAGTGCCCTTCTTGTCCCAAATTTCGATGTCAAATTCTTGTAACAATAGTATCCATCGAATCAACTGGGGCTTTGTCTCCTTCTTTGCCAACAAGTGTCGCAATGCAGCATGATCAGAGTAGATAATTACCTTGGATCCCAAAAGGTATGACCTGAATTTGTCCAAGGCAAAAACAATAACTAGCAACTCTTTCTCTGTTGTTGTGTAATTTACTTGAGCCTCCATCAGAGTCTTTCTAGCATAGTAAATGACGTGAGGTAGCTTGCCCATACGTTGTCCCAAGACTGCACCCACAGCAAAGTCGGATGCATCACGCATGATCTCAAATGGTAAGGACCAGTCAGAAGGCTTCATAATGGGAGCAGAGGATAGCAAAGACCAGAGCTTCTCGAACGCCTCATGACAAGCTTCATCAAATTTGAATGGAATGTCCTTGGCAAGCAGACTGCATAAGGGCCTTGAGATTTTGCTGAAGTCTTTGATGAAGCGTCGGTAAAACCCAGCATGCCCTAAGAAGGAGCGGATCTGCTTCACTGAAGTAGGTGGCAACAGATTTTCAATCAGCTCCACCTTTGCCCTATCCACCTCAATGCCTCTCTTGGATACTATATGTCCTAGAACTATACCCTCTTGCACCATAAAGTGACTCTTCTCCCAACTCAAAATTAGGTTAGTCTCTTTGAAATGTTTTAGCACAAGTGAAAGATTATAGAGACAGTTATCAAAAGAAGACCCAAAAACAGAAAAGTCATCTATAAATACCTCCAAAAAAATTTCTACCATGTCAGAGAAGATTGAAATCATACATCTCTGGAAGGTGGCAGGTGCATTGCAAAGGCCAAAGGGCATGCGTCTGTAAGCAAAAGTGCTAAAGGGACATGTGAATGTCGTCATCTCCTGGTCTTGAGGGTCAACAGCAACTTGGTTGTATCCGGAGTAGCCATCAAGGAAGCAATAGTAGCTTTGGCTAGCTAGACGCTTAAGGATCTGGTCAATAAAAGGGAGTGGAAAGTGATCCTTCCTAGTGTAGGAGTTGAGCTTTAGATAGTCAATGCAAACACGCCATCTTGTGGTTATACGTTGTGGGATCAACTCTCCAGCATTCTCTCCACTCTTGTGAGGCCGATTTCTTTGGAACTACCTGAGTGGGGCTTATCCATTTGCTATCTAAGATGGGATAGATGATGCCAGCATCAAGCAACTTGACTACTTCTTTCATTACCACCTCTTTCATGTTGGGATTTGGCCCGAGTTGTTGTGCCTCTAGATGGATCCGATGCATACAGATGGATGGATCGATTCCCTTTAAATCTGCTACAGTCCACCCAATAGCCTCTTTATGCTCCTTCAATACCTCTAATAGATTATCTTCCTGGTCCTTCTGTAAATCTGAAGCAATGATAACTGGAAAAGTATCATTGACACCAAGGAAGGCATATTTAAGCTTGTCTGGCAGGGGTTTCAACTCAAGCTTTGGTGGGGACTCAAGGGAGGGAACATGAAGAGTGCTTGATGTCAAAGGCAAAGGTTCTTTTGGTAGTCTCCATGGGTGAAAATCTGCACTGGTTGCTGTCTCTAGCAAATCATGGACCTCTTCAATGTACTGGTCCATGTTGAAATCTTCAAACCCAGCGTGGGCTAAACAAGCTTCCAACAGATCATCAGCCAAGAAATTAGGGAGTGAATCTTCTTCATACTCTTCAATGTGGTCCACAAAGAAACACTCATTTTGATTCAGAGCATGCTAAAATGCATTAAAGATGTTCAGCTTCACCTTCATATTTACAAAGGAGATCTCCATAACTCCAGTTCGGTAGTTGATACATGCATTGACTGTGGCTAAGAAAGGATGCCCAAGGATGACCGGAATCAGCCTCTCAAGATGTGGAACAGGCTCAGTGTCAAGAACTATGAAGTCCACTAGGAAGAAAAACTTGTCTACCTTGATGATGACATCTTTTATAATTCCCCTAGGTTTCTTGATAGACCGGTCAGCTAGCTACAGAATCACTGTAGTAGGCTTTAGCTCCTCTAGACCATGTTGCTAATACACTGAGTATGGCAATAGATTTACCCCAGCTCCTAGATCAAGGAGTGCTTTATCAATTTCTTTCTGTCCTATGATGTATGAAATGGTAGGAGCTCCGGGGTCCTTGAATTTTGGAGGAGTGTTGTGCTGAATCAGGGAACTCACATGCTCAGTAAGGAGGACTTTCTTGGGAATATGATTTCTAGACTTCCTTTTCTGAGTGCAAAGATCCTTCAAAAATTTGGCATATGCAGGCACTTGTTGAATGGCATCAAGGAGGGGAATGTTGATCTTCACTTGTTTGAATACCTCCAACATTGCTTGTATTTTCTCTCATTGTTTTCCAAAGTGAGAAGGTGCCTTGAGCCGCTCTGGGAATGGGGCTAGGGGTACATATGGTGTCTCTAAACTGGGGTCAACTGAGGTAGATGTTTCATTGATCACCTGCTTGCCTTTGTCCTTTTGCAGAGTCTCTGAAACCTCAGTATGCTCATCATTCTTATTTCCCACTTAATTGTCAACCAGTTTCCCGCTTCTCAATGTGGTGATATCTCAATGTGATGATAGACTGCACATGCTGATGTGAGGTTTCTTCATCTACCATGTAAAGCCCTTTAGGATTAATCACTGGCTAACTTGGAAGCTTCCCTTCTTCCCTCCTGTTGAGGGTGTTTGCCAATTGCCCTATTTGAGTCTCTAGTTTGGCAATGGATTGAGAATGGGTATTTACCGTCTGAGAAAGCTCATCCACCATGCCCTTCATTCCGCCCACCATGTTGGTCATCTCACCCTTTATTTCACCCAACATGTTCAACATTCAATCTTCAAAATTAGAGTCTATTCAAGGCAATGGGGCAATCTGGTATTGCTTTTGTAGAGGCCGGTATGTAGGTGAAGAGTTGTAGGGCTGCCTGTTGGACTGAGTTGGATGATGTGGTCCTGAGGCTGAGTTTTTTGCATTTGGAGCCTTCCAAGAGAAATTGGAATGATTTCTCCATCCCGGGTTGTAGGTGTTGGAGTACGGATCATTACCGTCGGAGAAAATGCATTAACCTGCTCATTAGAAACATCGATAATTTATAGCGATGAGGGCGATTATTAACGATGCATAGTGCTAGAAACAGAATGAGCATGGTTCAGTTGGGTGCTTATATGAGCAGCATTAGGGACAAAACCAGTCATCAATTGGTCCAGCTTCTTGGTGATAGTATCAACTACTTGAGTGGCCATGTTTGCAGGAGGTTCTACTTTGCAAAGACTCTCTGTCTTTGGCGCTTTAGGTGTGGGCTCTCTTCGTCTATTGGAAGCCTGCTGATGAGAATTGTTACTCAAGTTTTCAATCATAGCCCATGCTTCATCTTCATTTTTTAACATAAATGTCCCCCCACAAGATGCATCTACCGTGCTCCTACAAGACTCAGTCAAACCATCATAAACACTCTGCACTAGCTGCCATTTGGGGACAACATGATATGGACATGATCTAAGTAAATCCTTAAGCCTATCCCATGTCTCATGTAATGGTTCACCCTGGTACTGGGTGATACCAGTGATGGCTCTCCTAGTGTCATTGGTCCTTCCTATGGGGAAATATTGCTTGAGAAAAACTTGTTGCAGTTGATCCCAAGAAGTGATAGAATTAGGCTCTAAGGACTGGAACCAATGTTTGGCTCTATCTTTAAGGGCAAAGACAAAAGACATCTTTAAGGCATCCTCGGTGAATCCGTCAATTGAATGGTAGAACAGATTGTCTCAAATTCATTGAGGAAGTCATAAGGATTCTCATGAGTAAACCCTAGGAAAGTCGGTAGACCTGTATGGTTCTAGGCTAGATCTCATAGTGGGTTGCCGCAATCTCCGGCAACCTGAGACATGAAGGGGTAGTGTATGTGGGTGGAATGTAGTGATCCCGCAAAGCTACGTGAGGGGCACCAGCCATGATGTCAGTGATGGGGTCTTTAGGCAAATTAGCTTTCTTTTTTGCTCTAAGTTGTCTAAGAGTGTGTTCAATGTCGGGGTCACAAGAAATTAAAGGCAAAGACAAAGATCGGCGACCCAACATAAACTAAACCACTAATTAAAACAGAAACTAAATCAAAAACAAGAAATAGTAAAACAGCAAATTAAATTAAAGCAAACGAAAAGCTCACAAACGGCCCGTAGGTGCACTGGAATGGAGCTGCAGCAATTACTCAGAGGCTGACGATCGCTTCACGAGTGATCGCTCTGCTGAAAGAAGAATAAGCACAATGGTTGCAGCACTGTGAACGATCACACACGGGCTATGATCAATCACAGGTACAGAAGGGGCACCTGCAGAGCTGAACGTGAACTTGAAAAAAAGAAATTAGACTGCGAAAATTGTAATTACGAAAAACAAAGTAAAAATAAAGATTAAGCTAAACGTAATCCTTTTAATTTAATAACTAAATCGTTAATAGTCCCTGGCAACTGCGCCAAAAATTGATGTGGTATTTTTAAAGCAAAATTTATCAATAATAAAATAATCACTCGCAATAAGACGAATCTTTGTAAGATACGGCTATATTGAGGGTGTCGAACCTCAAGGACTGTAGGGGTTTCGTTACTAAATTTGAAAGACTAAATTTAACCTAATTAAGAAAATGAGATTGATTGTTTGTGAATTGAAGTGCATAAAATTAAACGCATAATTAAAAGTAATATTATCAGAGAGAGAGAGTAAGGTACCGACTTCACCACAATCTGCACAACAATGGTAACCGTAATTCAATTCTATAAACTCATGATCATGTATGTTATAAAAGACAAGAAAATACATATTAAAGGATAAGAATAATTTATTTTCAGTTGGCACAGATCGTCCACCTAACCACTAAGATGCAGCACGACCCGTCTTCCCTAAATATAAACTATAAAATCCCTTAATAAGTTTTATATGATTAACGGAATAGTATAACCCATCTTCGGTTGGTACGGATCGTCTACCTAAATTACTCTAAACTAGGGTGTAGTACGACCCGTCTTCCCTAAGCATGGTCTATCTAATCCTATTAATCATATGCATATTAAAACCATTGCATAACCATCCATCTTATGATCACAGAAAATAAGATTGATTGAATTCAATATAGGCAAAATAATTTCTAAGACAAGATAAGAATTTCGCAAGTACTGAAATTGGAATTGAATAACAATTGCATTAAAATTAAGAACAGAATTCAAAGGTTGCAATCCTCACAGTTATGCAATTAACATACATATAATGAATTAAATAGAATCAAATACAATCACCATTGTGCTTGGAAAGGGTTACATCGGTACCCTACACGGGGGGTTTAGCCCCTCATGCTGATGAATAAACTCCAAGGAATTTTTGTGCAAATTTCGCTCTAGGAAAACCGGACCCCTTTTACATTGTATAATGACCTATTTATAGGCACTAGGAAACCCTAGAAACCCTAAAACCCAATTACAGTCGTAGGTTAGTTTCCCACTTCAACTAGGAGACTTGAAGTCACTTTTAGGTTGTCCAACGCGCCTATCAGGTTAAGTGAATCTTGAGTGTGCATGATCGCACAGATGGGGGATCGTTCGCCCGGCACACGATCACAAGGGTGTTGTGATCGTTCGCCAGCACAGTGAAGCTGCATCTCGTCCTTTTAGTCCAATTTTCAACAGAGCTCATGAATTTGACCTGAAACACAAAACAAAACAAAACAAAATCAAGCAAATAGCAACGCTAAGGAATTAACATATGCAAGTTAAAGGGTTTGAATGTGCAACATTTGGCGCTTATCAACATCCAATGTGATCATTAGGTGAGAGATCAATGTCATCGGTCTCTGAGGTTTCATTTATGAGGATTTTTGTGCCCACCTGGCTAGCAGGTCTTTAAGATTTTAGTAAAACTTGTAATTTTGGGATCTTTGAGACTTTGATGCATATGATTGTGGAATTGTTAAAAGGTTATTTGGCATATAAATTGTGGTTCTCTTTGTACTTGTACATTTTTTAAATTTGACTATGATTTGGCACCGTATCATGAGTGAGATCTTTGTTCTTTTTTTCATTATGCATTTCTTACTTCCCATGTTCTGGCTGGCATATTGTGCATGCTATTTAGTAATATAGGTCCTTGTCTCTTTCTATTTTCAGCTATGTTGTTCTCATCCTTGCTTATTGAACATCTCTTCTGCAATGGATGACACGAAGGTAGGCACACTTACTATGTGCTCAACAAGGGATTCCTTTATCCGAATATGGGTAAGCTCTCAAATTTCTTGCATCTCTTCTACAGCAATGTTGTCATCTTCAGTAATTTTTGTAAGGTTTTTGCCATCAATAATTATCAATTAGCTATATGGCTCATGGAATGGAAGCATGGAACCTTTGTTGCCATTTACTGTTATAATCAGTATCAAAATGGAATGCTTTAACTGTCATGGAACAACTTATTAAAGAATAACCAATGTGATTTGAAGAAAAAAAATAAAGACTTGAACTTGTTATACCCTGAATGTAGATCGATAATTTGAGGGATGAAGTATCACCATTATTCTATGCCTGAGGCTAATATTTCCATAAGCATCTGTATTTGAACTTGTATAAGGACAATGGGTACTTTACAATGTAATGCAGCCTATTTAACATGTTCGCTTAGTGTTGGTATGAACTCATAAGAATGATAAGTTCAGTACAATATGATGCAGCCTATGTAGCATGCCTGCTTAATATTGGTGGCTGGTATAACATTCAGTGTAAGTTTTATCTATATGTATGTTGCTTACATTTGTTTGGCCTTTGTTGATGCACAGTTTCCGGCTGGTGACGTGGCACGCTGATTCGACTCTTGGATTGACTGCTCCGTGTATGAATGCTGCACAAAGAAAAAGACAATAGGGTCAAAGAGAGACCGGGGGTGAGCCGGCGAGGTCACTCCGATGCCTAAGTCAGTGAACTGCTGTAAAAAGAATGGAAAACAACTAAAGCTCGAAGTGTGCTAGAGCTGCCTTACCTTTGCATGTGATGGAGACTTATATTATATAGGCATGGAGTGACAGTCATCTAGTCAATGACTGGCTCTTCCCTGATTGGCTGCGAGGCAGTTTGTTATCTAGGAATCTAAGCAGTTACTCGTTCCTTGATCTTTGGAGATCAAGATAGGATTTGGCAGTTGTCATTTGAATTTTGAATTCAGGTTGATAGGTTACCAAACCCCGGGTTTCCAGGTGCTCGACGTGGAGTCCTCGAATTCAGGAACCCCGGACCTTTAGGTCTCGGAGGCCTCGAATTCGAGTAATCAATCTTCAAGGAAGATTTCGAATAGGGGGCCTCGAATTCGAGAGCCTAGGACCCTTAGGTCTCGGAGGCCTCGAATTCGAGCCCTCTGTCCTCGGAGAAGGTCTCGGACGTGAGGGCCTCGAATTTCGAGAACCTGGGGCCAGTAGGTCTCGGAGTTCTCGAATTCGAGTCCTTAGTCTTCAGTCCCGGAGATACTAGGCCAAAAGCGGTCGTGGGCTCCAAACCGGGTCAAGGCCCGTTGGGCTTCCAGGAGGTTGATCCATGATCCAACAGCCTTAAATAAGAGTAAGCAATTATAAGAAGGATTCTCCTCCCTTTCCTAGGTTCTGGTTGACATGATCCGAGTACAGAGTACTAGATTGGGCATTTGAAGCTGTTGGTTAGAAAACAAGAGGCATGGCTGCATGGGCCAAGATGCTGTTGCATACCATCCTGGACTTTACTTGGCTCCTGCTCAGGTAAGTGTTCATTGGGTTATGGTACTTATTGCCATTTAGTCTTGAGCCTTTTTACTTTGTACCATTCTTTACGTATTCCCTAGATAATATGATTGTAAAAAAAAAAAAATTGAGCCCCTAAAAGCTGTTTAGATGAATTGATACCATGTTATAATTTATATTTTTAATTGTATTTATAATATTATAATAAATATATAATATATAAAGAGAATAACAAAAAAATTTATCATTATATTTTATTATTTTCTTCACGTCCCTGCTTGGAAGAATTCCTAGATCCGCCACTGTTGAGTGGGGACGCTGGCGTGAAACAATCATATCCTTACAACTAGAGGAATGGACAATCTAATCATTAACAATGATGTAAGAGTTAGGGCACACATTGTTGAAACCTACATGGGCCATAGCCAAGAGGTTTGTGGGATAAAATGGTCGGCCTCAGGCCATCAACTGGTGAGTGGAGGTAGTGATTAGGGGTGTAAACGAGCCGAGTCTGGGCGAGCCTGGGCTGTCCAGGCTCGGCTCATTTATTTTTGGGTTAGGCTCGAGCTCGAGTCGAGCCTAGGTCGGCTGCTTGACATCTGGTAGTCGCAGTTCTTGGTGCCGAGGTGGACCTCTGCAGCCAACAGACACCGTTTGTAAAAATTTGACTTCCTTGATACAAGAACGACACCGTTTCCACAAGTCCCTATTGGTTTTGTAATATGCCCAATAGGCCTCCTATGCGGATGGGTTACGATCCAAAGAAAAAAAAAATTATATATATATTTTTTGAATCTTTGTATTGTTGTATAACTTGTATTGATGGGTTGTGGTGACTAATTTGGGATAGATTTCTGTTGTAGTTGTTGAGTTTTTCCTTTTGTTTTTCATCTGGGTTAATGGTTATGCTGACTAATTTCGTTTTTCACCCGAGTCTGCAAACGCTTTAAAGATGAGGGAATGGGAAAGATTCAATTTTGTTGGAAGGATATATATATATATATATATATATATATATATATATATATATATATATTTCCCTAATGAGTTTCTAGATTTGTTAGGATAATTTTTATAATTAGGGTTATTTAACTATTTATTTTGGGAAAATTACATTTTTGATCTTGTGGTTTGTGATTTGCATTAACTTGTCCTTGGGTAGATTACATATATCATTTTTTTTATTTTTTACATGTCCTCACAAGAGGAGGGAGGGAAAGTCTTTATAATGTAATATATATCATTCATTCAGGTAACTTTGCAGACACCAGAAATTGACAAGCATATATTATTATTATTATATTCGTGAAAGATACAGCAAAGCCAGGAAGCCAGATTACCAAAACCAAATGTAGCTTTCTAACCTAAGCAAGATTAAGTGAGATTTGAAGAGTTGCTATTGCAATCAAAGACAATCTGCCTCAATCTCGATCGTGAAAAAGAATGTTAAATGGGCAGTCGAATTCAACAAATCACCTCTACAATTGTACATGTATTTTGGGGTGGGGGGGCATAAGACAGGCTTACACAAGGGATGCCCTGCCGTTCTTCCAGCTAAAGGATCGCCGCTTTGCGAGTGTCGGTTTGAAGCTAAGCCCAAACATCTCTTTGAGTGCTCGCCCCTGCTCTACAAACCTGATAAGCTTTGCAACAATGGTTGCACTCTCTATGATGTGATTCATATTGTTGGTGTTGCTCCATAGTTGGTTGGCCAACTGTAGCCTCCGCCGCTTTGAGTCCAACGCAATACCCCACCTCTGGAAAAGTCTCTTTCTCTCTGCTTCTGGAAACCTCTTCTGCATCAGCTTGCTCAGCATCTCTCTCTCACGACCAAGAGCCTTCATGCTGTCTCTCCACATAACCATTGTTAGTTTCGTACACATAAAACAATACAAGAATTTGAATTTCTACTTGGCCTCTTATTGGAGGGACGAAAAGTTCTAAGAAACATTGGGAACTTCAATAACATTTAATTAAGAAAGTTAAATAGGTATCCATAGAAAATTTTCTTGTCCCAAACTTTCAGATCTAGATTCATTGGGTTTTTTTTCGTAGACATGGCAAGCAAAAGACTCTCTTGTTCGGTTCTATGCTGAATTTTATATTCCACTTTGGACACATTATTAGGATGCTACTTCTCGAAAGATGATTATGCATACAGGGGAGAGAGAGAAGAGAGACAACCTTGAAGCCAGTGAGAGAGTCCGACCATCTTCCACAGTCTTACTTCCATTAAAAAATGTTTCCTTGAGGAAAGACAGTCTCCTTAGCTCCACCCCCAAGTAAATGGAATCCGAAGGATCACCTTTGAAGAGCAGGAAGAAGTAGGTTCTGTGGACTAATGACACATGGCAAGTTTTCCATAGTTCAAGAATCATTTTCTGCTGCCTCTCAAATTCCAGAGGCCAATCTGAAGGAGTTTCCAGTGCTGGAAGCATTGGATCAACTCCTACATCTTTCACAGACTTCCCAAATTTATCAACTGTTTGTCCTGTTTCCTCAACCTAGCATGTGTACACAAAATGGAGGAAGCCAAATTCATGAGACAAAACCTTGCCCAAGGTTACTAAAATTTGCAATATACAATTCTAATAATATCTGTCAAGATTGTACAAGTGTAACATGACACGCGTTGCAATATCATGCTACTGTAAATGAGTATGACATAATTTGTTATCCAAAAGTGCTCCAGCCTACATGTACTTCTTGACATGTATCATCGTAGCAACTATCTTCAAGGCAGGACCCTTCGGACCCACCCCTGCAGAGTAAACCTCAGTCCCGGACACCGAAGTTTACTCTCGGAAGTTTTCCTACACGGAACTAATTAAATGATTGGCTTTTCACTGGGAATGTGACCCCAAGGGATTGTTTGCGCCCATGAGATGTTTGAACCTTGGACCTTGAAGAAAACAAACCCTCAAAACCAAGGCCTTCCACCACTTGGGCCAACCCCTTTGGGGTTAGCAACAGTCTTCAGTTCTTTCCAACCCTTGTTGACATAAGTACAATAAACATCCCAAGTAAAACATATCAAAAGGATAACAGAAATGTGTAATATTCAATTTCATTCTCTTGAATCCATTAACACCACTGATATATGCCACTTGTAGATGAAAATAAAAATAACTTTTCTGAGAAAGTAATATTAGCACTAAAAAGTCAAAATACAAGCAAATAGGTATCTTCTTACCTGACCATCAACAAGTTGCTTCTCGTAATCAAGTTTGGCCATTTCCTTTAGTCCGGCAACAAAAGTGTGGATGCCAGGAATTTCCTCATCTGCAGAAGTTCTGATGCTCTGTGTTCTTAGCTCATCTATGGAAGCACTTTCAAAAGAAGATTGAGAATCATTTCTTGACAAGCTCGAAGTGTTGGAACCATAAGTTAATAAAGGGAACTTCCTTCTGAGACCTTCTGGTCTTCCAGGGAAACCTTTCTCCAATCCATTAGGTGGGGTACTCTCAATTTGTTCTGCTGTCTCAGGAAAAGATGAATCAGTCATGAGATTTGCCCTACAACTCCAGCTCCTAGTTAACTTAAGGCCTCCAGAACTTGTCATACCAGCTGCCATGGCCTGCAGAGATGGTTTAACAGGGTAAGAACTAACAAGAGAATCAATAGTCATTTGTATATTGTGGAGTTTCTACTCCAACGCAAAATATGCAAGACCATTTTTATTTGACTTACTTCTCTATTTCCATTCAGAGGAGTCAACATCAGTTCCCGGCCACTTGCATCTCCATCCCCAGAAACACTCAAAGCCGGTGTTTCTTCATTTTCATCAGTTCTTAAGGCATGGGATTCAGATTTCTTGTTCTTCCTCGACTCTTCCATTTCAATACATCTAACTTCCTTGCAGTAGTCATCAGGATCTTCTGCAGTCCCAACTGCAGTCTCTTCTTGACTCTGGATAAAACCAGATCTAATAAATTTATTTCCAATTGACGGTGGTGAAGAGGTATCATCGGAAAGAGAATGGTCTTCAGTGTTATCCCGAAGCTGGTAAGAGGGGTCCTCAGGATTGCTCCTGCTGTCTCCATCATAATAATGAGGATTGTTAAACTTTCGGGTACCTCCATTTGGATAATATGAACCAGCCACACTTGACGACTCTGACACTGAACAATCATCATCCGACAGGTCTTCCTCTTGTGATTTATGATGATCACTAATACTGGCCTGATTGAGAAGAAACCAAGAGTTAGCAGGTTGAACAGCATTCTGAAGATGCATTGAAACTGTATGATAACTAGGAAATTATGTACTTGTCTTGAATTCTGTTCATTTCCAACCATGCGTAGCAAATCCTGAACCCGAGATTCAGCAAGATCTCGTTGCTTAGTTAGCTCTCTAATCTCCTTCTCCATCTGCATGATAGATAACCATATAACCAATTAGTCAATAACTAACAAGCTGCTTGCTCTTTATAATTTGTATAACAAGCTGCTTGCTCTTTATAATTAGTCAATAATCTCTTTATAATTTGTATGCATCTTTCTCCACCATATCCTAGTGTCAATGCTATAAGTTGGTTATATGTTAGCTTCTAAAGAAAATCTTGGTGTAAAATGTTTTAGGTAGTGTGAAATTAGATCATATGATTAGTTAGCCTCCTGGATTATATGTTAAATAGAAACTTCAGAAAGTGTGAGATACAGCATGGGCATTGGCACAGTTTGAGTCAGATGCAGCTACTTCTGGAAACAAACCTATCAGATGTACTAAACTAAAGAAAAATGAAAACATCTGCAATTAGTCAAGTGCTCCTTAGAGTACTTTATTCTCTTCAGCTACCACATGGAACTTTCAGAAAGAAAATGTGACTTGTCTATATTCAATATGATTTCTAACACACTTTATTTTATCTTCGAACTATCAAGTTTATCTCAGAATAATCAAGGAATCTGGTCAAACATATAAACAGGTACTCAATTTGGAAGATGCATGCATGATGCATGACCTAGATAGACACCCACGCCTTAGATGAGTGACCGAGTCCTAGAAACACAGTTTACAGTCTTGTGAGAGCAACAATTTTTATTTTTATTTTTTTGTGGTTTAAGGTTATGTAGGTATTGCAAGTATGTTGAACTTTGTTTCATATATAGCTTCAGAGTCTTATCACTAGGCATTTTTCATTCCATTCTTATTTCCTCCCCACCACCCACCCGCAAGCCAAACATGGTATATCCTTTTTTTTTTTTTTTTTGCTCATAAACACAGTAAAATCTGTAAATGAAGTAGCATATGAAATTAGACAGCATTTTGGGGAAATTTATGTGTGTGTGGGGGTGGGGGTGAGAGAGAGAGCTAGTCATAACCTTTTCAATCCGGAGATCTTTCTTTCTCAGCAGTGCACCATAATCAGAAGTTGATGAAGCAGGGGCGGGACTTCTCAACTCACTCTCCAATCTAGCCAGCTCTTTCTGCAAATGCTTAACCAAGGCCTTATCAGACATGACAACATTGACCTGTGCTTTTGTTGTCACTTCTTTTGCGCAACAAGCAAACAAAAGAGTGTTTCTTGTTTGTTCAACATGGGTTCGTGCAGGACTCAAAGTGCAAATGATGGCAGTTCTAGCATTGCCACCCAAGCAAGGCTGCAGTATGCGTGTAAGCTTAGAATCTCTGTAATTGATGTGTCCATGTCTTCCCTTACTGCATCAAATCATATAGCCAGACAATGAAGCTAGAAGTAGTGTATTTATCTCTATTTACATGTTAATTAACAGATAACTAGAGAAAGGCAGGAAAATCAAGCAAATGAGCTCACATGAGAGAGAGAAAGAGTGATGAAGTGATGATAAGTGAACAAATCTGTGTCTGTGTGAAATAAGCCAATGATAGGTGAACAAGGTTATGTTTAGTTTCTTAG
Organism: Carpinus viminea; assembly: GCA_013348765.1. Classification (NCBI taxonomy): domain Eukaryota; kingdom Viridiplantae; phylum Streptophyta; class Magnoliopsida; order Fagales; family Betulaceae; genus Carpinus; species Carpinus viminea. Next base: position 10,470,042 of record CP054669.1, on the reverse strand, counting down.
AGGGCATAAGGTTGCTTATATTCACACCATACGGAGAAACTACTCTACCTTCCAATATTTTTTAATTGATTTCCATCACAGATAGTGTCCGAAAAGTGAAAGAATAATTATTCGGAGGCAATAATGTAACAAGAAGTTATCTTCCAGAATTATCAATGTCATGCATTTGAAGAAAACCTAAAGTAATTCTTATTGCATGCAACATCCTACACAACATGCCAAAAACAACCAAGTTTCGGTTATGTGATAGTTAATTAATAGGTGAAATAGAGTCAAAGTATTGCTATTGATCCAGAAAAGTTAAGTTCTATATGCAAAGTAGTAAACATTATCAGTAGGGTTGATTACATTTTGCCCCACTAAACTACTACTCCATTTTTCACACCTCTAAATTACAACCTGCTGCAACTCACAAACCCAAACTATCACTTTGTTAAACCCAAACGATCACTTTGTTACAAGTAGAAAATGCATTACATGCCTGCCCATTTACTTTTCTGAAAATGTCCTAATTTTGATAGTATCAAAAACAAAATTACCCAGCACATTGGTTTGACATAAAATAATATCGGTTCCTCAAAATACCTCCATTTTAAAGGTAGTAAATTACAAAATGCCCAAATGCAATTAAAATTACTAATTAAATCTTCAGTCAATCAAGTGCAGGTTCTTCACCATTTGCGTATTTCATTGACCATTTTCTGGGTAAAATATCCTTTATCAGCAACCTGATTCCCTCAATTCAATCCATCTTCTTTGTCAAGCCTCTCACTGATTTTTGAAAGCTTTTCACTGGCTTTCTCAGATAGACCAATGAAATTGGCGGAAAATGATATAACCCTAATTTGCAAACTCCCTCCACAACAAAGGTGGCTGCACGATTGCTCCCTCCCCAATACCAGTGACCCCCTTCACCTAAGCTTGCTGTCTTCTCTGAATCCCTTCCCAGCCATTGTGAAAAAGTGGAGAGAACCATATTTTTTACACGGCCATCATGAAAGATAAAGAAGCGAGAACCATATATTAAATCCCTTTATTTTTTATTTTTTACTTTGTCAAGAAATGTTAAACAGTGCATTTCAATTCAATTGGGGGTAAGTTTGTCAGGAAAAAATGCTCCAGTGTCATGTGCCCAGGCACATAATGCATTTTCTATCCATATATGCATATATTTGACTCAGGAACCTACTAGTTTGGGAGAGCGAGTTGCATGAGTTGTAATTTATGGGTATAAATGCAAATTGGGTGGTAATCTAGGGGAGGCAAAATATAGTTACCTTATCAGTAACTAACCAATAGTCATACCCACAACCTTAAGTAATGATAGATTAAAAAAATTCACTGGCTAAGGAACGAATTTGCAAGAGAATATTGTTAAGAAAGGAAGAATTAGACAACCTTAGCTTGCGAATAACAGTTCCCAGAGTAAGTAAACTACGGTTTATGTGGCAACCTTCTTTCAATCTTGCCCCAGCTGATGATGCTTGAGATGCACGCTCGCTTCCTGCCAAATCTATAAAATTCTGCAAACAAACACAGGCATAAAATTTCTATCAGTCTAATTATTTTTTGTATTTAATTTTGTGAATTAGAATCTTCTAATAAAATCCACAGACGATGTTTTATTGATTGAACAACAGATTGAAAAGAATATAAATTCATCTATACCACACTTGCTGCAAGGGTGGTTGAATTGCCTTTGCCTAAGAACTCACGAGCAGAGCTTTCAATCGTCTACAAGAGTCAATACCCAAATAATATTTACATTAAAAATTCTAGTACAATGCATATAAAAAGTGAACGCTCTAATGAGAAGTGGAAGGAGAGGCAAACCAATTTGATAATTTGGTGAGATCTGGAACTTCTCTCATTCAGTGAGGTCTCCCCTATCTGTCTTTGAGCTGCAATTATACACCAAATTATATAAAGATACAAAATATTAAAATTTAACAGCAGGAATTTGTAAAATGCTTTACCTTCGCAAATGGAAAGGAGCTCCTTTAAATGGCTCCAGTCCCTCAAAATTTCTTCTGTGACTTTCTCCACAATAGTCCCTCGCTGATGAAATGAGATATCACAAGATAAATTTGTATACACTGATATACTCATGGGAAGAATTTACAAGATAACTGACATTCACCTCAGGATCATCTAGCAGCCTAAGAGGAGTATTATCTTCACTAAGGAGGTCTCTGACAGCTTCATTGTATATCTCAATGGCTGAGAACTTCAAAACAAAAGCTCTTTCTTCATGCTGAAATAATGACAACAATCTATATGTTAACAAGGTCCACAAACAAGGATATTTGTGAAGCATAAAAACTTCTAATGGAACAAACATATCACGTTTGTAGTTTTTATTACCCTGTGTATATAATCAAATATATCTGCCACCGTATGCTCAGTTATTCCAACCATGGTGTATGTCTTTCCACTGCTTGTTTGCCCATATGCAAAAATACTTGCTGAAAATACAAAATTGTGGAAACATTTCACTTGTTAAGTAACAAGTGACATACAGAAAACAAACAGGTATGATACCAAATTATACTTACAGTTAATACCGCTGACAACTGAAAGTGCAATTGCTTTGGCTCCTTCCTCGTATACCTGCCTTGTAGAACAGTCACCTCGAAATACTCTGTCTATCACCCAAACATGGCCAAAGAAAAAGATATGGGATAACATACACCAACCCTATGAAAATATGAACTCTGAATAATACACAACTGTTGAATGAAAACTGCTTTAAAATTCAACCCAAAGACAGAACACCTATCTTGAAGTTTGATGCATTGGAAAGATCTAAGACTAGTTTTGACACTTGAACCTATAATAGAATGTATGGGATAGGTAGAGGTAAATTTAATTATTTAATCAGTACTTTAGCACTTCCCCCTCACGTTAGGCTCAAACTTTCTTTTAATAGATAAGGCCTAGCGTATATAATATTTTAACTAAATGGGGGGTGAATGATGGAGTCAAGCTTCGAATTCAAAACCTTTGACTCTAATACCATGTTAAATCATCATTTGTCCCAAAAGCTTAAGTCGATAGAAAAGGTAAATTTAATTATTCAATCAATACTTTAACAAGATGAACATGTACTTAGAGAAATCATGAAAGTACTTTTGGTCTAATTAACCAAGCATTAGAATTTAAGGAGAGTAGAGAAAATATCCCTAGGCAAATAGTATGACTGCAATGTAATTCCCAGCCATCTACAAATTCAACTAAACCCAGCAAACTTTAACCACGAGGCATGGAAATGTGGATCCCCAGAAATTTAACCGCAGGAAACATTGAAAAGATTTGCAGTGAACGAAGTAAAGATATAGATGAACACTCCTTACCAAATGTATAGGTGCTTGGAAATGTGGATCCCTCACGCAAGGTGTTCCGGTATAAGATTGTGGTGTCATTGATGCATTCCCAGTCTGCTGCTTCATTAGATGCAGTCTCCTTCTCGCTCAAAGGCCTCAACCGCACCAGAACAAGAATCTTCTCCTCACGACCACTCATTGCTTGTATCTTCTCCCACTTCATTAGCTCTTCCCCACCTATAGCTCCCATTTTCTCACTCTCCAGTTTCTACCAGCAGAGCTCTTCAAAACCCAACAGCCACTGCAATCAATTTAAACCCATATTCCAAAACTCCCAAAGAGGAAAAACGAGGGCTAGCGGTCAAGAACTCTCAGTTGCCTTTGCTTTTCAAAAATGCAAGACGGTTTTATATCTGCAAAATATAAAAAATAAAAAGATATTAGGCCCTTGTTAAAAGGTATTAGGCCCTTCATTTTCTGCAACAAGAAGCTAATCATGGGTGTTAACCAACCAACCTCAAAAAGGGCTAAGGAACCTAAAAAAAAAAACACACTAACTAAGGTTACATCCGCACCAACAAGCAGACCATGCGTTTTATCCAACAACCCAAAAAAGAACAAAATATATATTCAAAAAATAAAAATAAAGACACGTTTTATTTTATATCTGCAAAAACAAGCAAATTATGAGTATCATCCAAGCACCCAACAAATATAGAAAAGCGTAAAAGTTGTGATTAAACTCACTTTGATGATTCTTTGGTTCGAAGCTTTATTCCAAACAAGAAAAGACATGGATTCTAAACTGTTATTATTTTTCCCTTTTTTTCTTTCCTTCAACAACGCTCAATGGCATGTAAGAACAGAAAAACTTACTGCAGTGGCTACCCACTACGCTTGAAGACGAAGCAACGAAAAATCACATAAATTTCCAACGGCCAACCAAGTTTGGAACTGTCCAAATAAACTGGTCCCCCAACCTACCACCCATCTCTCTATGATTAATTATTTACAAGCACATCAATTTTTACTCCGTGAAGTTTACCTCTGGCTTGTTTGTCCTTTTCAGGAAACCGTTAGCGAAGAGCACAGCTCCAAAATCCAATTCGTTCGGCAATGCAGCTCCCAGATATTATTCTCTGAGTCTGAGCCCCACAAACGTCACCGTTTCCGCCTCCTCTCTGAACCCTCTGCTACTCTCTCTGCTCGCTCTTCCTCGAACTCCGTGCTCTGCAACAAAAAAATCCGAAGCCGCTTCAGAAACTAACATATATTTATACTATTCTGAAGACGCATTTGTAACGCTTTTATACAAACCCCCCGAATTTCGTGCATTTAAATCCAACGGTAAAATCCTTCAATAGAAAAATAATAATAATAAATAAATAAAAAACCTAACGCCCCTTCAAATCCAAACGATTTACCTCACGAATCTCCAAGATACACTTCGAACTTCGAATAAATTGAAAATCAGAAGTGGCCAGTAGATCTTCAAAAGCTCTTTTTTTTATAAGGTTTACAATTTCACCGAGCTAAGCAAACTTGCTGAGAACGAGGAAAACAAATACAACTACAAGTATCCAAATACGTAGCTTCCAAGCGCAAATTTGTAGGAAAGTCAGAGACGGCGAAGCTTCTACGCTGGAATAAAGCGGTGAAAATTGGAAAAAGGGAAAGAAACTGAGAAAAAGGAAGTAAATGAAAAACGGAAAGGAGTTGGATGGAACAGTGAGAATCGGCAAAATCTCGCCCTCCACGATCTCGACAACAACAAAACCGAAAACAATGTTCGCGTCTGTGAGAGAGAGTCTGTTCCAAGCTTCAAGCACCTCAGCCGTTTCTCCCTCTCTCTCCGTCTCCGTTTCTGTCTCTGTCTCTGTCTCTCTGTGTGAATGTGCCAAGGCGCCTCGGAAATCAGATGGAGCGTCAACGTCGTTGAAGTCTCTGTATGCGGAGCTGTGGGAAGGATGGGGTAATTTACCGTTTCGCCCTTGCTTTTTTTCCCGGAAGCTGAGGTGTACTCGGTCGAGTCACGTGATAAAGAGAGATATATGAAGCGAAGCTAACTTCGCGCCACGTGGGTTGTACGTTTTTATCACGTACATTGGAACTTCACCGCTCATCGCCGTACGATTGATTTGCCTTTTTTCTTCCGGGTGAATGTCCACCGTCCGATTTTATCTTTTGATCTTTAATTTCACCATCATTGTGCCAAGCAAAAGCGGTTCTGTGACCAACCGCTAACGTTGCTTTATTCGGATGAGATAATCTTACTTTTAAGGTTATTCCGAGCAGACTGACGAGCAGTTCATCACTGTTTATCCAAAAATTAAATAAATAATAAATAATAAATTTAATTATTTAATTCATATTCATATTTTAAAAATATATAAAAGCCCATCCCATTTGTTTATATTTAACCAAGGAGGGCAAACATATCCAAAAAAATCAAGGAGGGCAAAGAGTTTTGAGCTTTCTATGGATTCAGGTAGCCCAAAAGTATCTGGTTTTACTTATTTTAAATTTATAAAATTAGTAAATTTAATCATAATTAGTATTCTAATTATAAAAATTTAAAAAGTAAAAGATGAAAGATTACCGTATATCATGCACTCTCGGTTTAGGTTCTGGGACATAAAATTCTAATAATACATTTTATATAGATAATGAGAAGGCTCCTCTATGCTTTGTTTGTTTAAGTGTTTTTGGATTTTTTTTTTTTTCAATTTTTGAAAATTATATTTTGATGTAAAAACAGTTACCGATAAAAAATAAATAAATGTAAAAACAGTTTAAATATTTTTATGTTTTAGATTATTTGCTGTAAAAAGAAAACAAAGGTGAAACAATAAAGAAAGCCAGTGTTATTATTATTAATTTTTAGAGGATTTTATTGATTAAATATTACGAGCATAAAATTCTTTCTGGGCGAAGGAAAAAACTGTTATAACACAAAACATAAAAAGCTATGCAAAATCATAGCATATACTATAATGTTATAAAATCATAAATACAAATGAAATTCTTACAATCAAGCGATATCTACAACTTTAATTTTCTGCTAACCCATGTACAAATATAGTTAAAAAGTAGATATGCTCTGAGCAGATTAGATTTAAGATATGGGTCATCAAATATTCTAACAAAATTTATTTAAACCAGCCGTTAGAGATAACACCTCGCATTGAAATATTCAGGCAATGAAAAATAATCTATCACACCTAATTATCTGAGGATGTTATTTTAGTGATTCTATTCACTAATATTTATTAATTTACTATTGATTGAAATAGGAAAAGATGTTTGAGGTACTATAATTTTAACTACAAAGCCCCCTACAAATTAAGTCATGTTGAAGTGTATAAATATGAGTATCACGTGGCACAATATAAGTCAAAAAAAATTAAGCAATAAAATTTGTCAAATAAATTTAATTGATTAGTAGCTAACGAGGTAAATGTTACATAAACTATCACATCAACTTAAAAAAAATATTAGATACTATAATTTTATCCAACCATGTTAATGTTAGTCAATTATAAAAGAATTGAAATAAAATGATTAATAAAAAAAATACTACAAATATCAATAAACAAGCTACACATAATGTTAGTACTTACGTACTAGTAAAAGAGATAGTATCCTTACGATTTCTGTATTATTATTTCAATTGCCAGGTTGTTAAGGTCCGGTAACGTTGGCATTGTGGGTGGGATTGAGTAAATAAAAAGCTGAAAATTCTGAGAAAACGAAATATCATGTGAAAACTTTGCAGTACGTTTGGCAGTTGAAAGTCATGACTTTGTTTATTGAAACTTGAAAGCAGGAAAATATATATATATATATATATATATATTATCAAGAAATAGCAGTGTGATACTTTCTTTAAAAAAAAGAAGTGATGGGGTCTTTTAACAACTTGAAAACGAGAACTCAGCATTGATATTCATTATTGTTTCTATAATGTGTTTTATTTTTTAACCTAATTAATTTCAGTCGAGCTATCAAAGAATCTCTGACAAAGATGGGTATTCAATACTATAATCATAGCAAAATTGGTGTTGAATTTTTCTCTTGCTTTTGAACCTCCTATTACATGTTTCCTTTGTTTTGTTGTGGAGTTTTGGTTCGAAACTCTTCTTTACGACTGAATTAGATCTTATTTTTAGGGTGTTATCTTGTTTATTCCGCTACAATGTTCAAGTCATCTTATTGTCATTGTAGTAATAAGCAAACTCTCTAATGGCCTGTTTCAACAACGGGTTTTTTCGGGAGACTCTTTTCTTAAATTTTTATTCAATACATATTGAATTGGGTCATTTTATGACCAATTTTCAGCTATTTGTTTGTTTTTTGCCCTTATTTAAAAAAAAAAAAAATGGTTGTTAGGGCACCTACCTTGATTGTTAGGGCACCTACCGTACCCTATCTTATTTTATATTTTCTTGTAAGTTGTAACCTTTTCTATTAGTGAATAGAAAAAGAAAATGGGCAAGTCAAGGGCTCCAACTAGTAAACGTGTTGAAATTTGCACTAAAGCTCTTAAAAGTTAAAATAAGAGAGAGAGAGAAAGAGAGAGAAGAAAATTTATCCTCCAAATTGGAAAATTATAATCGCATATATGGATCGTGATATCCACGATTCCTGTGATTTCACTGAAGTCATCCTTGAATCAATATACAAATGCCACGAAATTTTATATATATATATATATAAGATGAATACACCAACTACATATAAAGAGATTTTAATACACATTTTTACAATAATTTACAATTTGGGTTAGCATATATTATAATTTATAGGCCCATATTCCCACTTAACCATGTTCTTTACTACTTACAAGGATGAAAAAGTTAGACCATTAACCATGTAGCAAGTGTAAAATATTTAGTTAATGGTTGTTAATTCAAAAATAAGCATACATTTATATCATCATTTGTTAAAGCATATAAAAATATAAAGAGAAAAGACAAGAAAGAAATATACAGATTAAGGTGATTCGGCCTATGGCTTACATCTACGTCAAAACCTTTTCTTTACTATATCTTTCCTTTCAATTTATAGAAATTGTACCATCATTATTTATAAAAAATAAAAATAAAATAAAAGCCCCATATCACGCTATATATATTCCACATACTTACATCCATGACATGCTTGATTGAATTTTTTTCTTTTTTTTTTAAAAAAAGAAAAACAGTTAGAAATAATTAATGCAATCCTTTCCTTGTTTTCTACTAAATCGAAGCTGGCAAAGTGAGATAGGATTTAATTAGCAGCTTATGACCAACGACGACGACTTGTCGGTTAGATAAACTACCAACTTCTATCTTATAATATTAGTCCTACAAAAATGAAATTTTTTTTTTTTTTTTTGACTCCTAGAACAACATTCAAGCATTCTGCCAAATAGCAAAGCTAGAACATAATACAAACATACCAAATTGACTGATTTAGGATAATATTTTCTGATATTACGCTAATTATTTAAAAAACACGAAAATTTGGAGCGCAAGAGAAAATGAGGCTGTAGAATTCATTTGTTTCGGACAGTTTAGAACGTAAAATTCACTTATCTAAGGCAACCTCTCTCTTTTAAACTGTTAAAATTTTTGTATTGTTTACCCGGCCTAATAATAGAGGATTCGATGAATATGTTGATTTGAACTTCAAAAGCCAAATATTACTTCTTAATAATTAAGTGACAATTATTTTTATTTGAAAGAGACTGATTATCTACAGGAATATATATATGATTAGAATTTAGAAACCTATGAGTTAAAGTCAGAATAGTACTCCTTCGAGCAACTTAATAATTAATTATATGATTGATTATCTACAAAGAATATACAATTAGAAACCCATGAGTTAATTAAAGAAAGTCAAAATAATTCTCTTTCAAACTTCAAAGCACCTGTATATATATAATATCTCTATACATTCCCCACTGATAGAGATGAACTATTTTATGTCGCATTTTTAATTTTTTTTTTTTCTTCTCAAACATATTTCTAAAATGTTATACTACACACATTCTTACTTCTTCAAACTCATTTTCCTACACTCATACGTAGCTTTTAAAATCATTGTTGGATTACTCTTTTACGATTAAGATATGCTACCTTGCATTATTTGGTTTATGGGTAATTAAATTTTTTCTTCATGAACTACGACGCTATATCAATATCTCTCTCATGAACTGTTAACCTTACTATCCGACCCCATCAAACTACTATTTTCTTCCAAAACCCTCCCTTCGGTTAGTCAACCACATTAAAAAACTTGAAATGACCCAAATATGTACTCTAATTTTATATACAAAAATTACATATAATACTCTTAAAATTACACAAAATTTTTTAAATATATATTATTAAATATTAATGTATCATGAGTACCAGTTTCAAAAAAAATTAAAATTAAAAAATATATTAAAATTGACAAACACTTATAATTTAATTTATAATTTAAAACAAATATATTTATATTTTGTTTTAAATTTTTTATTTATGGGGTATTTTTGTCTTTTATTGAGATTTAACATATAAAAGAGAATATTTCATCCGATTTAACATATAAAAGACTTATAATTTAATTTATAATTTAAAACAAATATATTTATATTTTGTTTTAAATTTTTTATTTATGGGGTATTTTTGTCTTTTATTGAGATTTAACATATAAAAGAGAATATTTCATCCGATTTAACGAGGTTGACCGATGGAATAGAGATTTTAGAAAGAAAATGGTAGTTTGATAGGGTTGTACAGCAAAATTGGCAGTTCATAAAAATATTGACATAATATCATAGTTCATGAGGAAAAAAAGTAATTACCGCTTTGGTTTATTTGCGATTCATATTTTTTATAAATCAAATATTAAATTTGTAAAATCTATTAATTTGTTGAAAAAAAAAAGAGAACAGAGATTGACAACAAACAGACCAAAAATGTCAAAAGCATTTATTTATGTACTTTTGGGTTGAGAAATTCCCTCATGGTCGATTGGGAGCAGCTGGGCCCTAATGGTGGCATGATGTCAGGCATTTGAAGTGCTGACAAAGCAAAGAAATATACTACTATAAGAAATATACTACTATATTTTTAGAGACGTGCTAAGCATCAATGAATTTGTTATATTTAATTTATATTCGCCTATAAATTTAATTGAAGGATAATTAAGAGAGATTAATTGTGATTATTTTATTTAAGCGTGATTGATAGATCATTTCCTTTTCTTACAGTTTTATTCATTCATAAGTCAACAAATTTAATGACCAGTTAAAAAAAAATTAAAAAATTAATATCTAGCATTTTCCCTATAAGAATATCAACAAAACTGTAAAAGCAAGCGTTGCAAATTTAGTCAAAGCCCACACTTTTATTAATTTTTTTAAAAAAAAGAAAAGAAAAGACAACACTTTTTAATTAGGTTTCTTATTAGTTATTGCACGCGCACCAATAATTAGATGGGTCCCACGTACGTCCATCACGTTCCCCACAAAGAAAGCAATGCCACGCATGTGGAATTAAAATAGTTTTTAGTTGGATGAGAAATATACAGTTGAATATTAATTGAAGTTTCTTATCTAATTTTCCTGTCAGGTTTCTGGTTACAGCAGGAAATAAAACTTAATTAATTATATATATATATGCAGTATTAAATTTAAGATAATAATGCTGTACTAAAGATAATGAGAAAGTGAAGTAGCCGTGGTCTATGGATTGAGCTTCCTTTTTATGCATGGTTCACTCCCAACATGCTTTAATAATGCTCTTCCTGCACCATGTAAAGTGAAAGTAGGAGGAAAAAGTTTGCAAGCAACTCATGAGTCATGACTATGAGTGAACAAAATTGTGACGAAAGGTCATGCTCAGAGGATAATTATAATTGGTTTTTCGGCCTATTCTTTTGATTTAAAAAAAAAATTAAGTGAATAAAACTGTGAGAAAAGGAAAATGTTTGAAGTAAGATAGGCTTTACTATAACACTCTTAGAAATTAATTGTGTGATGGTAATACAAGGAAAAAAATTGACAGCAAAATTTAATTGATTAGTGGATGATGTGACGGGCTACATGAATGTCATGTCAATTTATAAGAGACTCATGCGTGTAGAGAGAGAGAGAGAGAGAAAGTGGTCTCTCTCAAATTGTATCTATGCTTCTTTTATCCTAAGCTGTAGGAGGAGCCTTGGAATTTTCTCACTATTCAAGCAATCATCTTAAATGAGCTCCAACCATACTCCCCAACTTTCTCAATATTCAAGCAATCATCTTAATTTGTCACATGCATAATGTCTCTCAAACCTGTGAGGGCAGATTTGTTAACCTTAAAAGCTTCATAGGTGCCAAGGTTACATGTTAGAAACTTTAGAGTACTAAGGCACTTACTAAATTCATAACATAGCATAACAAATGGAATATGTGAATGCAAATTAATTTCCCCAAAAGAGCCTAAACATTCCGATCTCTTATGTTGGTCGCCTTAATTCCTGAAAATTGGAGAAATAAAGGGTGAGCGGAAGGCTCAGCAAGTAACATTAATATGCTATTTCAATTGAAATATATGGTCTAAAGTAGAGGGCGTTGAAAAATTTGCAGTCATGAAATTTTTATCAAGAGTACATACATACCTTTTTTTTATCTGGCTTGGGTTTACTTAAGTATATAAAGTACTCATTTTATATATATAGGACCCAATTATCATAAAGTGTACCACAACACAGGGTTTACCAAACATTAAGTGATCCCTAAACATTTCATGAAATTACGAGGTAATCCAACATATAAACAAGACATCAAGAATAAGATTAAATGATGAATATGAGGAATCACCAACAAAACTTTTTAATATTCTTTTTATATATACATTGGATAGTGTTGCTTCAGAGCCACGGCAGAAGCACTTGGAAAAACGTTTACTTGGTAAAATGAGTAGTGTTGGACTAGGTAAACCTTTTCTTTCTTTATTTATTCTCTCATCATGGCAACAAGTATAATTCTTAATTAGTGGAATATCACATGATATTGATACCCTAATCAAGTGATTAATGTTAGGGAGATTAGAGTCATTCAGTCACACTGCTCATATTTTCGATATCTTCTTAATATGAGACTCAATATTTGTACAATGAAACACATACACTCGACAGTAATTAAAACCGGACCAACAATTTCATTATGGCCATGGCTTTATCCTTCTAATCCCTGTTCCTAATCATGTAGTTACCAACCTTTATTATAAAAGTCCTATTGTAGGGTCCTAGATATCAGAGGTTGAGCCCCTTGTGATCAAGAAAGTATCCTAGAAAATGCTTGATTAAATCCTGAAAAAACGTTAGTTAGGAGCCCCATCACGTAGCACAATAGCAAGGGAAAGTAGTTGGATATTCTTTTCAAAGACACTGTTGGAGTAATTTCAATCAATTTTACTTAAGTTACCTCATCCATGTGATTAACGATTCATGAAGAAACGTTAGTTGCATGTGTGCTATCACTATGGTTACTTAAATAAGTTCAGATTTAGTAAGTAAGTTGTGTGGGATTTAAAACTCATAAATATTTTTATAAATCATTCACTCTATATAAGCTATTCTCATCTTTTCAATATGAAACTGAAGTGTTAGGATTGTGTTTTAGAGGGACAAACGTGCTTTTATCACCTAAAAAGACGTTTGACCGAAGAAAAAGAAATGATTGTTTGGTATACTCCTAAAAAGCGTGTTATACCTCCAAAAAAGCTAAAAATTGTGTTAAAAGGAGAATCTTCAATTTGAAGCTTTTCTTAAAACACGTCAAATCAAAAATGCCGGAGGTGTGATGAAAATTGCACATTGCAAACAAAAACCCGTACAAATTTAACATAATTATAACAATAGCACTATATATACATCTTTTCTCACATCTCCTCACCTGTGAATTTAGGAGTTGCAGAATCCTATCGTTTGTTTTTGATAGCTTGATTGAATTTGAAAACCAGAGTGACAATCACTGCGGTAAGTCAAATTTCTCTTTCAACTTTGTTGTTTTAATTTTGTTCTTTGATTGGGTTTTGGGGGTTAGAGAGAGAGAGATATCAACGACAAAAAAACTTATTGGCCTAAGTGTTGATTGCACCAATTTGATGTTCAATCAAGAAAACCTTTTCTTTCTTTCTTGTCCTGTTATTCTCAACTTGGCGTCCTACATCTCATTATGGCAGTAAGTGTATAATTCTTAGTGGAATATCCACATACTAGTGTGGTGATTAGAACTAAAGATACTTCCTGCCGGAAAATGTTTTTATCATAAGTTTCTTACAAATTCAAGTGATAATATCTTAATGGTAAAACAAAATTAAGCAACAAAATTGTATAGGTAAATTTAATTGTTAGGCGGCTAATTGAATTAGTCAGGTGAATTCTTATAATTGTTTGTAAAAGATTGGAGAAACTTCACAAATGGACCTCTAAATTATCATGTTTTTTGAAAAGACTCCCTAAATTTTAAATACTCTCAATTTTACCATCAAAATTTCAATTTGATGCAATTTACCTCGTTCGTCAATTTTTTTCCATTAAACCCTAATGGAAACTCCTAAAAAGATTAAATTACCCTTCATTTTTTTTAAATGAAAAAGAAGGGGGCAGAGTCACCTTGTGATTTTCTATATATATAATAACTTCTTCCTTTTTTTAATATTTGGAATTAAAGGTAAATTTTGAATTTTATAAAAAAACTAGAGGTATAATGGTCATTTTATCATTGCATCGAATTGAAAGTTCATGGGTAAAATTGAGAACTTTTGAAATTTAAGAGGTCTTCTCAAAACATGTGGTAGTTTAAAGATATAAAATGAAGCTTCTTTCAAAAGATTTGTAATACAAGCTGAAGTACTTCTAAAAACGTACCACTCTTTTTTCCAATCAATGATCATTTCCTCACGGGCCATGGCTTGATCCTTATAATCTCTGTTCCTAATCATATAGCGAACGACCTTAATAATGAACAAACCAATTGTAGGTCCTAGATATCAAAGGTTGTGTGTCCCTTGTGAAGAAAGTATCCCTGAAAATATCAGCAAGGGAAAGTGGTTGCATATTCTTTTCAAAGTCACTGTTGGGATTGATGGTGATAATGTAGTGTAATTGACTAATTTCAATCAATTTTAGCTTAAGTTACGCCATGGGCAATGCTTTTGAAGATATAATGATCAACTTCGATTCAATAAACTAACTTGAGACCATAACTTTAAGGGAAACTTCCAACTTTTTAGCTGTCTTTTATGTAAGTCAATTCATGTCCCATTTAATCAATTGGTATAAACTATAAAGCTACACTTTCTTATTGATCCCCTAAAATCATCCATAGGGGGGATCCTATGACCCTGAATAAGGGTTCGAGACGAACACGTTAATTTAATCATCTAAAATGTCATTTCACCGAAAAGATAAAGTTGTTTAGTATACTAATTACTACCCAAAATTTTAGAGAAAGTCGTTTAGTATACTAATTACTACCCGAAAAACACATTTTTCCCCTTAAAAAGTTAAATTAGAACAATAGAGGTTTGCTTTTCTTAAAATATATTTCAAAAAAAAAAAAGAAAAAAAAAAGCCCTCCTCTTCTAAGAATTTATCTTTTGATTTTGTTCTATTGGGGGGGTGGAGAGGGATAAATCAATATGATATCAAAAAAAAAAAAAAGGTTCGAAGGAGTAGCTAGCTCAATAGAATGTAGATTATGTCTCATGAAGCGAAGATCATTATTCACTAGTTCAAATTTCTTTTTCCTTTGTGTGAACATGTCAAAAAATAATAATAAATAAAAAAATTGAATGTACAGAACAAACACACAAACTTCACCAACAACTCCCTTAAACGACGCCGTAAACATTCTCTGACGGCTTCTGTTTTTGATTCCCGGTCGGATAAAGGATTAGATTGTAATTAAAATAAAATTGATTGGTTGTTTGTAGTAAAATAATAGTGTGAACTGTGAAGTTTGAGGTGGTCGCTCAGCAGCCAGCACTAGTGCTGCTCCACTTACTATAATTAACTATATATATAATTTTTTTAAAAAAATTATATAAACATTTAACTATAAATATATGGATATATTAACTACATAAGATACAACGTTAATTATAAATATTTAAATAAACTTGGTATATTTTAAATGGTTTTTCTTTTTATTTTTTTAAGTTTTTTATTTATTTATTTTTTTTAAAAAAAGATTTTTTCAACTTACAACATGAAAAGTAAGTTAAAATACGTCACATCAATCAGCATAAAATAAGTGTAATAAATGATTGTAAATAATAGTATTTACTTTAGAGTTTAACTTATATTAGGATGAGCCTTAAAACCTTATTTTTATAGCCTCCAATTTGAAACATAAGAAAAAATATAAAAAAATGCACGAAAATAACCTACAACAAAATACACTAGATTTGAGCTCATTTGAACTCAGAGAGAAAGAGATTCAAAGAACCTACACCCAGCCACGGTTGGGTCATGCCAGTGGGTTTGGCATAACCCACAGCTAGGTTTGGTCATGAGTCACCTTTTTTTTACCTTTAGGGTGATAAAATTCGTAAAGGGTTAATATTTCACCTTCTAGGTTTTAATTTTGAATCAAAAAATGAGTTTTAAGGCAGTAAAAATAGGTTTTGAGGCGGATCATGGCTGACCAGATATATGTGTCACGTTAGTCATGCTAGACTCACTGCATCGTGGGTTTGGCGAGACTTGCGTCGTGGGTCTAGCTGGGAATGGCTGGTCACGAGGTGTTTTTGTTCTCTTTCTCATTTTGATTTGGTGTATTTGTTCTTACTTTCATTTTTTGCATTTTTCTTAAATTAATGATGTGTCACATAGTAATTAGATGCTGTAAAAATGCTAATTTATACCCGAACCTGATAGTAAGAGGTCTCGTTACTCTAAATTTAAACATAATTAAGTTATATCAAATGAATATTCTTATTAGTAAATTGCCCACTGTTTGGGCCAAATTCATTTGAAGCCTAACCTCTCAACACGAGCTCTTCTTTCTTTTCTAGGGCACTTATTCAGAGTGGCCCAATCCAAAGCCACCATTTGAACAAGGCCAGGTGGTGGAAGAAGCTTGAACACTTTTTCTGGGAAACCTTTTCTAGAGCCCTCGTCCAGAATGGCCCAATTAAAAGCCTCCAAATGAGCAAGGATGAAGGATTCGAGTTCTATAAAATATTTAAGAGTAATGTTATTTAGTAAATATAATACGATATATTTCTTTCCATTTTAAGATTATTAGTCTCACCAAGGCATCGGTGGGAACTAAGATAATTAATACTGATAAAGAAAATGTGCGAATTCTCTATTGTAGAGATTCAAACTTACACTCTAATATATGCCTAACTATTTTGATAATTTTCTTAGATAATTGAATCACCACCCTTGATGGTTGGACAGACAATTGAAAAACCTATTGGAATAGGTGAATTAATAAGGAATCCTCCCATCCATGATAACTGACTTTATCAATTTTTAAACAATTCAAACAATTAATTATTAAAAATTCATATACAAATATGTTTTGGGCCATCAAGGCCACAAGATAAAAGCAGCTTCAAAAAGTAAAGGGAGACATGAAAGTGGTGGCTGAGAATGGGCTAAATGTAGCTTTCATTACACGCCAGTTTTGAATCTTGTGGCTTTGGATAAGTGGGCATTTGGCCAATAAAATATTGTTAAGGGTTTAAAAATACTCTTAACACTTAAAAAGTTTGTTTAAAAAAAAAAAAAAAAGGTATTCATTTAATAAAAAAATTAAAAGTATTTTTAAGGATTCAAAAAACTTAAAAATATCAACAACAAAAAAATAGATAAAAACTTAAAAATAGAGCTTTTGTTTGAAAGTTTTTTTGACTTAAAAGCTCTATTTTTCGAATGTAATCCTGAACAAGTTATAATAATTTTTCATTCACACACGTGTACACATTACACATACTCCTCTTTCTTTTGGCATTTTCTTATTTGTGGGTGTACCCCATTGCTGACTACCCCTTCTGGTATCTCTCGATCGTGGACCAAGAGCTTTGGTTTCTAATTTTGTTTTATTGCTTTTGTTTCTTATACCCTCAACATTTTAAAATTTTGCTTTAAAGTTATTATTTCTTTATCTTATCATAAAATTAGATAAATTTGAATCTCTTACTGACACGTTAATAACTTTTAAGTGAGCTACAATTATATCACTCATTGTCATCTATTCTCATTTTCTAAGCTTTTTTTTGTTTTTTGTTTGAATAATACAGTGGTGAGTATGATGTTGCTAAGGTTGATTTTGGGCTTTGATTCTCTTTATTCGTTTTCTAAGGTTTTGTTTACATAAAACCCTTAAAGTAACGTTCTTAGATCTCTGATCTATTTTTTATTTCCTCTCTAGTTTTTTTATGGGGTCAAATCGTGAACCGATAGATGATAAATTATTGTATCAATAAAAAAATTGTCACTAGCGACAAAAACAGCAAAAGTGATTGCATTTGGGAATACGCTTGTAGCGAAGATTAAAAGGCTAGTAAATCACTATCTAGTTGAAAAATTTTTAATAGACCAAGCAATCAATAATGCGATTTGAAGCATTAAGAATGAAGTTGGCACAATCAATAATTAAAGAAGGGTATGATATAAATAATAAATTAGTTTTGACTATTTTGAGTTGTTTGTTAAACATTATTGTTTGTCGGCCAGGATGATTTACAGGGTTTATAAGTCCTCCTCTTACTATAGGACACTTACCTTACCAACATTTAAATCCGAGATCCAAACTTTTATAATTATCTACTTTTTCAATTGTTGTTGTGCAGTTTTTGAATATCACATGGACCACTACACAAAGTAATTTTAATGTTAATAAATAATTTAAAAGGATACAAGTTATTAAATTATATCACAGTTTTTATTTGAAAATAAATCTAACGAGTCTTGAACAACCTTTTGACAGGGACCAGGGAGTTGGACAGGACACAGGAAGTCTTTGTGATTCGAAACATAGAAAACAGGCTAAACAGCAAACAGAGCTCTTGCTATTAGTTATGGGAAATACAGGTGTCTTGTTCTAGTGTTTTTTTTAATGTTCTCTGAACTGTGAGGTAGCTTTTAAAATTATTGTTGAATTTGATATTATCATTATTGACTTTTAATTTATTGATGATTAAAAAATTTACATCACAGTTGGAAGGACACCAAAAAAATACTAGAAGAACACATACAAGTCATGTTGTAAATTAGCCATTTTACAACATCCAATCACTAAGTGACACATCATCAATTTATGAAAAATGCAAAAAATAAAAGTGAGAATAACCACACCAAATCAAGGAGAGAAAAAAAAAAAAAATTTAGCCAGTTGTGAACGCTGCAAACCCCGTTGGCCATGACCTGCTTCAAAATTTATTTTTGAATTCAAAACTAAAACCTAAATATATAAGGTTAACCCTTTAGAGATTTTATTACCTTAAAATCTTATGTATTTTGATTCAATTTATTTTTGTACACATTTTTATGTTTTTGCTTATGTGTCAGTTATTTCTTTAGGGATGTAAAAATGGAGTTTTAAGGCTTATTTTTCAGGTATAAGTTAAATTCAGCAGAAAAAACATGTGAATAATGAGTAAACTGGCGCATCAGCCATCACCTGACTGCCACCTAACGTTTATCATGTGTGTTGATTTTGGATTGAATGCAAAGTCAATGAAATTTAGATGATTCAATCATGGGTGTGATTCTTGGAACAAATTTTCTAATCATCATCAAGATTGTAATTTGTAAGGGATAAATGGTTTTTATTTTTATTCTAATGATCGAGAATTAATAATCAAATTCTAAAAAGAGTTGCCTAACTTAACCAAACTATAAAAATTATAATAAACTCCTACCTAACATTTGATTTGACCTAAATTTAATACGTGTGTAATAGGCTAATCCAAGAAAATTATTGTATAATAAAAATTTCAAATTCTTGGTCTATACTCTATATAATAAAAATAGTTTATATAGTTTGGGTCACACCAAAGCCGGTGTTTAGGGATTTGGATACGATATAATTTGCCCAATTATATTGGATTTGGATAACAAATTGCACCCGATCATTAATCGACGAGTAAAAACCTTAATAAAACAACTTACCACAATTGTTTCCATTTATGGTAAAACTTTTCCGGATTCAAATTCCCACCAACAATTTACGTGAGGGAGTCACTATGTTCTCTGGAGATAAAGCAAAGCATCGGATTCGTCAAATACTATCGGTAGGGTTTGTAAAACTAACCCTAAATGGAATGAATGGGAAAAGCAAAATCCCGATTTTGTGGACCCCTTTGCCGGAATAAGAGAGAGACATACTACAATTTGCTCGGACTGATGAAGTTCATGAAAATTTTCTCATTTTTACTGCTAAAATTACTAACAATTGTACATAGGGGAGTAAAAAAAAATTGAAAAACCAGAACCAGGAAACTTGTTGGGGAAAAACCCATAACTGGGGTACCCGATTCCAATTACCTGTTTTTGAGGTTTTTAAATATCCGATTATAACCGAGTAACCAGGTATATATATAATAATACATATATTTTTAATTTGATATATATTCAAATTTAGTATATTTATTAATATTTTTGATTTTTTTAAAAAAATTGGAGCACAAAATGGTTAAATTAAGCCAAAAAAATTAGGCCCACTACTTAAAATAAGCCTAAAATGTAAAAAATAAAATAAAATAAAAAAAAAAAAAAAAAAAAAGTTACCCGGTTCAAATAATCGAGTACCAACAAAAGCCGATCGATTATTATATAACCGGTTAACTAGGTACCCTAATTACAGTTTCCAATTTTAGCTAATAACTTAAAACGGGACCGGACTATCCTTTAGGAAATGCTATGGAGTACGGAGCTACAAACAAGTACACCGGCACAGTGAGTTTTAGCCAGGTGTCGACTTGTTACAGCGAGTACTTGCAATCTATACACAAACTGAATACACGCGATCTGTCTCCACTAATCAGACTATAATTGCTGCTTCCTTGATCCTTGCCATTAGAAGTGGAACATCCCATTTACTTCATTTCCTCTTCCAATGCAAGAACAAAAAACTCTCTCTTTTCATCTTATTGTTCTTCCTTTTCTATCTGTGTCTGATTGGTTATGAGTTCTTGATTTTGAACAGTTTTTGTCTGTCTACAAACAAAAACAAAGATGGCATTGAAGCTTAAAGAGGAGGAATGACAAGGAACAGAGTTACAAGTCACAGAAAATGCGAACTCTTTGCGATGTGTGTGAGAAAGCCGCTGCCATCCTCTTCTGCGCCGCTGACGAGGCCGCTCTTTGCCGTGCCTGCGATGAAAAGGTTTTTATTTTTTATTTTATTTTTTAAGTTCAATACTTTGAACATTGACTTAGAGAATTGGTTTGATCAGGACTTTTTAGCATGTATTTTAAGCATTGTGATTGGAAATTTGGAGCCTTGATATGTTTTTGATGAGTTGGGTAATGAAAAAATGGAGTCTTTGGGTTTTTTGGGAGGTGGGTTAGTAATTTTGTAATTGGAGTTGTGGATGAGCTGTAAATTGCTTGCCATTTGTTTAAAAGAATTGTTGAGGATCAAATTCTATGGCGTTCTTATGTTTTTCTCCTCCTTACTGTAATTCATCTGGTTTCAATGCAATTGTAGAAATTTAATGTTCTTATTGCCCATCCCAAATAGTATCTTGTTCATGGTCTATCTCTGGATTGAATTCAACTTTTTTTCTTTTTCTTATTTTTCATGTTGGTGTGATGATTGTCTTTGTTAAACATAAACAAGAGACCCGATGAATTCCAATGTTATCTGGTTGCTAATGGGTGTTGCTGAGTGTCTTGAGATCATTTTTCCCAGTCAACATCCTCTTCTTGGCTATGGTTAGTGATTGACAAGCTATGATTGCTATCGCTTGAAAACTTCCAATGCTTTCAAATCATTGTGCATGCTTGCATATTTAAGTAGAGAGAATTGTTAACTTAAACAAAAGGCATGAATACTTAATTTTGACCTGTGGTCTAAAAATGGACACTCAGATTTCAGTGGCGGGTCTGCATAATGCCCTTTTTCATTGGACTTGAGTGGTTTCTTTAAAGCATGTCAAACTGCACTCAACTAATTAAAAGTCTGTAGCAGGTATATGAGAGACCTTCTTGATGCCTATTGTCTATTGGATCTTATTTCGTATATTAGAATTCTTTAAGTCATGTTTCCATTAACATGGACTGGAGTTGTGTTGACAAGAGAGTGGTCATGCAGACTCATGCTTATGTAAATTCTGAATTTTTCTGCTCTCACTGGCCTTTAAATCAAATAAGATAGTAGAATTACATTGTTTTTGTTATGCTGGACTTGTAGGTGCATTTGTGTAACAAGCTTGCTAGTAGACATGTAAGAGTTGGGCTTGCTGACCCCTCTGATGTCCCACACTGTGACATTTGTGAAAACGCACCAGGTATTTTTAATTTACGAGAATTCGCACTTTGAAATTTCATATGAGGCTTTGAAATATTTTTCTTTCTGGGAACATGTGTATAGCTTTCTTTTACTGTGAGATAGACGGCAGCTCCCTTTGTCTCCAATGTGATATGATGGTACATGTTCGTGGCAAAAGAACCCATGGGAGATATCTCCTACTGAGGCAAAGAGTTGAGGTTTGTGTCTCTGTAGAAGCAAGTACTCGTTCAGGTTTGTGTTTTCTATAGGCCACCTGAATAGTTGCCTTGTATTCCTCGTAGTTTCCAGGGGATAAACCCAGCCGTTTGGAGGAACAAGGGTTGCAACCATTCAATCCAAATGGAGCAACAAAGGAGCAGAATCAGCCACTTAGGCTCACGACAAGAGAGAATCAGCAGAATCACAGGGTCTCCCCTATTCAAGTGCTGGACAACAACATTGATGGTGATGGCAAGATGGAAAACCAAATGATTGATCTTAATATTAGGCCCCAACGGGTCCATGGACAAGCTTCAACCAACCAGGTATTTGTTTTCTCAATGTATGCCTTTATCTTAGTCCTTTAATTCTGTAGTTGTTTACCTTAATTATTGGAACTTGTTGATGCTATAATTATTTGAACTTAATGAATATTTTATCTGCGTTCATATTCTAGGAACAGTGTATGCATGTTCCAAATGGCACTGATCATGAATCTGCAAGTGTCGTTCCCGTGGGATCCTTTGAAAGAGAGCCTAAAAAGTGAGCTAGGTACATTCTATATTTCACACCAGGGTGGTTCATGTTTCTCTCTCTCTCTCTTTTGTCCTCTGAATTAGGAAAATAATTTTATTGGCATTGAGTTTGGAATGTTATTTCACCACCGCCACCACCTCACCCCCCAACAAAAAAAGAAAAGAAAAGAAAAGAAAAAGAGGTCTATCATTAGGCTGTCTCATTTGTATGATATATGGGACCACAATACCTGCTGATTATTAAATGCAACAGGATTAGCGGAACTGCTTCTGTGTAGTGGCTCACTATGCATTATTAGATTAACATAAAACCAACAACATTACAGAAGCAGTTGAAGAGTTGCATCTATTGTATATTTTCTCTTGGTATGGGGCCTCCTTTATGGTTCGGAGAAGAATTGTCAAGATTCCAAAACATTTCATAATGCTTTCCAATGTGTTATAAATGGTATCATACTTACAATTGAAGGTTGACTGACTGACATTTGATTTGAAGATTTTCTATAAATCTCTCTTTACCTTAGTGAGAAAAGTAAGTTAACTTCTTGAATGCATGGAATTTAAGGACTGTAAAGTGGGCATATATGCAAGTGCGGTTATTTAAGCTACCGTGCTTTGTCTTATACAATGAGTTTGATGAATCAGTCGATGAAAGCAATAAAGTAAATTGAGGATGGTAGTCTTTTCTCCACAGACACATTCGGTATACCAACTGGCTTATGTTTGCTTTCAACTAACTGTGATTGACTAGATGAAAAATGGTAGAACTTATCCTTAGTCAAAGCGCTGGTAATCACAATTTATTAAAAAGCGCAAAAGGCGCAACCCAAGTATACAAGAAGTATACAATAGATACATAACTAGAAGAAGAAAGAAGATCAATAAAAACATGAAAGCTAGTTGAACAGAAATTGTCTCCTAGACTTTCTCTTTTAAGTTTGGTGTCACATTGAATAAATACATAAAAAGCTATTTTTGTTGGATGGGTAATTTGTTGATCTTCGGATCCAAAGTTGTAGTGAGTTGTCATGTTCTACTTGCCTTCTCCTTTCTTTGAAGGTTTGGTTCCAGTGAACAGGGTGAGTTGGTTTTCAGTGATGCAATGACAATGATTGGTACCAAGAAAAATGATGTGTACTGGATTAGTGATTTTCTGTAGGGGAGAAGCAGAGGCAGTAATTAGGTGAAGTGCTTACCTCCATCTGTGCTGTAAAATGATTTTTGAAATAGGGAGAGAAATACTTCCTTAAGTTATGATGGATACTGATCATAAGTCCTTTTGGTAATTTATCAATGATTGTAACTATAAAACATAATACCTTATGTATATTCCTCCCAGTATCATTATCTCATAATCACAGGGTCCCTATTTTTGGCTTGGTTTAAGATTTGAGATTCTAAAATTGTCTGGGATTATGTTATAGAATGCACTTCCTTGAAGAGCCTCCTTTGTCTGGATACTTATGAATCCTTTGCTTGCTTATACTTTGTGGCTGCAGGTGTTTCTGGAAATGTTTCATAGGCATCTTTCCTGTTGACTCAACTAATGGCATGCAACAACCTTCTTTATACAGTTCTCCCATTTTCTCTGGGTTAGATTTGTCTGTTACATTATTTGTGCAGATGTACATCAGATGGAGATTTAACTGAAAACAAATGGCAGTATTTTGCATAAAAAAATAATGATAAAAACCGATTTGTTAATTCAATCTCTTCAATTCCATTCCATTCAATTTCAATTTAGTTATGGAGATTGCTGCTATGGGTAAGCAGGTGACATATGCCATCAATTTCAATATAGTTTTGAAGTTGGCAAGTAAATTGGAGGAATGCCATTCTTTTTCAAACGACAACAACTAATTTTGGAGAAGCCATTACCTTCCAATCAACAGACTGAGTTTGTATTCTTCTATGCTATGGATGCAGACGACAATGGTGATGGATGATCATATTATTGTATCACCCTTCCTTGCCGTGCTGTAATACAATATCAGTCTGTGTTGTTCCATCTAGCAGATCATACGTAAATGGAATACCATGGGAAACATTCGACAAAGTTCAAGGAAACAATAACACCGAAATTGATTGTTGATACTCATCAGTGGATTTAGATCCCCTGAAATCCCAATTCCAATAAATTCGAGCAGAGAACAAGAGGGGTGTGAGTTCTGGGGTGTCCGAGCAAGTTCTCGGGGAGTGGGAGCTAAACAGCTATTCTAAACTAATCAACAGATTGTTTAAAATTTATGCATGGTGGGGAATTGATTCTGGTGAGAATTCCAACCAAAGTTTAGATAATAAACAAACTACTAAGTTCAAGAAGTTTAAGGATACGATAATGCATATTTAAGCAGACACTAACTAATCTCATCACCAAGAGGTTTATTAAGTGGCTAAAAAGTACATGTAATGGTGAACAAAAAGTTTCCACGCTATAGAGCATAACACAATCCAGAGAAATTAGTATTCATTCCTCCATCCATCACCATTGTCGTCTGCTTCACTAACTTCTTAATCATCTTCTATAGCTTTGGCACAAACAGCTTAGTAAACGTAGCCCTTGACGAACATGCCTTTCTTGGCCTCTTCCGACTCTCCCTCACCAGTGTACTTTCCAAGCTGGGCAAGAGAGTTGGCCTTGGCGCGGATAAGAAGTGCCTCCTGAGCCGCCTTGACGTTCTCAGGTCTGCCTCCCCATGTCTTAAGGCAGGTGTTCTGGAGGGCTCTGGCGTAGGAGAAAGACACGTGCCACGGGTTCGGAGATTGGTTCATGGCGTTCAAATTCAAGGTTGCTTCAACCTCAGATTGGCCACCAGACAAAAACTGCTCATTATGAACAAAATCACAGTTAGTATATATATGAATCACCATTATAGATTGGAATTATGAAACACTTTATTGTATGCTATGCTATGACACTTGCCATGATTCCAGGGACAGCAGGGGGGATTCTTCTGTGGAGGAGCTTGAGTGTGTAGTCAGCAACCTGCTGAGGGGTGGCCCTTTCCTTGCATTCAGCTCCAGGAGTAACCATGCTAGGCTTGAGGAGGATACCCTCAAACAGGACATTGTTCTCAGCAAGGTAGGAGAAAACCTCAGACCACACATTCAGGGCAACTTCAAAAGTCCTGTCAATTCCGTGCTCACCATCAAGCAATATTTCTGGCTCCACAATTGGGACCAACCCATTGTCCTACAAGATCAACAGAATTCATTACCATGTTAAAAGTACTTCCATTGCTCTTCCATGGCAACCAAAAGCATTTGTCAAAGAGTAATGTTATTGATGATATGACAATGAAAAGCAATTATTAGATAACACTTGAAAAAAAAAAAACTGATTTTCATTGTCACGTCATTCTAATTGTATGGCAGTCATAAAACAGTTTATACTAAATAGCAGCTATATAATTAGTAATCTTACTTGGGAAATGGCAGCGTAACGGGCAAGACCCCAGGCTGCTTCCTTCACTGCGAGGGCAGATGGGCCATTGGGAATGCTCACAACGGTACGCCTAGTTGATCAAACAGGTATGTGTTACCTTTCATTAGCATATGAGTGAGGTAATTTATGTGAAAATGGGGTTTCAGATTCATATATTATACCATTTGGCGAAACGAGCTCCCTGCTGGTAGTAAGCAGCTGTGCGAGAAGCAAGGCCATCGAGACCTTGGCACCATGACTCATTGTTGGAACCGGCCAGGGGCACCAAACCCTGTTGTTCTCATTGTTTAAACACATATATTAGTTTTTCTTATCCTTGAAAACAAAATATTCTCTATTTATATGCACAAGTACTGCAAAGAGACACCAGAACGTAATTAAAGGCTTGTTTTGTCACTGAAAATGCTCCAAGTTTCCAGTTCATTTATGGTGACAGAGAGAATCCATGTAAAAATGCATCTGGTTGGATGAAAATGACATGGTTTTCTTGATAGCAAAGACAGAAACGAGGCCAAAAGGCACAAACATATTTAGACACACACAAATAAACGTTTTCAGATGAAAAATCCTTGTTATTAGATTGCCCGAATTCGACCAGCCTAGGATGCAGGACTCGTGCTCGGAGCAAGTGAGGCTTGCAATTTCCTCTCTTAGGCTGCCCGAATTTTACAAAAATTCAGTTAAATTATCACTTATTTCAAAAGCTTAAGATGAATTTAATTATTTAATTTATATGCAACACTTTTCCTCACTTATGGGACCAGACAACACGTAAAGTATTTTAATTGAAATGAAAATAAACAGTAGGACACTTGGTTCAAACTACAACCTCTGGTGTAATACAAATCTAATTACAATCATATGTTCTAAGAGATCCCAATCCAATTTTTTTTTACCTTTTTTTATTTAATTTTAATTTATATTCTATTTTCAGGATATATACACAAAAGTGCCTCAAAATGGTAGGTGGCCGGAGTTTGCAGTAACTAACCTTGTCGACTTTGATACCGGGGACAATGTTTTGCTCAACGAGAATGTCCACTATCTTCTTACCATCAACGGTGGATTGGTAGAGGGTTTCCTCAAAGAGGATGGAACCGGAGACGAAGTTGCCAAGGCCAGGAACTGTCACAAGCAGGGTCCGGTAAGCTTGGCGGTTAGCTTCAGTGTTCTCTAGCCCAATAGAAGCCAGACGCTTCCCACAGGTAGCGTTAGACTCGTCCATAGCCAAAATCCCACGCCCTGGTGATGCTACGGTTTTCTATTATACCCCACAAAAAACACACATTATTAGCTAAGTTTTTGGGCATGTTTCAAAGCTGCTGCAATGCACAAGTTGTTAAATGAAACTAAAAAGTTTAGTTCTAGTTATGGTGATGAAGACTATTGCTGACTTACTGCAGTCTTGACAAGCTCGTCGGCATAGGAACCGGCCCGGATGGTGAGGGCGGAGGGGGCGGTGGGGTGGCACCGGACGACTGAGACCGAGGGTTGGCGGAGGGTCTGGCCCTTCACCCACTCGGACTTGTCAAGGACGGGAGATGACTTGAGGAGAGATGCCGATGCCATTGCTTGAGCCTGCTGGAGATAGATAGATAGATATAGATAGATGGCTAGCTGCTTAACAAGCACTATAATCTTATCTCCTCTAGCAAGCTCTCTTTGAGCCTCTTTACCACACATGCAACCACTAGTTGTATTTATAATTGTACGTGTATTATCAAAGATGTCCCATTTGAGGCTGTTGTGTGCCAACCTATCATGACTCGCCATGTGGGTGATAACCTGCTGACTTGTCATGCTGCATACGTGGTTGAAATGGATGGTTTTTTTCCCACCTCGAAAAAACATGAAATACAGACTAGGGAAAAAAACTGTGATATTTTTTTTGCTTGTGTTAGAGGTATAGACAAACTTGTCACATTCACCATAAGCAGAATCCCCAATTGGAGTTGTTTGCTGAGATTCCTCTGGGAAAGTAAGTATGAGGCTGTGATTTCTCTTGCTTCGTATTTTAGCTTCTTACTGACTAATGGCCATGGTTTGATTATTTGAATTTGAGGGAGTGATCTTTCTGCCAACGGTTGATAGCATGCCAGGTCAGCTACTTCACGTGATCACTCTTGATTTTCCATGCCACGTAGAACACATTTTATGCATATCATTGGATGGGTCCCCATTACCATGGCCCACGCCATTTGTGTATGCATGGTCTATGTAGAATGCCAATGATATGTGGTTAAGGTTCTCCATATTGTTATGCACACAGGAGGAACCCTAATTTTAGTTTTATGTTTGGTATCTAATTAATACACCAAAAGCTTTAGTGCTGATGAAACACAAAAAAAATTAGGCCTTAGAACATACTTATATTAAGCTTGCTCAATCTAGCATTCATACCTCAAATTAAACCCTATTAGAATCTTTACAATCCCCTACACTTTCATATCAATGTTCACGATGACCTATTCATCAACAACTTTCATTTCAGATATGATAGCCCTTTTTCACTTTTATGGCGGCTTTACTCAGACATCAAGTAGCCTTCCATTGATTGCACCCTCTAAGATGCAAACACATAGACGTTGTGCTTGTTTTGATACCAATGTTAGGTACCTAATCAATACACCAAAAAAGCCTACAGTTTAGGCCCTTAAATCCATCTCATACTAAATTTGCCCAATCTAACACCAGACCTCAAAATGAACACCACCAGGATCATGACATTTTGCAACCATGAAGAATTCATCAGTCTTCAGACATTCAGATAGAATAGCCTCGAGGTTTAACCATCCCCCAACATACACAAACGCAAAAAAACCTTTTTCCCATCAAAAGCTCAGTTTGGTGAACTGTTTAGGCTGGATGCTATCGATATTATAAAATCTGCTAATTGTATTAACACATGGTTGCTTCGATTTACAGGGAAATTCAAATTCCTCATCAAAATCTTGTCGTAACAGCTCCAAACCAAATGTCAGCATCAGCATGTGCGAAGAAAAAAAAAAAAACTGAAGATAATTGTACAATTGTCTACCTAGAATTTTGATTTAAAGACAGATCTGCCATGCCAGCAATTAGATTATCAAGAGGTTCTTCTTCCAAATCTTTCCATGCACTTGAATCATTAGACGTTGATGGTATCGATTCAAAAGAACCTTCTGCAAGGACCTTGTTCAATTGTATATCAAGTTCGTCTTCCTCAGCTGGAATGTCCAAATCCCAGACCCTGAAGATATCTTCAGTCGATGGCTCCATCTCATAAGTTGAAGAACCCAAACCAAGCTTTGATTCAATACCCTTAATCTCTTTCAGGCCCTCCATGTAAGTCGGCAGAAATGGATTTCCCTCAAAAGCCAACGACTGCATACTATTATTCTTCAACTTGATTGGAAAACCATCACCGTCTGTTTTTGCTTCTTCATCAATGAGAACAAGATCATTCTCGGTTCTTCCTTGGAACTGCACATTTTCTTTCTCCTCATTAGAAGGAAGTAGTTCAACATCAGTTCCTTCAGGAAAGCCATCACTTACAGAAGCAGAGGCGTTGAGTGATTCGGGTTGGGAGCTGAAGATTTCTAGTAAGGCATCTTTTAGAGAATCCCAATTATCATTTGAATTTTCAGGATCTTTGACCAGGCAGGAGTCAGCCCAAGCAATGTCTTCGGCAGAAAGGACTTCACTCTGATTAGACTTCATGACACTCAGAATAAGCGAAGAAATGGAGGTTTCCATCTCGCAATCTTCTACATCCATAGCTGCAAATGTTTGGTGAACAATGTCAGAAGGGAATAAAAAAAAGGGTTACTGGTTGCAGAAGTTCATCCAACACATAAGAACTACTTTTGCAGAAGCATAATGTACGAGGATGTCAGCATTCCACTAGGTACATGCAAATTGACGACATAAGTCCAACAAATAAATACAGATTGGCTAACCATGCATGAGGTCTTATCCTGTCAGTTACATTAAATAAATACAATTCAAAAATGTGTATCTCTGTCTTCCATTTCATATGCAAATGTTAACCACAATCTATTTGACCTAGAAACCTATACAATGCAAAAGGATATAACCTACTTGCCACCAATTGCAGAGTGGCAATCTGAACACAGGCGCCAACCATTTCTATCACATGTCAGGATATTGCTCGACATGATATTTAAAACCACCTTCAAGGCGTTAACCAATACACCCATCAATTCAGATAATTCAAACTCCCAAAAAAGGGAACAGAAAGGCAATATGATAGGAATGGAACTCCAATGCTGACAATGAGAAGCAAGACCAACAAACATTAGCATAAGGATACTATGACCACAAACTCAGCCTAGAAATAGAAAAGTTCATCAACTTTTTGGGTTAGGAAAGACTTAACTCCTAACTAGGTTTGAACTATACAGGAGAAAGAACCCCATTGAAACTCAAAAATTCGATCATGATCTTCATTCTAACCCTGTTCAGAAAGAGCTCTTTCATTTCAAGAAAAATGCTTGAACTGTCCAAGCTACTGCAAGAGGATTAGCTCAAGGGAAAGCACTTAGACATAAGGGATGATTGCCCTAGCAAAAACAACAGGATGTCTATGAACTCCTGATGAAATATTCAGTAGGGACAAATATGCTGGGTATCAAACATGATATTTCTATAATGAAGCTTTTTAAATAATGAATATGACATGACACAACATCAATCACTCAACATAACTTCAAGGTAGGAATATTGGTTAGGGAAGATACATTCTTAATTACATTACATGACAACTCACAGTCGTGATTCAAAAGGAAATCGTCCTCTCTACTACTTTCATTAATTTAGAAACAAATGATAAGGTGCCTAATGAATACCAGAATCGTAGAACAATATAGATTTACTTCCTAAGAATAGCTATACGCAGAATCAGAGAGGCTTCTAAAGTAGAGAAAACAAGAATTCCAATGAACAAACAGGGTAAATCAGCATAACAGCAATTTCCCCATCAAGAGCTAATGTCCCAATCTCTATGTAGGCTACTCATCTTTCCAATATAGGATCGAGGCATTACACTATGATCCAAAAACCTATTCGCAAAATTCTAACCATTAATTAAATAGTTTAGATTTTTCCATCTCAACCTACAACTTCAAGAGATACGATGTCTTTAATAAAAATTTAGAATGCAGAAGCAGTTTATGCTGATGTAGCAAAATCTGAACCATATAATCAAAACTCAACCATGGAGTTAGAATCCTAACTCAATCTCAACGAGGCAAACGATCATTTCAAATAATGAAGAACCAAAATTCACTGGGCAACAAAAAAAAAAATAGCTCAGACATGTTTTGGGAACATACAAACGGCTCAAGGGTTTGGTAAACTGAAAATTACAGAATTGAGATTATAGAAGCCGACAAAGCAAGCTTGAGCCTGAACCCTAAACCGTAAGACTCTGCAAGAACGTAATTAATTCGCGAGAAACAGAGGAATTGAAATTCGTAGAGAGGAAATTAGGGCACGAGAAGCGAACCGTGATGAATCGGAAACCGTAGTTTCGCAGATAGGTAAGAACAAACAAACAGCTAAGCGAGTAAAGTACGAGGTCGCATGGAAATCGTTGTCGAAGATTTTGAGAGAAGTGTATATTTTGTTAAGACTTTCCTGAAACCGCTGTCGAATATCAGAGACTATTTTTCGTTTTTTTACTATTTTTCGTTTTTTTTTTTTTTTACTTAATTGTACACCTTTTAATTTTTCCCTCTTTGGATGGAAATAAGTGTTCGAATAGGAATCAGGTAATGAATATTTACCTCACCATGGGATAATATTTAGTTACTTATAGGTAATGAATATTTTTATCATCTTAAAAGGTTAAAAAAAAAAAAAAAAAACTCTCTGTTATAAGTAACTAAATTCAAATGAAATTAAGAGGATTCTGTTCGTTCCTATGGTGAGGTCAGGTTGTATAAAGATAAGGGTATAATTCCAAGAAGTAGCTCAATCAGCTGTGAACCACGTTTTATAAAGCGAATGTCACAAGTTTGAATCCCCTTCCCCCTCCCATATCCTTGCGTGGACATATAAAAAAAAAAAAAAAAGATAAAAGTATAAAACTGTAAAGGTTAACCATAATTTTACCAATTTAATTAAAATGGATTAAACTTTTCAATCATAATTTTCTGATTTTGTATTGAGTTCATGAATTATGTCCAAAATTGTCAATTATTATGTCGTGTATCGGGTTCGAATCATGTCGATGTATTGATATAAAATTATATAAGACAATTATAATCTGACACATTTAATTAAACGAGTTTGACTTTTTATCTTTAATAACTTGCACCATTATGTAGGCAGTAGGCTTTCTTTTCGTTCTTTTTTTTCTTCATCTCCTTGCAAAAAGAGCCATAAGGACAAAAATTAGCTACAAGCATTGAAGAGCTATGACAAATTTAGTAATACGGATTGTCTATTTAGCACCAAACCATTTTCAATAACCCCAATACTAGAAAGTTCCAGTTGCAGATCTAATAATTCATGTTAGGATTTAGGAGGGAGAAGAGAATGAGGAGTAGGGATTAAGGTCAAGAAAACTAAAAAAATTACCCTTAGAAAATAAATTTCTAAAAACATTCGCTCCCATTTATACCCGCTACGGCTAGAAACCCTATATATATATATATATATATATATATAAAGCATGGTATCTCACAATGCTCATAACATTGAGAGCATGGTATCTCTCACAAGGCTCATAACATTGAGATCACATATTCAAATTCCGTCTTTTGGAACATTGGCTCATTAATAAAATGAGATAAAAGTAAGGGAAAAATACAAAATTAGTCCATGTGATTTACTTGATTTACAATTTACTTCATGTGGTATCAAAACGAACTCAAAAGTCCTTGTGGTATGCAAAAAAAAAACAATTTAATCCCTACAGTTAAATTCCATTTATTGACTTAACGGATTCTGTTAGGATCCCATGTCACATCTAATTAAATTATGACATGTGTCATGTTTTATTTATGACTTTTAAAAATCACACTTGGATTTTTCACATCATATTATTATGCCAACTAATATTCCCACCTCAGTGCTTTTTTTTTTTTTTTTTTAATATGTTAAACACATTAGGTAAAATATTTTTAAAAACCATAATTTTACCAAATTATTGATCTGAAAACCTAATTTAGAAGAAAACAAATTCTTCTTCTTCTTCCCTCTTCTTCTTCGTCTCTTTTTCTCTGTCTTCTTCTTCTTCTTTTATAACACAAAAGTATATATAGTTGACATCGGAAAACCAACAAAAACATCAAATTGTTGTTTTGATTAATTCAATTCGTTTGTCTTTTCTTTTTTTGTCGAAATTAGTGAATTCTTTTCAATGGAGTTTGGGTTAGAAAAAATCTTATTTTGAGATTTAATTGTTGTAAATAAAAATTGCTTTAGTTGTCCATAGATAAATTAATTTATAAGAACTCTGTAAACTTTTTGGTAATCAATTATTTTTAATTGTTAAAGATGTTGTGAGAAGTAACAAAGGAAGTGAGAATATATACAAACTATACTGAAATTCTAGAATTAAATTTCTATATCTTATCAGGAGTGTTGGCAAAGAAATTTTTTTTTTTCTCTGTCTCTGTACTGCCATTTTGAATGTTGCCAAGAAAAAGAGGAATTTCAACATAGGAGAAGAGCATAAGAGAGAAATAGAATATAGGAAGAGAGAAAGAAAAAAAAAAAAAAACCTTGATAAGAAAAGAATGGACAAAAAAACCACAACAAGAAAAAAATGGAGGAAAAGAGAAGGAGAAGGAGAAGGAGGAGAAGAAAAAAAGGGAGAAAAAGAAGGAGAAGAAGAAGAAGAAGAAGACAAAGAAAAAGAGATGAAGAAGAAGAATAATTTGTTTTCTTTTGAATTAGGTTTTTAAATCAATAATTTGGTAGAATTAGGGTTTTTAAAAATATTTTACCTAATGTGTTTAACGTTAAAATTAAAAAAGAAAAAAAGAAGAAGAAAAAAAAAAAGCTGAGGTTGGAATATTAGTTGACATAATAATATGACATGAAAAATCAAAGTGTAATTTTTAAAAGTCATAAATAAAACATGACACGTGTCATAATTTAATTTGATGTGACATGGCATGCTAATGGAATCCGTTAAGTCAATTGATGGAATTTAACTGTAATGACTAAATTGTTTTTTTTACATACCGACTTTTGAGTTCATTTTGATACCACAGAGAGTAAATTATAAATCAGGTAAATCACATTGACTAATTTTGTATTTTTCCCTAAAATAAAATAAAAGTATAGTTCCAGCAATTATACCATATTAATAGTCTATTGGTCTCATAAGGCAAAGCACTGTTATATAACTTATATCTTATTTTCCAATCATTGCAAGCAAATCTTAGATATTGGCAAAAAAGAAATTCCGTTGCCGGGACTTGAACCCGGGTCTCTCGGGTGAGAGCCGAGTATCCTGACCAACTAGACTACAACGGAAGTTGGTTGATTGTATATGCATAATATTTATATTCTATAGTACGTATCTCTCATCTACATTCCACACCTCGATGAAATTGTGGAAACTTCATCATAGGGCTGGAACCAGTTACTTTCGTTTTAAAACCTCTAAGAAAATTAAGTAGGATAATTTGGAAAGTATTTCCTATGGATCAAATGTTACTTATTTCAGTGCAATACAAGGAATCTCATGCCCTGCCTCCAAGTTTTCGAGCCAGATTAATCAGTGCCCTTAACCTTAGTTATCTTGATAATCAACAATGTAATGCTGCATCTATGTCACATTTTTTAATTGGGCGTTTTAGGTATGTAGTTTTTAGGATCGAGATTGAGTGCAATTAATTAGCTATTTGTATTGTATGCACAACTAATGTGAGAGAGTAGTTTAAGTAGATAGTAGATCCACTTGGCTTCTCACGTTAATACATGCAATACGAACAACCAAAGTCACCTTATTCAAATCTTAGTTCATCCTAATTTTCATGTGTATCTTAGCCATCACAACATCATGAGTTTGGGATCTGTGCTTTGTGCATGAAATCTGTTCTAGCCCTATCTTTTGTGGGTCACTGCATTCACAAAAGATGCAACTTTTTCAAGAATTGTATTTCAATTAAGAGACACAACACATGTGCAAGGGTTGTCTCTATCCCTTACGATAACAATTTTCTTGTGATAGTAATCCAAGCAACCAATGTAAGAGAGTTTTTACGAAACTTACGTACTTGAGTAAGGGTTTGTTAAGGATTGTGGTTTCAATAAGCACGATCTTAAAAATTATGTTTTTAAATCGTTATTTTTTAAAATCACGAAAACGTTTGGTAAAACATATTAAAAAATGTTTTTTTATCAAATATTTGTTATGCGAAATTTTGATTTTTTTTTTAAATAAGCAGTTAAGCACCCTCTAGCTTGCTTATAAAAATCATATATATTTTTTTTCTTATTTTAAATTATGTGCTTTTTAAATTGTAATGTCAAACGCTTTATATTTTGATATCTTTTAAAAACGCAAATTATTCTTGAAATCGCAACCTCAAACGCTCCTAAGTTTCATGTAGTTTGTCTCTGCTTGGACAAGTAGACACCATACGGTCTCTTTTATATTTAGAGTTCGAATTATTAACGATTAAGAAAGGGTTTTACTGATTTACACTATGGTAGGGTTGTGGTAACGCACTCACCTTTTTAGACAATAACTATGGCTTAAACCGAACATTACACAATGAGTAAGAACACCAATAGAAACGTCCAAGAGAAAAAATTATACTGATTGCCCTTTTCCACCTTTTTAATTAGAAAAGAAATAGAATAAAACAACAACAAATTACTGAAATTCTGAATCCAAATAAAAGTTGGTTGCAGGCTTGCAGCCAGTTATAGTCCAGTCTCTCACTTCTCTGAACTGGCTTCAATGACCCTTGTAGGCTTGTAGACTTCTTGTTGCAACCGCAAGTTCGAAATGGAACCACAGCCACAGGCCAAAGTACAATGCAAAATGAAGTCATGCAAAATGAAAAATGTTTTGTTTTTGTGTTTATTTTACATCCATTTTTATTGAGTTGGCATGTTCCATTTACCACTGATTTTTTTTTTTTTTTTCCATTTTAATTAAGACATGACAAAGCATGCCAACTTAACAGATATATATGCAAGATTGACGTCAGAATGTAAAAAGTATTTCTCTAATACTATTCTTATAAAGAACTGGTTTTGCATTCGATCATTGGTTTTAGATGGTCCATGACCTACCAACAAATGAAATATTTAGCTGAAAATATGAGTAAATTATAGTTAGGATTTTAATTTAGAACCTCTACTCTAATATTATATTTAATCACTATTTATTTTAAAATTTTAAACTTACAAAAAAAAATTTTTCAAAAAAATATTTACTTAGAGTATGTTTGAAATTTTGAGAAATATAGTTTTTAAGTAAAATAAATAAAATAAATAAATAAATGACAAAAACTTCATTTTGAAGCTTCTATCAAAAGTGCATTTTAACCATTTTTAAACTTTTGGACATTTAAAAGCGATTTCAATTTTGTTTACCAAATGGGTACTTTTTCTTTTTCATGAACTTTTTGAGTGTTAAATACAATTCTAGACCCGTTAAACGCACACAAAAATAAACCATTAATATTTTAACAACCCTGTCAATGAGGCAACGACCCAAAAGTGAACTTAATTATGAGGATGAAGAGGGATCTCTCACGAGACCAATTAATAAGGTTGGTGGCAAACAGAGGCAGTAGCTGCCTCTTTAGTGCCACTTAAGTTGGGTAGCCTGGTAGGTAACAAGCATGATGTATGTTCAACCACATCCATAAGAGTCCTCCACCAAAAATCTTGCAGAGCTTTGAGTAGGTGTAATATCTTTCTCAACCATTTGGTTGTAAACAGTACATAAACATCACAACAAACCAACACCAAAAAAAAAAGAAAAAAAGGACAACACAAAGAAAGTGATAGCATTATATGGAGGGTTTGGGGTCATTAATAGGAACAACAATGATAGGGAGGAATGAATGAAAAGATAGAAATGCTTTCATTTTCACCGGTAAAAGCGGTTTGTCTAGTGAGATTATGAGCATATGATCGTACCAAAAATAGTACTCGCCAATTGCACGAGTCGATCGTAGTAATGTGGCTGTGCAAGTGCGAGTGTCGAACCCACAGAGAATCGTGTTTGTCGAAAATCAACTTTAAAGTGCTTAAACTAATAAAATCTTAACCTAGTTCCATCATCGAGCAGGTGGCGTGCATAAAATTAAACTAAACTAAATGCAATAAAATAAAGCAGAAAATTAAACTAAGTTAAAAAACATTAAAATAAAGAAATAAAACGACTACAGTCCCTAATCCACTTCACAATTAATTAATCAATATATAAACATGCTTAGCTCATATTTATTAGCTTATGCTACAAGGCATACTTTGAGCGTTAACGCATTGTTTATATTTTAAATCTATCGATAAGCGCATATGTATATCCTATTGTTGCTACACAATCTTGTCGGACTAACGAGGCAAACATCGTTACAAGAGGTCACAACGGATAATGGTCCAAGAGAATATCCGATGTATCTCCCTTTTTACGTTAGTCGACGTTTCGATTGGCAAACAACAATCAATACACTTTTGTCACTAAAATGCATTGAAACGAATAGACATAAATTAAATGACAGAATAATACAAACTAAACATATATATATAAACAAATTAAAGCGAAGGGAAAAAGAGACTAATTAAAAGTAAAATTAAACATAAATTAAATAAACGACAATTTAGGAGGGATTTACTGAAAAGCAGAGGGCTTGGGCCCTAGAGGCACCTCCCAAAACGTGCTTCACAATGAATACACGAGGTCCTATTTATAGGTCGGCCGGACAATTTGGTGCGTTGACGCACTACTGCGTTCAACTTACATTTGTGGTCGACGCAGCTACAGCGTTCGACCTCAAATAATCTTTTCGCTAGGTGACATGGAGGTGCGTTAAATCAGAGCACTGCGTTGACGCATATAACCTTAGGGCGCCTGCCGCGTCGCGTATCTGTGCTTGCGTGCACCGTGCTTGCATGGAGTCTTCTGCGTCGTGGGTGATCTGTGCGCTGCGTCTGGCGTGTGATCGGTGATATGCGTCACGGCGGTGGTGTCTTGTGGCGTCAGTAATCGTCGAACGCACAAGTGCGATCGAAACGCACTTTGGCGACTTCTTCTCTTTAAGTCCTTTCTTGCCCTTACTAACCATGATTCAACACAATGTCCTGCACAACACAAAATACTAAAAACACTACAAATGATTAAATATTAACAATGCTAAAGGTCTAATAAATATAAATTAAGGGATCTAAATCAGCACTTTTAGGCACCGATCAGCATACCAGATTATACTGTACTAAATTAAGTAAATTTTATGAAATGACATTTTTGTTTGGACAAACTTTTCTTTAGACCTTTGAATTATCACGTGTTTTAAAAAATCCTTATAAATCTAAAAAACTCTCAATTTAATTTCCTAAATTTTCAATTTGAGTCAATTGACCCCTTATCAAATTTAGTTGTCAAATTCTAATGACAATATATAAAAAGACTAAAATACCCATCAATTTTATATATATATATATTTAAAAAAAAATTAAGGATAAATTTGAAATTTTATAAAAAAGTCAGGAGTATAAACGTCATTGTATCACTTTTAACGTTTAAAATCTGACGAAGAGGGGTCAATTGATTAAAATTGAAAGTTCAAGAGTGTAAATTGAGAGTTTTTAATTTTGATGGGATTTTCTCAAAACACGTGATAGTTCAGAGTTTAAAATAAAGTTTTCTTTTTTTGTTTAAATCTTAGGACATGATGGATGGGAAGAAAGAAATTTTTTTTTTTTTTTAACATGTAGAAATAAGCTTTTTCTCATTATCCTTGTAGAAAAAGTCACAACAAGATTTTGTGACTCCAAAATCCTCTAACTCAAGAATCAAGAAGATAAGCAAACAAGAATAGAAAAAGAAAAGAAAAGAAAAGCAGACTACTTAAATAAGCCTCTTCCCTCTTTGCTTTGCTCAAGACGAGAGGCATCTTTTCCCTATTCTCAAATGATGAGTCATGAATTTGTGTATTTGTGTCAACTAGGGTTGGGTTAGCAACAAGGTATGCTAGTACCCCGACTAACGGTGCATTAATGTAGGTCGTTGGCTCTGATTTCTTATAATCGACTCGATTATCATCATAGACGTCATCTTCCCCCGGTCCTCCCACCACGGCCCCAACAAGGACATTAAGGTTAGGATTTGTTGAATTGAAGTAGATAGAACCCTCCTTGCACCCAATGAATTGAGGATGGTCTTTGATGGACGGCATCGACGAGCCACGATGGTGAATACGTTGCGGGTAGTAATCACTATACCCGACCATATACGATATACCCTTAGGGTTATCGCCTAGAATGTAATCAACTTGGCGTTTCGCGAGCTGGCGAAGCGTGGTTGGACTTACATATATGTTCCCACAGTTGATAGCTTGAGACGTTCGAGTTAGGTAGTTGGCATAGACTAGTGAAAGGAACGCAATTGATGTTGCATGCTGCAAGTTGCTGCCTCCGGGCTTGTATATGAGTCCACCGTTTGTGTACTCTATGTGCGAGGCTGATGATTCGGGTATCAGCGCGCACATGAAGTTGTCAGCCGATGCTTTGTACGATTGGAGGGAGTACATATTTCCTTCTAGGACTTCCTACAAACACCATCCAGTCAATATAAATGTTAATGCAACCTGTGATTTTAAACAAAATTGGGGAAAGTGTATCGATTGATAGTACGTTTAAAAAAAAAATTGTGGTTTAAAAATATAAAAAATTAGTGTTTTAAAATCATAGACAATGCGATGCATTGTTTAAAATATGATATTTTAAAGGCTAAATTATGATTTTAAAAGTCAAATCACGATTTTACCAAATGTTTAATTACATTTTTAAAAAGCGTAAATTTTTCAATCACAAATGCAAACCGACATTTAATAAACTAATTAATCAATTAAATGAAACTTTTATGGTATCAAAATAAAAGTCATGCATGCGTACAAATCCTAACTTTACAGTTTCCTATTTTTTTGAGGATTTAGACAATTGACCACCTTCAAACTTAGGGTGTATTTGATATTGCGACTTTATAAGAATAATTTGCGTTTTTATAAGAATCGCAAAATGTAATGCATTTGGCATTCGGATTTAAAAAACACTTAATTTAAAATAGAAAAAAAAAATTATGATTTCTATGAGCAAGCTAGGGAGATGCTTATTTGAAAAAAATGTGAATTTAAATCAAAATCACAATTTCCCATAACAAATATTTGTTAAAGAAATATTTTTTAATATGTTTTACCAAACGCTTTTGCGATTTCAAAAACGCAATTTTTAAAAACGTAATTTTTAAAATTGTAGTTATTGAAATCACAATCCCAAACGAACCCTTAGTTTCAAAGCAGTGATTCTTTTAAGTTTCAGCTGTTCGATTAGAAGGTTTAACAATTTAAATTTATTTAATTAAATTGGTCTAACCTTAGAGACTAAAACGTTAAGGCCAGCGTGTTTGTTGTCCCACCCAAACTCATTGACGTTCTCATCGGCGCCGAGGGTTTGGCCGTTGCTTTGTATGTAATTGAGGTAAGTTTCTTCGTTAGTAGCTCTCCTTAGCCATGCTGCTCCCCATAGCAGCTCATCCTGTCCAACCCCATCAAAATTAACAACTTTATTAATAAAAATAAATAAATAATATTTAAATTACACAGTTTTTACTATAATCTCCTTACAACTTGATGCAGCAGATTAATTAGTTGTCGTTATTACGTTAATCACAATCAAATTTAGCAACGAGGACCGCTTAGGAAAGCGTTGTTGTTTGGTTAAGTACCTGATAACCATCAAAATCGCAATAAAATGGGCAGGCACCATATTTAATGTTAGAATTATCGCTGTAAGCTCCTCTATAACTATCTGCGAATTGGAAAGCACTGACGGCATTTCGTAACAACGTATCGGAATATCCCGAGTCCGATGACCGGAATACTATTGATGAAGCTGCTAGAGCGGCTGCGGTCTCTCCAGCAACATCGGATGCCGGATTCGGTGCATCCACGGCGTAAACTGTCCTGGCTGTGTCCATATCTTCCGGTCTTTCCCAACAATTATGGTCTATGTTTGGATCCCCCACCTACAAAAAAATAATGATTTAATTATTATCAACACACAATAATAATAATTTAATTTAATCGGTTGGAACGTTCACGGGCATCCATATGTCGTTATGAGGCCAATTTATGTCTTATCTATACGAAGCAATAATGTTTTTAGCTTTGATGGCGACGATTTCTAAGAAGAAACAACATGGTCCACTCTTACATGATTAACGTACGAAAGGACCCAAAGGTGGAAAATTGGTGCAGAATTCGATTAACGAATTTAAGTTGCTCAATAAATAATTTGTTAAAGTTTTTTTCCAATCTGGTGGAAAGAAATTCCTATATATATATATATATATATTTTCCTTAAAACGTGAATTATATTTTTAATAATTTAATAAACCGAATTAATAAAAAATGTTAAAAAAATAAAATGTGTTAGAATGGATAAATAGAGCGACTAGAGGCACACGCTCCATGAGTGGATGCTACAGCGGCTTGTTACGGATCTGAAGTTTTAGTAATTTTTGTCTAAATTATTTTTGTTGCATGAATTAGGATCTAGAGAATATACAGCTAGTTTTTTTTTTTTTCATAAAATGGTGTATGTAAGTTACATGGCCATTCACCATAAATTTTTTTTGACCGTACAGAAGAAGGACAGAAGGAGAAAAATGTCACATTTTGATGGGTAAATATTATGACCATTCACCATAAATTTCTTTTGACCGTCGGAAGAAAGAAAAATGTCACAAGATTGTATTTTGATGGATAAATATTATAATTGGTAGTTAATAAATATATATATAATATTATTTCTAACCTCTAGATTCCCTGGAAAATGTCAAATATCGGACGACCACTGTTTTTCTAACGGATTAGTTCAACCGCCCCCCACCCAAACATTTAATTTACAAACCCACCACTGTCATAATTGAGTTACCTGAACAAAAATCCGGTTCGGCTGAGAAACGGTCTTGAGCAAATAGTCCGTGGCCCAACGGATCGCCACCAAAGCGTTCCTGAGATCGTTGGGCGGCATGGAATCGCCGAACTCCATCACGCTCCAGGCCAGCATGGTGGTCGTGAAGGCCATCGGGAAGCCGAACTTGACGTTGTCCCCGGCGTCGTAGTACCCGCCGCTCAAGTCAGTGTTGTACATCCAACCGTCGCTGAGTCCGGAATTTGCGCGCCAAGTGATTCTCTGGTCCTGCGGCAAGAAACCCGAGCGCTGGCCCTCGTAGAATAAGATTGCCTTCGATAATGCGTCTTGATAGTCATGGGTGCCGCTCGAGGCAGAGCCAACGAAGAGGAGGAGAAGAGAAAGGAGGAGATGATGAGCCAAGGAGATGGTCATTTCTTGGACGTGCGCCGGCGGAGGCTTTGCCGTGCGGTTGGTTTTATTTGCTACTGCTACGGTGCTACCTACGTGATGGGCGTCACGAGGTGGCCGGTGGGGGATCGGCGATCGAATAGCTTTAGAAGCGCCGACAGGGAGTGATGTGTGAGTGAAGAGCTCACATGCAAAACCACGAAGGCTTGCGCCGGCCTAAGTACTTGTACATGAGCGACAAGGAGCTTTTCAGTGGGGTCCATTTTTTTTATTTAAATGTGGGGTCCAATATTTTAGCCCATTGGACAAGTGGGAGTATGCTGTGCAAATTGTTTGCAATCTACTACGTGCTTGTGAGGGAAGGTTGACAACACTCTCTTGATCATGTTTGGCATCACAATTGAATTGAGTAGAGAAAATAACTTCTTATAGGTTGATTGAAATTATGGCGGACAATTTTTACTTAACATAAAATTAAATGATTATGGTTAATCAAGGAGTTGGACTCTTTTAAATTGATCGAATTAGGATTGACATATATAGTCTTATACCCATCATTCGATACAATCCGAATCCAACACACGGCATAATAACTTTTTAACTTAACTTAGGAACTCAATTCAATACAAAATTAGATGATTATGGTTTAAGGGTTTTACCTATTTAATTAAATGGATTTGACGATAATTGACCTATATAGTCGTATATCCATGCCTTGACACAATTCAAATACCCCTAATTGAAAATACCATATCAACATTATAAAATAATGAGAAATGTACATTTGGTTTTCATCTTTTGTGTATCTCTTATTCATCTCCATATAAGAGACAAGATAAATTTACAATTAAATATTTAAAACCCAAACACCAATATAATGATAAATTATAAACAAAAAATAAATACATAACACTTTTTAAAATAATTTTAAAATAAAAATATAATTTTTAGCATTATTCATATGTTTTACTTCTGGTCCAACAAATGTAGCCTTGAGTACATGATTTGCATGCTGTACACGCTTCTTAATGGAGAGTGGGGGGTTGGAGCTTTCTATAAAGTGCTTTGGGACTCTACACTATACAGTCAGTGGATTCCAAATTATTTAGAGGGACGAGGATAAAGAACCAAAAATATTCTTATCTCTCTGCCGAAGCAAGATGAAGGGGCGGTGTATTTTGGCTTTTCAGAAAACAATTGCATTTTCCTATATGAATTATATAATTTGCATAACGAAGATGAATGGAGTCGAGGAAAAAACTCATCATTGTGGAATTGGGTTCTTTATCTTTAACCTCAAACATGTCTTTAACCACAGGCAAATCAAGAGCTCTTCTATGGAAATTATTGTTATTTAATCATGCTCAAAAAGCAGGTGACAATTACTTATTGGGTTCGGTTTGTATTGAGACGTTGATATAATACTATATAGGTCAACCTTCATCCCGATCTATTTAATTAAATATGTACAACCCATCAATGACAACCTCATTAATTTATTTTTAGGTTCGTATGGAGTTTACGAGTAGTGTAAAAAACTGAGAGCCCTTATGTCATACGTTAAGTAATTGGGTCGTGCGTGTCGAAACATGTACACAAAAATTATAAAGATCAATTATAACTGAACTCATTTAATTAAACGGGTTAGATCATTAAGCTTAACTTGCTAATTTTGTGTTAGATTTGCATCATGTTCGCGAATCATAGCAACATTAATAGCCCCACTTAAAATAATACAGCTTAATTTCTTTAAGTTATTACATAACCTATGTTTGTTCTTTGAAAGAGGAAAAGTGAAGGAAGAAGAAGCAAAGAGTATTTTGATAGCCTGATTAAATTATGAAAATGCTACACACACTCTCGCAGCCGCTCTCTTAAACCCTTAAATGGCATATTAGATTATGAACATGCGATAGAATTGAATCCTAGTATAAATGAGGGACATGTTTGTTATTAAACCTACTCAAACTCAAACTCCTAAAGATAATGTAAGGATGATAGGCATCAAGAATACTTATGATAGGACTCTAGTACTATCCTATCGTATTTAAATTTATATTGTATTATAGAGTTTAAAGTAGTATTAACTTGTAACTTTTTTTTTTATTCTAATGGAATAACTATTCCATTATAGAGGTCTATTCTACAAACCAAACGGCCATTGGATAAATACTATTCAGCATTTTTAAGTGTCTATTTCTTAATAATTTTTTATTCTTTTGTATTTTATTTTTAAAATAAGTGATCAAAGCGAATATGCAACACAGATAAAATTAAGCACTAAAAGATAAACACTTAAAGAAAAACTGTGATAACTTGCAACTCCGCAGCCCTAAAACTGCCAATCATATAACTCATCTCTAGCTGCATGGAGAGTGGATACTATCAACAAGTTGCTTTTGCAAGTTGTAACCTAATGT
The DNA here is from genome assembly GCA_013348765.1 of Carpinus viminea. Classification (NCBI taxonomy): domain Eukaryota; kingdom Viridiplantae; phylum Streptophyta; class Magnoliopsida; order Fagales; family Betulaceae; genus Carpinus; species Carpinus viminea. The sequence continues at coordinate 10,425,100 of CP054669.1, read as the reverse complement.
TGGTCCAACTTAACGGGTGATGCTTCCTTTTCTTTTTATATATATATATATATTCTTTTTCTTTTTTATCAGGAGAGAAAATTAACATATTTTCAAAACATATGATTATGATATGCATTTTTAATTGAGCGTTTAATTTTCACGTGTTCTAAGAACACTTATGAGAATTAGATAAATTTTTTTAACAAAATAATAATAATAATAATTAACAACTCAAAATACAAATTATTCAAAACTTTTATCATATCCTGAATGAATGTTGATAATTAGGATGATATTTGGATGAGTAAACTCTTAACTAGTGGCAGGAAATATTTAATTGGAAGAAACTTTGTCAAAGTTGGGTCGTGGGTGGGGGATAAAGTTTTCTTCAAAACTGGTTCCTTCAACTAATTTGTAAAAGTGACATGTATCCCTTGAACATGTGAGATGCACATGTTTTTTTAATAATAGGGACAAAGTTGAAATAAATAATATTAAAAACTTATGTGTATCTCACATATTATTAAAAAAATGAAACACATGTCACTTTTATATATTAGATTGGAGGAATCTCCTCCAACCCAGTTTAAATGAAAAATCTATCCGGTGGGTGGGTGACTTTGCCATGTTATGCATTTTAGATAACATTAAAAGCATATTTGAGATTGTGTTTAAAAACTATAACTTTTAATTTTAAAAATCTTTTTGGCAAAAGTTTCATTTTTAAACTTTTTCAAAAGTATGTTTTGACTAATTTGGCTTTTTGAATATTTAAAAAGGGGTTTGCTAGGGGTTCTCCCCATAGTGTTCTCCTGGCGTTCTCCCAGTCTTATGTAGAACATGATTTAAGAAAAAATAAAATTGTAATACCATTTTTTTGCTAACTGATTAATTTTTATTAATTAATATTTAAGTTCTAATGTTTTAAAACTTGTTTTTGGATTCAAAACTAAAACCTAAAAGTGAAAGGTTAACCCTTTAGGGATGGTATCACCCAAATGAATTTGATCATCCTAAATTTGATGCTAATGCCTCAATTTTGGTGTTAATGCCTCACAAATTTGGTATTAATGCCTCAAATTTGATGCTAACCTAAAAAACGATGGTAGATGCCACTACAATTTTATTTTTTCTTAAATAATGTTTTATGTGTAATGAGAACACCAGAGAACCTACGAGAACCCCAGATTTTCCATTTAAAAACGCTTTCAATTCTTTTTTACCAAAATGATACTTTTTTCTTCAAAGATTTTTTGAATATTAAATACACTTTTAAACCACTCAAACGTACACCCAAACAAATTAGGGATGTTCAATATTACCTTATTGGTTATTATTAGTTTTAATAATATAGGTGGTTATCGGTTATTTTATAACCAACGGTTAGCGGTTATTTAATCCAATAACCGCTCGGTTATGACCTTCTTTTTTTTTTAATGAGCTTTTGGGCTTTTTAAGTGTTTTAGGCATTTAATTTACTATTTTTTGGTCTTATTGTAAGGGTTTCAAGCCAAACTGTTCCAAAAGATATGAATATATATATATATATATATATATTTATATATATGGCCAAATAAATTCTAGCCCAAAAACATGGCTAAAAAAACATATTCCAAATCCATTAATCCAAATTTAAATGAAAAAATTAAAAAGACAAATCTCAAATCCATATATTTAACACCAAAACGGCGTCATTTTGGATGTTTTATTTAATAGTTTATTAATGGATTTGCTAGGGATTCTCCCCGTAGTGTTCTCCTGGCATTCTCCTAGTCGTACGTAGAACATGATTTAAGAAAAAATAAAATTGCAGTACCATTTTTTTGCCAATAGATTAATTTTTATGAGTTAATAGTTAGATTTTAATGCTTTAAAACTTGTTCTTAGATTCAAAACTAAAACTTAAGGATGGAAGGTTAACCTTTTAGGGATGGTATCATCCAAAATGGATTTGATCATCCTAATTTTGGTGTTAATGCCTCAAATTTGGTGCTAATGCCTAAAAAAAAGGTAGTGGAGGCCACTACAATTTTATTTTTTTTTAAATCATGTTTTACGTAAGACCTATAACGCCAGAAAAATATAAAAGCCTCAAACTACCTTATGATTTATCCCTCTAAAGTTTCAAAAGTGATAAAAAAGCCCCCCAAAATACCGAAAAGTTGCATTTTGGCCACTTCGTTAGTTGTTACCGTCAAAGTGGATGGAAAAATCAAAACAACGTCATTTTGGAGATGGTAAGTTACTAAAATATCCTTTTGAAAAGAAAAAAAAAAATCAATTTTAAGCTTTGCCCTCCAAAACGACGTCGTTTTGAGGGGAAGAAAGAAAAGAAAAGAAAAAAAAATCTATAGTTAGGGGTGGCTCACTGGCCACCCCATGGCCTATGGGGTGGCTGTAGCCACCCCAATAGGCTTGAATTAAAGCCATCCATCAACAGCTCCAAGCTCGCATGGAGTCCCAACACAATACCCACCTCGACCTTTTGGCTTCTCCAAGCCGTCGTGCCCAACATCGTGTCCTCTATTGATCTCTCTCTGAAGGTCGTCTCCACATTCAACCACAAACCCTTCATTCCCATGCTCGCTCTCCTGAAGCCCAACCCCATCCTTATCAAACCCAGCACCAAACCAGCCTTGCCCACCCACACCGATGACCCATAACCAGTTCAGGCTCACGAGCCAGAGACCGAGCTGATGAGTCCCATGTCAGTGGTACGGTCGATGGTGGTTGTTTGTCTCATGGGTCGGGTCCCGTTCGCGCCGTTCGACTCGTTGATGATGTTGAGGAAGCTGGAGAACGATCAGAACACGATGCCGGCGGAGAGGGCTGCATTGGGAAGAAGACGGCTGCGTGGGGTTTGGGCTTCTTCCCGGGGTCTAGGGATTTTTTTTTTTAATTCCTAACACTTACCAAAACGGTGCCGTTTTGCTTGCTTTTTTTTAATATAATTTTTTTTTTCAAAAGGGCATTTTAGCAACTTACTATCTCCAAAACGACATAGTTTTGATTTTTTAATCAATTTTGACGGTAACAACTAACGAAGTGGCCAAAATGCAACTTCTTGGTAGTTTGGGGGCTACTTTTATCACTTTTGGAACTTCATGAGGCTAAATCATAAACGGTTGGTAGTTTGGGAAGCTTTTTATTTATTTATTTATATTTTTCTCTTATTAATATCAATATTTAATATATCTATTTATATTATTGTATATAAATAAATACGATTATCAGTTATAACCGCCTTTTCCTACCTCTAAAATTGTTAACTGACTAAGCGATTTTTAATAGCCGATTTCAAATTGATTATCGGTTATCGGTTTGCAATTATAATCGGTTATCGGTTGGCAAATTGGTTATAACCAACCCGCTTGAATACCCCTAAATAAATCTCATCCAATTTAATTTAGGATGGGCTTTCCCCTTATTGTGGACAGAGGATGGTGTTCGTTCAAATAGGGCCAGATTTTGTTGTCAAGCTCTATATGGACTTGTATAAATTAACTCAATCTCTCGCCCACCAAACTAGGCATGTGAGGGATAAAGCAACCTCCGGTCGAAAACCCAATAATAGCGGATAGAGATTTTTAGTAATTTTGTTGTTTGAATTTTTAATTTTAGGTAGTAAATGAAAGGTTTTCATAAAGCTCATTTGTTCATGTCAAAAAAAAAAATAATAATAATAATAAAGCTCATTTGTTTCAACATATTTCAAGTAGTCCGCCACCTGTTAAGGTAGGTAGGTCCCATATAAACTCATATTTTATGTCTGAATAACTAGTCATCCAAGGAAAAAATTAGTGGGATTCCCAATCTAATAATGGCTATGATATACTAGTGAAAGTTGTGGGTATGACTTGCACATTTACTATTAAAACAAAAATTCAGACAACTTTAAGACATAAGCCTATGAAGATGGTAAGATCAATATCCTTTACCATTTCGAAGATATTCTATTTATTCAATTGCTCAAATCTTAGCTACCATTTTAAACGTGTGTAAAATTTTGTAAGTATTAAGGTAGAGAATTGATGGATTGATAAAAAAAAAAAATCATCAATATTGATATGGTGATATGACAAGATTTCAATTATTTATTTTAAAAAATATTATGGTTTAAGAAATTATATACAAATATACAAGATAAAATTCTATTTCAGTTCAATAAAATTTGTTAAATTTAATTTATTAAATTGACATCTACCTTTAAATTACATGAATCATTTTAAAAATGTATGTGATAGTTACATACTCTAAGAATATTTGTTTGGCTTAGCAATTTTTTTTCTTCAATTTTTACTAAATATTAACATTTTTCTATTTTATCTACATACTTTTCTAAAACACTTATATCTCACTCTCTATCTCTCTATTTTAATTATCCACTTTCTTTCTTTCTTCTTCTTTTTTTTTTTCTTGAAAATACGAAACTTCTATTAATGAGATTTCACGAGCATCAAGCTCATACAACATAGAGCATAAAGCTTTGAAAATCATAGCCAAAGTTATGTCGGTTACAAAATCATAAAAATGACTTCAATTTTCCGTTAACCCATGTATAAATGCATTTAAAGAGCAGATTTACTTTTGTGCAAACTAAATTTATGATATGGGTAACTCAAATACAAAAACAAAAATAAAAACAAACTAAAAAACCCAGCCGTGGGAGATAAGCCCCTCACCTATCTACTCTATCATCAATCCGAATGACATGATAACAACTTCATCCTCAACCCGAAGGCTAAGATTAAAAAAATTAAAAAAAAATCGTTATTTTATTTTATTTTTTTTTATTGAGAGAAGATAATTATAGAATATAAAAAATAATTTTTTAAATTAGCCGAATGGAGACATTTTTTTTCTTCCAATTTTTATTATATAGTTTGTCTAAATAACCTTGGACTTAGGAACGTACAGAATCCTAATTTAGGCAATCTCGATCTCGGCCCAAAAACGTATCATAAAAGCCCAGGTCAACTTTTATAGAAGCACTCTGGACGAAATTTCTTACACCGTTTAGCGGTTAATCTCTTCGCTCCCCCAAATCGCACCGTCAAAGATTCGCGCTGGTACAGTTTCTTCATCCGCAGCTCTCGAAGCCACAGCACCACCTGGACCCGTACTGAGCCATAGCATCAGGTTCGCCCCCCTTTTCTCTCTCTCTGATGCGCGAGAGTTTTAGGGTTCGGGCTAATTGTTCCCTTTTGTATGTTTTCGCATGTACATGTACTTGGTTTGTGTGTATGGATTTTGATGGTTGGTTTGTGATTGTTTCCTGTTCTTCCCTTTTGTTTTAGAGTTCATATTTTGCGCTATTTTTTGTTTTTTTGGCTGAGGCTAGGTTGTGAGTTGTGACGGTAACACGGCGAAGATTTTTGTTGTTGTGAGGCTTAATTTTGAAAAATAAAGAGATGGAAAAGAGTTTTTGATTTCTGTGTGAGCAAGGCGGATGATTCTGGAAGTATCAGACTGATGGGAAGTGTTTCTGATTGCTGTGGAAGAGAACGCTTAAAGAATGAGAAGGGGTTGATTCTTGGTGGTGGTGACGAGTGTGTTGAAAGAGGGATTTACTCTTTGGAACACCGAAGAGAGAAAAAGGGAGATTGTGGGGATTTTCTTATATTATTAATTAGAGCAGAATGGGCAATTTAGTTTCACGCGTAAGTATATAATTGATTTTCTATATAATCAAAGGTTTTGCGAGTTCTTCTTGGGAACTGAATGTTCATTGGTTGTATATGTTTTTATTGATGAATTTATAGTCATTAAAAGCTTAAGCGTATGGTAAATTGCATTGGGCTTTTGAGTGTAACATTTGTATATGCATGGGGAAATTTTTGGCATGACATCCGACCTCCACGAAAAAATGCGGGAATGATGTAGTGCTGCCTTAATGTTCCATCTGGTTCCTATATTTGGATGGGGCACAGAGAGAGATTAGATTGGAGACAGATACTCTCTTTTCTAATGGGCCATTTCAGCAATGTAGTACCTAGCCACCGTGGGAACATCTTGTTCTCCCTTTGTATCTCCTATATTGAAAATGCTCCTTTGGAAATTATCTGAATTATCTACTGATGTTTTCCTATCATCTTGGGCTAATCTTGCGGCCATACCTACAGTTGAATATTTTTCTCCCTCTTGTAAGATGAGGAATTTGTCCCACTCTGTTCCTCTCTTTCTTCTCTTCTCAAATGCTTTAGGCTACTATCTAAAGAACATCACCATGGGGTTAAGATAATTTCAAAAGAAGTTGGAGTCTGGATCCAGTTTATGTATATTTATATAGGCTTGGTGTCAAATTGGGAATGTTGGCCGTGTTGCAAGGGATGCTTGAATTTCTAATGAAGGATATGGTTGAGGAGTTGCATTATCAATATCTGGGTGCCGAGTTAAGTAATATTTAGTTGCTATGAGATGGTTGCTTGTTGAAAATTTTATGTTCTTTGCTGTCGGGGTTTGGTGTTTTCTGTTTTGAAGGGTAAAGGAAGGGGTTTGGTTTGGACTCATGGATGTGATATTGGGTATGTGGTTGTAATGTGGACAGGGAGGAGGCAGCAGCTGTGTAGTGTAGTGGTGGTGGTATTTCTGCAGATCAGTGGTGGTAGGTATTTGAAGTATAAATTTGAAAATGAGTTCGGACAGCATGAGCAGAAGCAGGAGCAGGAGCAGGAGTCCATTGGATCGTAAGATCCGTTCTGATCGCTTTTCCTATCGTGATGCACCTAACAGGAGAGATTCACGTCGGGGTTTCAGGTTTTCTGACTTTGACCATTTATATGTTTTCTCTTTTTCAACATAATATGTGGGCTAGGGGGGGTAAAAGTAAACTCTTAAGCTTTACTAGAGATAGTCCCCAATTGTAATTATCATCATATTTGTGTTGAGTAAGGCTTATACTTTAATTTTTTCTTGAGAACCTTGTTCATATTAGATGATTTTGTGTCTGGATGATTATGTGCCTTTTGCTTTGGCTTTTTAACTGCTGTTCGGACAAAAAAAAAATGTGATTTTCAAAGAGCAGTGTTAATCCTACTTAGAGATATCAATTCACGTGGTCAGATGAAGGTCATGTATGCTGTAGAAATTCTTTTGCTCCCCACATTGTGCTCCATAAAAAATGGGTTTTATTGTTACATTGTATATGTTAAGTTCATGCTGAACTCCTAGAAACTGTATTACACTGCTTAGGAATCTTTACAGAGTTGCCGCATGCGAGCAATATGGTTTTATATTTTAATGCAGGTTCTCTGCATATTTGATGTAATTGTATATTTGGTTCTTCTTATCTTGACAATAACTTGCATAGGATATTAAGCCATTTTTTCTGGTGTTGTTTGTGGTGTTTTTGTTGGATCAATATCAATTTTGAGGGACAAGTATATGGATTGCTTTTGTTTTCTATAGGCTCTATTTTAAAAAATTCCTGGCATGTCTGAAACTGATATACTTTTTGTGCTCTCTCTCTCTCTGTCTCTCTGAACACACCAGAAACTCAGTAATATATTGGTTTGTTTTACTGAATATCTGTTAACTTATCTGTGATCTGATACTCTCACATTCCTTTTTTCTATAGTAGAACTTGACATGCCATTATTTTTTGCTCAATGGCTACTGTATGTGGTTTTTTTTTTTCAGCCGAGATGACCTTTGTAAGAATTGCAAACGTCCAGGTCATTACGCTAGAGAATGTCCCAATGTTGCAATTTGTCACAATTGCGGGCTGCCCGGGTCAGTAAACTGATATTTTGCTTTCTAATGAAAATATATGTTCATTGAAGTTAAAGCTTTCTACTTAATGATATTACTTGCTTTATGTTCCCACTTAGTTGTTCAAGACGTTAGGAGACTATATATCATTGGAAAATAGTAGTTTATGCTTTTAGGCTAACTTACATCCTGATTTCTTGTAAATTTGAGCCTCTCTTTCTGTTACTGCATCAAACACTTCGACCTTCCCCTCTGCCTTAACCATTGTTTTACAGCTGTTAATGTCTACACAACTACCTAAAAGGCTTAAACTACAATTTCACATTACCAAAAGCAGTAACAGCAAACAGAAATTGCTGTACTCACACTGCATTTGAGGTACTACTGCTACGCTCAAAATTACCAACTTCTTTGCTACCTGTATTAGCACATCATCTATTCTATCTTCACTTCCTCTTTCTTCACCCTTAAACCACTGTCACTGCCTAAACCAGTGACTCAATCAATTTGTAACACAAAGGTTGTGCTGCCTTCAACATGACACCATTGCCACTGCTATCTTCATCCGCCCCAACACAATATTGCCTCTGCTACCTTGTCTCCACCTCTGTTCCGCTTAAGTATTACCTCTGCATCTGGCTTCTTATTGTATCTGTCTTCATCAGCTTAATAAAAAATGCCTCAGCCTTTGGAGTTTGGGCCAACACCACTTTTGTCGATAGCAACCAACACTACTACCTCCATTGTGTATCTTACTTTTGTGGCTACTGCACCACTAGTGTCTCAAGAGAAAGAGGGGGTGGTTCCTAGACTGAAGACAAGGCTGCAGTATATCATAAAAAGCTAGTATTCTTTTGGCTTTTCTAATTGCTGCAACAATGGGATACCAAGGTTCAATAGGCTTAAATGTGCCTTAAATGAGACCAGTATCTGTGCAAAATTTTATGACCTTCTAAGGAGTTGGATGTTCAAGAAGATTTTGGACATGTTAAGACCTTTTCAGTATTTCTAGCAAAAGGAGACATTTTTCATTTCACACCAGTAATAATTCTTTAGCTTTCTTATTATGGGAATGTAATTTGCTTCGTTCAATGGTATTGCTCTCCCTCTTAAGTTTTATTTCTTCAATGAGACCATGTCAATTCTGAAATATTCTTGTCAGTACAGGCACATTGCTTCAGAATGCACCACAAAATCGCTGTGCTGGAACTGTCGAGAACCTGGTCACATGGCCAGTAGCTGTCCTAATGAGGGCATCTGCCACACTTGTGGTAAGGCTGGACATCGGGCTAAAGAGTGTACGGCTCCCGCACTACCACCTGGGGACTTGAGGCTGTGCAACAACTGCTATAAGCAGGGACATATTGCAGTTGACTGTACAAATGAAAAGGCATGTAACAATTGTAGGAAGACGGGCCATCTGGCACGTGATTGTCCAAACGATCCTATCTGCAATTTGTGCAATGTAGCTGGTCATATGGCCAGACAGTGCCCAAAAACCAACACTATTGCAGAGCGGGGTGGTGCTGTTCGTGGTGGTGGTTACCACGATGTTGTATGCAGAAACTGCCAGCAGCTGGGTCATATGAGTAGGGATTGCATGGGTCCCTTGATGATCTGTCACAACTGTGGTGGACGGGGACATCTGGCGTATGAGTGCCCTTCTGGCAGGATTATGGATCGCTTTGCCAGGAGGTACTGATCGATGACATATAATGTTCTGGTCATTATTCTCTTTATTATGCTTTTACCTTAAGCAGAGGTTTCTTATGATCAATCGAAGGTTGAAACCTAGTAGATTAGAAGGAGTGGATTTGAAACTCTTAAGTGGTAGGGATGTGCTGATTTATTGTGCTTGTGCTTTGAGTTGGAAATAGTGTTGTCTATTAATAAAAGCTGTATGCCATATAGTGTTACCTATTGAGGTCTTACTTTTCTCGGCAAATTCCTTGAACTCTTTAATGTAATAGGTGGTCTACTTTCCACGATTTAGAACCTTGCGATATATCATCATTACAGACTTTAGATTGTGGACTTCTGTTGAAAAAGTTTTGATCCCTGTTTGATTTAGATGTAGTATTGAACTCCTGGAATGTGAAAGCTTTGTCACAACACAATGCAGGAAAATTTAATGAAGTTGTGGAGCTAGAAAACTGTTTTTCCTGTGGCCAAAAGCTGGTTGCAAATTTTATAGCTGAAGAGCTGTAATCGACCACCAATTAGTTTCTGGTTTCTGCACTGCTTTGCTCTGGTTTCAAGGCATTCAAACTGGACCTTTTGACAGGTCGTAGTATACCTCAGAGCCTAATGATCATGTAACTTTCAACTCTTTCATGCAGAAGGCGTTGGGTTGCGAACTTTTATGTCTTAGAAATGTTTTCTCGATTGGGGTTTGAATCCTGAAATTGCATCGTTTTTCTTCCAACGTCTGTGCCAGGTTAATATATTGAAGATCACTATTTGGGCTTATATACATTACCTGAAGGCTGAAGCTAGGGCTGTGCCAAGCCGAGCTTGGCCTATTTCGACTCGGCTCGTTGAATGTGCTTTTTGAGCTTCATATATATATATATATATATATATATATATTGTCTTTCCGTTTTCTGAGAATCGAAAAAATAATATTTAGAGAATTCAACCTAACCTAAACAGTAATTTGGGTTTGATATTTTTATTACCATATTATCCACTAAGCATTTTATAATTTTTACTAAAAGTTTCTTAGTGGCGTGCGTTTGTGAAGTGCGCAATTACCATATTATCTACTAAATAAATTTATGATGTCATTTTGTAAGGGGTTGTAGAAACGCAATGGTACTCCAAAATTTTTCGATAATTACTAACTCGCTCCATTCCATATTAAAATATTTTGCTTTTGATTTTTAAAAAAATGATACGAATATGTATACATTGCTGATTTTAAGACACATAAAATATCAAATATAAAGTTTACGCTTTACCATTATTCCATTATTTTTCAGATAAATCTATTTCTACTATATTTCAATAGTTGTAGAATAATACCGCATATATATAAAAAGAAAAAGAAAAAAAAAAGAACAATACCGCAGATGGGGTGTCGGATTCGAAGACATGCTAATTCTTAGGTTTGCTTGCATAAGAGAGCGAGAGAGAGGGGAGAGAGGAAGTGAAAATATTTTTGCTGAAGAATAATGGAGGCGACAAAGAAGACAGAGGAGGAGGATTCGACAATCAAAACCCTAACCCTAGTCAGAGCAAAGGATTGAAAGGAAAGTCATGCAAGGGATGTCTCTACTACTCATCGCAGCAAAAATCCAAATCCAAAAACCCCACCTGCGTTGGCTTCTCCAGAGCCCTCCAAGGTCGCAATCTCCATCTTCAACTTGTTTTTTTTCCTTTGATTTTTATGATGCTTGTCCTTTGGTTGGTTGCGGAGAAAATTAAGGAAAACGAAAGAAAATTCAAAACTAAAAAAAAAAAGAAAAAGTTTTTTGTATTTGATAGCTTATATAAAATACGATAGATGTTTGTTTTTGGATCACAAGAGTGGAGGGTATCATTTCATTTTTCCTAATAATTAAATTTAAGATATTTTAGCGTACGACTTGGTGTTTGTTGGGGGTATTTCTCGGCAATCGACAGAGAGCTGGGGTTTGGTTTTGATAGTTGATATCCTTGAATTTGTAGCTTCAGGATGATTTCAGGTTTTAAGTATGTCGTGTGTGTTGCCTGATACAGAGGTTGCTTTTATAATGTAATATTTATGCTTTTTCGTGACTATTAACGCCACTGGTTTGGTTCCAATATAGTAAGTAATTTCTGCAGAGTTTCCCAAAATTTGGAATTAGATGTAAAAGAAGTAATGGATAAAGGAAAATATTTTATATATGGTTAATTATGAAGTTGTTTGTGCTGGGGCTTTCTGGGGCTTTCTGGGGGTTGCTTCTTTGTTTGTTCTTTGCCTTTTGAGCTTCTGAAACATTTTCAGTGAGTAACCTCTACATATTTACAGCGCTTCTGAACACGTTGATTCATTTTGTTAAAGATATAATTGTTTTTTCCTTGTATTGTCTTCCTATGTACTTTTTGGCTATGTAATGCTTAAATGTTCTGATACATATTATATTTACAATGTGGACCTTGGCTCTCTATGTACGCGTGTGTGTGCGAACACATACTTGTGCTTGATGTTGCATGTGAGAGCATGTGCTTGTTCTTATGTTGCTGGAATATTACACCTGGAATCCTGAATTCAAAATCCTTCCTAATACTTGCAGATCCTAAAAGGTTTTCTATGTTTAGTATGTTTTTTCTTGAAAGTCATATAAATTTTTAACTTCAAATTCATTAACTTTTATTCTTGAAATGACCTCTGGGCTCACCCAAATCTATAGAAGCTAAAACCTGTTACTTTGAATATTTTTGTATTGATGTATTGGTTGTAAAACTTGTAAGCTTCTTCAATTTTACTACTTTTATAACAAATAACTTCAATGCTTATTGAAGTAAAGGACTTGAGTAGTCAATATTACACGTATCATCATTAGGCCATTAGGTTATGTAAAGAATGTTGAATTTGTTTTGATACTAGATGTTCATGATATTAGGTGCTTTTGATACTAGATATTCCTGATGCTAGGACTTTTCACCAAAGATATTAATACATTGTTGAGATGTAACTTTGTGGATTTGTATATAAGGACCATTGTATTAGTTATTTATCCCGCAATAGAGTTGAAGGCTATCATATTTAAACAATAGTTTTTGTTTCTGTAATTTTCTATATTTTTTGGATTTGTGTTCTTCTTCTACCAAGTTGGGTGTCTATCTTGTATACTCTTTGTATACTTGGGTTGTGCGCCCCTCTACGCTTCTAATAAAATTTGAATTACTCATCAAAATTTTTTTTATCCCAGTTAATTTATCAGAAAATTTGGAAATAAATAAGTAATTAAATTTAGTTCCCAATTGAGGATTTTATTGATTGGAACTTTTGCAAGATATGTACTGATTTTTTAGGTGCATGACCAGTACCCAATTACATTGTGGGGGGAACCGAGTCTGAAGCTTCCCAAGAGGGCCACAACCTTGCAGATTTCAGGTATGGTTGTGTTGGTTACTCGGTCTACTTGGACAAGAAGGACTCTTCAGGTGATCAGCAGAATCAACAAGCAAAATTGCCGTTTTGTGTTGGCCTTGAGGTGTTATATCTCTACTTTCCCTCTTTGCTTTACCTAATAAATGAAACTCATTTCACATTTTATCTTGATGTTTGAAGGTTAAATGGGAGATACCATGTTAGATTTTTGGGTTACATCCTAGTATGCAAATGCTGTTTATATCAATAATAACTTTCTTCTCACCCTAAAAAAGGGGATGTTATTTGTTGATGAATGTTTGTGGCTTATGGTGATCAGAATTTCTTTGTCCTAGTGGGAAGAATATTCTATCTATCAAGTGTAGTTTAAAGTTAAACTTCAAGCAAAACTCTTATTTCTCCAGAAGTGGATTTTACTTCATTTTTTTAAAGGATTTTGAAGTTCAAATTCATTTGTGCTGATCAAATTCTAATCTGACATAATTACTCCTTGTTTCAGATATTGTTGGACAGAAGACCAGTACAACATGCTCCTGCTGATGTTCATGGAAGTGAAGGTATTGGAAGTCATTTGACATTGCTTTTCCTTGTTGCAAAATTTTATTTAATCTTTGGTTTTGTGTCAGAATTGCCTTTTTCCTTGGACTATTTTCTATGGAATGGATGAAGTTCTAAAGAATTTGTCTCTTATAGAGTTTTAACACAGTCCATTAATATTGTGGTTGTAAAGCAAGAAATCTTCCATTCAAAGTTTGGGTTGTAGGCCACACTTGTGTTATTTTTATAACTTTTAAAATCACCAAAAATAGTGAAGTTAGATTAAATTCCCTCAAAGCAAAGCTGTGGAAGTGTTGCGGGCCATTATATCTGCAGTGTGATTTAGAATGTGGTTTTTATGACTGTACGTCGAATTGGTGGCCCTTTGTTTTAGAGTGGAGGGATTTTTGTTCAGGGTACAATTCCATACAAATGAGTAGTGGCAGAATTGCAGGAATATAGCCAGTAGCTTGCAGGAATCTATATATAAGCCCCACCTAAAGTCGCAGGAAAATTAAAGAGCTGAAGATAAATATTTATTATCAAGGAGTAGATGTGTTGGGAAACTAGTGAAATTTATCTCAATTTTTTAGCATCCAAATGTAAAAATCTGCGTTGTGCAAATATAACATCACTGTAGTTTAGATAACATTATAGAATAATTTTATAGTCATGCGACTTCCCAATGCCTATAGATATGCTGTTCCGCATGAAAATAAAGACATGCTGGGATGAGTAAAACGCACTGCACCACTGTTGAGGAGGTACCTGCTTTGCTGCCTCTCATTTGGTTTATTCATTCACAATTCTACTTACAGTTGATCCATTCTATGTTCGTGAAAATCGTAAATATTGCAGTGATTTTAGCTTCCTCGCGATGTAACGTTAAATTAATTTGTATTGGAATTTTGGACTCTCCTCATATGTTTCTTCATTCCCAGAAGATGCTAGTGCTTTGCCTCAACCTCAACCTTACAAACCAATTCATCACGCAGGAGATGAGTACCTGAACAGGCAAGTTAGAAATCTGATAAATAAATAAATTTGTGTGAGTCTTTTCAGTGGTGTTTATCCTCTTAAGAACCAAAAACCTGAAGCTCATGAATGTGCAGGTTTACTAGGAATGCAGGACTAGTAGCATCAGGTGTGGGCAAGAACCTGAATAGAGTGTACAACTACATCAAAGGGAGTCTTGATGACATATTATTCCCTTATCGAAGGCCACCCAAGTAATGTTGCTGATTTTAGTTGCAATGTAGATTACTGTTTCAATAATTATATTGTCCAATTTTGCCAATTTTAAGTTAAATTGTTTTGTTTGTAATAAACTATTGTTGAGGAAAGTGGATCTCTTTCCTCTTAATTGTAACAAATAGTATTTTATTTTATTTTTTCACTATAATTTGCGTTTCTTATATGATATTTGTGATTGTAGAAAGAAGGAAATGTAATGGTTCTAGTCTTTCATTGTTGAGTTCTTCATAATGACATGCACACAGCTTCGGGTTTGGCTTGGGAGTCCCAACCCCAATTGAATTAGGACATGTGACAGCTTACTGAAAATTACATAATGGAAAATCTGGTAAATAAATAACAAGACAATAAAATAAAAATGTAAAAATAACATAAGTGACAATAATAAAATTTCCAACTCTCGATCACCTCATTAATTACCACAATCAAAAGTCATAGGTTAGGCTGTCCTCCGATGCTGAGATTCAAACACGCATGTAGCTTAATTTATCATCTAGCCGCATCACCCCTTCACCTTCTTGTTCCTTCCCACAAGATTCACGCTTCATCTTCCCAAATCTTACGGTTCCTTCTTCATAAATACTCCATGGATGAATTCATCCCAAGAAAAAGAAAAGACTCATCCATGGAAGAAGGCGTCAGCCCAACAAAAGAAAAAAAAGGGAAATACTCGATGAAAGAAGGCATCTAAAAAAAAAGACAAAAAAAGGTACTCTATGGAAAGACACCTCTGGCTATTGCCTCCCGAGGGAGTCGATCATATGCTCGGATTTTTTCTCCTTGTTTGTATGACATCATATTTTGTGTGCCTTTCCTAGATCTAGAGGCTGATTGTGAGGTGGATCTTGAATATTCGTAGTCGTCTTTAATGGTATTCAATTAATATTTACGTGAACAATCCTTGCAAGGTCTACCCAAAAGGGCTGAGTCCTTTATGGAAAGGAGAAACTCCGTTTTTTGCTGCCTTATTGTTTTGGTGGGAGGACCTATTCTCATCAACCAATTCATCACATGTCCAAATTACGGATTGCACATCGCATTGATAAGGAGTGGATCTCTGTTTTTCCCAAGATGATATCTTGGAGATGTTACCCGTCCTCTTTGGTTTTGAGCGGTAAGGTATATATCCATAATCATAACCCTTATGATCATACCGGTGCTCATTGAAGTGAAGTTTTTGATCCGTCAATGAAAATGGGAAGCTTTGCCTAATCTTCCAACTTATATTGATGATTATTTAATCATTTGTGCAACTATTGAAAATCCAGACAGGATTATTGTGGCTTTTCGTATACCAAAAGACCACTATTCTTCCGATGTGCACCATAGATCTTGGAAAGAGCTTGAACCTGCTAGGCATAAGCTCCACCCTATGTGTCATAGGGAGTGGCTACAAAGATCTTTTAAGTGTGGGTAATACATTATATTGGATCAAACGCCAACATGATAAAATCATGTTGATTGCCAACGACTTAGATTTGGATGTGGCTAGAAAGACGTGTAGAACGTCTGGAAACTTCTTGTATCCCATGTGATGAAGTCACAGGTGTTCCTAGACTTCCTCGCTTGCTCCATCTGGAGAAGCATAGGTTTTGCATCTTAGAATGCACCGTTAATGATTATCTTCACCATCTTGTGATTGATGATTCTCATACACGGGATAAGAGCTTAGGTATATCTGTTGCCTTGGGAGCAAGAGTATAAGGTGAAACCAACAAAACACAAGGGATTACCCTATTTCTTATCATATTGCGCCTTGCTAAAACATTGAAAACAACCCCAGAAATAAAGCAAGAAGAAAGTGTGAGAAAACTACATTGATTTTTTTTTTAATTTTCTGGTGCAATTAGATTGAATTCAATAGGGATGATTAAATTCTTTTTATATCTGCAGTGTGATTTTTCCGAAACAATGGAGTATTGTATGACTCAGTCAACTCATAACATATCTTTTTTTTTTTTTTGTAAGAGTAACATATCCTCTTAGAATATGTGGTTATCATCCCTAATTTTCACATATTCTAACAGTTGATGCATGTTACTTGTTATGTTAATTCTATTAAAAATATTCATAAGAATTACCCGTTAAAAAAATTGGTGTAGTTTTTTTAAGACACTTGAGCCAAATTCATTTTTGATAACCTCGTTGAGTAACATTAAATAAATAAACACATCGAATGCCTCGATAATCTATTGTTTCTAATAGAATTAACACAAATAAATTTGGCTGTAAAAAAATTACACCAGTTTTGATGACAGATTATATCCTTACCAAAGGTCACCTAAGTAATGTTGCTTACTAAAAAACAGTACACCAGTTTTGAACTGGATACGTGCGACAACTAATTAAAAATTATATAATTGAAAATCTGATAAATAAATAACAAGACAATAAAATAAAATAAATAAATTGTCCAATAACAGAAGTGACAATAATAAAAGAGGCATCCTTTCAAAATAATAATAATAATAAAAGATGCATGATAAAGGCAAAACTTTGACATAATTTTTTTTTAATTTTTCATTTTTTTTAAAAAGAGTACCGAATGTACACTCATATAGTATCGGATGTACGCTACTTTTCAAAGTAGTTGGTAGCACCCTCTACTATAAATATCCCGTATCCCCCTTACCCTCTCACACTCTCTATGCCCCCACCCCCAAGCTCCCAGAACTTTGTGTGAGTGTGTTTTGTGAGATTTATGAGTTTTGTGCAATAGGAGAAAAGGTTCTTGGATGTTGCTTATAGGAGGTAACCCTCTATGCTTAACTTTACTTTCTATGTCGTTGTTTAAATGATAGCTTAGTTGTTGGTTTTTAGTTTCTAGCTAAGTTGTGCTTTAATCTTGGTAGGGTTAGCATTTTATCGATCGAATGTGTTTTGTATTGCATGGAAACATTATTTTGAGATAGGTAGTCTTAGAAAGCCTTTTGGTAGCCTTAGAAATTGATTTGGGAGGATATGAGGACGAATGGACAAAATGAGGTTCTACCTAAAAAACATTGCAGTTGACGCATGACCTTGAGGCTGAATGTATGGTTAGAAGTTTTCTAAGGAACGTTACTTTGGCCACCGTCCAATAGCTCATTTTTTCTTGTTATAGAGTTGTTTTAGTGGAATTAGGACTAATAAAATATTTTTTACATATTTAGGGAACCCGAACCGTTTGTTGGAGTATTCGGAAAGTTTGTATGACCCAAGTGAGTTTTAACTTACATAATGGTCGCTATTATTTTTCATGACTGCACGACTATTTTGTATACCAAAACATGCATATTTACAACTCTCACGATATACACTTTATTGCACATGAACTCTAGCTTTTTGTGAAAAATGTTGTGTTAAATATGTTAACAAAGTGAGACTTGTAAAAGCATGTATATAAAATACAAACAAAATAAATTACATCGTATGATATGGTACACCGGTACGTAGGATAGCGGTCATGGGGGCATATTATCTATGTTAACTTTATAGTCAAATGTGTGTGTTATATGAGCCTTAGATCTAATGGTTGTTCGTGACTGGCGTAGCCTTAATGGGCGGTCACTATAGAACATACATTATTAGCGGTGTGAGCCACTTGAGGTTGGACTCAGTTGTACGCTAGTATTATGTACGGTAGCGTACAATATTCGGGGCACCGGTGTTGTATTATAAGTCACTCGAGACAACACCAACTTTGCTAAGAAGGGATAATATATTGGGTAAACCATACTGTTGAACTATGAATGTCACTTTATATCATATGCATATATTTTATATTTATATCACACCTATAGAAAATTGTCATGATAGAACTGTTGCATACTTTATAAAATTAGAGTTCATTACGAAAATGACATGGGTATTATATGTGTTAACATTCACTAAGTCTTTAGACTTACCCCGTTATTTTTTGTTTTCCCCTCTATTACGAATAATTGCACAGTTTAGTTATCTTAGATGAGGATGCCGTTGGAGTAGACTTAAGTGATTGCATAGGAACTTATTCGAGTAATTTTTTAGGATATGGACTCAGTTTGGTTGAAGTCCATGTGGGATGCAGATATGATTGAGATTCTGATCTCATTAACCTTACTTAAGTTTAGGATTTAATCTATTGATCTTTTGTTAAGACAATGATGTTATGGGTTGTAATCCTTTATTTGATGATAATCTGATGATTGGTACATTTGATGACTATTTCTATATTATGAGGTATTATGTTTACTATGGTGTATAATTGTATGGTTGTTTATTTACTACTTTCTATTTTCTATAATTTAGAAAGTCTTTTGTTGAGGTCTTTCATTTATGAGATGTTGAATTCCCTGAGTCTTGTTATATGAAAGAAAGGGCTGGGAGACAAATCATAGGATCAATTACCAGTTAATTGATTTGCCCATCATTGCTACACTAGGTTCTCTCTCCAGCTTTTGCCTAGAGATCTCCTCCCGAGTCTTCTTGTTAGACTTCGCGAAGTTTAGATTGGTAGTTGGAATAGTAAAGCAAATTGGTAGTTGGAATAATAGTGGAGATTGGTAGACTATCATATTCGACATTTTACAGGGTCAATTTCGTCTCCTTAACATACTCTAATTGAATTGAAATTTTATGGGGAGATAGAGTATTCCGTGAAGAATGTTTTGGATTTTCATTTGATTCATTTTGAGTTCGTTTGACTTAATTTTAATTCATAAAAAAATTTTGGTCCATAAACTTTTAAAATTGAATTCAAGTCCTAAATGTGTTTTACTTAACTCAAAATTTTCCCCTTCTGTTCTTCACATAAGAAAGGTCATTGTTATGAAATTACGTTTTCTCCAACATTTTTTCTTTGTATTCTTTGTATATACTGTTCTTGAAGTGGGTACTGAGATTACTTGTTCCCAAAGGCGAAAGTTCGCCTTCGGTTCATGTTGCTAGGAGTGGGCAAATTAACCGGTTACCGCTTAACCGACCGATTATCGATATTAACCGAATCGATATAACCGTAACCGATAGTTATCGATCGGTAATCGGTTAAAAAATTTATACCAATAAGCTTATTGATCGGTCAATAATTTATTATCGGTTAACCGATATGACCAATAAATATTTTTAATTTTTTTTATAATTTTATACTTTTTAATTTTTTTATAATTTTATACGTTTAATTTCTTTGAGTTATGAAACAATAGTAAAAATTGTTCATTCTGCATCAAACAGAATTCACCGACCTGTTGAGAGCTTTTTCAACATATCTTTTTTCTTTTTCTTTTTTTCTTAGTATCAAACCAATTTTACAGCCCATCGAAATGGAGAAAGGCAATGCGTGGGTTGGCTTGGTGGGGTTCAGCAGATTGAATGGGAAATGGGGTTGCCGATTGAAATGGAGAAAGTGCTTTTGATTAGTGTGTTTTAGTGTTTAGGGATACTCTTTTTTGCATTCTACAAACCATCTCTACTCTCTTAACATTTTTTTTTTTTTGAAAAATTCAAAATGGTAAAGTGAAGAGATGGTCGGGAGATGTTTTGTAGAAATGTAATGTAGCATTCCTCTTAGTGTTTATTGTAATTTGGTGAGAGATAGATGATTTGTTTATTTTTTATTGGATTCTCTAATTAAAAATGAGATTTTGCAGCTAATAGTAGGTGCTCTCTTTGATTAATATTGTGTTTACCACTGATATGTATCAAATATTGCCACAAGATGAGTAATCAAGGTTTTTTTTTTTTTTTTCATTTGTTTATTGGGGTAGCATGTTGGATTGTATGATATTTGAGATTTACAGGCCTCATAGACTTCTGATATGTTTCACAAAAACTGATGGTAAATGAAAAAAAATTAAATAAATAAAAAAATCTCTCCAAGTTGTTTGTATGGATGTGTCGTAAATGGAGTTTTCAAATAGGAAGTACACCTCTTGGTTACCAAGCTCAAGTTCTTACAACCCTAGCCCAAGCAATCATAATTTGAGGAAGAGATTTGTTCGCTGTACAACTTTTGAAATTTTAGAATTAGCTGAATTATAGTACTTTTAATTCATTTACTGTTATGCTTTCTCTACAGCCAAACATGTCATGATTGTCATAGTCCTGCCAAGATAGCTAAAAGTGGTCGCCTGCACAGCCACAATTGAAAGAGATTTCTACACCCCTATGGTGAAATTATTTTTGTAACTTGGTAGAATTTATTTTTATTTTTTATTTTTTATTTTTTATTTTTTGTAATTTGTTCAAATGTTGATTGGTTAAAATTCACTCTTAGTTAGTATGAGATGTTTTGACATATCCTTTATAGATATGGTGGGTTTAGTAAATGTATTATAATATTTAATCTTCTTATTAGACTTCGCATATCTTAGATCGGTATATAGAATAGTAGATAAAGACTTCTATATGAAATAGTAGTAGAGATTGGTAAAATATCATATTTGGCATTTTATTGGGTGAGTTTCGTCTTCTTAACATGCTCTAATTAAATTGAAATTTTGTGGGCAGATAGAGTATTCCGTGAAGAAAGTTTTGAAATTTTGTTTGACTTATTTTGAGTTTGTTTGAGTTAATTTTAATTCATCCTGAAATTTCTAGTACATAAACTTTTCAAATCAAATTTAGGACCCAAACATATTTCACTTGACTCAAAATTTTTACCTTCTGTTCTTCACACATAAAAGGTCATATAATAATATTTTTCTAGAAAATCTCATTTTAATAATCAAATTTCCATAACGTTATACACATATCAATAGAATTGAAGAACACTCGAGATCCTTATGTTGTTGAATGTGCAAACGGCAAAAAGCAACAACTTTATGAGGGTATCAAGATTTATCCTCTTTATTTCTGATGTTTGGTGGTTAAACTCTTAAAGAAGGAGCCATATAAGTGTTAAAACCTTTATCGATTGATCTTCATTTTTTTTTTTCAAGCTATTTTTATGTGGTCCCAATTCACCCAATTTTAAGACTGTTAGACAACATAGTTTTTTATTTACTTTACCATTCCTCAACAAAAACTGTGTGGATTTTGAAATTAACCTCAAGTTGACTAACACTGCTTATATGTCATCTAATTGGAGAAAAAGTTAACTAGCGGCCCTTGTCTGTATACTACTATGCAAAGATCCTTAAATGAACATTAGGGGTGATGATGATAATTCAACTAATTTTTTTCTTGGATTTGTGAGAAACATGCACCACCATTTCCTTGAGAATTGTGGAGATTATATATTTTCTTTAGTTTAATTGGTCAATTTTAATAATTGAATAAATTATATATACTAATACACTTTTTATTTATTTATTAATTACAGACTAAATTTCATGAAGAATTTGATGAAGAGATCAATACTTTATTTCCGAGGTATTGCTCCAAAATTTTAGATGCAATTTTGAGAGAAATTTGATGATTGTGAACATGAATACGAATATTGCAAGTTGTATAAAGTGTTGAAAAAAATTGTGATTTGGATATATAGTAATACAATTGTTATATCTCACCATTACTTGTCCATATTTGGTTAATAATAATAATAATAATACATATATATCTCTTATGATCTTGAGTTTTCTCCATAATTAGGTTGAGGAATCTTCCTCCAATCTAATAATTTTATAAATGACATATGTCCTTTAAATTTCGAGATGCACATGTTTTTTAATAATAGGACAAAGTTGAAATAAATAATATTAATAACTCAGAATTGAAATTTTATAGGTAGATAGAATATTTCATGAAGAACGTTTTAAATTTTCGTTTGATTCATTTTAAGTTCGTTTGACTTAATTTTAATTCATCCTTTTACCTTCTTTATTCACACATGAAATGTCATATAGTTTTTTTTAAGAAAATCTCATTTTAATAATAAAAAATACTGAAATGTTATACACATATCATAAGAATCGATGAGCACTCGGGATCCTTTCGATGCTGAATGTGCAGAGGGCAACAAGTCACAACTTTGTGAGGGTATCAAGGTTTATATTCTTCATTTCTGATGTTTGGTGGCTAAACTCTTAAAGAAGGAGCCGCAAAGTTGTTAAAACTTTTACTGATTGATCTTCAGTCTTTTTTTCCAAGCTATTTTTATGTGGTCTAAGTTCACTCAATTTTAAGACTATCTACATAGTTTTTATTTACTTTACCATCTTGCAACTTTCGACGCTATAGATCGAATTAGATTTATTAATTTGGTTATAGAGTTTCAATTGTTTCGTGACAAAAACTGTTGGTATTTTGAAATTAACCTCAAGTTGACTAACATTGCTTATATGTTATCTGACTGGAGAAAAAAAGTTAACTCGCAGCTCTTGTATGTATGCTACTATTCAAATATCCTCTTTTTTTTTTTTTTGAGGAATCAAATATCCTTAAATGAACATTGGAAGTGATGATGATGATAATTCAACTAATTATTTTCCTGGATTTGTGAGAAGCGTGCACCACCAATTTCTTGAGAACTTTAGAGATCAAATATTTTATTTTTGTTTAATTATTTAATTTTAATATTTAAATAAATTATATATACTAATACACTTTTTATTTATTTGTTTAATTACAGACTAAATTTCATGAAAAAATTGATGAAGAGATCAATACTTTATTTTCGGAGTATTGCTCCAAAATTTTAGATGTAGTTTTGAGGGCATTTGATGACTTGAACACAAATTCGAATATTGCAAGGTGTATAAAGTGTTGAAAAAATTGTGATTTGAATATATACCAGAACAATATAGAGACCTAGACCTAACTACATGTAGTTTGTATAATATATTTACAATTTTTTTGTTTGACTTTTATTTATATTTTGTGATGAGGCATGCATCTCAGTTGCAATGGATTAGAATTGGAGGGTAGGTTAGAAATTTATAGGGGAAACTACCTTTAGCCCCCATGAATTACAGGGCATTGGTCATTTGCATGAACTGTCAAGTGTGATATCCAACCCCATCAAACTACCTAACCTTAGCTAACAACCCCATTTTCTTCCATTTTTGCCCTTCATTCTACAAAACAATATTTCTATCCCCAAAATACCCTCAAAGGTAAAATGGAAGGCAAAAATGGAAGAAATGGGGTTGTTGGCTAGGGTTAGGTAGTTTGATGGGGTTGGATATCACACTTGACAATTCATGGGGCAAATGGCCAATGCCCTGTAGTTCATGGGGGCTAAAGGTAGTATCCCCAAATTTATATTTTGTAAATAAATAATATTTACAAATTATACATTAAGGATAAAGAAAAATGTACAAAATAAAATAAAAATAGTAGGTAATTAAAATTCTATCTAGTTCAAATGAACTTTGAATAGCTTAGATTGGTAGATGAAATAGTAAAGGAAATTGGTAGATGGAATAGTAGTTGAGATTGGCAAACTATCATATTCAACATTTTATCGGGTCAATTTCATCTACTTAATATGCTATAATTGAATTGAAATTTTATGGGTATATAGAGTATTCCATGAACTATGTTTTGGATTTTCGTTTGACTTACTTTCAATTCGTTTGACCTAATTTTAATTCATTCAAAATTTCTAGTCCATAAACTTTTCAAATCAAATTGAAGTCCTAAACATGTTTCACTTGACTCAAAATTTTTACCTTTTGTTCTCCACACATGAAAGCTCATATAGTAGGGTTTAGCCCTTAGCCATGTCGAAGCCTAGCCAAGACAGTCGATGGCCACGGTTAGAGTTCTTGTTTGGCTTGTCCTACCACTCCTAGTCAGTCTCCCACTCCAACTCTCGCCTAGAGATCTCCTCTCGTCTTCCTCTTGGTTGCCGAGCTCAAGTTCTAAAAGCCCTAAACCAAGCAATCCTCATTTGAGGAAGAGGTCCGTCTGCTATACAACTTTTGGAATTAGTTGAACTACATAACTTTTAATCCATTTATTTTTATGTTTGTTCTACAACCAAACATTGTATGATCGTCCTTTACAGCCACAATTGAAAGAGATTTTTGCACCTTCCAAAATGAAATTATTTTTGTAACTTGGTGGAATGTTGATTGGTTAAATTTACTCCATAGTTAGTATGAGAAGATTTGACAAATCTTTTACAGATAAAGTGGGTTTAGTAATTAAATGGATTCTAATCTTGAGTCTTCTTATTAAAGTTTGTATAGCTTTAATTGTTAGTTGGATAAGTAGAGAAATACTGATAAATGAAATAGTATAAGAAATTGGTAGATGGAATGGTAGTGGAAATTTGTAGAATGTCAAATTTGGCATTTTATTCATGTCAGTTTAATCTCCTTAACATACTCTAATTGAATTAAAATTTTATGGGTAGATAGAGTATTTCATGAAGAATGTTTTGGATTTTTGTTTGACTTATTTTGAATTCGTTTGACTTAATTTTAATTCATACGAAATTTTTAGTCGATGCCAAGATCTGTGCAAGCGTGTTCCTCTGTGATGACCTCGATGGGCAAATCAATTAACTAGTAATTGATCTCACGGTGCACTATTCCAGCCTTGTCCCTTGCAAAACAAGACCTCCGGGAATTCACTTTCCTCATCATAACAAGAAAACTATAGCGGAAGACTTTACTAAGACTATGAGATTTAGAGACAATAAATGAAACATCACACAGCAAATACCAAAGATAAAGTACTACGTCACCATAATATCATAAATAGTCATTAAATATATTGGTCATTAGACCATCATTAGGAAAAATAGTTATAACCCAGAATAACGAAACATCAACATGGTTCAGAAAAGATCAACAGATCAAAGCCTACACTTAAGTTTAAAAGAGTTAATGAAATCAAAATCTCTATCATGTCATTACGAGCAGATCCTCCATCTTTCCACTTAGTCCTAAGTCAAACAAGATCCATATCCTCAAAGATCACCTGTATCAAGTCATGTGCGATCACCTAAGTAATCTTGACGGCATCTTTTGGAGGAAAGTGAAATATATTGAGGGTATTTTGGGTATAGAAATATTGTTCTATAGAATGGAGGGCAAAAATGGAAGAAAAACGCTTAAAGTGGCACGTGATCGGCACATGTACCGTTGACCGTCTATTTCAACAAAGCTGACTGACGGAATGAGGCTGTTAGCTAGGGTTAGGTAGTTTTATGGGATCAAGTATCACATTTGGCAAGGCTAAAGATAATTTTCCCTTTATTGAATAATCTTTTTCCTCTTTACATTTCTCTTACAAATCTTATATAGAGTTAGGCCCCCTAAATTCAAGCCTAACTCTTTGGGCCTTACTCACTAAAAGGCATTGGCCCACTAGTATAATTTGTCCATTATACTTGAAGAACCCTACTATTATATCCCATACATATCTCACCCCTTTAAAAACACCTTGTCCACAAGGTGTAGTTTGAAAAGAGAAGCCCACTTCAATATTCATGACTTACAAAACAAACCCAACAAACAAACAAAAAATACCATTCTATATAACAACTAAAAGCCCAACTACTAACAACCCATCTTAACAGAAAAAGCCTAACTATTAACAGCCTAACGCGCCATATTCACCTGATCACGTTGAACAATTCTATTTTCTCTCAACACCTTTTTCCATCAACTCTTTAGCGTTATATTTCCAACGCTTCCTTCTCAACTTTCTTCAAGAGAGAAAAAATAAAATGTTGCAACTGCAACTCATACTGCGTTTGGTTCTGGTTTTTGGAAGAGCCAAATAGACTTAAAATGATATAAAAACACCAACTGCCGCTCCAAAGATAAAAGACACCATCATCTAACTTTCTTTGCAGAGTTTTATCAAACTACTGCACTTCATTGCAAGAAAACCTCTCACAATTCGAAATTTCTTTCACCAAATCTTGCTCCTCAATTCTTAATTCTGATAATGACAAATCTCCACCTTCTAAAGAAGGAAGAAAAATAATATTTTAATCCAAATGGACTCGCACTTGTTAAAACAGATCTAAAGCCCCATCTTTGTTGGCCATGTTCTGGCTAATATCGTCAAAACTTTCTGCCGTTTGATCATCGACACCATCTAATGGAGTAAGGAAACTTTGATTTTCTTCTTAAACAAAAACAAACAAACAAAAATACCATTCTATATAACTAAAACTACTAACAAATCCATCTATAGAAAAGCCAAATTAACATGCCCAACGCGCCATACCACCTGATCAGGTTGATAACGTATTTTCTGCCTCAACACCATACCATAGCAACTCTTTAGGTCTATATTTCCAACGCCATCGATGTTTCAAGAGAAAAAAATTCATACTGCGAAGAGCCAAATAGACTTAAATGATCACCAAAGATGACACCATCTAATGGAGTAAGGATTTTCTCTTTCCCTATTACTCAGTTCACGTACATTGTGGCTATCTACTGATTTGGTGTACAAAAAATGAGATCAATACAAGTAAATTACATGAAGTGGATAAGATTTCCCAACATATGATCAAATGACTGTCACTTCTCCCAAGGGAATAGCAAATTTACAAATCCATGCTCTCAAAAGTACCAATTTGGTGGTTTAGACATGGGTTACTTCATGGTTCTATGCTCCTAGAGGCATTGATGTGAGCAGGCACTTAGAGCACACACTCCATATGTCTTTCAATCATCAACAACAATGTTCAACTATTAATATAGCATAAAGTGAACACAGCCTTAGCGTTCCTTTGTTTGCAAAACCTGGAAAATTGCTCCAACTTGGGAGTTAAGAGTCAAATGCTGCCCTCTGCAATGCATCCTGGATCTAAGAACTTGTAGCTAAAATCTAAGAACTTGTATCTATCTGCAACTCAGAATGTCCTTAAACAACCACAACTTCAAGCTTGGTACTTCGATCCATACTGTTACATATATAGTCAGTCACCATTAGGGTAAATTACAACCTCGACAACGTACACCCATATAAATATTCTAACTAAATTTCCATATACACTCAAACTGTAACATGTCAGCAAAGAATTTTGTTAATTAGATTCGTTTAGATGATTGGTGCAGCTTGGAGTTCAGAGTTCATCAGGCAGTGTCGATCGTTCGATATTTGACCAAAAAAAAAAAATTTACATTGAAGACTGAAATTATTATTCATACTATTATATATATATATATTTCAGCCATTGATATCAATTTCAAATCCCAACTTGATTTACATTCCAAAAAGAACAAAGAAAAAAAACTAATTATATCAAAGATAATCAATAGAAAACAAGAACTAATTGGGGCTGGAAAATCAAAAGAAAAAAAAAAATCCATATGTGCTCTGCCCAAGGTGGGAAAAAAATGGCATATATATATATATATATATATATATATGTGTATATATATTACGGGTTAATCCCTGTATGGCTAAGGAATGGGTTCATGTAATGCTACGGCTTCAGTTGTAGGGGGTTAGATCCACGTTAGAAATTCCGACTTGGTTTACATTCCAAAAAGAAAAAACCAATCATATCAAAGATAATCAATGAAAACAAGAACTATTTGGGGCTGGAAAATCAAAAACAAAAAATTAAAAAATATTTTTTTAAAAAAAATTAAAAAATATATATTTTAGAAAAAAAAAAATTGGCCACCCCTAATTTTTTCTTTTCTTTTTTTCATTTTTTAAATATTTATTTTTTTAAAAAATAAATAAATAAATTACATAATACATGCGAAATTTAATTGGTTCACATATCATTTCTTAAATCAACGGATGAAAGGACCAATTTGGTCCCAAGGCAAGGCTCCTGATGCCTCATGATAACCTTAATTACCTTTTTGTTTGATTTGATTTTAAAGTTTCAAAAAAAAGAAAAAAAGAATTGACCATTGAACCTTCAAACTTATCGTTATCCACTAATTATGCCGATTACATCATTATGCATGCCGTAAGGCTCAACATTTTTTTTTTCTTCTATAAAAATCCTTTGGGTTCGAAAATAAAGTTTTCTCACAAATTAAATTCAAAGACGGTATATATTATATGTTTGTTTAATTCTATTAAAAATGTATGCGAGAATTACACGTTACAAATATCAATTTAATAGACTAAATTAAAAGACGTTTCTACATTAACAATCTTTTTCCACAAAGATGAGGAATTGGAGATTTGATCTTGACTCTTAGAGTGAGTGAATGAATGCGGGGGGCACTTGTGGGGTTGCACAAATGCAGATATTTGGACCACTTGGGCATGCAAGATGGGAAAAACCAAACTAGCTTTGGCGCCACCTCTCAAATCAAAAGAAAAGATTCAACACCACCCAATTTCAATTCAGTTGTCCCAAATCTCCCTATAACTCATCAATCACTCCACTCATGACTGACCCCACTACAGCAATTGGTGTAATTTGTTGCCTTTTCGACGACCTTCAGAAACCGCCGAACCAATTTGAACCTTTCCATGGCTAATTGGCTATATACCATTAGGATGATGTGTTACTTTCAATTTATTTTGAGACAGATAAATTTTAACGATTAATTGACCATGACACATTACCATATTGAGATAGCAGTGAATTAAAGAATGTTGTTAAAGGTATTATAACTTTTAATAAGATAAATGTCATATATCAAATTAATATTTCATTGTAATTGACGTATTTGAATGTTGTGTAGTTCTTCTAACCAAAAATCTCATTTTCATTCGACAAATGTTATAGAGGACCATGCCACATTAACATAATCAATTTTTTTTTTTTCCTATTCAAGATGGAAAAGTGGAAAAAATGGAGATTACATGAAAAGTAAAAATAAAGGGTGAGTATTAGAACTTATAATTTAGGAAAGAGAGATGAAAACAAGGAAAAGAGACAGAGAATTAAGGCTATTCGGATTATGGCCCATGTCCACACATCAAAGTGTTTACATGGCTACGTTTTTCCTTAATATTTTGATTGTGTACAATATTTTTATTTATAGAGAAAGAGTATAAACGTTACAAGTTTTTTTTACTTTTACATTAACAACAATAAAGTTCATTCATTATTTATAACTCTTATCTCTTAAGTTCTTTGTCTTTTGAGTTCTTGTAATTCTTAACTCTTGAGTTATTTATCTATTAAGTTATTGTAACCCCACAAGCATTGCAAAGCGTTTTGGCACCGAGTGGATTGGTTCTCCACTGCGGGGTCTTTTGCAACTTGTAGTGGTTGCACCGACACTAAAACTAGGAACCACCTGATGATCCACCAGTTTGAACTGCCGGTTTCTTCTTCTGCTTCTTCATGAGTGGTTCAGCAAAAGCGAAAAACTCCATGGTTTGAGCCGTATTGTTAAAGATAAGACAAGGTGTCAAAGAAAATCCAAGAGAAGATGTCGAAGAAGACGGTGAGGATTGGGTGAGCGGTGAACCAAGTCTCCAAACATGTTTAATGGCTCTTGTCCTTTTACTTCTGGCTTAACTCTTAAGTTCTTTGTTTTTTGAGTTTTTGTAATTATTAACTCTTGAGTTCTTTGTCTCTTAAGTTATTATAACACTTCTCAATAGTGAATAACCTTACCAATAAATCAATACAACCCGAAATCAGTGCTAAATCTAAAACTATTGAAAATTGATCAAATAAATGACTTAGTTAATTGGGATAACTATGGCCGCCAATAAAAGAGGTAAGCGTATGCTTGGAATCATGGAAAAGAAACCACACAACAAACGTACAAAACTGACAAGAGCTAGAAGGGGGAAAAATAAAATTAAAAAAATAAAATTCTAAACAAAAGCAACACAAATAGAAGACACAACGAGAAATGAGAACACTGTCAAACATGTGGTATCACGCACTAGGGTACGATCCATAGTTCATGTGACATATATTTTTTATAAAATACGAAAATTGTAAACATATTTTTATAAAATATAAAATATGGTTAAAAAATTGTAATAGAAGCTGTAAGGTAAGTTTGCTAGTGCTTTGGAGGGTAATTTTTGGTTAATATTCCAATAAGAAATGGAAAGATAATAAATCTCTTTCCCTCTTTCATTAAACCTTCAAATAATATACTAAACACTACCACAACCAGTATAAAAATAAAAATCTAAGAGCTGTAACTAAGATCCTACGGCTACGACCAAATATGAAAAAACTAACTGGTACAACCCGGTTCACATGTGCCTATTTTCTAAGTTAGACTATCCAAAACTTGAAACCATCTGGGTCAACATGGATTCCGGTTCAGTCATCTCCTTTCTCTTCCTCATCTCCAACACTTTCCGGTGACTATTCGAATGAACATCTCCGGAAAAAGTCGGACTACAGGCCGGTCTATACTCTGGGAAAAGCCGGCCGGACTTGTACCGAACCCCACAAGCGTTGCAAAGCGTTTTGGCACCAAGTGGACCGGTTCTCCACTGCGGGGTCTTCTGCACCTGGCAGTGGCTGCACCGACGCTGAAACTGGGAACCACCTGATGATCCACCGGTTTGAACCGCCGGTTTCTTCTTTTGCTTTTTCATGGGTGGTTCAGGAAAAGCCAATAACTCCATGGTTTGAACCATATTGTTAAAGATAAGACAAGGAGTCGAAGAAAACCCAGGAGAAGATGACGAAGAAGACTGCGGTGAGGATTGGGTGAGCGGTGAACCAAGTCTCCAAACGCGTTTAACGGCTCTTGTCCTTTTGCTTCTGGCTTTCGATGGAACCCCTGAAGGAAAAAATGGAGGTCTCGGTCTCCACTCCGGTTCGGACCGGTTCGCTGTACGACTTTCGATATTCTGTTCTCCGGCGGTGCATAAAAGAGATGACTCTGACAAATCCTCGTGCACGAAGTGAGAAAGCCATTCAAGCTCTGCAATATCATCGTCCTGTGAAAACCCAATAATTAAAAAAAGAAAAAGAAAAAAAAGATTATTTTCTAAATTTAATAGAAATCAATTTGGGAAAATAAATAAAAAGCAAAATTCATTTTCTTATTGGAAAATTACCGGAACGGCTAGTTGGTCGGCGAGATGAGACTCTGACGACTCAGCCGTGCCGGATAAATTGGCGGAGATGATGGAATTGTGATCGTCTGCTTGGTCCAGTGAAGACGAACCCATCTCTCCTTCGTCCTCCTCGTCTTCTTCCTCGACGTAAACCCCATCTTCTATTTCCGGATTAGACAGGTTAAGAAGGTCATCCACAGAAAAATCTTCGGTAGGAACTCCGGTAGCAAATAAATGGTCATCTAAAAGCGCTTGCTGCGCCGCTTTCATGGCAAATTCTCCCACCACTAAACTTGGTCTTAACGCTCTCACTTCCACGCAGTAATCCATTTCTATATCAAATAAATTAACCACCAAATCTTAACAGAATTCAAAGAAAAAAAAAAACTACCGAAAATCCATTTCTTTATTATCGTCTATATTTTAAATGCAAGCAACCAAACTAATTTACCTGATAAAGATGATGAGGAAGGAATATGGGCAAAGAGTTGGTGGGTTAGTTGAGAGACCGGAAAGAAGGCTGGTCTGTTCGTGTGCGAAACTGGTGCTGAGATATTGCTCTATCTTAATCTCTTTTTCTCTCTCGTAGTGCTATTTATGATTTGAATATATATATATCTATATAATTATATATAGAAATATATTTATTTTCCCAATGACTCACGTTAGAAAGACATGGGAGGGCTGACTATTCTGCAGCGTGATGAGCTTTCGCCTGCCAAAACCCAACCCACATTTCCACGATGACTTTTATTTCATGGCCATCATGCTCTGGTCCACGCCACGCCGAACTTCCAACAACGTAAAAAAACAAAACATTATTCAATGCTTTCAACATTTTACCTTTTCTTTTTTATTAAAAAAATAAACTTATTATTCTTTTTTTTTTAGATTATAACATATTATTCTTTTTTTTTAATTATTTATAATGATTTTTAAATTAAACACGCATGTGACTTTTACTACTTCAATATATTGAATTCGAAAAAACAATAAAATCACAATTTAGTTGAAAATAAAGGATTAGGATCGCTTATAATTTCTTAATTTGTCAAATTTCAATGAATTAATTCAGATTTTTTATAACTTTCGACGTGATTAAAATCTAACAGTTGTTTTTAGATTAGATATAACAAAATCGGAATTAGTAATTTTAAAAATAATAATAATTGGAAATTGGGAAATTTATTGATAGAATAACTATAATAATTTTTGAAAATCTCGATCTAATTAAGACAGGTCTTTTTTTTAATTATCTGATTAAGACAGGTTAATTAAAAATAAACATTTAAACGGTTAACAGTGTGTTAAGGCGCTAAGGCTTATTCAAAACGAAAACTGTTACGAACGAGCCAGGAAACCGCCATGATTTTGTGCGTTTATTGTGCCTTTTTATCCTTAAAACTTTGGGTCCCATTTTGCGGTTATTTACGGGGACGGGATTGCTTTGCCGCGTTAATCGCGCATCCTTTTCGGCTCAATTCTGTAGAAAATTCCCCGCTCGTTGTTTTTCTAGAAATTGATAGCCACGCGGTTCAAGTCTAGCGCGTGTGGTCTTCAATGGTCAATATGGCCTGCGAGTCTTCATCGGACGGTCAGTTTTCGGGACGATTTCTCACTCGCTTTGAAAGGCTGTGTCCCGTGGGCTTGGCTTGCTTTTGATTTGAGTTTCATAAAGCTCTTACGTCGTCAAGCACCGTATAAGCGCGTTGCGAGTCTTCATCGGACGGTCAGTTTTCGGGACGATTACTCACTCGCTTTGAAAGGCTGTGTCCCGTGGGCTTGGCTTGCTTTTGATTTGAGTTTCATAAAGCTCTTACGTCGTCAAGCACAGTATAAGCGCGTTGCATTGCGGAGTCGTAGCTGTCCCAGATCTAGAAATGACTGCACATCTGCGGTTGACACTTTTTGTCTTTGGATGGCGATGCGATGAGCGTGGTAGTGGTGCACAGCCAGGGCGTAAAGTGAAACCCAGCCTAAGGAATCTCTTCTCCGGCAGCAACTTGTCGGATCTCCGGCCCATATCGGGGATGAACAGATTGGAAATCGCCGGATTTTGAGGGATTTTGACGCCGACGAGAGGCTGAGGGAAGCCGACAAGTCTCTCCGGCGAGTCATGTACTTGAACTGTTGGGGCCAGGGCTGAGAGGCGTGGTGTTTAGGTTGCCGGAGATGAGTTTTATGGTGGAAATGAGCAGAGATTATGGCTGGAACTTGATACTGGTGGTTGACTCGGGGGAGACCGAGTGGGATCGGGCGAGTTGAAAGTGAAGGTGTTGAATAGTATTGGAAAATGATAAAAAGAGATATCTTAAACTCAATTTTGTCCCAATTTTTACCTTAAATTTAAAAGAAAAACTGCATTGAGAAGAAGAAAAACCTTAATCTAGAGAGATAAATTTTAATTTAAAAGTTTTATTAAAGTTGAGTTTAAAGTTGTGATTTTATCACATTTTTTATTTATTTACCAAATAAATAAAAAATAATAAAACTTTTATCTCTTCCTTTATTCTTTAAAAAAAGTAAAAAAAAATTAATTAAAATAATGAAAATTAATAATTAAAATAACGAGGTTATGGATTATAATTTTAGTTAAAATAGATAAAAATTGTGTAATTAAAATAGATAAAAATACACTATTAATTAATTTAGTGAGTAAAAATTGATGAAGCTCCTTATAAATACTCAGTAAAATTTTAATTATATCTTTCTTAAATAAAAATAATAATAGGTCCACTCACCTCAGTGCCTCACGGAGGGATTGGGATAGGGGCTTGGGCCATTATTGACTAAACAGCGGGGGCCCATTGGTTGGTGGTGACCCGTCTGCTTCAGCATCGTTTCTTTGACGCAGTACACTGGTTTCATGTTCATGCTTTTTCCTTTTTGTTATTTACACAAAAACAAGAACAAAAGGTTTTTGGGGTTTTATAAGAATTAAAAATTATCTCCAGAAGATAAATTATAATTCATCACTAAATGTCATAGTGAATAATATTTATAAGAATATGTGGTTGAAATAATAACGTATTTGGGCTTAAAGTTTGGATTAAATACTTTTTATTTTTTTTTTTATCTCTGTATTGCTTTTAAAAAACAATTAATGAATTTTATGTCACGTGCTTGTCACATTAATTAGTTGTGAAGGTACTCGCTTGGAATTTGGGAGATGAGGACTGAGGAGGAGGGAAGAGGGAAAGGGAAAGGGAACCCCACCACATGGGTGGATTGTTTCTTGCTAAAATCTCCGCCACAAGCGTTCCTTTAAGGTTAAGTGAGTAATAGCTTGATTCAGTCCCGAACACCAATTTTGATCCAGTTTAAAGATTTTTGTCACTTTCAAAAGCCAAAGCACATAATCCTTATTAAAGTCGCATGTTTAAGAAATATAATTTTTAAGTCAAAAAATATTTTTTGACAAAAACTTCATTTTTAAGTTTTTGTTAAAAGTGCGTTTCGATCATTTTTAAATTTTTTAAATCTTTAAAAGCTTTTTCAATTTTATTTTATAAAATGGACACCTTTTTATTTAAACTAATTTTTTAATACAAAACATATTTTTAAATCCTTTAGACAAGCATTCAAACATGCCCCGAAGCTTCCATGTATTTATGTAGCTATTCCCAACGGTGAATACCTACTCTTATAATTTTCTTTTTTACTTTTTATATATATATATATATATATATATTTATATATATATATCATGTTAGTTTGGTCTTGGCTAACCACGGTTTGGTGCGCAGGTGGACAAAAGTAGAGCCGACAGTTGACGAAAGGGGACCGGGAAACGGTCAAGAAATCAACACTTGGCGATAAGAGAGGATACCTTTCTCAAGGGTGGCTCTCACGTGTCTAATTCTACTACTCGTCGGTCGTCCATCATGGCTTTATTTTTATTTTTATTATTTATGCTCGGCATTATAATATATATATATATATATATATGTTTTATTCTCTATATTGGAATGCCTAGTCTAAAGTTTAGAAAAAGTAAAAGGTGACGTGTCTCGAATCTGGGACTCATGATTGGTTTCATGTTGTAACATCTGTTCTATGGGTTGTTTGTTTGGGTTTTCCATTTTATAAAATACGAGTTAAAAATGTAATTTTAAATGATTTAATTTTTGCAATTTAGTTTAAATTTTGTTTTTGAAATTGAAATGCCAAAAGCATATTTTAGTACGTAAGCAAAATTTATTTTTATTTTTCTTAAATTTATTTATTTTTTTAAAAGAAAATATAGGTATATTTTCCATATATATATATAAAAATTCTCTATATTGGAATGCCTAGTCTAAAGTTTAGAAAAAGTAAAAGGTGACGTGTCTCAATCTGGGACTCATGATTGGTTTTGTTTAACATCTGTTCTATGGGTTGTTTGTTTTATTTCGATTTTATAAAATACGAGTTAAAAATGTAATTTTAAATGATTTAATTTTTGCAACTTAGTTTAAATTTTGTTTTTGAAATTGAAATGCCAAATGCATATTTTAGTATGTAAGCAAAATTTATTTTTTATTTTTAATAAATTTATTTATTTTTAAAAAAGAAAATATAGGTATATTTGGAAGAATGATAGAAAAAAATGACTTAATTGCAATAAAATTGTAATTTAATATATATATGTGTCACACATGTTAGATCATGAGATTTTTTTTAAAGTAGATGAAAGTTAAAGGGACTTAGGCCCGTTTGGAATTTTATGAGTGGCCTAAAAATGCTTTTAATACTCAAAAAGTCTGTTTGAATATAAAAGTGTTCATTTGATAAAAAAAAAAATTAAAAGCGTTTTTAATTGTCTAAAAAACAAAAAAAAAATGGAAAAAATGTACTTTTAAAAAAAAAGCTTACCAAAAGATTTTTTAAAAATCTATTCTCAAACACAATACCAAATTTATTTGATATTGCATTATTAACCCTTTTTAAAAGAAAATTTGCTACATATAAGTGAACTCAAACCTTTCATCTTAAGTTTTCTCCCTAATTAACATAATCCATGTCCACAAGTCAATGAAATTTAATTGGCAAAGGACATGTCGAAGTCAACTAACTGAAGCCTAGGCTAGTCCCAAGCCTGGCCATATGTTACTTTGATAGCAAGGAATAGATTTGCTTTTGTATCTCAGGGGCATTGCTTCGTATATAAGATTTCAGATTCAAATTAAGATGATGCCCATCAACGTACGAAACCTAATTTGACAAACAGATTATCGAGATGAGCACAAGTTGAGAGGAAATATCACCCTTAACCCATCTTATCTATTAAATCTCAACCACTGAGGGTTAGGTACTCTAGTTTGACTTTACATTCACTTCACACTTCAAACAAAAAGTCATTGAATGATTGTCTTTAACACCAAGTAAAAGGGTTATGTTGATAATCATAGATATGTTTAGGATTTCATTTATAATAGGGATTAATTATGAACCATCTCATCTAGCTCTACGTTATAGTATTAATTAAATGTTGAATTCTCCATTTTGTATGAGTTTAAACTTATAAGCAGTGATTTAATATGGTATTAATTGTTAGAAGTGAGCAGAAGAGTTGAAGACTAGCGTTTATGGCTCTTACTTGAAAGGAATTCTCTAATATTTTGTTATTGTTTTTTGGTCTGTAATTTAAAATTCAACTTATGTCTCTATAATTCACATTCCATTTAAATCAAATATTCCAAATGTTGAACTACCCATGAAGATAAGTGTTAAAATATTACTTAAATAATTAAATTCAAACATTTTCTATTAACTTAAACTTTTACAATAAATGGTAATTTAGTACGTTATATCTTAACGCATTCATATACAAACTAGTAAAAGCTCTCAACATTCTTGAAAAGTTCAAGGCAGCCAATTAGGAAGGCCTTCTTTTACTGGATATTATCAACTTTAAATGTAAACCATTTGAGAGGCTTCCAAAAATTTGAAATTCATTTTGGAAGAAGCCATGGCTGTGATTAATCCTCACATGGGAACATCCTGTTTATCCAAGCTAACAATAAAGTCACTTGGTTAGTATCCCATTTGCAATCATGTCTTTCTAATGATTTCTTCATTGAAGTCAACAGCATTGGAAGCAAACTCATTTGGCCAAGTGCTGAGTAGCATCATAGTTTTTTTCCTGACAGTAATTTAATCATTTACTGTACTAGTATGCCAGATAGTGAAGAATTTTGATCCTTTTTACCTGGTGTAACATCATTTTTGATGCTAGATTTCTTCCACTTAATAGTCTTAATGATTCACAAACGGCTATGTATTGTGAAATGAATTCAACCAACTGGACTATCAGGAGTGAAGCAATAGATGATTAATAATAGAAGAAATTTATTGATGCAAAGGGATATACTGTTGGTGGCAACAGAATTATGTTTCTGCATAAAAGTTATCAATGACAGTTCGAACTATCAATGGTATTCTCACTACATGGAAACCATCTTCCCAAAACAGATTACCAAATGAGTATCTTCCTTGAACCCTTAGCTGGGAATGGAAAGTTACCTTGAATTTCAGCTTCCTTATTGAAGAATTAAACAACAAATTTGGTGGCTCAACTATCACTTTAGTTCCAACTGGGGCTTGAACAAAAGCAGTGTAAAAAGAATCAACTGGACCAACATTTGTAACCGTTCTTGACACAGTTAAGTTCTCCTTCAGCTCAGCAATGGTAATGGAAGGCAGATTAAGATTTGC
Source organism: Carpinus viminea (assembly GCA_013348765.1). NCBI lineage: Eukaryota > Viridiplantae > Streptophyta > Magnoliopsida > Fagales > Betulaceae > Carpinus > Carpinus viminea. Next base: position 10,387,011 of record CP054669.1, on the reverse strand, counting down.
AAGGAATTTGTCCGACTTGCGGCAACGTGTGTGTAACCTAGTCATTGAGGCAATGGCGGAATTATTGTAGCCCATGGAACAAAGAAAACGGATGTAATCTGAGAACCCCATGTCATATATGAGACCAGGAGCCATGGCTTTGTTTGGTTCAACATGACCGCCTCCAAAGTCAAATGGGTCAGCCTGCTTATGGGGAGCTCCCTCAGCCACTGTACATTGACCATATTCATCTTTCAAAGAAGCTATACAAGAAGAGACAGAATCAGCTGTGCACATTAATTTTATGATTGAAAAAGAAAATGCCAGTAAATTTCTTTTGTCAACCTGTAGTGACCAGTGCAGACTTTATTGCAGCAGGGCTCCATGTTGGATGGATAGCTTTAAGAAGAGCCACAATGCCAGATACATGGGGACAAGACATGGAAGTTCCCGAATCAATACTGAATTCAAGGGGTTGAGAGAGGGAAGAAGCAAGGGACCAGGATGCCAAAATATTAACACCAGGAGCAGCAATATCAGGCTGCAACCACATTCAAATACATCAACTGCAACAATCAAAGAAGTAATTATTTTGTAAAATAGTCAGTACCTTCAATACAGATGGAGATAAGGAACTGGGTCCTCGAGAGGAGAAAAATGCCACTTCTGGGGAAATCTGTTGTCCCACATCTGTTTTTGTTGGGCTAAACTTTACCACAGGATTTCTGTTGAATAAACATTTCGCTAAGAAATTTTAACTCCACAATTTTCAAATGAAGTCTGCTTGTTACAACCCTTTAGAAAGATAAAAACTGAGGTAATGGCAATTGGACTCTCTTACAAAGATTTATCTGTTTACAGAACCCCAACCTTGGAAGCAGAAATATATAGAAAAGGTCACCCAACATGCCTAGGATATATTTACCTGGTCATCTCCATGTACATGAGCAGAGATGTCCCAACTGCGAAGTCCACTTGGACACAAGGGATATCCCAGGGTAAAGTAACCTCCTTTGTGGGAAACTGGGCAAAGACGAGACCAGCACCATGAGCATCCAATACAGTTGTTGCAGCAACAGTAGCTGACCTCTGTGAACGAGATTGGAAACAAAGAACTACTTTTCCTCTTGCTAAAGTGGCATTTAGGGTTCCTGAATCACAACTCCTATTAAAAGTAACCACTATTAATATATCAATTCTCTAATTCAGAGTAGATGATTCAAATAGAGTTCATGCGAACAAGAAGCAAATAACAACACATTATACCTTGCACTATCTTCATCTGCATCAACAGCTGCTATGTCTTCTCCTTGCACAATAGGGTGAAATTTGTTCATATCCTTCCCTGTATAGAAAGCCTGACCCTGCTTGAGAAAATAAAATCATTTCTAGGTATACAAAACAAAGAATTAGATACAATTTTATAACTAGATAGGATTTCATTATGAATGTGAAGTTTGAACAAGTTTTTTTTTTTTTTAATGCATGGTTCAACCAAACCAAACAAACAGCACAAACCAGTTCCAGGGTCATGTTTAGATTCTCCATCTGACACCATAATCGATATCATTCAAAAATACTTAACAGAAATCTCAAGTTGGAATAGCCAAATTATAGTACATTTTGCAGAAAACAGGAACATAAACCATGAAAAAAAAAATTACATGAGCAAAGATGAATAGAATACTTCAATGACTGTGAAAGCAGAAATTTAGAATGACACAAAGAACTGAGACTCACTTATCTCTCACAGAATCATCCAAGCAACTCATACGTCCATACAAAAGCCTCATGTACAAATTGTAGTAGATGTAAGGTAGTTTTGGAGGGTTTTTATTTTATTTTATTTTCTGGACGGGCTGGCTTTTAAAAGAGTGATATTGTTGTTATCCTATCAAAAATAAAAAAATTCTTCACATTTCTTTCAGGGACACAGACATATTGCTTAACCATATACATCTTTGCAAACTGTTTATCCTCATTCCAACAGAAACAAACACAATCTATCATTGCTGGATAGGAAGTGAAGAAGTTACCACAATAGTTCGATTGTTTCCCAAGGAAATCAAAGTGGGGAAAGCTCTATCTATGGTACTTGCGGCAACGGTTATAACCCATGGAGCTGTATTTATGACAGTCTGAGGATAAGGACCAGAATTCCCGGCAGAGCATACAACGGAAATTCCTTTAGCTACAGCATGTAAGGAACCAATGGACACAACATCATCCACATAAGTATCAAGTGGAGGTGGTGCGCCAAGAGACACTGAAAGCACATCCACGCCATCAAGTATTGCGTCATCAAATGCGGCAAGAAGATCGGCTGAACTGCAGCCGCCTGTAGCCCAGCAAACTTTGTAGACAGCTAACCAAGCTGATGGAGCACCCCCTCTCGCCACTCCTTGAGCTAATCCCATAAAACTTGCATTTTCTACTGGAAGACCTGCTGCAGTAGATGATGTGTGAGTGCCATGGCCTGCAGCATCTCGGGGAGAAAAGAACTCAACCCCATCACTTGTATTTAGCTTTCCGAATTCAGCTTCATATCCTTTGACATACCAACGCGCACCAATAATTTTCCTGCCCAAAGTATTTCATAACAGTTAAGTGCTTGAAGATATAATCAAATTTAACACACCTCAACCTTATAAGACTATAGGAAAGTATGGAAACAGATTAGTACTTTTTTGTAGCAAGGCAGATTCTTGGACTCAAACATGGGAATCTCATAAAAAACTATCGTTAAGTCCAGAATTAGATAATGAGAAAGTTCTGGCACATTTTCCTTGAATGCTAGAATAATATTACAGTTAAGCAACCAACTTTGAGTTTTCTTATCAAATAGCAGTGTTAAAAATGATATATTGATTCTGGTCATACGAGAACGATTTTATCAGGAAAGATAATTCAATATGGAAAAAAAAAAAAAAATTCAAATTAACCTATTACAGTGGGAGCTATTGAACTTCTCTCCTCCTTGACATATGCCTTTCCAACGAGATGGAATCTCTCCCATTCCCTCATCTTTGAAGCTTTCAGACTCAGGCCAGATTCCTGTTCAACAAAGTGAGCAGAATTAAAGCCTGATCTCGTATAATATACAACCATATAAGCATTTCTACACTAACCAGTGTCCATGACACCAATTATAGTCCCAAGTCCTGAATGACCCATTGAGAGAATTCCATGTGCAATTTGAGGCTTTACTTGGAGGAAATCCCAACTTCTAGTCGTCTGCAGACTAAGAATTCGGTTTGGAACTACACGAACAACTCCTGGTAAATCTGCATTGTAGTACGAGAAAGGAGAATACCAACTACAATTACTTGTTAGCAAAGCATAAGTCTTATAGGAAAACAAAATTTACAGTTCACCAACATTGTAACACCTGCAATAAGCTCGGCTTGAGACTCGGTTAAGGCTGCAGCAAACCCTGAAAATCCATGCTTGTAGCTATACAGAATCGACTCCTTGGCAGCTTCCTTGCTGTCAAATTGATATAACAAGCTCTTACTTCATTGTTACGATCATAATTAGGTTCCAGTCACATAACTTTACAAGCAACAAGATGGTGAAAATGCATTTGATGCACACAAATTTGTAGGAAACAGCCGTTAAAATGACGGCCAACATACTTCACATGTGCTCACACGATTTGTTTTGCTACTTGGGCGTATGCCACTCTTAAATCAGCACTTACTCTAAAGAGATGCATTTAATCAATTTAATTTATATTCTAACAGCTAAAGCACCTCTGCCTTTGTTACCACCACCACCACCACTACCATTCATTTTAGCTACACCACCGTCATGGCACCCCATGTTTCTCAAATTCAATTACAGCCTCTATCGCCATCATCACCAAGGATATAACCAAATATGCTATTTTCAAAAGACCAAAAGCAGCAGCCTGCTTTTTGGAAAATTTCATGGACACAGCAATCAAATTTTCTCTCCTTTCACATAAGAACGTTTGGAGACATAAACGAACAGAACAAATTTCACTAAATGAAAAATAAGAACGCTGACAAAAAGAAGTTAGAACTGAAACCTTCCAAGTATATTTGATAGTATCTCATGGTGCGAGTCTTGAACGAGTTCAGGCTCTTCATGCTGCCTCTCTCCCATATACACAATGTGAACCTGACAAAGACCAAAGAAAAACACAAACCAACGAAACAAATCAATAAAAAAAAACACACTCAATCGAGGAAGAAGCAGAACAGAACAGAACAGAACCCAAATAAGAAAACTCAAACTCACATTGCTTGAAGCAAGTGCTAGAAGGAACAAAGACTGTTGCTTGGCAAGAAGAAGCAAAATGATTCCATAAATCCAAGAAGAAGCCATTCCTCATGAGAGCTCTACCTGAACTCAAAAACAGTGTTCGATTGTCACCCTTAATATTAATTTTTCCTGCCTTTGTGGGTGGGGGCGGTAGTGATTTTGCTTGCTCCACTACTGCAACAAGCCTACTTGCATTTACACCGATAGTGGATTGTTATATATTTAGCTCTTCTACTCTCTGTTTACTGTTCGGTGAAACTGAAATGTGGAGATAGTGGGATTATTGAGTGGGAGAGAGTGTGTGCGATCGAGAAGATTGGATTTTTCTGATTGTGTGTCTTGTCGTCGGGAGTATACCCGAGGGGTTGACCGTAATTTAAACAAAACAAAACAAAAACAAAAACGAGAAAGGAGACAACACTTTCCCTGCTTTTCGAAATGTCGGATTCAGGAAAGGGTTTTCATCACGTGTGGCTACTCATAGTCTCCATTCAGTGCACATAGACATTTGGGTAATTATATTTTTTCTCCATCAAGTATAATGGCCATCAACTATAACCACCCGACCCTATTATATTATCATTTTTTTTTTCAAAATTCTTCTTTCGTCCGTTAAAATCATTAAAAATTTTGAAATAACGTAAATACCCTAATTTGATAAACAAAAGTTACATATAATATCCTTAAAATTATACAAATTAAAAAATATATTATAAATTAAAAAAAATTAAACCCCCAATTTTTTTTTGGAGGGGGGGATTGTTATTTCCCTCATCAACTACCACTTGATTACCATAAACCCCATCAACTACCAATTTTACATTACGACCCCATCAAACTATCGTTTCATTACCAAAACTCTCATTCCATCAGTCAACGTCATTAAATTTGACGATCAATCTATCACATGCGTGTAAAGTTGATAGTTGATAAGAGTATATAATAATCGAGTGGTAATTCAAATGAAAAAGATAATTACCCCAAATAAAATGCATACGTATTCAAGGCATATGACATGCACGTAAAAGGTTAATCGTTTGACTTAACAGCCTTGAATGACAGAATGAGAGTTTTGGTAACGAAATAGTAGTTTGATAGAGTCGTAATGTAAAGTTAGCAGTGAATAAGAGTATATGGTAATCAAATGGTAGTTTATGGGAAAATGATAATTACCTTTTTTAAAATTAAAAAAATGAAATTACATTTTACCCCCATGAACTATCAACTATGACACTTGATCCCATCAAACTACAATTTTATGACACTTTTTTCATTCCATCAGTCAAAATAGTTAAAATTAATGGTGATTTGCATGTGTCATTTTAAATTTTTTTTCCTTTCATTTTTACTCTTACTTCTCATGTGTTGAATTAGGATTTAGAAATGTATAAGCATCATTTTACTGATATGAAGTGAGAATAAAAGTGAAAGGAAACAAATTTCAAATGACAATAACCAATTTGAAACAATAACAATTTTTAAAATGCAATTATAAATAATATAATTTATAAAAATGCAAATAAAACGTTTGATAAAATCTATAAAATATTTTTGCGAATTTTAAAAATGTACGATCTTTAAAGATAAATACCAGTCATACGTACAATTTGTCAACAACTAGCGTACGCATTGACATGGAACTGCTGCGTCAATTTAAAATAAAAGAGTTCAACGTCTTTATTCAGAGCACTTCCATGAGTGAGTGGCCAACTACTCTCTTTAAAGCTAGAGGCTGGTTGGTTATTCCTATTGAACTTCTGGACGTGGTCGCACCGCCTTGGAATTATTGAAGTGCTTGTGATCAACCCAAAAAAGATCTGGTGCAATAAAAAAATACTTTTTGCAAACGTGACGTTGACATATCAACGCATAAGGTGAAGAGCGTAAAACCCACTTGCGAGTAGTATTATAAAATCGACTCCTTATTTTTCAAATTTTTAAACCAAACCCCCCTTTTTTTTTTTAAAAAAAAAAAAAAAGATAATTATCCTTTTCTTATAAATTATTATACGATTCATTTCCTCCATGAACTATCAATTTTATATTACATCATCCATAAATTACTCATTTCGTTATCAAAAATTTTCTTTTGTTAGTTACCGCCGTCGAGCAGTCAACTCATTCTGCTTATTTAATCACCAATGATTGACAATACTATTCACGATATTATTCACAAATACTGTTTACCAACTTAATGACTTTAACTGACAGAATAAAGATTTTGGTAATGAAATAGTAGTTCATAAAAATATAATGTAAAATTAGTGGTTTATGGAAAAAAATAATAATCACGTGATAATTCATGGGAGAAAATATAATTTCCAATAAAAAAAATTCAAATGAACACTTTTCGCTATTTTATTTAAAAACGTGTGTTTGACCAACAAAATTGGGGGACCAAAACACACTATCTTATTCTCATTTTCTCTCGGTTTTTTTTTTTTTCTTTTTTCAAGTAGCTAGAAAACAAAAAAAAAATAAATTGATTTGATAGTTTGCCGTGGGAATTGTTCAAATGGTGTGAAACTCATCCTTGAACGCGCATGATACTGAAATTAATGATGTTTTTTTTGCTTGTTATTACTTATTAATGATAAGCATCCGAGATTCCGAGATTAAGGACCAACATAAGCTTGTAGCTTCTAAAAGAAATACACTCCTATATATGATGATGGAATAACCACGTCATGGTTATACCTTATTTCTTCCCACGTTATTTTTTATTTTTATTTTTTCAAAAAAAGTATTGTTCCTAAATGCCAAAATATTTATTTTTTTATTTTTATTTTTTGACATGTTCACTCCACTCTTCTTCAAATTAATAGCATGCACCTAGAGTTTTAGGATTTGGCTTAGGTGTTATGCTATAATTTTTTATTTTATTCGATCTCTTTATCATCAAAATAAATAAATAAATTTCGTTTTTAATAAATTGTTATACAATTGAAATCATGTGACTGTAAAAATCAATATATATATATATAAGTATTAATCCAAATGCTAATTTTTACAATCATGTCATCAAGGTGTATGACAGTCATATATGATAATAAACCTACGGCTACATCTAAGCAATTTCTTCTTTCTTATCCTCACATTGGCAACTTCTCACATAGCTCACATTTCTCACGTTCACGTTGGTCCATAATAATCCTTCCTAGCTCCTTCTTTAAAAAGACCAATGTTCTCAATGGTAAAGTACTAAAGTTAAATATGGATGGCTTTGATACCATTTGTTATGTGCTTGTGTAAGTGCAAGTGTTGTGAGAGTGATAAAGCAACGAAAGAGAAAATTAATAGACTTTTAAGATAGTAAGGTAAGTCAGAACCATGGCCCTGGCCTCATTGCAAGGCAATTCAAAGAACCCTAGGCCTCTAAATCAAACGATAAACTTTTGAAATAAAATTATACTTATAATAAGAATTGAAATAAAATCACAACTCTTAATAATAAATAACATTCTTAATCTTAATTGGATTACAAAATCATAAATGATAGTAATCGAAATTTGATCCAAGGGGGTCAATGCTCAACCCAAGTTCATCCTTCCTTTCTCATCTTTTTTCACAACATCCATTTGGAAAAGAACAAAACATTCGAATCCATAAGTGGATCTCACTAAGAAGAGTGAGGGATGACGATGCAGATCGACATGCACTTTGGCATGCATATTCTAAATGCTCTTTAAACGGGGCCATCAACTAAAACTTTCAACCAATTTTATCGAGCTCGTTCGGCAAAACTTGTTAGGGTATTTGTGCTTTTGAGTAAAAATAAAATAAAAATATTAACAAATCATTTCAAATATGAAATATTTACAAATAACTTTCACTTTTACGTTACATAAAATAAAAAAAATATAAAATAATCTAAAATTATGTTATCAAACAAGCTCATCATCCTTGGAAAGCACAATTTTATGACGATTTAGATATTGTCAAGGCGATCATGTCGATGGGTAATATGAAGTATTTCAAGTTCGTTTGTCCCACGATTTTAATTACCAAACTTTCCAAAAGAGTTATTGTTTTGTCTTTAATATCCAGGGGACCAACAAACTTGCAACACTTCAGTTATGTTTGGCAAGAGGCCGGATTGCAAAGAGGACCCATCACCCAAAACCTAAAAAAATTTACTTTTTTCTTTTCAAAATCAATCCAACATTTTTATTTTTTATATCAAATTAATCATTTTTTATTACTATTTAAATATAAAAATTATTATAAAACAAAATTTTCTATTTTTTCATACAAATATATATTTTCTCACGTCAATTAAATTTGTTAAGATATTGATTTACTTTCTAAGCCTATTTCATTGCCAAACATAACCTTTGTTTTAGCTTTCAACAAGATCGACTCGACCACATTTAATGCCCACATATTCCAATGGCACAGTGTGGGTATCTTCCCTGGTGCGAGTGTAGTCGTTCAAAGCTGATCTCAATCCTGTCAAAAAAGGTCCCAAAGATTGCATAGAATAATGGACTTTGTGACGTTGAAGTTGTTTAACACTTCTTTGCGAGGACGATGGCACAGACAGTGGAATCATCAGTGGATTCAAAGCTGGCATCTGCCGCATCTTTCTTTTTCTCTAGAGAGAAAGAGAGAGGGGGGGTTGTTTCAGATTGAAGGTTGGTTGGGAAGTGCTGGGTAGCTGAGAAAAGACATTGGGGTCACACAAATGAATTATGTTAAGCTTAGACCAAGACCAACTTATTCGCGCACCATTGACCTAACTAATGACCACTATGACAATCTCTGGGATTCGCACACCATTGACCTAACTAATGACCACTATGACAATATCCTGGGATTCGTTAATGAACCGGTGAAGTTAAGTCGGGTTATCACTCAATTAGTACTGATAGAATGTTTCTGTTCTTAATCTAGGTCTTTTCTTAATAATTTTTAGCTGATAGATGCTACTATAATTACACCTATATAAAGTAACCATAGTTGATCACTATGACAATTGTTAAAAAAAAAAACCAATGAAATCTGCTCTCATAATTGAACCCATTATTTTTTCAAAGCAACTTAACTATTAGATTAAAAAAGAAAAAGAAAAAGAGTCAATGCAAAAGACCTATGAGAGAGCCGCTTTGACAATGGTCTATGATGCAATCTGATGATTGGACCACTGAATAGATAAAGGAATTTACTTTGTGAGAGCTCTATGAAGAAATTCATAGGCCTAACTCATCTCATAAAATTTGTTTAAGAAAATGGGTTGCATATTCCTTATAAACATGTCCAAGATCTTGTCTACAGGCAATGTGAGATTATTCCTTAACACCGTCCCTCATGTGCAAGCTAGTATTTTTTTTGGTTCTTTTGTCACAAGGTAAGTAGTGTTTATTACTCAACATTCTTAAGGATTAAGGAAAATTTAATGATGATTCTATTAATTTGTATTTTTATGGCCTATATATGTTTACTTTGCCAATCCCATCAATCCCAAATACGAAAAGCAGAAAGGTAAGATGCATTATGTCTTGCCGACCTTCCACTAAACAATATAGAGGTAGACGTAAAGTGCAAGATTTAGATGTTAATGATTCAAGGTGCCTTTAGTTAAGCTTACACAAGGAAATAGTTATATCATTAATCATTGAACTTAAAACATTGTGGGGATAATGATCCTCCAATTTTGGCTGTCAAAATTGCATGCTTTTCGGACAAGTTAATTGTAGAGAATTTCAGTCCAGCTATATATATTGCTTTTGAAAGTATTCCTCAAAGTGGGAGAACAGAAGAGGACTAAAAATATATATATATATACATTGAAAAATACGGAGAAAAACTTGAATATATTTTTCCACAAACTAAAACATGTATGATTATTACAAAGTTTTGTAAATTAGAGGGAATCGTATCATACTACATAAGGAAAGGTAATTGAAGACAGTTCTTATAACTCTTGTTTTTAGGGATAAAAGTTTAGAACCACTAACTGTTTTTATAACCGCTTTAATCGCTAATCGCACTAACTGCTAACCGCCTTTTTAATATATATATATTATGTGATACATAATAATAAGTCATTGTAGTATAGTGGTAAGCATTCCCTTCTATCATATGGGTGGCTAAGGTTCGATCGCCCCCTATGGTACTAGTTTATTAAAGTTTAAAATTTATATAAGTAAGCCTTTTAGCCCATGGCAAGCTAGCAAGCTTTTTAGCCTAGCTTGAGTACTCGCAAGTTCACGCTTGCACAATGAATTTTCCTTGGTGAGTTTAGTTAGCCCAAATTTTATTTATTAAAAAATATTAACCGCTAACTGGGCGTTAACCGCCTAACGGTTAGCAAAAGCGGTTAATAAAATTTACTAATCGCCTAGGCAGTTGTGGTTAGCGGTTTTAGCCACCAACCACTAACCACAACCACCTTTTCACCCTTACTTGTTTTAATATTCTGCACCAAATTTGCATATTTGATGTCCTGTTCAATCTTTGCTCAAGCTAAGATCGAGCAAAGCTATATTATAATGGTCTGATAGATGTCTGCTTGAGCTAAAATCGAGAGAAACTAAACCAAAATGGTTTACAATCCTCTATTTGCCTATCTACCTATTTATCTATGTAACAATTTTATATATATATATAATATATATATTTGTAAATGGGCAGTTTTTTTTTTTTAAAATAGATTGTAAGAAATGGTTTCAACTGATTAGTACATTAACTGACATTTGCCTTAGAACACATGATTTTCACATATAAACTAATATTTGTCCTTAGAGCATGTAATTTTTACGTGCATTTTTAAAAATATATATGAAAATCATGTGCTTTAAAGATAAATGTCAAAATTAATAGATTGAATAAGAAGAACACTTTGTTCTTCATCAATTTTCTAAAGAAATGGACAAATGAAACCACTATTTAATTATCTTAATTGGTTTTGCTTCTTTGCTTCATGTTACACATGCCACACTCAACAAATTAAAGAAAGGTTAGTTTAATAATTTCACTTGAAAAATTATTTAGTTTTTCTTTCAAAAATCTAGAATGCTTTTATGGGGACGTGGGTTAGAAATTATCCATTTGAGTTTTTTCCTAACGAGGTTAACCATCCACGAATAAACAAGCCTACCACACAAGGCCCACTTGGCCCAATAAGCCCTGAACAAGCCGAGCATGAAAAGGTTTTTGATTCCAAGGCAGATAATTACTAAGGTTTGACTTAGTTAATTAAGGTTAAGGGTATAAGGATCACTTCATTAATAAAAAATTATGATAAGCTGAAATCATAAGATTTTAAATTATATTTCTTTGTAAAAAGAGTTTGACCAGCAATTAAAAAAAAAAGAGTTTGACCAAAATGGGTAGTTTAGAATCGGTCGCAACAGAAGCCTTAGCAGCATTTCATGTCACTGTCATTTGCAAAGAAATAGGCTTATACAATTTTATAGAATCAGAAGAAATTCTTAAATGTATTTGTGATGTGATTTTCTTAAAGCAATCTGCTCTTCTTACTTGGTTGGGTAATGAAAATAACATTTTTTTATTAAAAAAGAAAATCACAATGCCCTATATGTTATGTGCCATGAATTAACGCATTAAACTATGCATGTGATTAATATTAGGTTTAAATTATGTCATGATTTTTTTTTTTTTTACATGACTACACAAAAAAGGGGAGGAAGATTCAAACTAGTGATATTTACTTAATTAGGCGTAATCCTAATCGATTAATTACTTTTTGGGGACAATTATGTCATGAATTAGACCATATACTTATGAAATTCATTATCTCGTATGGCCTCCTTTAAAAGGCTTTTATCCAATTTTAACTAAGCTAGTTAGGCACAATGTCTCATCCTTTAGAAAACTTTTAAAATATCTAAAATTATGGAGTTAGATGTTGCGAGGATAGTTTGTATTTTAAATCTAATTTATTAAGTAAACATGTATTCATAGAACATAGAAAAATCATACTTTTAAAACATGTCTCAGTTTAATTGATTTAATTAGATAATTTTTTTGAATAACATTATCTCAACAAATAGCCTTTGTAAAACTTTTGTTAATAATGCACAATATTCCAATGTGTTAAACTATTACATAAAGTAATGATCAATCATTTTCAGAAACACCTATATGCATGCTAATAATATATATAAATATTTTAACTTTTTAAACATTTTATATCGCATAATTTACATTTTATAAGGGTGAAAAGATGGTTACGATTAGCGGTTATTGGTTAAAATTGCTAATTATAACCGCTTAGGTGGTTAGTAAAATCACTAATTGCTTAGGCGGTTACGGTTAAGGTTACTAACCGCTAACTTTTTTTCTTTCTTTCTTTTTTTTTTGTTTTAAAAAAAACAATGTTGTTTCCATGGTGGTAGGATAATATCATATTACATCATTTCTATATTTTTATACATTTTTAAAATTTTAAACACAAAAAGGCATCATTTCATGTATTTTTAAATATTTTTATATAAATATAATATATATAGGCGGTTAAGAATTAACGGTTAGCGGTTTTGAAAAAATTAAAAACCTCTAACCGTAACTATCTAGGTAGTTAACGGTTTTTCACTTTTTATTACTATTCAAATAAAAAAATCACTACAATTTTTTTCTTCACTTTCTATACCATTTTTTTAACTTTTTTATTCAAAACATTCTTACATTTTTTTTTTCTTTTCACATCAATCTAAATAATTTGCATTCTTAAAATAAAATGCAAATTATGTGTATAACTAGCTTTAGACACCATAGAATATTAACGTTTCACAACTTCTGCTTATTTTATTTACGTTATAGTTTATATAATCATTTTCATTCAACTATTAAACTTATAAATTAATATATTATAGGTTTTAAGTTTCATATTTAAAGATTATAATTTAAAAAGGATATCTTGATACTTACACTACATGTTAACTATTTTTAAGGTTAATCTATTATAGAAAACAAAATCATAGACATATCTGTAAGACTGTAACTCACTCATTCTATACAATTATTAATTACAGCTCACAAAATTCCAAAAAACTATTTTTTTCCTTTCCTTTTTCTGAGCATTAAACCTTGGTTTTTTATTATTAGATTTTCGGTGTATTTACGATATTGTACCTTTTAAAGATTTTGGTTATATTTTTTCTAAAAGCTTTATGTTCGGGATTTTTTATTATTATAGAAAATAATTCTCTTTAAAAAAAATTATGGATTTTTTTTTTTCAATTTCGACCGTGTCTGCACGAAGGGATCAAAAGTTCAAACTGACTCCCCCAAATACACATTTGAAACTCTCTCTCTCTCTCTCTGTGTTTTGGTCCTAAAAAACTTCGTTGCTGATTCTTTGTCGGGGACCGAAACTCTGGTTTGTGCAGGCTTCGAATCCGTTCGCTCGGGAATGGAGGCTATCAGAAAGCAAGCCACCAAGCTTCGAGAACAGGTCGCTAGGCAACAGCAGGTTCTCTCTCTCTCTCTCAAACCCTATTCATTTAGAAAACTTTTGACCAGATCCTCTATCATTTCCACCTCTCGGGCATTACGATTAGATCCATTTTGATGCTGAAGATAGAACCTTTTTTCGTAATCCTTCATTTGGGTTTCCTTCAAATTCTAATTTTGTATGCATTTTGGGGGTTTTCTGGGCTTCATTAGACATCGTTTTTGTAAAGCATTTACGTATTTTGGACTCGTTGGAATATGGCAATACGTATTTTAACCCTGTGGATATTTGATTAGGCTATTATTGTTATGTAACAGCAAGTATTAGATCTATCAAGTAATGATTTTGAATTCGGAAAGTGTTACCGAAACCCACAAAATTTGTCATTTGATGTTATCGAATAAGCCACCGTTGCTGCTGACATGTATAACAAGTGAACTTTAAAGGGGAATGATGAGGTGGTGGAAAATTTGTTTCTTTCACCTCTAATCAGCCCTCTAAGTTTGGGGGACCGGAAATGGATTGTAAATAAAAAAATGGGTTTATTGTAAATATTATGGTTAAGGAAGAAACATTGTCTAAATAGCAAAGTTATAGTCTTTTAAGTTTAGATGTTGTAAGCTAGGACATAGAGTTAGTTGCTCGTCTTGGGTGATAAATCTAGTGTGCATTTGGTCTTTTTTTTTTTTTTTTTTTTGTGGGAGGCGAATGAGGCCATTGTATTTTGCATTTCAATCGAAGGAACAACTCTATCCTTTGGAACTAGGCCATATGGGAAAACTGGTGCTATTGCTGCAAATAATGATTATTTGACCCCAAAATTTCTTTGTTGTACCTGTTGATGGCCTCATTTACTATGATGGATTTGTACGTAAGGTAATATACAAAACACAATGGGGCAATTCATTTTCCATGACATCCAGTCACACCCTTGAAAGTGGAAATAGACATCCAAGAAAAGTAGTTTGCATTGTGTGGGAGGTTGCTACATGTTCATGGTTGATCATATGTATGTTTCAGTCTTTTATGATAAGTTAGGCCTGCTTTTCCTGCATGTGTTCACTGCGTGTAGCTGCCTTTTCTTTTTGATTTATTAAGTAGGTTTTTTTCTCCATAAGAATGGGGTTGAGGCTGAGGTTGTGGGTTCAAGATTTATTGAATTTGTGCATAACTTACTATCAAGCAAAAAATTAAAAAAAAAAGGCCCGGGTGCTTACTTTGACATTGATTCATCCATTTGATGCTCCACTTGCTTTGTTATTTGTTTCTGCTTAAAGCTTCATATTGTTTTTGATGAAAAAAAGCTTGCAAGCCTTAATTAGAGAGTGCTCTTGATTAAACCTTGATTTTATGGTTTCATTTTGTTTAATTGTAATTATTTTTAAGTATGATGATAACAAGTGTGTTAATTACATTGGATTTTTTTTCCTCCTTTTAAAGGCTGTCCTCAAACAGTTTGGTGCTGGGGGATATGGTGGTTCTGATAACTTAGTCACTGATGAGGCAGAGCTCCACCAGCATCAGAAACTTGAGAAGCTTTACATATCAACACGTGCTGGCAAGGTTTGTCTTGTCCACCTCTGGCCCATCTCTAATTTCTTGTTTTCTTCAGTATGAAATTTATTGTAAAAACATCTCATTTGTTTTCTTCCACCATTACAATTTACCATTCATTTTTCAGCATTATCAAAGGGATATTGTTCGTGGTGTAGAAGGATATATTGTCACTGGTTCCAAACAAGTGGAAATTGGTGAGTTGTTGAAGCTGTGAAGCCATTTTTCTTTAAATAGGGTCTTAATTACAAGGACTGATCATCGTTATTCTGTCTACTATATCTTGTTCAAATAGGAACAAAGTTGTCAGAGGATAGCAGGAAATATGGTGCAGAAAATACATGTACTAGTGGCAGTACTTTATCAAGAGCTGCGTTAAATTATGGGCGTGCTCGTGCTCATATGGAGAAGGAGAGGGGGAATCTGTTGAAAGCCCTTGGTACACAGGTTTGACCAATATTTTAATTCTACCAAAATATGAAATTTCAGAGTTTAGGTTGCATGAGCATGATATCTGTTCCACACCTCACAAATCCATGGCTGAAGTTCATCACATGAGCTATTACATTTAATAAGATTGAGTAGCATGGATGATATACAACCTCTCTTGGGTTCTGCTGATCCATTTAAATTGAGCCTCAGCCTGCCCTTATACCCACAAAGATGGTTCCTCTGCTGCTCCATTCAACTGGGATTTACAGCAATTCCTAGATTCACAATTTTTTTTTTTATCTGATGTGATTCTCCCTTTTTGGTAATTACTATAGTTTTCCTTTCCCTTACATATTGGTTAATGCAGCTGCTAGGTCAAGGATATTTGTGAGTGTAAACTCTCAATTTGCATATAAAGGCTTGGGATTATTTATTTGGATGAAATGGAGTAAGTCATGCTTTTGGATGAACACGTAGTGATCCAATTATTAGTTGCATATTCCCAAATGCTCCAGCATTTTGCTGGGTTAATGCTGAATTATTTCTTGAAAAGTACAACTGGATGCAACCTATGAACATGGGAAGGCTACAAGAGGATTCCAAAAGGGGTGCAGAAAACGAGAAAAAAAGCTAGAAATAGTACAGGCAAGATATAATCTAGATTTAGTCTGCCGGATAAAGAAATTAAAACTTAAAAAAAGGCAGGTCTTGAAAAAGGTCGTTCAAATATCAAGTGGTACTTGTATGCATTACAACTGATATATGTTAAGTTGGCAACATAGAACCAAGTGAATTTGTTCTGTTCATGGTACTCTATTAAGTAATTGTCCTATAGGAACAATTTTCATGTACTTCATTTGAAGTTATATTATCCTTTTCTGAGATTCTTGAAATTGTTGAAAGGCCTATGTTAGGTTCTGATTACTTGAGATATAATTTTTATTATTTCAGATTCAATATGTTCCTTGCATTTCTCTCTATTATTGTCATTTTAATAATGCATGGTATCATGTTAAATGCTTTGACTTTTAGGTTGCAGAGCCATTAAGAGCAATGGTAATGGGAGCTCCATTGGAGGATGCTCGACATCTCGCGCAACGTTATGATAGAATGCGACAAGAAGCTGAAGCTCAGGTATTCATAAATTTGGTTCTTGCTAGGGTTTTGGTTGTTAGAAGTTTTTGAGGTATTGACTTGTAAATGTACAGGAACAGTTAATATTCCTCTTACACGTTTGTAATTACACTTTGTGTTGAACTTAGACAGGCTATTGAAGTTTCAAAACGCCAAGCAAAAGTGAGGGAAACGGTAGGCAATATTGAGAATATTACGAAACTGGAAGCTGCTGAAGCAAAGCTACAAGATCTGAAGTCAAACATGGCAATATTAGGGAAGGAGGCGGCTGCAGCAATGGCTGCTGTTGAAGCTCAACAACAGAGGCTAACTCTCCAGCGACTTATTACTATGGTAGTGTAATTTCCCCTCCAATTCTATATTGGTTCAATCGGTATAATTTTGCACTAAATATTTCAGTTAATTAGATTTGAAACTTTGCCTGCTTTTTTTTCCTGCATTGTGAAGGTTGAAGCAGAACGTACTTATCATCAGAGAGCACTTCAGATACTTGATCAGCTTGAAGGCGAGGTATGCAATCATGTCACCATGTCCTTAACCTTTGTGACTTTTCACTACTGCGGTTGAATTTATGGTAAAATGAATTCAGTTGCTTTCTGTATCAATTTGCGATTTTTACTGTCAACTCTTTTTATTGATAGATGGTTTCTGAACGACAACGGATTGAAGCGCCTCCTAGTCCTAGTATGGATAACACTATGCCTCCACCTCCATCATATGAAGAAGTTAATGGCATATATGCTTCTCAAACAAATAATGGATCAACTGACTCCATGGGCTACTTTTTAGGGGAGGTTAGCAATTTTGTATATCTTGTTCTTACCCATGGCTTTGACTGATGAATGGTCACCATAGTTATTAAACCTGGCCCAGGCATTGATCTGGTAAAGTGATTGGCTCGTTGGAGTGGAAAAATATGTCTATTTGATTCATTATATGTGTTTACAATTGTGTGCATTTTATGATTTGTTTGTATTTAATATGGTAATTTATAAATTTTTGAAAATATACTAATTTTTAGATATAAGTTACTTATCTAAGTAAAATCCAAAAGTTTTATTTGAAAAGTTCCCAGAAATTGAAATTGATATTAATTGAGCATATGTGTTTGTATAATTATTTATTTCATGCTACATATGGTTTTGGAAATATGAGTAATGCTTAGTTAAGTATAGAAGATGCTAAATGAATACACAGGTGTTATCATGGCCCATTGATATTGGTTTGGTTATTTACCAAGCAAGCTAGTGTTCAATTCGTGGTGTTTGCATCTTTTATAATGCCACGGATAGTTGCTGCTTAATTTGTCCTTTTTGTTGTGTGTTGATATGCCATTATCTTGCAGGTCGTGCATCCGTATCAAGCTGAATCTGATGTGGAGCTCAATCTGTCAATTGGTGACTATGTTGTTGTCCGAAAGGTTTACAACTTGCTTGACTTAAAACATCTTTATTACCTAAAATTAAATCAATTCTGATTAGATCTGAGTCGGTGAATGCAAACCTGATTTCAACCCATCTGGGTTTTGGACCAGTCCACTAACATGGTCATAAATTAATATATTTATTGAAAGGATTAGTGCTAATTTTGTTTTGAACAACTATATATATGTTAGAATATAGTTTGTTAATCACAGTTTTTGGATAAGTTATTGCCTGATTGCTAGTGTTTAATGTGTGCTTGATCCAGTCCAAGCATAATTACCATGTTGTGCGCTCATAATTATCCTGTTTTTTTTTTTTTCTTATAAAAAAAAAACAGGTGTCGAACAATGGGTGGGCTGAGGGTGAATGCAAAGGGAAAGCTGGTTGGTTTCCATTTGGATACGTTGAAAGAAGGGAACGTGTTCTTGCAAGCAAGGTGGCTGAAGTGTTTTGAACGTTTATTTTCTGTTGGCTTCCTCGCCAAAGGATTTTGTTCGTGTGTATCTTTTGCTCCAGCCTCCAAGGTGGATCTTTATGTTCTTGCAAATAGAAGATCGCCCATTGTTACCTACTTTGATGTGAAATAGATGTTGACTTTTCCTCCCTTTATTCGATTTATCGATATAAGCATTTCTTTCTACTTTTTTTTCTTCTCTTTTCCTTTTAGTTCAAAGATGTCTCCTGTTTGTTGATACTTTTTGATGATGAGTGAAGTAATCTTTTCATTCAATGTTTTGTTTTCTACTTCAACCTTCGCCTAATCTCTCCCATAAGTCATTCTAGCACACATAGGAAGTCATCTTCTTCGCCAGAGCATTTTTGAATTTTTCTTACTACATTCCTTCCGGATATCCATGGAAGATTGGCACCTCCACAAAATATGGCTGACAATCTCCACCTTCAGCCTACAAATAGGACAAAGCGGGTCATGTACTATCTTTTATACAGATTTTCTTTGGTTGGTAAGAAATTATTAGACACCTTCCCTAAGAACACCTTAACCATCTCAGGGACACTAATCATCTAGACTTCCATAAATAACTATGCAAATGTGCATTTGGGATCATCCTTGTCCTTATAGGATCGATCGTTCTTCGCAAATTCTTCACCAAAGTCCAAAAACTGAGGTGTTCATTCCCTTCTTTGGGTTTCGCCATTCCTGAACTTTCTGTTAATGAAGTTGGTTCAATATTTCTTCTAACATACGAGTCCAAACTACACACTAACAATGGAGTCTCACCATTGTTCATTGACAAGGCGCATCTCAATTTTGTTGGAAAATAATAATCACCTGATAAATTTCCACTTTTGATTACATCAAGTCTCAAATACTACCCACTTTTTGATTAGATAAACACAAAGATAGATATTAGATAATATTTAAAGATAAACGGTTGGTTATTTGATAAGGTTGCAACACAGTAGAATTCTGAGGCAAATAACTTAACTAATATAACGACATAACTAATTCCAGCGGTTATAGGTTGGTAGTAGACTTTGTCGGCCTCTTAATAACAAACACATAACACAGAATATATTTTTAGACATGTTTGAATTCAACAAGATAGGGTTTTTTTTTTTTAATTAATTAATTAATTTATTCAAAGTGAGGAAGGGAGAAAGGGAAGATTACAATGCCAACGACAAAGAAGCTGAAAATTGGTTAAATAAATGACTGAGCCCATTGGGAGAACTGGTGCCCTCATAAAAAAATGATAAGCATCGATAGAGTTCAGTAAACAATACAATCTACAGAACAATAAGAGGTAGGAAGGGGCTACTATATTTCAACAAGGTGGTTGGTAGTAGCAGTAGCATGATGTACCCAAAAGTCCAGTGAGGCATTTTCCGCTAAATGCGTACTCCCAATTCCTACACTGCTTGGCACATCCGTTCGACAAAAATAATGGCCAAATCCCCGACCATGTTTTGCTTCTACGTTGACAAAGTGAAGACTATGTAGCTGCCATCTCTGTATCATGGAAATAAAAACATATACAAGTTTTAGTTTTTTTAGAATTTGTTACAATACAGAGATTATGACAAATAAAGTTGAATAAACTTTATACTAAAACATTCTCTGCAACAATATGAGAATTATGTGATGTTTGACCATATCTTAGGTTGAATGATTGTGTCTGAATATTGTTGGGGATAAAATCCCCCTAAGATCACACTTAATCAACCTCTATACGGAGGATAATCAAGCTGTTAAAGGAAAATATATTAGAATCTCTCCTTAGGTAAAGGGGATTCTGGGTCTCTCAAGAACTTTAATTTTCTCTTATTTCAAATTTTACTTCAAATATCATACTAACTTAAGCATTGGAGTTTCCTTGGTCCTCCCATGATTTCTTTATTTTGCAGGTTGCCCATCTTTGATCAGGCTGTCTAGAAAAATACGTCAACAAATATATGTAATAATGAATGCGTATAAGTACTACTCACTCATTTTGGTGGAGAGGATGAAGACTAAAAAGATTGTTAGCAAGTAAATAGATTTGGAAGTGTTAACCATGCTTAATTAGCTGGATAGTGTTTTATAGCAATAATAAGATGCATAGACAAAGCTGTTGCTTTGAGCAGTACTACATAATATATCAAACCATGCATGTTTAACCATTAATGGATATAATTAATGAAGTGTTTTAGCCAATTAAATCTACCCCAAACACTGATTATTCCTCCTCATGTGTGATCTTCCAATCAAAAAGCTTTTCACCAATAATATATCAAAGTGTCTGGATCGATCTGAGTCATGACAAAAAGTTTGGGGCCATATTCATGCCAAACAAAAGCCTAGATCAGTATAGTACTATTGTATTCGACCACATAAGTATTTGTTCTATTTTTTTTTTTTTTTTCCTCCTTCCTTATTTGATAAATGACTAACAATAGATTAATCTTTGTAGTGGGTTGGCTTCTAAACCAACAAAGAGGTAACTAGCTCTTTGTTCTTGTGATACACTAACATTTTTTTCTTCTATATTTTTGAATGTGAAGTAAATAATTCTTTCCTAAACAAATTAAAAGTAGAGGTGTTGGTATTGGACCGAATAAAAATTAGAAAAGAAGGTAGAATATATGAAATCCACGTGGAGAACAACCAGCTTCCTTTCTTGCTTCTCCCAGTACTGCAATCCTCCACATAAATAAAATCTGATGAGCTCAATTCTTTCTGAAGCTTCCTATATATACTATCTCTTAATTTCTCTTTCTCTGTGAAAAGTGGGATATATACTTGAGAAAATGGCAATTTCTTCCAAGGCTTTTTTTGGAGTTTTGGCTTTCATTGCTCTAATCTTTGCTATTTTTTTGGCTGAGTGTCCGACTCCTGGTAAATTTTCTCTTCACTGTGCACACGTTTTGATGGGTTCATTTGCATTTGCACATATATATGTATATATATAGGCCTTCTATTCTCTTTTTTTCTTTTTTCTTTCCCTTCATTTGTTTATGTGATAATATACAGTACTCACAATGACATTTCTCAACGAAAGTTTAAGCAAAACTTGGCATGGGAGATGCTGGTCCAGAGGAAAATGTAATCTGCATTGCAGGAACCACCAGGAGCATGCAATATATGGAACATGTACTGGGCTTTGGCATAGAAAGTGCTACTGTTTTTACCCTATCAGAGATGCGCCCCTGATGCGCCCTATTACATACATGGCAATGAAAAACGCATCTATGCCACATAGGCTTTGAGAAACAGGAGACCACGCCACATATGCTTTGGGGAATAGAGGATATTCTTGCTTGAGCTCTCATCCACCCTATCCTTACTTCTCACCGGCGGATCTCTTCCATCATTTGGATACTTTATCTCTTCTTTCAACCTCTTTTTCTGAGAAGTTAAAAAAATTAATAGAAGTACCAACTTTACGATAAATTAGGCCACCTCCAATCCATTTCTATTGTTAGTGGGAAGGATCCCTTAGTCTCCCCTTCTCTGTTTCTTCTCATGTGCTTACCAAAAAAGAAAAGAAGACAAATTTGGTCATGCTGGGTTTGAAAAACATTCTTGACCTTTTTCCTGTTTCTATAAGACTATAAGAGGTTGTTGTTCAGTTCTGTTCCTTTACCATCATTTTAAAAAATAAAATAAAAAGGGGAAAGAAGTGTAAGATTTGCAAGAGAAATTTTTTTGATTTGTCTTACAATTTTTATTTATTAGCTGATGACAAAGAAACACTACATTATATTGAAGACAATCAGTCTTATTTATTTGCCTCTAATAGAAGAAGAAGAAGAAGAATCTCTCAAAAAAAAAAAAAAATAGAAGAAGAAGAAGAATACTGAACCTTATCAACTAGATGGAAAGAAAGATGAGATAGAGATGTGAGAAGCATAATAGACCTATTTGTAAAAAGCAAATATTTCGCAAGCTAACAACAATAATTTAAGTTACTTTAGGCAAAAGCAAAGTAAAAATTCTTGTTTGTTATTTTCTCTCTAGTTCTATCATAAAAGAGCAACAACCCCTTTGATCATCGAAGATAAGAGAACGAGTGTGAGACTGTCTAGTGTTATAGGATTGTTTCTTTTCTTGAATGGATTCTTCTATTTGTGTAATTAAGTACGAGTTTTCTCTCCAGGGTGGGAAATGACTAACTTTTTTTTTTTTTCCTTCCAATTAAAAAGGGCAAATAAGAAAAACCAATTGTAACTATTCTACTTAAACGTGACTATAATAACACTTACCCACTAAAAACAACATAGGAGGGACAAAAATGATAGAAAACACAACGATTTTGGTGGCAATTCTGCCATTTTGATGCTGTTAAAACATTGGAAGGCCTCTCAACCACTTACCGTTTACTTAATTAACAAAATTTTGTGCCATCCTGTACGTGCATTACTTTTCATAAATCTCTATTTGGTCGTAGGACAAAAAGAAGTGACGGTTGGAATGAGAAAATTCTAGTTTAGGTGAACCCACATGGTAGAGTGCTGCAGTGAACGACTAAAATTTCTTATTTTGCTTTACAAATCTTCACTATTATAGTTTAATCTAAAATTTGAATCAATATATATATACACACACTAAACAGGAGTTCATTTGATGTGTTAACGAGTCCAGAATTGCAAGCAGGTAAGAATTTTTATAAGAGTATTTGGCATCTGTATAGTCTATATAAAACCTTCAAGCATAAATTAGAAAAAGAAAAAGAAAAAAAAAAAAAAAAACCCTTCAAGCATAATTATTAGAATAATACAAATATATATCAAGTTTCATGGAACAAAGCATGCACTTGGTGTACCAGCCAGCCATGAACTCAAGTTCTCCAGGAAATTTGAAGAAACCTTCAAGTTCTGCATATAAACACAAAACAAGAAAAATCAGCTTGAGGCCGTAGAAGAATATAATAATTATCTTTTAATTGTGCTATCGAATCATCAATTTTAGCAGTAATGAAACTTACCTTAATTATTTGGTCGTTTGGCAGAGAGATAAGCAAAAATGATGGACAATATAATGATCAGCATAGCAATCTGCATTGAGATCAAAGGATAATCATTAGATCTTAACATTTGCTTTTTGAGGGTGGTGGATGGGTTACCAAAAAGCTAATCATCAAGTTTTTGGTCACAGCATCAGGTTGATAAATTAGCAGATACTTACAAGAGCCGGATTGAATCTAGGCTCGGTCCTGATTATGTAAGATTTTCTGGTGAAATCCAAAAAAAGTTATCAGAGATGAAATAATTAATGACGACAGTGACAAAAACAGCAATGAAACGTGCATGATTATCATGACAACCTCTTGTTAAGGACTCCAGAATCCCTGCAGGTTTTCTGTATCGCTTCCAGCCTGCTCAACGTTTTTGTTGCATTAGGGTCATTCTTGTCAACCTACAGTAGTCCATAATGTATCATAATTAGTAACACTCTTATAAGGAAAATGCAGTAAGAAACACCATGTATTAAGCTTGGTTTCACAATAGAAACAATTCAACTGAATATAGCATTCCTCAGAGCTTGGAAGCATTGACTATTGATAATTCATATCCAGAAAATCTATTTGGCATTAAAAATTAATGCAGGTCGTATCTAGCGATCTAGTAGACAAATCAACACGTCCAAACAGGTGATGAAGAATCTAGAAGCATAGGATATGAAAAGATAATTCCACTATCTTGTTGCAAGCAAATATATCATGTCTAGTCATGGAAAAAAGTATTGTACCTTTGACTTCAACATACAGGAGAAATCAAAGAAACCGCCATAGACATCTGCCATCGTTTTTGTTCGATCAATGACTTTGGCAGTAAGACCTAGACAATGGTCACAACAAATACCAGTAAGTAAGAATTCGTCACAGAACTTTTTTGATAAGTAAGGGTTGCTTCTTATGAAGACATCACAATCCTTCCTATTTATCCAACAAGACTGTAATTTTCTTCTACTAATATGACAAAAGATATCAAATATTGTACCATGCTATAGCTTACACATAAAGCCAGCCTATTTGGATCAATAGATACATTTGCTTTCCATGGGATATCCACAATACATAAACTAAATTTTCAATTATCTAACATGCCCTCAGTTTCAGCTGTAAGAAATGTCTACAGACGATTCACTTACCACGCCTCATTTTCACTACACTTCTGAAGACTTCAACATTGTTGTAGCATAATGCCAGTGTTCCAATTGCCATGATCTATTAAAGGTAACACATGGCAAATAAGATGCCAAACAGAGACATATCAAAATTATACTGTCTTAAAACATCATAACAAGTCTAAAACCACACCATAAAATCAGGAACTATTTAGGATTTTGTAACATGTGCGGATCAGCAAATAAATTTATAATACATACATATCTATTATTTGAAATTGCGCACAGATAAATACCTACCTTTGTGCCTATATGTCAAATTATCAGACACGAGACAATAACAGCTTAGAGTTAATTGATTATTGCTTCTTCTTCTTCTTCTTCTTCTTCTTCTTCTTTTTCTTTTTTAATTTCTTTTTTAAATTTTTTTTTTTATAATAGTTACTAAAAATAGCCTCACGGTTCGAGAGAAGATACCATACCTGGGGGATAGCACAAAATCGAAAAATTGCAGGATCTCGTAAAGCAGACATGTATTTCAAGCAATCTTCTGCATGCTTCAAAGCATTAGTGACCATGTCATTCAAACATTGCACTGCCTTTTCAGAGTTTTCCTCATATTTCAAGTCCTGGATTGCAAAGATTGAAAAATTATCAATTCAGAAAGGAGAAAAGAGAGTAAATATGGAAAAGATGGTAGAGAATTGAGTAAACAAGGAAAAGATGCGCACCTCAAGTTTGTTAACATATTTACTCCAGATCTCACGAGGCCAGAACATGCGAGACTTTGGTATCTCATTAATATCCTCCAAATAATCTCGTATTATGTTTGTTTTCTGTGGTTGTAGAATGTTTAGTATTGGACAAACTTCCAAGCAAAAGAAACTGGAGTGACATTGCATTGGTTGCTTCATATCAAAGCATTACCTGAAGAAATAAACCCATTGAATTTGAGAGATGATCTGAAGCCAAATCTTCTGACCCAGAGGCATGGAAAAGCTTGGACAAACCTAGTCCAACAAGTCCTGCTACATAGTGGCAATATTCATCATAATCATCAGTTGTCTCTACCTGCAGGAAGAGGAAAAACATATAGGCATCACATAAAATACATATTATCTTTCTGCACTTTGTGCATGACCTATGACATAGATTCATCTCTGAAGCTCACAGAGTGCAGTTCGGATACAAAGTGGAACAATTTAATGATGCAAACTTGCCCCAATTACTCGAACATGATTTTCCTAAGATGCAGATATAGCTCACCACATAGTTGACATTCAGGCCCAAGCTACATGGATGACTACATAAATTCATTGTTGTTAGACTAATCATTAATTTCTGTTAAATTTTTTAAAGTAGCATGACAAATTAGATGCTAGTAATCAGTTAAAACAGTAGCCAGATAACTAAGCAGTAACCAACTACAAAGTTACATCTTCACCATCAATAAAAAAAGAAATTTAAACAATTTCCCTGGTCAAGAATTATTGAAGGAATCATCAGGTTTTTATGTTGGTAAAACATTTTTGATAAATATGTAGGTAAAATATTAAGATCAGCTCTTCTTAGTAACTTATAGCCTATTTAATTGACAGTGGGGATTGTGACTCTCCGAGAAAGAGGTGCAATTTGCTTTTGTTATTATTATCATTTTGTTTTTGGTTGGGGAAGTCCAACACATACAATGAAATTCTGATGTAAGCTTTGTTGAGTTGAGCTAAGTAGCACCTTTTAGTGAGGTCATAATAATAGCATAAATTTTTATTTAATCTCTTTATTTCCACCAGTCAAGCATCACTTATGAAATTGACATAAACTTAAGGAAACAAATATGAATATCTCAAGCAATCTGAATCCCTCTCCAGTATTAGCATGCATCACAAACCTCCTTGCATATAAATTTTGCCATTCCTGCACCCATTCTTTGGTAATTTCCTCAATTGCCTTCTGATAACTGCAACAGAGTATTGTGAATAATTTATGAAAAGAAGGTAAAGCAAAAATTCATTTAACATATTCACAGGTGAGATAAACAAAGATGTCACAAACTGTTAAATTGTACAGCTATCCTATAGATCCTGTCTCAATTGTGCATGATTTATGAAGCCCAGAGGACCATTTATTCATTAAACATAGACTTAAAAAGGGCATACAATCATACAACATGGCCTATGACTTTTCTGGGACTCCATTGACTACTTTAGATTTTTGAGTATCAAACAACCACACACTTTAAGCATCTCAACTATTATTCAAATTTTAAAAGATTAACAACATTTAGGAGAAGCAGATGATAATTTAATTTATCAGCACATTGAACCAGTCATACTAACTAATGCATTGTGTATCCCACGATCAGCAAACTTAGATTAAAAAGGAAAAAGAAAAAGAAAAAGAAGAGATTCAATCTAGACAATGATCCAGTTGACACCTATACTTGCAGCATGGCACATTAACTACTTGTGGAACATTCAATTATACAGTGGAACAAAAGGGTAATTTAGAGACTGTGTGTTCCATTGTATAAACTAACAACTAAAAGAATTAAGAGACAGCCCTTATCCTGACATCAGTTATCAGCAACAATATAACTATAGGTAGAGATGTGGTAAAAGGGGACCAAGGATACAGATTCTGATCAGATCATGGTTAGAAAAGCTACAACAAGACTTATTAAAAGCGAAAACAATATTCTATACCCACTAAAATCATTTCAATTATTTATAGAGGAAGAAGTAACCTCTGTCCAAGCTCCAGAAAAGCAGTCGATACATGATGAAATTGGTCCATAAGAACTTTGTAGTCCTTTGTGCCACCTATATATAGAAGAAAAGAACAAAAATCAACAAATGGACTAAGATTCAATTTTCTTTTATATGTTAATAGATAAGTATCATAGAATCATGCCTCAAAAATTATTTCTATGGACTTTTTACCTGATAAAAAAGTTATGAAACTTTATCTTGTAAGAGATAACATGATTGTTATAAGAAAGCTTAAATGCTTGGTTTAGAAACCTAAGGCGTTAAATTGAGGCTGGATATGGAACGCACACAAAACCATAATTTGGATAAATATAGGACTAGAAAAACAATTAAAGAACTTTAATAACAAACAATAGAAAATTGGTTAAATGGCTCTGCTTGATATGCAACTATATATAAGATCTATCAAATCTGACTTTTATGGAAGAATGAAATAGATGAAAGGTTCTTCAGTCTATAGAATCTAGGAAAATTGGAAGTAAGAAAACCTGGTGACAAAATTTAGAACACTCACATGAAAAATGCCACTCGCGATCATATATGTGACGATGAAAAGCTTTCAGGATTGGTACTTTAACATCTGTAGGTATGCTTGTATCATCCTCTGTAAAGCAACCATCAAGACAAAGTTGATCAGTTGGGGGAGATCAATAATTATACATACTATTATTTTGATAAATTACATACTATTAAGGGTTGGAAGAGTGAAAAAAAAAAGCCACTGAACCACAAGCAGAGTGCTGCAGGAAACCAGTAATCCATAAAAACTGGAACTAATGCCAATTCAAAACCAGCAGTTTTTTAATTGCTTTGTTATGCAACAACCTAAAGGAGAATATTATGAAAATATTTCATCATTTATAGGGAATCATATCAGTTCGTCAGAATGATTAGCTACAGAACATTAATTAGCCTTGAGATTATAAGTAAGAACCTGATCAAGTAAATCATGTATAAATCTGATTTAAAAATTCACTACATTTAGAATAAATTCCAACAGAGACTAGACTATTGATTCCAAGAAATGAAACCCACGGGGTTTCAACTTGTTAAGAATAACTTGTATTTTTCAATAAATCCTTGAAAGAGGCTAATGTATTGCGACCAGAAAAGCAAGGGTCTAAAGTGTAGCCATCAAATACTCCACTGTCAGCCCAAACAAAAGCTGATAATCTTCATTCAAAGCCTAATATTACTGATCAAAATATAACTAGAACTCCCTATATGCAAATGAAACCTGGCCATATTCAAGAGTCTAATTAAAGGGCACATCAAGCTTGCATTTTACGCAAAATGCGATGCTACCGATCTGATATATAGACCTCAATTTCAGTCTCTCAGACAAAAAAATAAATCCAGAGAAACCGCATAGAAAATTTAAGGTTATAGATAATAGGAACATACCAACAGTGTCCAGGGCTCGAAGAACCAAATAAAATATGCATATCTGCAAAACCATGAAAGGTACCACTGAGAAATTAAATACGCTATAATATGGCAGGAAACTTAGAAAAAAGTAAATCTAACAAGAAGATGGAACACAGTAGTCTGTGTCTTTTCAATCAGATAATAACAGCAGCAACAGCATTTACAGAAAATAAATAAATAAATAACTGAATCAATGGCCCACTTGCAGAGTTTACGGCATTCATGATATCATAAAAATGACCAAAAAGATATCAAGCATGGAATTCTTTAGCTGATCTTTTGTGTTCCGTAGACTGAATAATATTAGTTGTTTACATCACAGTCTGGCCAGAAGGCCAAAAAGAAGGAATATGGAAGCTTTTCATCTGGCTAATACTCTACATCTTCCCACCCACTCGTTCTCGTTTCTAAAGCCACATATAGGACCTACTGATGCTGCACTTTCTTCTCCAATCATAGGGAAAACACTCTGGTAGCAACATTCTAGATGCTATTGCGTGAATTCTAAGACTCCTTAATATGATACCGTATGCTCCAGTGCAGATTTGTTGTGTATATAAAATCAGTGAAAGTAAAGCAAGGGTCAGAAGAGCAGTTCATGAAAATGTTTTCAGTTTTTTCATTGTTACTCCAATAATTTGTTGTCATCCAACAGAAACTCAGCCTGTGATGGACCTCTTGACGATTACTTCGAAAAAAAAACAAAAATGATAGAATACACCATGACTTTCAAAGCGAGACATGAAATGAAAGCTTAACACCATCAACAACCCTCCAAGATTGTCAAAATAAACCCACCGAAAAAAACTCGTCAACTGCACCGGACACAAGAAATACCATCAAAATTCCTTTCCCTTGATAATTAGCCATGTAAATGAAACTTTCTTGGTTTCTCAGCCCTCCAAATCCATGAGATTAACACCATCCAATGTGTGCCACATCAGGAAGAGGAACCCACTAAAACAAATTAATCTATAGCCCCCACTCAAATAAATTCAAATATCAATCACAAATCCCAGAATAATCACACACCCGGATCATTCAAAATCCCACTAACCCATCAATTTCCGGACCAATAACATGACACATTAAAATTAAAACCGTCATAATCACCCAAATTGCATTCCCGCACACATACTCAAGCACCAACAACAACACCCAGAAAAACCAAAACCAGATTCAATCAAAATCCTCAAAAAAAAAATAAAATAAATAAATAAATATTTTTTTAAAAAAATACATACATACATACATGGGTCAAACAAACAAAAAAGCGCAAGAGTCTTGAACAGTGCGGCTTACAGCGTTGCGAAGCTCGGAACCGAGCTGCTGAATAACCATGGCAAAGCTGCGAGAGACCTTGTTGAGCATGGTGTAGCAGAAGGCCCAGTGCGGCTCCGCAGGGATCTGCTTCTCGGCATGCCTCGCCGCCATCTTCAGCTTCAACAATGGGTAAAAGTCATCTGGGTTTTTCAGAATCGCACCCAAACTCCCCATTGCTCTTCTCAAACCCGATTCAGTGAAACTACGAAACACACGCACACACTCCGTGCGTTCTGGTAGCCGGCTTTTTGTAGGTTCTTCAGCTGGGACCTAGTATGGCGTCTGAAAATAGAGAAGGTTAGAGCGCAAAAGTCGTTAAAGTACGATTCTGTACAAAGAATACAGCATTTCTGAAGAAGATATATAATATGAATTTCCCAAGATAATATTCATCTCACCAAAGATAATAGTGTCCACGATGTTTATAATGATTTGATTTTTCGTGAAGAGGAATTTAGAAATGAGACGTCACGGGGGTATTGGCGCTCGTTTTTTGGTTTTTCTTTTTCTTCTATTTTTGTAAGGGCCTTGTTGGTTTGAAGGGGCATGTCGTGTGAAATGGGAGAGATAGTAGCTGGCAAGCGTGGGGACTTCTTCGTCTGAAGCTTTGAACATATCTTTCATGTGATATTTTTGATTGTTTATGTCGACAAGAAATGGGATTTTTTGACTTTTTTTTTTTAATTTTATTTTTAATGTTGGTTGGATTCTAAGGTTTGGTTTGATCATTTTTTAAAATAAAAATAATAATAAATGTTTTTATTTATTTATTTATTTTTATGTTACATCATAGTATTCTTTTCAAATAATTTTTTTTTAAAAAAAATGCTTTCTAAATTGCATTAACAAACAAATTAAGTTTAGTCCTTTAAATTGATACGTATCCTTAGGATGTGTAAATTCTTTTCTTTTTTTTTTTCTTAGATTTTTACACGCATTATATAAAAAAATAAATATAAGAATCATATACTCTAATAATATGTCAATTTAATATACTAGTTCGCAAGAAGTAGTTCAATCGGTTAGGACCACACTTAATGAAGCCGAAGTCACTAATTTGAAATTTCGAATCCCCCCTCCTCCTCTTGTGCGGATATGTCAAACAAAAAAAAAAAAATTTAACAGACTAGGCTGAAGAATCTGTTTGGAGGACATTTCTTGCTCGATTTCTTTTTGGGGTAATTATCTTTTCCCCCCACGAACTACCACACGATTATCATTTGCCCCCATAAACTACCAATTTTATATTACACCCCTTATAAACTACTATTTTGTTACAAAAAAACCCTACTGTCAGTTAAAGACGTTAAATATGACGGTCAACATGTCATGTACGTAAATAGTACCGTGAATAGTTTCGTTGACTAACAAAACAGTATTGTGAGCAGTACCATTGAATCACCACTCTTTTTTTCTTTTCATTTGTGCCTAGTGATAATATGCTTAAAAAAGATAAATAAATAATATTTGATTCAATCGGTTATGGACTACGCCTTATAAAACGAAAGTTACTAGTTCGAATTCTCCTTCTCTTCTCTTATATGGAAATATTAAAAAAAAAACTAAATTAAATCAATCAATCAAAACCATTTTTGTAGCCCATGAGTAGAGTTTACAATTTCTTTTTTTGTACAATTTTTTTTTTTAATCTACAAAAATGGTTTTGATTGATCGATTTATTGCCGTGCCCATGTGTAGAGTTTACCAATTTTTTTAGATCTACAAAGTTGGTTTTGATTGATTGATTTACTGCCATGCCTATGTGTAGAGTTTACCAACTCTTAAGTCAAGTATCAACTTGTACAAATTTTTTTTTTTAATCTACAAAAATGGTTTTTGATTGATTGGTTTATTGCCGTGCCCATGTGTAGAGTTTACCAATTTTTTTAGATCTACAAAGTTGGTTTTGATTGATTGATTTACTGCCATGCCTATGTGTAGAGTTTACCAACTTTTAAGTCAAGTATCAACTTCTTTTTTGTAGTCTTTGTGGTTGAAGTTTACATGTGGGGTAGGCAAATCTATTCAAATCATTCTTTTTCATCCTTTAATTTGTGTTAAGACTTTCACTAACCCCACCCAAAAAAATACCCATTTTATTATTAAGAGAAAGAGGTGCAAAGTTAATTAAAATAGTGCAAGTGATAATAGATAATAATAGTAAACATAAAATATACTCCATAGATTAATAGAATTAAACTTTTAAATGCGATTCAACCCAAGAAAATGGGTAATTTAAAAGAGAGAGATATAATAGTCATAATTAGGTGTTATAGTGTGAAATGGAAGAAAGTTTAATTGGATTGGTGAATTGCTGTCAATATTGTGAGTGTGAATTATAAAGATAATTGGATTGCCTAACGCTTTCTATTGAATCGTGATAAATGGTGCAAGAGGAACAAGAATTTGATTAATCATTTTAAAGTAACAACGCACATGTGATTAACACTTTCTCTTAGATTGTGATAAATGTTGTCAGAGTGACCTAGTAATACTCATCATTTAGATTTGAACGAAAATTTGATCAATCATTTTGAAGTAATAGAACAAATGTGATTAACTTCTTTTTATCCTAAATCGGGGCCAATAGTGTTAGTGCATTGCCAAGGAACAATCTTTGTCAAAGATTTCGACGGAGAAAATTATGATACCCAAAAAAAAGTTAGTCTCACATTAGACATGTAAATTCCCGTACGTCACATTTGTAAAGATGTTTATAAAGTGATTATTATTGGACCACATCGGTGACATCCGTACTCGAAACATTTACTCCCAAAACTGCAGTTTCCCTGTGAATACGTCAACGTGTGGCTGCACTGCTACGATGCAGATTGAAGTTGACTTGCATTCTAGCCATTTGGCCAATTGGAATTACAACGACCAACAGGAAATAAAGTTTAATAAACTACAAACAAAAAGAAAAAGAAAAAGAAAAGTAATTAACTAAAATAAAACTACAAAAAAAAGTCAAATAAAAATACTTTTTTATTTTTTTAAAGATTTCTTCTAACATAATCTATAAAATTGTTATGTATTTTTTATTAAGTGAGAAACACATTCTTTTTACTAACGTGAGAAGTATTTTAAAAAATAAAAAATTTCACTCAATTATTTAAATACTACTAAAAAATATGTATTTTTATGTGTGTAACAGACATAGTGTACCTCGATACCGAGGGCTCGTGATCATGAGGCTCCTCCAAGCTCAACAACCTTGGGACCATCCGCAACTAAGCTAGGGGCTCCTCATAATCACTCACGTCGGCTTGGTTGTGATAGGCTAACGAAAGGTCCACGGTCTAAGCTCATAACCTATCTCAACCTTAGGATTGGGGAAACATCGTACCCAAACCACTACATAATGTAACAACTCATAATTCATGCTTTCACTTTATCAAATTCTCTATTCCTTTCTTTATTGATTTAAGTATTATAGATGATTTCGTCGATATTTTCAGTGAGCCTTTCTGACCCTTTGTCTCTCTTCACTTTATCAAATTCTCTATTCTTTTCTTTATTGATTTAAATATTATAGGTGATTTCGTCGATACTTTCGGTGAGTCTTTCTGACCCTTTGTCTCTCTCACATGCTTCTTCCTCCATGTGTTTGGCATGACAACAGAACACATGACAATTTTATAAATTATTTCTTAGATGACATGCTTTTAATGGATGCGTTTTCGAGTCCAAAAGATAATGGAAAATGTGAAAAATTGTTGGTTGGAAAAAAAGTTGATTACTTTTAGACGTGTGAATGGTATGACAGATCCGCAATGGAGAGTGGAGACAGTGGGGATCCTCTTTACATGGGCCCATCTCAACTACAACAAGGTCCATTAAATCGGAAATTCTAATACATGTTTACATTGATTTTTAAATTTATCTTAAAATTTTAAGTAAAGGCCACTTAATTTCTTTAAATTATTACCTTAATAATAATTTATTTCCTAAATTATTAATTATGACAATTTATCCCTTAAACTACTAAAACAATGACAGTGTACCTCTCAATACTAGTAAAATTACAAAAATACCCTTATAGAATTTTCAATAAGACAAAAATACCCTTAAAATTTTGAAAAAATAAATAAATTTTAGTATTTTGTTTTTATTTTAGTAAGGATAATTTCGTCATTTTTAAAAAAGTTTGAGGTATATTGTTATTGTGGTAGTAGTTTGAGGGAGTTAAGTGGACTTTATCCTAAAAAAATTTATTAATTGTTTTTATGCATAAAAATTATTCAAATTAATTTTATTTTCTCTCATTTATATTTTGACCCCACTAAATAAAAATAACTTAATTCCTTCCCTGTATTTATTTCATATGGTTTATAGATATACCAAACTGGTCGATCAATATCGAAAGTGTCAAATTGATCAGTGGAGTCCAAAATAGTCCCTATCATATATTTGACACGTGGTATGGCTGATGGCTCAATATATTATAAAATACTTAAGAAAATTTGACTTAACCTCTTAAACTTTTTGTCTCATTCGCAATGTATAATCTGTTAAGATTTGATGGAAAATCTTATCTCAAAATTTCTAAAATACCTCTATACTTTTAGGAAAAAAAAAAAGTGGAAGGGTTTAGATATTGGGTAAGGTTTAACGAAATTTACAAAAATACTCAAGTTTGATTTTTTTAAAAAATAAAAATTAGGGGCATTTAGAAAATTTGACAATGATTTAACGCAAAATAAAGGATTTAATTGGAAAAAAGTGAAATATGAGTTAAATTGAGGTTTTTTTTAGTTTAAGTTTACGAGAATAGTTAAAAAAGGGCAACAATTTAAGAAAAAAAGTGAAATTTCGCTTAAAATATTTTTGAATTATTAAATAAAAAAGGTTGCTGGGGCAGCCTTCCTTCCCCTCACCTTTTAGAGAAGCCACTAAAATGGACATCACTCTCAACGTGTAAAACAACGGTGAAAGTCTGATGTAAAGAAACTTCTAAAAGTGCAGGTTTATTTTTGGTCGGCCAGCAGACAGAAATAATGGACACCGTAAAAACGGAGAAGGTGGCTATCTGCTTTTTGCACAGTATAGTCAATAGGCATCAACTTATTTTTATTTTTATTTAGGTTAAACTTATTTTTCGTAGGGTTTGGTTTCTATAGGAGAAGATATTTATGATTTTTAATTTTATAAATACCGAAATAGTACTTCCATCCATGTGCCATTAAAAAACTTAATAAAAATCACTAGTTTGGTTTAGTGAGTTTGTTGGATTGTGGGTTTGTCTGATTGTTGAAGAACAGTGTGTTTGGGTTCGGGTTCGTCAGAGATTGTGGGTTGATTTTGTGATTTGGCTGTAGAAGGATAGTGGACTGATTCGATGATTTGGCCATGGAAGGATGGTGGGTAGATGCGAATATGTAATTTACGTAAGTAACTCCTATTGGGTGAGATTTTGAAACTTTGGGGAGGAAGCTTCGTTGCCGGAGCGTGGGGTTCGTGGCCGGAGACTATTTCACCTAGAGATGGACCTTTGTCACCCCGAGCCTAGGGTTTGGCAGTGAATGGCTTTGGCGTTGAATGTTCTTCTCCCTGTATCAGATATTGGCCTTGGAAACTTGAATACTTGATGATTTTGATTGATTCGAATGATTTGCTTTAATTCAATTTTTTCTTTCTTTTTGGCCTCATCAATCTTTTAGGGGTGTCGATGTAGATTTTTGTTAATTTTTAGACGAAAATTTTACAGAGGTACCATCTTCGTTTTTATATAAACTTCAACTATCTCTTATAATAAAAACTAAACCTTAGGAGCAAAAAAATAAAGTTGTTAAACCATATGAAATAATAAGATTTTTAGCCCTTAAATTTTTGATATAATAAAATTTTTCATCCGTGCACTCTCAAACATTTTCTATCAAATTCAAAATTTTTATTCTAATATTATATTAAATCACTAATTATGTACGGCACATTATATTTGCCACGTCCATGTGACATCATAGGAAGCCTAACTACCCTTTTTTTTTTGCCTTGTCCGACCTTAATCCATTCTTAAAGCAAGCCTAATCCTAGGATGGCTTTGATGTGATCTTCACCTTTTATTATTATTATTATTCATTTATTTTTATTTTAAATAATTAACATTGCTGAAACTGAAAGTGTGAAACAAAAAAAAGTTTTTGGTTTTTTTTTTTTGTTTTGTTTTGAGCAAGTGAAACAGAGAAAGTTGGTTACATTTTAAAGCTCCCAATTTTTTTGGTACAATTCAGAGTCAACCATGACTTTATGGGAGGTGGCTCAATATTTGGTCAGCCACGACATGCAGATAGCAAATTCTATGTTTTTTGTACTAACATTTTGAGTTAATTTCATGTTCATTTTATTTTAAGAGATAGTTCAATTGAATGTAAAATATGTTTTATAAAGCGAATGTTATTAGTTTAAATTATTTCTATTCTTACGTAAATATGTCAAAAAATGTTCATTTTATATCGGTGGCGTATTTAAAGTTTTTTTTAATTAACTTATATAAGAAGTTAGTTAAAATACATCACGTCAACAAATAATAAATTTGTGTGAAAAATAAGTTAAAACATGTCACGTCAACAAATAATAAATTTGTGCAAAGAATAGCATTACTTTACAATTTTTATTTCATAATTATTTTATAAGGTTGACATTGTAATCCTAAGACTTCCAACCAATCTTTGATTTTTTTTTTAAAAAAAAAACAAAAATGATCAAAAAATTGATTGAGACAACACATTAATATTATAAAATAATTATAAGATTTTTTATAGTTACTCGTGCTATTTTTTCTACCACCACATTAATATTATAAAATCATTATAAGATTTTTTATAATTACTCGTGTTATTTTCTCTACCTCACCATGATCCGTTGTATTGGTAAAAAAACAGAAAAAAAGAAAGTATATTCTTTTCATTCTATTTTGTGGGTTATTTTGAGTGATTAAAATTCTCTACAATATCTCAAATTAAGAAATTTAAGATGTTTTTAGATATCAAAACGCTTGAAAAATGTTTAATATGTGGAATATTATGTTGAAAATTGAGAATATTTTTATTAGATTCTTGTTATTTATGTTGTAAATATGCTTTTTGAGAGAGAAAAAAAAAAATTCTTGGTTAATTGGAAGAAGAATTGTCTCTGCAAAAGTGAAAAAAAGTTTTTGAGAGGAAAATTCTCTTTAGTTGTCTCGATAACATTAACACGTGCCATTTTTCAAACATTTTAATGCCTAAAAATTATCTAAATTTTATAATTTAAAAATATACAATTCTTTAAAAATTGTAGGAGATTAAATCCTATTTTGGAAGGTTAAAGAAATGGAAAGTGGTTGTTGATAAGCTAGGCTTGAAATTTAGTTAACAGTTTTTGGTTAGATCATAGCAACGAGCCAATGGAAAGTGACAGCGTGGATATGATAAAATTGTCATGGCATGAAATCCTCCTGAGCTGAGCTTGACCACTTGTAGACCGAGGAGTCCACTTGGAATTACAGCTGGGCACGTGGGCATAAGATCGGAGTCCCATGTCCTTTGGCAGTTAGATGGAGCTGGGAAAGCGAAAGAGAAGGTAGTTGGACTTGTATGTATATGGGCCGAGCAAGCCAAGCCGCTAGCCGTCGCAATCTATCCGGTGAAGCTTGGTCCATTTACCATATCAGCACTAAAATTAAACGATGTGATAATAATAGATTATAGATCATCCTTATCACTCAAACATAGAAATTCATGAGAGCATCCATAGCAGTTTCTTTAAATTTGGTTTTTTAAAATAATTAAAAGTACATTTTTTGTTATTTTAACAACTCACCTTTTTAGAGCACACTTTTCAGTCTCTCTACTTTAACAATTCACTTTTACTATTTAATTAAAATATTATTTTCCAAATATTTGTTTATTCTTTCCAAATATTTATCAGCTTCAAGAACCAATCTTAAACTCAGTAACTCAGAAGG
This sequence comes from Carpinus viminea, assembly GCA_013348765.1. Classification (NCBI taxonomy): domain Eukaryota; kingdom Viridiplantae; phylum Streptophyta; class Magnoliopsida; order Fagales; family Betulaceae; genus Carpinus; species Carpinus viminea. Next base: position 10,348,751 of record CP054669.1, on the reverse strand, counting down.
TGTCCCTTTTTCACGCAGAAAGCAAACCAACATAGCTTCATCTTCAAACCTCTCTCTCTTTCACCAAGCTGTAATTTAGAAATGCTTCAAGGAATCAGCAACCCACCATACCTTGACTTCAAATCTTTCTTCTCTCTCTCCCTTACTACAAAGAAAACCCAGAAATGCTTCCAAAATCAGTGATCAAAAAACAGTTGGATCTTCAAAAACTCTCTTCTCACTCTCACTTTCAGTTGACACTGACCCAGAAAACAATTTTTCAGAATTAGATATAACCAGGGCGGCAGGGCTCTTTTTTGTTCCCTAGCGAAGAAACTGACATCAAACGGTCGAAAACATTTAAAAGGGGGGGAAAAAAACCCAAGAAAAAAATGCAGAAGAATCTTCAACCTGGAAGAATAGGAAGAGATCCAAGTTTGAAAAACGCACCTAAAGAAATTCAGCTTTTACCACTATAAGACACACAGATCCTCTGATACTCTCTCCAGACACAACATTTGGGGTATGAACAGAGCAAAGTGACTAAATGAGTTAAATCAAAGAGATAAACACAAAATCCAAACCCAAAATCCAAACCGAGAGATAAACACAAATAATTTTAACATCTAAAAAAACAAAAACCTAGAGTTTAAACCCAAAATGAAGAACATGGAAACCCTTACCCAAATCAAAATGGCGAACTCGACGAACGGTGAGAGCTGGTGGCGAAAGACTCCACGGACGATGACGATGACAAACTCGACGGACGGTGATGGCGAGACTCGAACCCAACTCACCTCTATGGCGAAGAGAAATGGAGCTCAGAGAGAAAATGGTGCCAAACACAGAGAGGAAGAAAGCTGAGAGAGGGAAAACAAAAAAATGGTCTCGGAAAGAAAAGAAAGGAGAGAGAAATTGAAAAGGAAAAAGGAGGAGAGAAAATAGAATTGTTTTTGAGTAGAGAGAGAATAGTAAATGTTAAGTTTGAAAAAGAATCCTTCAATGATTAACTTTTTGTTAAAATGAAGAGGTTGAAAAGAAGTGTTTTTTTTTTGTTAAATTAAAATTGGATTTGAAGAGCCTGTAGTGGGTGCTCTAAGGGTAGTAAAACACTTGCATCATTTTAATCCCTTATAATTTACAAATGATAAAGTAAGCATATGCAATTGAATGAAGCAATCACATCCCGGTAATTAATGGATCAGAATCTTCTATAATTTGAGTAAAAAATAGTAAAAAATTACAATTTTCATGAAAAAAGATTCATGGGTAGTTAATTTGACAAGTCTATATGAAATCTACCTATCTGAATTAGTGATTGAGTAGCTTAAATTTATTTGAACAGGTAAATTTCATATAAACAGCTAATTATTGTGGACCTAAATCCTCCGTGTATCCATTTTGGACCGTTTACAAGCGATATCACTTGCCTTTTATCCAAGGGGAGCCAAACAAAGCCAAGCCGCCAAATATTTAACTCGGCTTCGGGTCTTTCAAAAATTCAATTAAGAATCAAATAAACTTATAAACCGCCCATGTCCAACTCTCTTTCCCTTCAACGGCCTCAACTGCCTCTCTCGCTCTCTCACAGAGCGCAGTACTGTTCTCCACCTCAATTACGAGCTAAAAAATGCAGCTCAAAACCCTAGCTCGCCCTTCCCACACTACCATCCGAAACCCCAATCTTCAGCGACGGCTCTCTCACCCTTCAATCTCCTTCAACACCCAACTCTCATCTCGCCGCCTCAGCAACCCCATCGCTCCGCCGAGCATTCGCATCTCTCCGGCGAAGATTCGTCGCAGTAGGTTGGTAACCGCCTGCGTTGGTGGCCAGAGCAATGAACTCCTCGAAGATGTCGAGCTCGAAGCTATTGCCAGCGAGAGTGATGGCAATAGCAATGGCAATGGCAATGGCAATGGAAATGGCAGTGTCGTGGGATTGAAGAGGGAGCAGTTGGAGACTCAGAGCATATGGAGTAAGATGAAGGAGATTATTATGTTCTCGGGGCCCGCCACGGGGCTCTGGATCTGTGCACCCTTGATGAGTCTCATCTCCACGGCTGTGATCGGTCGGGGAAGCTCCACCGAGCTTGCTGCTTTAGGTAGGTTTTTCAATTTGAAAGTTTATAAAGAAGTTCTTAATTTTCTGTTTGGTTTCTGGGAAAATTTAGGGAAAGAAGCCAATTGAAGTTGACATTTTGTTGCTTGGTGTTTAGCACAGCAATATATATATAATTGGCTTAGTTCAGTTGAGATTTATATTGGTTTATTGGAGTATTTCGTTTCTATCCTATTGTTTTTCTTAGTGGTTAAATGGAGGATGTTATTTATATGTTTTTTGAGTGGGGGAGGTAGATCAATTTGATGGCTTTTTTGAATTGATGGGCAGGTCCTGGAACGGTCTTTTGCGATAATATGAATCTTTTGTTCATGTTCCTTTCAATTGCTACTTCAAATATGGTTGCCACTGCGCTTGCTAAACGGGTTAGTTCTCTGAGCTGTTAAAAGGTATTTTATTGTTTTTGCAGCATAATATTGAATTATTGATCCAAGAATCCTGGTGAATTTACAAAGACATTGCTGTTTTAAACAAGTTTGTAATGCCTTGTTAAATGAAATTCGTACACTGACACATAATATACACTCTTGATGTGCATTTAAGGAAAAACGCCTTAATTGGCATTGTCATGTCTGGAATTTCTAATATATGTTCCGTGCTCATCTGATCCTTCTTAGACATAAGGCCATTGAGTCGAGATCTGGGTTGCCTCTGGATTTTGAATGGCTCCATTATGTTTTTCACAACATCACGTGTGTGTGTGTGTGTGTTTGTATAGATGAAATAACACTCTCTTTTAGTTGCATACTCTCTGGTGGTTAAAGCATGAAGGCGTATTTATGATGAAATCAGTTCCTTTTTGATATTTTACGTTCTATGATGCACTTTTTTTACTAGATAGTATTGATGCAGGATAAAAATCAAGTGCAGCATCAAATATCGATCTTGCTCTTTGTTGGGCTGACTTGTGGGACTTTGATGCTTCTGTTTACACAGTTCTTGGGTGCATGGGCTCTAACTGGTAATAAAGATTGATGCATTTTTTAGATACTTTGAATAACTGGACAGATGTGGTGCAGTCGGTCATATACTCATTTTCACCACTTTATATTGTCAATAAGAACAGGCAATAGAGCAAATATATAGCAGAGGCCATCAAATGACTGAAGAATTTGTTGATATTGTTTCCTTGTTTATTTTGTCAGCTTTTGTTGGGCCAAAGAATGTGCATATTGTGCCTGCAGCAAGCAAATATATTCAGGTTAATTCCCTTTTCCATAAATTTTTTTATCTGTTCTTTTTCTAATATAAAACTCGATTATTCCTTTGCCTTATAGAATCGATTGTATCCCTTCCCGCTGTCGATCTTTATTTTATGGAAGGTTGACATCCACATATTGGCTCTAAGTTGCTGCTTATTGTTTTTTGTCCCACTATCAATTTCGAAAAGAAGTTGACACCAAAATTGATTTCCGTCTGTAAACTTATTTTTTTTGTTCTTGAAAACAACTATATATTGAGAAAATTTTATACTTGCATATTGTTCTGAACAAGTCTATTATCTGCTTGAGTACATGCTTCTTTTAAAATATTCTTCCGTCTGGCATTTTTCCATGACTTCTACCATTGATTGTTAGTAACTTAGTATAGTCTCTGCTTACTGCCTTCTAAGGACTTTTTAACTGAATATTATCTTTTTTGTTGGTAGATTCGAGGCTTGGCGTGGCCTGCAATTCTTTTTGGGTTGGTTGCTCAAAGTGCAAGGTGCAAATATTATATAATATATATTTCTTTTCTGATGCATGATCTTCTTATATGTTGGCAGTTTCTAGTGGGATTGTTTTATAATAATTTCTGAGTTTTTAGTGCACATATTTGAGCTTCTATGTATTACCATATCAATCTTGTTACATATAAAATAGCTACTTAGTGCTGCGTGTTTTTCTTTACACTGAAAATTCTCCTCACATGGCCTACATGGGCAGATTTCATCCGTGTTTTTATGTTTTTGGGTCTACTTAATTAGTTCTCCTTTCTGTAAGTTGTTGAATAATTTTAACAACCAAATGAGTGATGATCCTTAGGCTTGATTCGAAGGATTACGAAGATAGGGAAATTAAAAAGGAAGAGAGAGAGAGAGAGAGAGTGGAAGAGAGTAAGAAGAGTTGATGTGTTCTCTCTAGCAGTAACTTTTAACTGTTAGTATCCTATCCTGGAAAGTAAGAAGCTCCTGTGGGGTGAAAGAAAGAGTAATAATAAGATGCATATAAAGCTTACAAGAGAAATATTGTCCCTCTCAACCCCAAATTTGGTGCCAGAATATTTACCCCACATATAATAGTTGTATGCAATTAGAGCCTCCAATGTGAACAATTCTTACTTTTACATATTGTGGTTTGATATTTTTTTCTTCTGATTCCCAGTCTTGGCATGAAAGATTCCGTGGGACCTCTGAAGGCTTTGGTGGTAGCCAGTGCCGTTAATGGCTTGGGTCACGTAGTCCTGTGCAATATGTTACGTTTTGGTATAACTGGCGCAGCATGGTCAACAATGGCGTCACAAGTATGTTGAATGGACATTTCAACAAGTAGTATATATGGCTGGCTTTATAAACTAACCAATGTAATATATTCCAGCTTATTGCAGCTTATATGATGATTGAAGCTCTGGACAAGAAAGGATTTAGCGCGTTTGCCATCTCTATTCCATCACCCAGTGAATTTCTGCAGATATTTGCAATTGCCGCTCCAGTGTTTGTAACAATGTTCTCAAAGGTTTGATACATTTTACTCGACTCTATTGCTATATCTTCTCATGTGGGAATAATTTTATGCATCTGTGTGTTTCTGATGTTTAGGTGGCTTTCTATTCTCTCATGACATATTTTGCTACAGCTATGGGCACAAATACGGTTGCAGCTCATCAGGTTTGTTCTACTTAACATGGTGGTTACAGTTATTTCATCATTGTTGTGCTTCCTATCTGTAATGAGCTAATGGAAATTTACAATGTACAAACCATTCTAGGTCATGATTCAAATGTATGGCATGTGTGTGGTATGGGGTGAACCTCTCTCTCAAACTGCACAATCATTCATGCCAGAGTTATTAAACGGAGTTAACCGAAGTTTGGAGAAGGTCAGTGATGTTCATATTGTACCTTATAACTTGGTTGCTATTGTTCCTTATGACTTGGTTGTATAACTTACCACTGCACCCATGTAACATCCAATAAGTGTTTGGTCAGGATATATCATTGTGAAGAGTTAGCCTTTTCTTTGCTCTGATGGATATGCCACATATATATCATTACTACTTAATACAAATTCTGCCTCGATGTGGAATTCTTTTTGTTGAAATTATTCTAAAAGGTTTATGATATCATACAGGCTCGAATGTTACTAAAGTCACTGATGATTATTGGAGCTATACTTGGTTTAACAATAGGAACTATTGGAACGTTTGTTCCTTGGTTGTTTCCCAAGATTTTTACACATGATCCTAATGTCATACAAGAGGTTAGTTCACAAATTTTGAACTTGTAAAAGTATATTTATTACATTTTTCAACATTATGTTCTTATGATAATAATCATGTTGTGCTACAATTTGCAATGGAAGTTCATATTCCTTGGTTGTGAGTTTATAATTTCTGAAGCTTTGCACCAAATATATACTGCAAAAATAGGATGTGATAATTGCTTTATAAACTCAATTGCCAGTAGATAATGTTGTCAGATAACCAAAATTTGTGCCACTTATACCCATGGGACTTGTGTCCCATTTTTTAAATTTTAGGTAATTTTGGGTGCCCTTATTTAAAAAAAATAAAATAATTGCCAGAAATGCTGTTTTGATGATCCTCGTATCTCTGTAACTGTCTTTGGACGGATTATTACATTTCTGTTGTCACCCACTGGTAGATGGATTTATTTATTTAGTCATGAGAAAGTATTTACATTGTTTACAACAATAGAGCTAAAGTTGGAGAAAACGACTATAATAAGGTGAAATATTCTTAGAAATATATATATATATATATATATATATATATTTTATGTTACTGACAGATTGTAATATTACCTAATTGTTGTGTCCATGCAGATGCACAAAGTGTTGATTCTATTCTTTTTTGCATTAGCTGTGACACCTTGTACTCATAGCCTTGAGGGGACATTGCTGGTATGTTTGATGACTTCAATTCAGTCATTTTCTTCAATTCAGTATTTCAGTTGCATCCCTGATACTTGTGTTTGGACCAAGAATTTGCAACACTAAACACAAACAACCACGTCTATGGTGTACCTAAGGAGGAGTGTAGGCTTTTTAGCTCACTGTAATCATTCATTTTCAGTCATACCCCTTAGGTTTGCAAGAATCTTGGTACCTTTGGAAGCCTTGTGCTCTTTTTAATTAAGTTGTATTGAAGCTACCTGGGAAGGTATATAATATTGCCCTAGAAAAGAAGTGATATGATATATTTTGATTACCAGGAGAAAAGAAAAGCAAAGAGCTCAAAATTCGATCACCATATGCTGCTTAGTTCTAACCTACTTTGCAAATTTTACGATTCCAATTAGTGCAGTGGAGCGCTCAATTGCATAAGACATTGCTGAAACTTTTGATATAGCGTCATTCTATCTTTTATATGATGCAGGCTGGACGGGAACTAAAATTTATTAGCTTATCAATGAGCGGATGCTTTTCTTTGGGTGCTCTTCTACTGCTGGTAGAGATCTATTTCTTGGTTCACTGAAGACCCATTTTTTTTAATAAAAAAAATCACTTCGGTTTTCCTTTCAAGTCTTAACATTGCTGTCTACTTCTTGTTACCAGCTTGTAAAAGGATATGGTTTGACAGGTTGTTGGGCTGCACTTGTGGGATTTCAATGGGTAAGACCAACTAACATCCTGCCAACTCCTACATGCAAAAATCTTTGACTTGGACTTATCTACAACAACATATCTTTTTTCAGGCCCGGTTTTTCCTTGCTCTCCGGCGCCTTCTTTCTCCAAATGGCATGCTGCACTCCGATGATATGACCCCCTATGAACTGGGGAAGCTCAAAGCTGCTTAGTTTTGGAATCCGTATCTTGATAAACGAAAAAAGGAAAATTGATGAAGTTGACAAGGATGTTAAGTGCAATATTCTTGCTTGCAGACTGCAGTCTATTATCCAGATGGGCAGATCATTTTGAGCTAGCTGCTAAGTGACAGGTTATATTCATTCTTCGTTGTCTGTATGAGGCTAATAGCATAAGGGGTTAGATACTCTCTAGTGTTTGTTTCCCCAAAGCAAAAGGTAATAGATAATGTCTAGTATTTGTTTTTATTGTAGTTGTTTGTTACTCTATTCATTAGAAAGTTTCCCCCAACAGGGAACATTTGATGATAAATAAATTCATAGCAGTATGCTTTTTGATTGTTTTATAAGAAAGAAAGAAAAGAAAAGAAATTCATTGTTTTGGTTGAGAAAGTTTTGCTTTTGATTTCAAATATATTACTTTTTGGACAAATTTTTCTTACAAATTGAGTTGTAGGAAAATTCTTCTTATTCAATCTCTAAAAGTATCATGTATTTCTTAACATGTGAGAAATATGTTTTTTTTAGCATGTGTTTCTCACATGTATATGGGACACAGGACACTTTTAAAGATTGGGTTGAAAGAATTTCTACAACTCAGTTCCTAGGAAATTTATATACTAATTTTGCATCTAAGTTTTGTTAAAAAAAAAAAGGAAAAAATTAATGGTAAAATTTTTAGTAAATGGATGTCAACTTTTGAAGGTTTCTTCACCATAAAGCTCCTAAAATGTCTCTTTCATCTCTATCTATCTCGAAAAACTTAAAAAATAAATTTCTTACAAATTGAGTTGGACGAAATTTCTAAAATAGACATGTGTCTATTAGCATATGAGAAATACATATATATGTTTTTTAAGGGCACGTACTTCTTAAATGCTTTATTAATAAGAAAGTATATACTTCTCACAGTTTGTAGGAGATTTATGTCCTAAAAGTTATAAATCTTCTCATAATAGTATTATTGGTATACAAGAATTAGAAAACTTTTGAAGAACTCTTTAAAAGTAAAATCGCTTCAGTACAGTTAAACCCAGAAAATTGATCAAATATAGAAGATTAAAAATTACAAGTAGTTTATACTTACAAAACCTAACTTGTACCCAACAAAATGCAAAAAAGAACACAGAAAAGATATTCCAAAATATATTTCAACAAGTGTTATCACAGATATTGTTCCTTACACAGCTGAGAAAAATTCCAACACAAAACAAAAGCCAAAAGTGTATGAAAGAAAAATGTTGAAGCTTATTCGTGGTCTTACACTTATCTTTCAGCCCAGCTTCCATTCTAGTCAACCAAGCTGCTTCAGGCTTGACCCAAAGCTTATCCAAGGCCTTAATTTGGGTTCCCAATTCAGCCTTCATTAAGCGTGGTCCTAACTGATTGAACTACCTCTTGGAGACTATATCCATAGTATTATTCGCAACAAAACTAAAATGAGTGAACTAAGACAACATTTAGTGACAATTATATAGCATATCATCATGCATACAAATTAGGCTGAAAAGATTGCTTCTACAACATTTCTTCTCTTTCGCATAGGATTTAATTATCGGGCTTTTATTGTTGAAATAGTTACACTATTTTTTGAGCTACTTCCTGCACCGTCAACTCTTGAATTTGTGTCCATATTTCGGCCTGAATAAAATGCTGGTTGCTTAGGTGTAGGCAGAGGTGCATGTTCATTGCTAATCATTGAGATTACATCAGACATGGTAGGCCGATCTGTCCGGCTTTCTTGGACACAGAGAAGGCCAATGTTAATGAATTTCAATATAATACAAGTGGAAGAAGGATATCTTATTACTGGCTCCATCAAGTCCAAACTTCGATCATCTCTCCACAACTCCCAAGCCTAGTTTCATTCCAAATAAGACTAAATTTAATTAAAAACTAATAGCATTTTAATTTAAAAGATTATTGTAAAACATGAGGAATTTGGGAGAGTATAAAAGCTACATACATATCTAAGAAGATTGATTGACTCGTTGTTATAGAAGCTAGTGTTTTTCCTGCCGCTCACAATCTCTAACACCAATACTCCAAAGCTAAACACATCAGACTTTATTGAGTACAAACCATCCATAGCATATTCAGGAGACATATAACCACTACATTCAAAAATTTTGTTAACAGCCCAATTAGTAGCTTGCTCAATAAATTTATCTAGGAATTGAAAGTACCAATTGTAAAACAAGTTGTATACTTACTAAGTTCCAACAATTCGGTTTGTGTTTGCGTGTGCTTCATTGTCTCCAACTATTCGAGCCATGCCAAAATCTGATATTTTTGGATTCATTTCACTATCCAAGAGAATGTTACTAGGTTTTAAATCTCTATGTATGATTCGTAACCTTGAATATTGATGAAGATAAAGAAGCCCTTGAGCAATCCCTTTAATAATGCGTATGCGTGTCTCCCAACCTAGCATCTTTTTCTTGGTTGGATCTATTTAAATAGTACAACCAAGGAAATTAGTGATTAAGAACCTAGAAACATATGAGAAAAAAATATATACACACATATAGACATAAACGTGCACTCACCAAAAAGGTAGAAGTTCAAGCTTTTATTGGGCATATACTCATATATTAATATCTTCTCATCTTGCTCGATACAACAACCTAACAGTCTGACAAGATTTCTATGTTGGAGTTTTGCAATTAGTATTGTCTCATTTCTGAACTCTTCAATACCCTGTCCAGATTTTTTTGAAAGCATCTTCACTGCAATTTCTTGCCCTTTGAGTAATTTTGCCTACGAAGAGGAACCAAAAGCTCTTTAAACTTCATGAAGGTTTTCCATTAATGTTGGTTTTCTTAATAGTGTTCAAAGCACATTCATCATGAAAAGGAAAATGTAATGTACCTTGTAAACAGGTCCAAAACCTCCTTCACCGAGTTTATTCATAGCTGAGAAATTATTTGTTGCAGCTAATACACTCTCATAACTAAATAGTGGTAACTCGACATCCATCTCTCTCTTCTTCATATTATTGTTGGTATTCATTTCGTCATTGATTGCATGGAGTTCGTCATCAAAATCAAATAATAGTAGATTATTACTTGAAGGGCTCTCTCCTGTTTGATCTAGAATGATAAGAATTGGTCACTATACATGGAAATGTAGTGTTTGGTCAGAGAAAAATTGAGGTGACATCATTAGGTTCACCAAAGTTCAACCACTTTGAGCAATGCCAGTATCTAAAGGTACGTTTATTTAGTCATTTTCGCAAATGAGAGCTCATAATTTAGTAACTCATTCCCATTTTAGTAAAATGACCAAATAACTACGAAGCTCGATCCCGAAGACATGTTGAAGTATGCAGGAGGATCCAAACAAACTTAACCTATTACTAATGACACTATTTTCTTTTCATTGTTAGGCCATTAAAAAAGTTTGTTAAGTGACTTCCCTAAGAAAAAGGACTTTTGACAATTTTCTTGTCTTTAGATTAAGGTAGAATTCCTTGTAATTTTTTTTAAAGTGATTTTTATATTCGGTTAGAACATTTACATGCACTTACCTTTGCGTTTGAGCCTTCCTTTGCATGAAAAGAAAACTGAGACGCATGAGAAAAGCCCTGTTGCAGGGACCAGCACAGCTACCCATACTTTCCATTTTTTGCCTGATTATGATGTGAAAGAATTACTATTAGCTCAATCATAACAGATAATTAAGTATTAGTTCAGAATGAAAGATATATAACATAATTATGTATTAGTTCAGCCTTACTTTTCATTTCGCTCATACTACCTTTTGTACTTGGATTTGGATACTCATCAGCAGCAAGTCTGAGGTAGAAATCTTGTCCAATCTCGCCACCATATGGAAGTTGCTGTAAGTTCAAAAGAGCTCCTTCCCATGTCATACACCCACTCCTATTATAAGCATAAGCTGCGCAATTACAATTTTCCATGCAAGCCAATTCACAACTGCTAGCATTCACGGCCATATATGCTTTCGAATAAACAGGCAATCGCATGTTTGATATTTTCATGAACCAATCTTTTTTGACATTAGCATGCGTATTATTCTCACATTGCAAAGGAGATTTCCTCACACAGCCGCCTGACCAATCATTTAGTTTGGTGTCTTCCATCGAAAATGGTTTGAAACCTTTTATACACTGGCAAGGGTTTGAGAAATTGTCAGGGTATTGTACCACGCCAAATGCACCACACAAAGCATAGATATCAGATAGGTTACTTGGAAAAGAAAATAATATACTCCAAATGGAAATGCGAGACAGCAACACTACTTCCCTAAGCTGTCCTGTTTGGTCAATTCGATATCTACCAAGGGTAGAAGGATTGCGAAGAGAGTAAGTAAAACATATCTCACTTTCATTTTTACTTGACACAAAAGTGTAGTTGAAGAGAAAGTCCCTTTCAGAAAGTGAGCGGAGAGATGTTTCATTATAAACTTCCGAACTCCAATAGATTTGGGATCTGTTCCACTCTAAGAAAATCTGATTGCTTCCATTTGGGTTTAACCCCAACGAGAACACACCAGGTGCTGGATCTTGCGAATTTTTCCATGAAATGAACTTCTGTGATTTCCTAGTCCAAGCCTTCATACCTGGCATCCATGTATCTGTTGGATGGTCGAAACTCTCCCAAAATATAGAAGACGTGTTCGATCTACCTCTCAAAACAAAATTTCCATCATCACCAAGGATTGCTTCAGTTATATTTGAGCCGGGAAATGTCAAATTTGTCGACCAAACTGGGATCTCGGAGGAACCTTCAAGAAGGAGTAGATTGCCATTTTCTGAGAGGTAAAGTATTGAGGAAGATGGGTGAGACAAAGGATTTTCTCTATTTGCTACCCAAACAATTTCCTCACGAAACCCTTTATACCATATGCCCAGGTAGATTTTTGATGAAGTGCCTGGTTTGAAGAAACCGAGCTCGAAAGTGCCACCTTGAGATACTATTGTCTCACTCTTTGAATGAGAAAGAGAGTGACCTGGTGAAAGGGTATTACCAGCTATGGAGAAGCATGCTCTGTAATAAGACAGGATTGAAAGCAGAGCAAATAAGAGCCATGGCTGGCGATTAATCGTCATGCTACCCATCCCTCTCTAACTTGCAGTACCGCAGTTAGTAATTGCTGAAATATGCTAGAAGAAAACTGACTTTTTTTTACGGAGCAATACAGGAAGAAGGAAAAGAAGCAACAAACAAGATGAAATAAAAGAATACAAAGAAAGCGCTCCAGGGAGTGTATCTATAAGATTTGTTAATTTTCTCTTTGAAATACTTACTCTACTTTGTTGAACAATTTCCTCCACCGTCAATTGTTGAATTTGTGTCTTTCATATTCCAGTCTTTGGTAAACCCCGGCAATGAAGGTGGGAAAAGAGAGATAAATCGCACAAGGCGAGAGATATGGTCTCTAACGAGAAGGAAATACCCCAAGATAAAAAGCATCAAGACGAAGGAAAAAGGAGGGAAGAAGGCTGTGCTCCTCTTACACCAGCCAAATTTAATGTGTTTTCAGGGGGAGAGAGCGGCGAAGAGAGAAAGCTTCTCAGATAAGTTCAAGGCAAATCGTTAAGGTATAAAACGCCGGTTGCTTTAGGGAGCTAAGGGAGTCAAGTCTTTGCTAGCTCAGTTGTATTTCATTGGTGATCTTTTTCGTTTTGGTTTTATTCATCATCAAAAGAAATTTTTAATGTTGAGAGGTTTTGAAGAGTCAAGTCTTCCTAATGCAGCTGGTCAATGGAGAAGATAGGAAAATGAATCTCCACCTCATTAATAGATTCTTCGACTGTGGAATTTCTCAAAGCACAGACCAATTATCATATGATATACACTTCTTTGGGGAAATTACCTTTTGCTCTCATGAATTATAACGTTTTGGCATTTTTCACTTATAAACTATGCCATTTTTTCTTTATAAACTATCAACTATGCTACTTTGCCCCAATGAACTACCATTTTTTGTCCAAAAACCCCTTATGTTAGTCAAAGCCGTTAACTCAAATGGTCAACCCGTCACTTTGCATCACTTTGTTATCATGAATTACAACGTATTGTCACTTTGTGTCATAAATTACAATCGTTGTCACTTTACCCCATGAAACTACAATCATTTATCACTTTGACCGTTTGAGTTAATGGCTTTGGTGACAATGAGTTTTGGATACAAAATGGTAGTTTATGAAGCAATGAATTTTGTAGTTATGGAAAAAAATCTTAAATAGTTCATGAGACAAAATGTAATTCCCTACTTCTTTTAATTATGTCGCTTTTATGTCCTTTTAAGAGTCAAGTCTTTGCTAGCTCAATTGTATTTCATTTTTCCTTGGATTGGTTTTATTTATATTATTTATTTTATTTAAGTTCTTCCACACTTCTTTCTTATTCCAGAAATACCCTCCCATGAAGGTCCCTACAAACATCATTATAAGCTTATTTTCATTTTCGTTTCACTACATTTTTATTATTAACAAGCATTCAAACAAAACAGTGCAACAAAATGCCAGTATAAGACAAGAAGAGAATTCAACAGCTTTTCCCAAGAAAGTTTCAGAACACTCACTATCATCAGCAGCATCTCCAGGGCAATTGCTTTTTCCCTTGGCAGTAGAGAAGCCAAGTTATAGAGGAGTTGCAGAGTTGCTAGGGGTTGGCGAGTTCTTGAAGTCGAAAAGGGTGTTGCAGCAAACAAAGCAGCTTCTATTTGATTGTGTGAAGGAGGTGGTGGAATCCCAAGCGAAAAAAGAGAGGGGGGAGCAAAATTATAGAAAGTTCTTGGGGCCTGAAGAGCTTGGTAAGCTCATCTGTGAAAGAATAATATCATGGGGGAACCTTTAAAAAAAAAAAACATGGGGAAAACAGGCTGGAGTCGAAACAAACACAAATGATTTATTGGATTTGGATTTCTTGGATTCAGTAGAAGAATGACGTGCTTTTGAACAGCATAAGAGGGATGTTGGGACAAGTGGCTCATATTCTATTAAAGGCTCATTGGGTGTAATTAGTTTATGTGGGCCTGGGAAACAAATAAGTTGTGGGGGGTATTTTGGGGTTTACCAAAATACTTATAATTAGGGTTTGCATATAAATATATCTTATTGATGTAAACATGGATAATTATCAGAACAATAGCCGTACTCTCCTGACTTGGGCAAATTTAACCACGTTAAATCTGTGTCTTAACTTTCTCTTGATCTCTTGATCTTTTTGATTTCATATTATTCATCATTGTTGTGCACGGTAACAACAATTGGTATCAGAGCCTAATCATACGATGGCTGGGATGGGCACATCTTCTACAAAGTTCGACGTGATGAAGTTCGATGGATCCGGAAATTTTAGGTTATGGCAGAGACGTGTCAAGGATTTGTTGGTGCAACAAGGGATGGTGAAAGCGCTATATGAGACGAAACCAGAAGGGATGACAGACATAGATTTGAAGGAACTTGAGGCGAAAACGGTGGCTACTATTCGGCTTTGTCTAAGAGATGACGTGATGTATCATGTCATGGACGAAGAATCTCCGACGGCAGTTTGGTTGAAACTGGAAAGTCGGTATATGTCAAAGTCATTGACGAACAAGCTCTATCTAAAGCAACGGTTGTACGGCTTGAAGATGGCAGAGGGCTTGGATATGAGCCAATACATCAATGTATTCAATCAGATAATCAGCGATTTGAAGAGGGTTGATGTGAAGTTCGAAGACGAAGACAAGGCATTGATACTGTTGAATTCACTCCTAACTTTTTCTACCTATGAGAATTTGGTTACGACTCTGACATGGGGGAAAGAAACCTTGGAGTTGGAGGATGTTACAGGAGCCCTGTTGGCTTTTCATCAAAGGAAGAAAAATATTGATGAAAATTCTCAAGGAGAAGGGCTAGTTGTAAAGGGTAACTATGAGCATGGAAGAAGCAATAACATGGGTGATTCGAAAGGCAAGAATTCTCGGTCAAAGTCCAGGAGGAGGAAGGACATCAATTGCTACAAGTGCGGAAAGAAAGGGCACATGAAGCAGGATTGTCCAGACCAGAAAAATAACAAGGACAACAAGAATGAAGGTTCCTCAAAGTCTGCGAACGTAGTGGAAGACAATTCAGATGATGCTAATGGTGATATGCTTTCTGTTGCATCTACTTCAGAACATCCTGTGGATTCTTGGATTCTGGATTCAGCATGTTCATTTCACGTGACGCCCAACAGAGATTGGTTTGATACCTACAGGTCAGTTAATTCTGGTATAGTTTCTATGGGTAATGGTACACATCGCAAAATTACTAGCATAGGTAATATTAGAATTAAAATGTTTGATGGTGTGGTTAGAACGTTATGTGATGTTAGACATGTACCAGAAGTGGAAAAGAATTTAATTTCATTAGGCACCTTAGATTCAAACGGCTATGGTTATAAGTCTGTAGGTGGAGTAACAAAGGTAACTAAGGGTGCAATGGTAGTGATGAAGGGGCAGATAAATTCAAAGAATATCTATAAACTGTTAGGAAGTACAGTTGTAGGTGGAATTGCCTCTGTAGAGTCTGAATTTGATTGTACTGTTTTGTGGCATATGCGGTTGAGTTATATGAATGAGCGGGGCATGTTAGAGCTTCATAAGAAAAATCTATTGAAGGGTGTCAAGACATGCAAACTTGATTTTTGTAAGTTCTGTGTTCTAGGGAAGCAGAATTGGGTACAATTCAAGACAACCACACACAAAACAGAGGACATTCTAGATTATGTTTATTTTGATGTATGGGGACCAGTGAAAACAGCATTACAGGGAGGACATATGTATTTTCTCATTTTTATTGATGACTTTTCCAGAAAGGTTTGGGTGTACTTCATGCGGCACAAATCAGAAACGTTTGCCAAGTTTAAGTTGTGGAAAGCTGAAGTGGAGAACCAGATTGGAAAGAAAGTTAAGTGCCTTAGGATAGATAATGGCACTGAGTACACAAACAATGAGTTCAAGGATTTTTGTGAGCAGCATGGTATAAAGAAACATTTCATAGTTTGCAAGACACCACAACAAAATGGTGTGGTGGAAATGATGAATAGGTCGATTATAGAGAAAGCACGATGTCTCAGGTTGAATGCTGGACTTGCAAAGATTTTTTAGCGCCGATGGTAGTATGACATGCTACTTCATAAACAGTCACGAGGCAGCATTAGATGGGAAAGTTGCGAGAAGGTATAGGCAGTAATGTCGGTAGATTACTCTGGTTTGAGAGTATTTGGTTGTCCAGCCTATGTGCACATACCAAGTGAAGAATGGTCAAAACTTGATCCAAAGTCTAGACAGTGTGTCTTTCTCGGATATGGGAAAGGGTTAAAGGTTACAAGTTTTGGATCCGACGGCAAACAAGGCGGTGATCAAGAGAGAGGCGTGGTATTTGACAAAATTCCATGTTGAAGAGTACTTAGGGTAAATAGCTGAGTGCGAGCGATGGCGATAATAAGCGAGATGGTGGTGGAGTTAGAGACTCTTGTGCAGGAGAACACTTCTCGTGGTATAGAGACTTCTACTTGATTGAGCAACATCATAGTATAGCCACGCAGACACCCGGACACACTATCGCACCACCAATCAGGTACGGTTTTGAAGATTTGGTTTCTTATGCTCTTGTTATGAGCAGCGGAGATCCTACTACTTTTCAAGAGGTGGTCAATAGCCAAGAGAATAGCAAATGGATGGGCGTTATGGCAGAAGAAATTGAGTCTTTGCATAAAAACCAGATGTGGGATTTGGTGGAGCTCCTAGAGAAGAAGAAAGAAGATAGGATGCAAATGGGTGTTCAAGAAAAAGGAAGCAGTATCAGAAAAAGGGGGAGAAAAGTTCAAGGCTCGCCTAGTAGTAAAAGGTTATTCACAGCAGAAAGGGGTTGATTATGAAGAAATATTTTTCCCAGTGGTCAGACATACTTCCATCAGAACGGTATTGGCGTTAGTAGCCCATTATGACATGGCTTTGGAGCAAATGAATGTGAAGACAGCTTTTCTTCATGGTGATTTGGAGGAGCAGATTTACATGGAGTAGCCAGAAGGGTTCACAACTCGACAGAGCACTTGGTCCAGAAATTAAAGAAGTCACTTTATGAAATTTGAAGCAATCTCCAAAGCGATGGTATAAGCGATTTGACTCTCTATGATCAAAATTGGCTACAGGAGATGTGAGTATGATTGTTGTGTGTATGTGAAGAGCCTTGATGATGGGTCATTTATTTTTCTGTTACTGTATGTGGATGATATGCTTATTGCAGCAAAGAGTATAGTTGAGGTCAACAAACTGAAGGTTTTGTTGAGTAAAGAATTTGACATGAAGGATTTGGGCGCAGCCAAGAAGATTCTTGGGATGGAGATTCGCGAGGATGAGATATGCCAAGAAAGTGTGACTATCTCAAGCGGTTATGTGAAGAAGGTGTTGGAGAGGTTTAGCATGGAGAATGCAAATGGTAAGTAAACCTTTGGAATCACTTCCGCTTGTCTACCTCACAGTGTCCAAAGAGTTGAAGCGAAGACATGTAAAGGTCCCATATGCCGGTCGGTGTTCGATGCATGCTATGGTATGTACCGAGCCATATTTATTTGATCATGAGTGTGGTGAGCAAGTACATGGCAAATCTGGGGAAACAACATTGGAATGCAGTTAAGTGGATTGTCAGATACTTGAAAGGTACTACAGACTACGGCATCACTTTTGTCAGACAAAAGAGTGATTTGTCAGTTGTGGGATACGTAGATGCAAATTATGCAGGAGACTCGGATGATAGGAGATCAACCACAGGTTATGTGTTCACTCTTGCAAGAGGACCCATATGTTGGAAGTTTATGATCCAATCTACGGTTGCGATATCCACGACTGAGGCAGAGTACATGGCGGTGGTAGCGCAAAGGAAGCTTTGTGGCTTCTGAGGTTAGTCAAGGGTGGGTATTCACAAGTTGGAGTTCCATTGTATTGTGACAGTGCCATTTACTTGGCAAAGAACCATGTGTATCATGCGAGAACCAAACACATTGATGTGAGGTTTCACAAGATCAGGGAATTGGTTGCTACAAGTGAATTGTTACTTGAGAAGATTCACACTTCTGAGAATGCAGTAGACATGTTGACGAAGCCTATTACCGCAGACAAGTTCAAGCATTGCTTGGACTTAACAAATGTCTCCAGGTGCTAGAAAGGAGAGGAGAGAGGAGGCGGCAACCCCAAATTTATCAATTTCAGGTGGAGGCCCAATACTTGGTTATCTTCAAAGAGGTGAATACTCGCCAAGGTGGAGATTGTTGGAACAAGTGGCTCATATTCTATTAAAGGCCCATTGGATGTAATTAGTTTATGTGGGCTTGGGAAACAAATAAGTTGTGGGTGGTATTTTGGGGTTTACCAAAATACTTATAATTAGGGTTTACCTATAAATATATCTTATTGATGTAAACCTGGATAATTATCAGAATAATAGCCGCACTCTCCTGTGGACGTAGGCAAATTGCCGAACCACGTTAAATCTGTGTCTCAACTCTCTCTTGATTTCTTTCTCTTTTTGATTTCATATTATTCATCATTGTTGTGCACGGTAACAACAAGGGAAATTGAGTTTGAGATTGGTGATGCCATTTTAGAAGAGATCAAGAATGAAATCGTCGCAGAAATGTTTAATTTCTGGCACCAACTAGATGTTGAGCTTATTCTAGAGTACTTAATTACATAAACCTAATCACCACCTCTTCCATGTTATGTTTATTTATTTTTAGTTATTTTTAAACTAGTGCATTCAACATTAGAAATGTTATTTACTATATCAATTTCCTACAATTCTCAATATGTTAATGTGACATTAAATTCACCTTTGGATAGATCAACTATTGTCAAAATAATAATAATAATAATAATAATAATAATAATAATAATAATAATAATAATCATATATATATATATAAAAGCCGAATTACTTTCAGAAGTACTTTAATATTGCGACATGTGGTGTGAACCCTTTTTATTCTAATGTTAAACCCGTTTTTTTTAGGCATAATTTATAAATCGGTTTTTTAAGAGTGAACCGGTTTTTAATTAAAAAACTGGTCATTAAATTAGTGTAATTAAAGACATTTAATTATATTTGAAGAGTTTTTCATATATAAATATGCAATAAATTAAGTATTATTAATGTCAAAATCAAATAAGGAAACAAATAATACAAATCAAATTATTATATATTATTATGTTTAATCACTTTAATATGTATATAACATAATATTATATGTTATAGTTGAATTATATGAACTAAATGATAGAATGTAGAAATAAAATAGAAAAAAAAAATTCATTGCATTATTAATAAAAGATAATAAAAAAACCTGTTTTTCATTAGGTATAACAATTATTAATAAAAAATTTCATTGCATTATTTTTTATTTTTTTAAAATATATAATTGTATATTAATGATTAATTGTATAGATTGTCGATTTTTACTCAACATAAAGATTAGGTATTTATTTTTATTTCATTCAAAATAATTTTATAATATATATATATATATATATATATGATGAACATTCTATGAACAATTATTTATTCGATGTCCAAACCAAAGTGTAAAATCACAATAGTCATCTTGAGGCTTATTTTTGCTTAGTATCCATTAGTTTATAAAATCATTAATTATTCGATATAACATACTTCTTATTTGACATTTAGGATTCTAAAAACAAAAACGACGTCATATATATATAACCTGCTTTTCCTTAAAAAAATGGGTCTTTAATTAACGCCATTAACTGTGTTAATTATATTTCAATATAATCCACATGTCATTAATTTGTGTTATTAATTGTGTTAACTATATTATAATCTATGTATTCTTTTGCTAATTTTACTCTTTATACTATTCATTTTAAATCATATATACTTATAGAAACAAAGATTTAATTTTTTTTTTATTTAAAGAGGTGAGATATATTTTTATACATCTTTTAACTTATAATGAAAAATGATGTGTTTAAATTTTAATTTTTTCATCTCTGTTTTCGCCCTATTTTTACCATCACAAATAAATTGAACAATGAATTATAAATCAGAAACGTCATTCCCGTTCTTAAGCGATTTTGCCTTCACAATTTTTTTTTTAAAAGCTAAACCGGTTTTAAGACATAAATTTTTAACCGGTTTTTAAGACATAAATTTTTAACCGGTTTTTCTTAAAAAAATTGGTCATTAATTAAATTTATTAATTGCGTTAATTATATTTCAAGAGTTTTCTATATATAAATTATTTAATAAATTAAAGTCTTAAAAAACCGGTTATTAATTAACGTTATCAATTGCGTTAATTGTATTTCAAGAGTTTTTTATATATAAATTATTCAACAAATTAAGTATTATTAATTTTAAATTAAATAAGAAAATAATATAAATCAAATTATTATGTATTAATATGTAGTCAATTTAATAATTTTTTTCTTTTTATGATTTTCCTATGCAACTGGACAATCCCACAAAAGATGTCAAGTAGTCTTTGTCTCTACTCCACATAGGGGCCATGACAGATCCTCAGCAATTTCTTAACTGACCAAAAATAAATCCAAGAAAATAAAGGAGACATGAGATTTGCTATAAATCCGTGAAAGCTTAAGGTTTGGAAGTTAATCTTAAATTCACATGGGGGCCATGACGATTTCCAAGTAATAATCTAAGTTTATCATGGCTAAGTTTTTCTTGAGGGACTAAGAATAAATCCAAAAAATATAGACCAACATAACTTATCTCAATACCAAAACTCCTCCCTTCAAGTCCTTTCATGCAAATTGCTTCTTAATTTCCACACACACATATATATAGGACCCCATGACATGATGTCAATTTTTTTTTGGTCTTTGCAAGTCATATAATCAATAAAGCGTGTGGAATTCTTGGATATCCACGTACTCACAATAAATCCAAAAGAAAAATCCACTTAATTTGGGAAATAAAGAAGATATATAATTGTTGTCTACTTTGGGATTGAAAGTTTATATTAATACATTTAGGATTTTAAAAAACAAAAAATACGTCATATATATAACTGGTTTTTTCTTAAAAAATCGGTCATTAATTTAGCGCCATTAATTGTGTTAACTATATTTCAATATAATCCACATGTCATTAATTTGCATTATTAATTGCCTTAACTATATTATAATCCATGTATTCTTCTTGCTAATTTTTTTCTCTTTATACCATTCATTTTAAATCATATATAATTATAGGAACAAAGATTTAATTTTTTATTTTATTTAAAGAGGTGAGGTATATTTTTATACATTTTTTTAACTTATTATAAAAAATGATGTGTTTAAATTTTAATTTTTTCATCTCTGCTTTCACCCTATTTTTACCATCACAAACAAATTGAACAATGAACTATAAATCAAAAACGTCATTCCTGTTCTTAAGTGATTTTGCCTTCACAATTTTTTTTAAAAGCTAAACTGGTTTTTAAGACATAAATTTTAACGGTTTTCTTAAAAATTGGTCATTAATTAACGTTATTAATTGCGCTAATTATATTTCAAGAGTTTTCTATATGTAAATTATTCAATAAATTAAGGTCTTAAAAAACCGGTTATTAATTAATGTTATTAATTGCATTAATTGTATTTCAAGAGTTTTTTATATATAAATTATTCAATAAATTAAGTATTATTAATTTTTAAATTATATGAGGAAACAAATAATATAGATCAAATTATTATGTATTAATACGTTTAGTCAATTTAATAAATTTTGTTCTTTTTATGATTTGCCTTTACAATTGGATAATCCCACAAAAGATGTCAAGTAGTCTTCGTCTCTACTCCGCGTAGGGGCCATGACGGATCCTTAGCAATTTCTTAACTGACTAAAAATAAATCTAAGAAAATAAAGAAGATGTGAGATTTGCTATAAATCCGTAAAAGCTTAAGATTTGGAAGTTAATCTTAAATTCCATGTGGGGGGCTGCGACGATTTCCAAGTAATAATCCTAAGTTTATCATGTGGCTTAGTTTTTTTTTGGGGGCTAAGAATAAATCCAAAAAACATAGACCAACATAATTTATCTCAATACCAAGACTCCTCCCTTCAAGTCCACTTCATTCAGATTGCTTCTTACTTTCCACACACACACATATTTATAAGATCACATGACATGATGTCAATTTTTTTTTTCTTCTTTTACAAGTCATATAATCAATAAAGCGTGTGGAATTCTGGATATCCATGTACTCACAATAAATCCAAAAGAAAAATCCACTTAATTTGGGAAATAAAGAAGATATATAATTGATGTCCACTTTGGGATTGAAAGTTTATATTAATACATTTTGGATTCTAAAATACAAAAAAGACGTCATATATATAACCAATTTTTTCTTAAAAACTCGGTATTGGTTTTTACTTAAAAAATCGGTCATTAAATTAACTTAATTAATGACATTTAATTATATTTGAAGAGTTTTTCATATATAAATATGCAATAAATTAAGTATTATTAATGTCAAAATCAAATAAGAAAATAAATAATACAAATTAATTATTATGTATTATTATGTTTAATCACTTTAATATGTATATAACATAATATTATATGTTATAGTTGAATTAGATGAACTAAATGATATGATGTAGAAATAAAATAGAAAAAAATTTCATTGCATTATTTTAAAAAAAATATATAATTGTATATTAATGATTAATTGTATGGATTGTCAAATTTTTACTCAACATAATGATTATGTATTTATTTTTTATTTCATTAGCAAAAATAATATATATATGATTAATATTCTACGAACAATTATACATTTGATGTCCATACCAAAGTGTAAAATCACAACAGTCATATTGGGGCTTATTTTTGCTTAGTGTCTATTAGTTTATAAAATCGTTAATTGTTCGATATAACCTACTTCTTATTTGATATTTTTTCAAGGCCTATTCACCAATGAGATTTTTTGTTTATTTATATGATTTAGCCGAATTTATATATTGAGTAACATATTAGTGTATAACCTTTAATATGTCTTTTTTGTTTAAAAATGCGTGATATTTTTTTTTTCTATTACAACATATAAAGAAAAGCTCAATAGAAATGTGTTTAAATTTTGAAATTAAACTATTACAAAGAATCTTGCGCGTACTTTTTTCTACAACTAAAGTACTTTTTCGAATGTTCATAATTTTGAGTTTTATTTATATTGAAATCTAATAAATACTACACCAACAATATTAGTAATTCTTTTTAATTTTATATTAATATTTTAATTAAGCAAAATTCAAGTTTTTCTCTTACAATTATGAAAAGTAAATTTCATAATACTTATAAAAGTACGATTATAATAAAACCCTAAAAACCCGTGCATTGTGCGGGTTATAAGCTAGTATATATAAAAGCCGAATCATTCTCACAAGTTCCTTCATATTGCGACATGTAGCATGAATTATTTTTATTGTAATGTTAAACCGGCTTTTTAAGAGTTAACCCATTTTTTAAGAAAAAAGGGTCATTAATTATATTTCAAGAGTTTTATATATAAATTATTCAATAAATTAAGTATTATTAATGTCCGAATCAAATAAGAAAACGAATAATATAAATATATATAACTAGTTTTTTCTTAAAAAATTGGTCATTAATTGCATTAATTATATTTCATTATAATCCACATGTCATTAATTAGTGTCATTAACCGCGTTGACTATATTATAATTCATGTATTCTTTTTGCTATTTTTTTTTCTTTATACTATTCTTTTTAATTTTTTTATTTAAAGAGTTTTTTTTTTATTTAAAGATTTCCTTTTAACTTATAATGAAAATTATATATTTAAATTTTAAAATTAAAGTAAAAATTAAATTAAATTAGCATAATTAATGACGTTTAATTATATTTCAAGAGTTTTTTTATATATAAATTATTTCATAAATTAAGCATTATCAATGTCCAGATCAAATAAGGAAACAAATAATATACATCAAATAATATATATCATATATAATAGCCGAAACTTTTTTTTTTTGTAAAATGATTTGAATTATTATTGAGCCTCCTAATAGAGCAAAATCAAGAAGAAGAGTTAGACTCTTCTCTCCTTACAATATCACTAATACAAGGTGGAATAGAAAACCACATCCTATCAGTGACACGGGTCCTAGCTTCTACAGTTAGAGCATGTGCAGCCGAGTTCGCCGTCCTCCTTATATAATTGAACCATGAGTTACCCAAGGAACGGAGCCTTACTCAAATATCTTCTATCAGATGTCCATAACTTGTATTGTAGGGACTCTTAAAGTTTATTGCTTGAACTACCTGTTGGGCATCGCCCTCAAAAATCACTTGCTAAACTCCTAGCTCATAGCCCAAAATAAATGCATGGGTAGCTGCGAAGGCCTCTGCCACCACCGGGTCTACTTCTGAGAATAAAACCTTTGTAGCAGCTGCCAGAACAGAACCCCTCTCATCCCTTGCAATCAAGCCCATACCAACTATCCTCCTGTTCTTGTCTAAGGAGGCATCCCAATTGATCTTAACCGTATTGTCAGGAGGTGGAGTCCAGCTCTCTTCAAGTGTGGCCGTGAGTTCCCGTTGTTGCTGCCCCTCACCAGTATTAGCCCTATTAAATTCCTCAAGTGCTGCTTCTGCATCACGCACAACCTGATTAGGGTGCGTCAAAATACCTCCATGCACTACGTCATTTCGGCGAAACCATAGCCGTCGAGCCAACACTGCAAACAACTCAATCTCTTCTTTATCGCACTTTGAGGACACCTTTGAAAAAATCTATAAGAAGTCACTCCTATCACAATTACTTTTCTACAATTTCATTCGTGAACCTCCCCATACGTCATTAGCTGCAGGGCATCCCCAATTAACATGAGCCACTGTTTCTTCTTCTTGGAGACAAATCGGGCACACCTTGTCTTCGCACACTCCTCTTTTAAACAAGTTAACCTTTGTTGGTAATAGATTATGACATGCTCTCCATACATACATCTTCACCGCATTTGGCACATTCAAAGACCAGCATGTTTTCCATAAATCCCCTATTTTATTACTCCCCGAACTCCCTGCCTTCTCCATTGCTCGCATCGACATCCCAAGGTGAAAGGCACTTTTCACAGAAAATTCCCCATTCTTCGTGCATCTCCAAATCAGCCTATCTTTTGGTTGGAAAGGGCTCAGTGGAATATTTGTAATTGTGGCTGCTTCATCCGGGAGAAAAGTAGCGGCAACCAATGGAACGTTCCACTGCTTAGTATCTTGATCGATTAAGCTACAAACTTTCAAATCCTCCGTTTGATTAAGTCTAGGAGATTGGACTAAAAAAGAAGAGGATGTGGGTAACCATTTATCCCCCCATACCCTTATATCTTACCATCTCCAACTCTCCATATGGCCCCACTATGAACCAACTCCTTGGTAGCAAGAAGACTTCTCCATGCTTGAGACGGCCTATTCCCCAAATTTGCCTCCATAACCGACGAGTGAGGGGAAATATTTTGCTTTCATAATTTTCGCCACAAGTGAGTCTGGATTCTTCCATATTCTCCACACCTGTTTTGCAAGGAGCGCCTTATTAAACATGCTCAAATCTCTAAAGCCCAAGCCACCTTGATCTTTGGATATGCCCATTTTTTCCCAGCTCATCCAATGAATTTTTGAATTATTATCCTTGTGCCCCCACCAAAATCTTTGAATTAGGCTATTTAAATCCTTACAAAGTGAATTTGGAAGGAGAAAAACACTAATAGTATACATGGGAATCGCCTGGATCATTGCT
Source organism: Carpinus viminea (assembly GCA_013348765.1). Taxonomy (NCBI): domain Eukaryota; kingdom Viridiplantae; phylum Streptophyta; class Magnoliopsida; order Fagales; family Betulaceae; genus Carpinus; species Carpinus viminea. Next base: position 10,322,854 of record CP054669.1, on the reverse strand, counting down.
TTAATCAGAATTTCCTTCCCCGCCTACGATAGGAATTTTATCTTCCAATTATTGAGCCGATTCCAAACCCTATCTTTTGTGCCCTTAAAAGTTTGATATCTTGATCTCCCCACCATAGTTGGTAGACCCAAATATTTTTCATAACATTGTGTAGCACTTAGCCCCGATAGGCATGCTAATATAAAACATGCGATAATTTTTTTGAAAAATAACGTTTAAAATTACCAGGCAAACTTTCTTTTGAAATGCCTTCAAATTGTGACATGTGGGGTAAACCTTTTTTTTTTTAAAAAAAGACTAAACCGATTTTTTAACTCAATGTTAATAATATGGTAATTCATTCCCATTTCAGTGGAATGACCATACTAACTTCAAAGGGATTTGACTTGCCTCTAGTTGTTTACTAAGAAGAGATCTCCTGGCCTGTTAAATTTACTATATGCTGACACCTCATGATCATGTAGTACACATGATTTAAACTAGGGTTAAGAACACTTTAACAAGGGTTAAGATAGTAAATAAGAGGCAAGGAATGTAAAAGAATTTTCGAAATTGATATGCATATATATTTATTTTGTGGTTTGGGAAATATTTGTTGTAACCCTTTGCATACATACCAATTCTAGTGGGAAATATTTGTTGTAGTGCACTTAAAGAGCAATTTTATTTTTTTGCTTTCTATTATTCTTCTAACAATAAATGAGGTGAAAATTAGAAAAAAATCGCGCTTAGTGATGTTTGTTTGTGATCGTCTTAACATTAGGGAGATACCGATCAGATGGTATGCCACATAGGAGTCAGCAAAACCTTACCGTTTTAACGATTGTGTGATTTTCTCGTATGTTCTATAAAAGATTGAAGTCATGACTACTCACAAAGTTGGGAACTTAAATTATATATTTTTACTTATCAGCTCATATCAGGTGGGACATGGCCTTTCTCTTCCAAGTCTCAATTGTACGTAGTTTCTCTCCCTAATTTCCTCAGATGATGTTTCGTTATATGGTGTACACTTTTGACTTTAACCTGGTTTTCGGGAGGCCGTGCATGGTGTTTAACTACTAGTTTTGGCATTTACAAATTTGGAGGTTCTAACTCGGGGCGTACACCTCTGTAGATGGGTGGTTTTTGCCTCGTGACTGCCTCCGCCACCATCTTAGGTAGTGGACAGTTTTGAGGCACTGCTGTTCCCACCCATGGGTAAATGGTAATTTCTCCCATAATTAAGGACAGACCCAGAACAAGGGCTGGAGAGGGGGGGGACCAGCCCTTGTTCTTCTTTCAGGGGGGACCCCCCAAATCTGTCTCTACCCATAACCATCCATGCACGCAGGGCCGGCTCAGGGGCTAGGCGACTGAGGCGGTCGCCTAGGGCCCTCAAGTAATAAGGGCCAAATTTTTTTTAATAAGGCCCCAAAATTTTTTAAATAAGGCCCCTAATTTTTTTGCCTGATGCTATCTCAACCCAGACTGCAGCTCCCAACCCCACCCATGGCGGCCTAGTCCCTCCTTTCACTGCCACCACTGATGGGTACCACTGTGCTCAAGAGCAAGCAAGGCCGTCTTCTTTTGACTGCACAATTTCAGGAAATTTTGTGCAGGGAGACAGAGAAAGTGAAAGGAAGGTGAGCCAGAAGAGGAGGGAAGAAGAAGATGGAGAAAAACCCAGCAAGGGAGAGAGAGAAGAAGGAAGAAGAAGCTACCTGAAGAAAAAAGAAATAAAATATGAGGGAGAGAGAGAAAGTTTGTTTAATAAATTAAAAGAATAAAATAACAAAAAGTAAAGTAAAAAATAATATTTTAATGATATAGGGAAGTATTTAGGGAAGTTGTTGTAGTGTATTTTGACATAAGGAAGCAAAAAGTAGTTTGGATCATTAAATGTAGGGAACAATACAAGGAAGCTATTTGGAATGCTCAAAGCTCATAGTAAAATAAGACCAATTTATCCAAAAAAAAAAACAAACAAATAGTAAGCCCATTTTTTTTTTGGGTCTTTTTCCCTCACACTAATCTAAAAAAGTAAAAAGAGTCATTTTCTCTCTCTCCTCTGTTGAGTGTCGGCGAAGTTCATTTCTCCAATTTGAGCTCTCTCTCTCTCCTTCCTCTTCTTTCTTTTCTTCTCTTCTTTTTTCCTCTCCGATACAGAATATTCAAAAGTCATAATCCAATCTCCACCGTTGATAATTAAGATTCATGTATCGTTAATATCCGTGTCAATTTTCAGCTCAATTAGACCACAAACGCTCATCGATCGGATGTGTTTTGTTTGGTGAGTTTTGACAATTTTCAGTTCAATCCCTACCAATTTCTAATAATTTTTTTGGTGAATTTGTTTTTGAAACCAAAAACCCTAAATATACACTCACAAGATACATTAATATAGATTTATTACTGCAAAAATTAGAAGTTACAGTAAAATATATTGAGAACTCTAAATATAATAATATTAAAAAATATATTATTTAATTAAAAAAATTATTTAATTAATATTTAAATATTAAAAAAATAAGGCCTCGTTTTGAAGTTTTGCCTAAGGCCCCGAAAAGCATTGAGCTGGCCACGCACACGTGAGGTACGTAGCAACAGTGAGAAGGGGAGCTGCGGTGGTGAGAGGGTGAGGAGTCAAGTCCGGTGGTGATAGCTGATCAGAAGTGAGAGGCCGGGGGACTTGTCCAAGATTCAAGAAAGGACAAATGAAAGTTACTAGAAAATTTGAAACCCTAAAGAAAAGAAGGTCCTAGCCTTCTTACTATGCTGAAATTACGTTATTTTGGTATTTAACACTAAAACTACGTAGTTTGTGTGTATATATATATATATATATATATAGGGAGCCCCTACTATACGGTTGGTCTGTAAAAGGCCATTTTTGTAGCCCCCAATACCTATTAGACACGTAAGGGAAGAGAAGCTCATAGAATAGGATGGAAACCAGTAGATTTTTATACCTTTCTTCTTCATCCCACGCAGAGCTTTTCTGCCTCACTGTATCTCTCTTTCGGTCTAGCCGGAGGATCGCTCTCCGTCGGCTTCACCAATATCACCACCTTCCATCGGTGTGACCCCGCCATGGGTCTGCTACGACCCACAGGTCACCCTCTTCGGCCATTTTTCTACCAACCCCAACCTCAAATCTCCATTCTAATGTCCCAAAACTCCATTCTAATGCTTTAAAAACTTGTTTCTAATGTCCCAATTCATTTTTTATTCAAAACTAAATCCAAGAGGGGAAGGTTAATCCTTTAGGGATTTTATCACCCTAAAAAGATCCACCAAAGAGGGATGTTGCTTGCCATGACCCAACCGTGGGTAACGGCTGGGTGCCACGATTTGACCGGCCGTGGGTCTAGTGTGACCCACAGCCAAAGTATCAGAGACCCACAGGTCTGGCGAGAGAGAGAGTAGAGGGGCTCAAGAACGAACCTCAAATGGCGAAGAAGTAAGACCAGGAGATCATACGGCGTCAATTGCCAACGATTTCGCCCGGAAACGATCGTCGGTGAGGAAATTGGTCAGCGGCGAGACACACAACCAGACCCGTTTGTGGCTTGTTCAATTTTTTTTTTAATTTTTTTCTGATGGGTCTTCTCTTCACGGCTGGGAGAGAAATCAAAAGGAACACAAAGAAAAAAGAGAAAAGTTACCTCTGTGGCTGTGGGTTCTTCATCGGTGTACAATGGTTGTGAGTTTTCATTTGGGTCTCTTGTGCAGATCCACGAAGAGAGGGCTTGTTTCAACAAAAATCCAGTGTATTTAGTTGTAGGTTATGTTTTTGTAATTTTTGTGCTTTAGGTGATGTGTCAAGATTCTATTAGATGCTGCAAAAATAGACTTTTGCAGATAGACCGTATAGCAGGTTTTCTCATATATATATATATATATATATAGAGAGAGAGAGAGAGAGAGAAAACCTGCTATACGGTCTATTTTTGCAGCATCTAATAGAGTAGTTGTAAATTCAAAAAGAGCTCCTTCCCATATCATACACCCACTCCTATTATAAGCATAAGCTGTGCAAGAGCAATTATTCACGCAAACCATTTCACAATTCATAGTAGTACTCACTGCCGGATATGGATTTGAATAATCAGGCAATTGCACGTTTGATATTTTCAAGTACCAATCTTCTTTGCCATTAGCATATGTATTATTCTCACATTGCAAAGGGTATTTCCTCACACAACCACCTGACCAATCATTCAGTATGGTGTGGTTCATCAAAAATGGTTCAAAACCTTTTAGACATTCACAGGGGCTCGAGGAATTCTTACGATACGCGCCAACTGCACCACAATAAGAATACACATCAGATAGGTCCCTTGGTACAAACCAAAATGTAGTCCATACCCAAGGGCCAGAAAGCCACGTATATAGCTGCATTTGTCCTGTAGACTTCAACACCAATTTAGAACGGTGAGTAGGATTATAAAGAGAATGAGTAAAATAGCTTCCATTTCCATCAGATACAAGACTGAAGTTGTATATAGAATTGATCAATCTCATCTCATGAGTATTGCTGAAAGATGTTCCATCCCAAACTCCAGAACTCCAATAGATTTGAGATCTGTTCCACTTTAAGCAAATTTGATTGCTTCCACTTGGGTCTAACCCCACCGAGAACAAGCCGGGTGCTGGATCTTCTGAATTTTTCCATGAAATGCGCATGTGTTGTTTTCGAGTAACCTTATCCATCCAAAGCTTTGCACCTGGCAGAAGTGTATTGGTTGGATGTTCGAAACTCTGCCAAAATATAGAAGACGCATTCCACCTATCTCTTAAAACAAAATTCCCATCTTCACCAAGTACTGCTTTAGTTATATTTGACTGGGGAAATGTCAAATTTGTTGACCAAAATGGGATGTTGGAGGAACCTTGAAACAGGAGTAGATTGCCATCTTCTGAGAGGTTAAGTGTTGAGGAAGATAGGCTAGACAAAGGGTTTTTCTTTATTTGCTACCCAAACAATATTGTCCTTCTGGCCAAACCTTTTAAACCACATTCCCAGGTAGATTTTTAATGAAGTTCCTGGTTGGAAGAAGCCGAGTTTAAAAGTGCCACCTTTAGATAATATGGTCTGGCTCCCTGAAAGAGAGTGACCTGGTGAAAGGGTATCACCAGCTATGATGAAGCATGGTTTGTAATAAGACAGGATTAAAAGCAGAACAAATAAGAGCCATGGCTTACTCGTCATGTTAGCAATAACAGAAGATTGGTAGAAGAAGAATGATGATAGATATGAATGGGTGGGTTAACAAGAAAGCTAATTGGAGTCGTCTTGTGACAAAGTTCACTTCCAAATTATTCCTTTATAGCATTTTGAAAACGCTGAACGCTTTTGTGTCATGTTCCTATGTAACTGTGTTGAACTCGCTTCAGCACAGTGGTGGAGACAGCCAGACAGGGGGCTCCGAGGATCCTCCAATTAAGCACTCGATGGCAAGGGAAATAAGAAAAAGATAGAAAACCAAGAATTTTCTTGTGATACCTCATTTCCAGACAATTCCTTGCAGAGCGTTTAGAAAACACTGTTCCTATGTTGAACTCTATCGCTTCAGCAGTGTTGGAGACAGCCAGACAGGGGAATCTACAATTGTCATACAACTGTCATACAGCTAGGATGACGTACTAATTTTTTTACGCCCAAACCAAAAGTTCTTACATTAGCCACCAAATCTACTAAACTCCGTCGTGCTTGTGCAACCAGTCTTACAACCAGAGTGGCATGCATGTACCGTCCAATTCTATTTTAGAAAATTAGCATTCACATCTGGCTATGTAAATATTGTGTTAAATATTTATGCATTGTTAAGCTTATTACTGAGCACGGTAACAATTAGTTATTTCTTAGCCAGAGTGACTAGAGGCTCTCTGTTTTTGTTAATTTTTGCAACTGAGCTAGCCAAAATATACAATTTTTTATTTTTATTATTATTATTTTTTCTTTGGACTATTTTGACAAGTTCAACTCAATGTAAATGCTCTATGTAAAAACGGCATGGATCAAAGTTGTACGCTATCAGTTTGTATCCGACATAATCACTCCGTCGACAGACTAGTTTTGAAATCGACGTTGGAGTCAATTTGGCAACGGAAATTCTCCATAGGATCTGCTTTTTCTAGCAATGGTGTAAAAGGGTGGTGATTAAGTACTGATTATATTAAACAAGTGCATGTTCGTCGCACCGATATTATCAAACTACTTTTTGAATTGCTTTAGTGCATGTGTTCGCAGTCCAACAATCTACTCATTATTTTTATTTTTTAAAAGGGATTTATTTTTATTTTTATTTTTTTGTAGTTTGTGATATGATATAAAAATAAAAATAGTTTTTGAAAATTTTAGATTTTAATTTGTTTGTTAATTATTTAATGTTGTAAATTCTTGAGTGGTTGCGGCTCCTGAAAATGTTAGGGATGTACTAATTGATCAAGGAAACTATTTTACTTTCTTCGATCTCCTCTAATCCTTTCCATTTTTGGATCGTGTTGATATTAATTAGTTTCTTGATATACAGGTTTATGGATATCAAGTTTGGAGATGGAGCGAGATTACCGGGAATGGATAGAGGATTTTCCATGGATGGAAAGAATTTTCAGAAGGAAAGCTTGAAATATCTGGATCGAATTGCGCCAAGTGCAAGAAGGTGGCGTGAATCAAGGAGATGGGGGTATCCCAAGAGTATATGAAGGTGAAAGTCACATCAAGGAAAAAGGGAAGGTTATTAACAAGTGAAAAAGAAATAAAAAAAAAAAAAGAAAGAAAAACGGGCAGAGCTGTCAACGGTCCTATCATGATCAAATTTTTTGAAATTACAGATTCCTTGAAAAATTTACAGATGCGACATTGCTATGATTATTCTTTATGATCTGAGTCACATCATTGCAGTTATATGTATCATATAATTTGAAGAAATTGTTCAAAATCTTCAAGAACATGTAGTTTTAGTTACAATTTTAGGTTCACAAACTACGGTTTGTACATGAGTAAACATGTAAAGAAATAAGCCAAAGATTTTGGATTTCACCCGTTTTTGGTAGCCAATTAAAAAGAGAGAGGGTATTCATCAATATATATATATTTTATAAAAGCCTGTAGTCGTTCATAATGAAAAATAACATGTGCAACACTATAACAAGATTTAAGCATACTAGGTTTAACCTAAATGTAATTGTACTTGGGCTAGTGTGACTAAAATACCTCAAATCCAAAATAATACAAGAACTTGTAATTAATAACAATGCTACTAGATGTTTAGAGAAATTTATTTTCAACCATAGCAATTTATTTTTCCAATAGAATAACTACTACTGAATATGAACTTGCATAAAAATAAGACACAGATTGATTCTACAACACTTCTTTTCTTTGATATAGGAATCAATCATCGGGCTTCCATTGTTGAAAAAGTTATACTATTTTTTAAGCAATTTTTGACAATACTATCAATTGTTGAATTTGTGTCCATCACATTCCGACCTCTAGTAAAACAGGTTTCTTGCATACGTAGGTAGAGATGCATGTTCATTACTAATCATTAAGATTACATCAGGCATGGTAGGTCGATACTGTTGATCAGTAATTTTTTCTTGGACACGAAGAAGGCCAATATTAATGAATCTCAACACAACAAGAGTTGAAGAAAGATATCCTATTGTTGGCTCCATCAAGTCCAAACTTTGATCATCTCTCCAACACTTCCAAGTCCCAAGCCTAGTTCATTTGAAATTAGACTAAATTTAATTAAAAATTAATAGCATTTTAATTTTGGAAAAATTACACTTTACCCCCCTAAAGTTTGGAACGATTTCCAATTCAACCTCTAATGGTTCAAATTTTGATACTTGCACTAATATATTAGTCAAAGTAGTTTTGTTTTGACATAAAGTGATCACATAACTGATCACTCTTGTACTCTCCTATAAACAAGAGGTATAAATATTAATATTTTTAAATATATCCTTTTGATTTGAGGATATTTTACTTATGGATCATCCGAAACAAATACAAAAATTGATGTAGAACAATCAACAAAATTCTACAAGGAAAAGATACTTACTATTCATCAATATATATATATATATATATATATATATATAAAGCTATAGGAAGAAGATAACAAAGAAGAAAAATAGCTGTTCAACATTATAACAAGATTTAAGCATACTACATAAAGTCAAAAACAAAATAATACAACATGTCTTAAAAGTAATTAATAAAACAAAAATGCAAACTAATAAAAAGTTCGATAATGATTCAGCTCTCAATCACCACACCACAGTGAAATTTGTGGGTTGTGTTTGGTATCCCACTAGATTGGTTATCGAACATTTATTTTCATTGATATGAGAATTAGTTATCGGGCTTCCATTATTGAAATAGTTACACTATTTGTTGAGCAATTCTCTCATTATCAATTGTAAAATTTGTGTCCATCATATTTATATATGTGGTATATGCTGGTTGCTTGGGTGTAGGTAGAGCATATTCATTGCCAATCATTGAGACTACATCAAGCATGGTAGGTCGATCATTTGGGCTTTCTTGGACACAAAGAAGGCCAATGTTAAAGGATACCCTTTGCTGGATCTATCAACTCAAACCCGATCATCTATCCACAAATCCCAAGCTATTATCATTTCAAATAAATGTCAGTTTGATTGATAACTAAAAGCATTTCAACTTATAATACTAATATAAAACATAAAGAAATTGAGTGGATATAGAAGCTACTCACATATTTAAGAAGCGTGAACTATGCTTATAGAAGTGATTCTTCTTGCCATAAAATCTCTAGTAGCAATACTCCAAAGCTAAAACATCAGACTTTATCAGTATAAACCTCGTATATAGCATATTTCGAGACATGTATCCACTAGATTCCAAAATGTAGCACACTATTCTTTTAGTAACATGCTAAAAGAATTTAACTAGGAATTGCAAATATTATATGTAAAATGAGTTGCATACTTACTAAGTTCCAACAATTGTTTTGTGTTTGCTTGTGTTTCATTGCCTCCAACTATTCGAGCCAAGCCAAAATCTGATATTTTGGATTCATTTCACTATCCAAGAGAATGTTACTAGGTTTTAGATCTCTATTCCTTCACGCATGTCTCCCAACCTAACATATTTTTCTTGGTTGGATCTATTTAAATAGTACAAACAAGGAAATTAGTACTTACAAATTAGCACTCAAGGAAAATATCTACACAAATATACATAAGCATGCACTCACCGAAAAGGTAGATCTCCAAACTTTTATTGGGCATGAACTCATATATTAATATCTTTTCATCTTCCTCGATACAACAACCTAAGAGTCTCACAAGATTTCTATGTTGGAGTTTTGCAATTAGTATTGTCTCATTTCTAAACTCCTCAATTCCTTGCCCAGATCTTTTTGAAAGCATCTTCACTGCAATTTCCTGCCCTTTAAGCAATTTCCCCTATGAAGGAGAAGCATAAGCTCTTTACAATTTCATGAAGGTTTGCCATTAATGTTTTTCTTAATAGTGCAAAAGAACATTTATTAGGAAAATTAAATGTCGTACCTTATAAGGGTCCAAAACCTCCTTCTCCAAGTTTATTTGCAATGAGAAATTATCTTGTCACGGATACACTCACATAACTAAATAGTGGCAACTCAACATCTTTCTTCTCTTGTTTCTTCATATTATTTTGTATTCATTCCATCATTGATTGCATGGAGTTCATTATCAAATAGTAGATTATGCCTTGAATGCTTCTCTCCTGTTTGATATAGAATGATAAAAATTTGTCACTTTTGGATAATCCATTGACCGGATCGATAAAATCATTTGAGGTGAAACCAATAGGTTCACCAAAGTTCAATTGCAATGAGCAATAACAATACGCAAAAGTACTAATTAAATTTGTTTAGTCATTTCCGTAAACAAATATTATTAATATACTAATTTATAATTGCCATTTAGCAGGATAACCAAACTAACTTCAAACTTCAAAGGGATTTGGTTTGCCTCTAGGTTTTTTACCATCAAGCTAGACATGTCCTATTAAATTTACTATACGCTAACACCTCATGTAATTCCTATGATATAAACTAGGGTTAATAACAAATTAACAAGAGTTAAGAGAGTACAAAAAAAGTGAAAACGGTTATTACAGTTTGTTTATAACTTAACCAATTACTAATGATACTATTTGCTTTCATTGTTAGGCCATTACAAAAGTTTGTTAAGTGACTTCCTAAGCACAAGGACTTTTGAGAATTTTCTTGTCTTAGATTAAGGTAGAATTCCTTGTAATTTTTTTTTTAAAGTGATTTTTATGTTTGGTTAGAACATTTATATGCACTTACCTTTGCGTTTGAGCCTTCCTTTGCATGAAAAGAAAATTGAGTGGAAGTTGCTGTAAGTTCAAAAGAGCTCCTTCCCATGTCATACACCCACTCCTATTATAAGCATAAGCTGCGCAATTACAATTTTCCATGCAAGCCAATTCACAACTGCTAGAAGTCATGGTCATATATGCTTTCGAATGTATAGGCAATCGCATGTTTGATATTTTCATGAACCAATCTTTTTTGACATTAGCACGCGTATTATTCTCACATTGCAAAGGAGATTTCCTCACACAACCACCTGACCAATCATTTAGTCTAGTGTCTTCCATTGAAAATGGTTTGAAACCTTTTAGACACTCGCAAGGGTTTGAGGAATTGTCAGGGTATTGTACCACGCCAAATGCACCACACAAAGCATAGACATCGGATAGGTTCGTTGGAAAGGACGATAATATACTCCAAATTTTCATGCCAGACAGCCACACTACTTCCCTAATTTGTCCTGTTTGGTCAATTCGATATCTACCAGGGCTAGAAGGATTACGAAGAGAGTAAGTAAAATATCTCTCACTTTCATTTTTACTTGACACAAAAGTGTAGTTGAAGAGAAGGTCCTTTTCAGAAAGTGAGCTGAGAGATGTTGCATTCCAAACTTCTGAAATCGTATAGATTTGAGATCTGTTCCACTCTAAGAAATATCGATTGCTTCCATTTGGGTCTAACCCCACCGAGAACACACCAGGTGCAGGATCTTGTGAATTTTTCCATGAAATGAACTTCTGTGATTTCTTAGTCCAAATTTTCATACCTGGCATCCATGTATCAGTTGGATGGTTGAAACTCTCCCAAAATATAGAAGACGTGTTCGATCTACCTCTCAAAACAAAATTTCCATCATCACCAAGGATTGCTTCAGTTATATTTGAGCCGGGAAATGTCAAATTTGTCGACCAAACTGGGATCTCGGAGGAACCTTCATGAAGGAGTAGATTGCCATTTTCTGAGAGGTAAAGTATTGAGGAAGATGGGTGAGACAAAGGATTTTCTCTATTTGCTATCCAAACAATTTCCTCACGAAACCCTTTATACCATATGCCCAGGTAGATTTTTGATGAAGTGCCTGGTTTGAAGAAACCAAGCTCAAAAGTGCCACCTTGGGATACTATTGTCTCACTCTTTGAATGAGAAAGAGAGTGACCTGGTGAAAGGGTATTACCAGCTATGGAGAAGCATGCTCTGTAATAAGATAGGATTGAAAGCAGAGCAAATAAGAGCCATGGCTGGCGATTAGTCGTCATGCTACCCATCCCTCTCTAACTTGCAGTACCACAGTTAGTAATTGCTGAAAAATGCTAGAAGAAAACTTTGACTTTTTTTTACGGAGCAATACAGGAAGAAGGAAAAGGAGCAACAAACAAGATGAAAGAAAAGAATACAAAGAAAGAGCTCCAGGGAGTATATCTATAAGATTTGTTAATTTTCTCTTTGAAATACTTACACGACTTTGTTGAACAATTTCCTCCACCGTCAATTGTTGAATTTGTGTCCTTCATATTCCAGTCTTCGGTAAACCCCGGCAATGAAGGTGGGAAAAGAGAGATAAATCGCACAAGGCGATAGGTATGGTCTCAAACGAGAAGGAAATACCCCAAGATAAAAAGCATCAAGAAGAAGGAAAAAGGAGGGAAGAAAGCTGTGCTCCTCTTACACCAGCCAAATTTAAGGTGTTTTTCAGGGGGAGAGAGCGGCGAAGAGAGAAAGCTTCTCAGATAAGTTCAAGGCAAATCGTTAAGGTGTAAAACGCCGGTTGCTTTAGGGAGCTAAGGGAGTCAAAGTCTTTGCTAGCTAGCTCAGTTGTATTTCATTGGTGATCTTTTTCGTTTTGGTTTTATTCATCATCAAAAGAAATTTTTAATGTTGAGAGGTTTTGAAGAGTCAAGTCTTCCTAATGCAGCTGGTTAATGGAGAAGATGGGTAGGAAAATGAATCCCCACCTCATCTGTAGATTCTTTGACTCTGGGATTTCTCAAAGCACAAACCAATTATCATATGATATATACTTCTTTTTAATTATGTCATTTTTATGTCCAGAGTCAAGTCTTTGCTAGCTCAATTGTATTTCATTTTTCCCTTGGATTGGTTTTTATTTATATTATTTATTTTATTTAAGTTCATCCACATTAATTAGTGTAGGTAAATAAAAATTAAAAGGAAACAAAAATACTAGGGGTTAACCAGGATTTGCTAAACTAATGTGTAACATATTTATTAGTATTTCTGATAGGGGATCAGAGTGGTTTTTCTTGGAGATGTAAAATTCGCCCGCTGGGTTTTATCAATTTGCAAATTTTTCCTCGGTTAGTTAAAAGAATGAAATTGGCTGATATTATGACAATACTAGGTAGCATAGATATCATTATGGGAGAAGTTGATCGTTGAAATGATAATTGATACAATGGAAATACAAGATATCAATTCTTTTTACAGAGTGGAATCCTTAAAAGAGGTCTATGGAATTATATGGGTGCTTGTTCCTATTTTGGCTCTTGTATTGGGAATCACAACAGGGTTTGTTAGGGATTCTCGTATGTTTTCCTAACGTTTTTCGGTTTCGTAAAACATGATTTAAGAAAAATAAAATTGTAGTATCGTTTTTTTGCTAATAGATTAATTTTTATATGTTAATAGTTAGGTTCTAATGCTTAAACTTGTTTTTGGATTCAAAATTAAAACTTAAGGGTGGAAGGTTAATCCTTTAGGGATGGTATCACCTAAAATAGATTTAATCATCATAAATTTGATGCTAATGCCTTAATTTTGGTGCTAATGCCTCACAAATTTGGTGTTAATGCCTCAAATTTGGTGCTAATCTAAAAAGCTGTAGAGGCTCTTACAATTTTTTAAAAAAAATCATTTTTCTTCGTAAGATTGAGAGAGAATGCCATGAGAACCTATAACATTTTCCTATATATATGGCTGGTGTCTCTTGAACATGGGTTCTTGCACATCCACTATGGCTGCCCTTTTCCACAACTTTAATTTTTTATTAAATATGGCTTCCTTTAATTCCTTTTGGTTAAGAATTAATTTTTGGATTTTTAGGTTAATGTTATGGTAAGCTCTTAAAATTTTAATTATTATCTTTAATTAAATATTTCAAATTTTATCATGGTAATTATATATAGTCATTAATCTTTACTTTTGAGGATTTTTAAATATCTCTAGAAGCAGCAAGTCAATTACCATTAAAGACCAAATATATATCTAAAACTTACGTATAATTTTCATCAAAAACAGATCTAGAAAGTTCGATGAGAAGGGATCGAGATATAAATTTTTTTGGGGCAGGGCCAATGGCCTATAATTTTTTTTTTAAAACACCTAATTTTTTTTTTTTTTTTTAGGACTTGGGGAGTGGCCAGAGCCATCCTTGATCCCCCTATAGACCCGTCACTGATTTTCATCATAACAAATATATATATATATATATATATATATATATATAGTTTGTTGGCACGTGCAAGCTTTTGTTTCTATTTTTTTTGGCCAATAGCATTATGAATAATTTTAGCTCGATTTTTTTTTATTACTTTTATAAAATTGTGAAAGATTTTTTATAAAATTGTGAAAGAGAAAAGAAAGCAAGCTAAATGGATGAAAATGTATGATGAACAAGAATTCTATGATCCCCTGAATTTCTCTCCTGAATTAAGGAGAAAGTGGAACAAAAATATTAATTTAAGGAGAAAATGAGAAGGAAATGGAGAATTTGAGGATGAGAAAAGACAAAGATTGAGGACAAAATAATAAGTTCACTCTGTCACCAGGCCACCAAATTTTTCATTTACACTCTTATTTTCAATTTTTTTTTTTAGTCTTTCTTTCTCTCTCTTTCCTCACTCCATCAGGCCTCCTTCCATCATTTTCTTTTCTTTCTATTTTATTCATCTTCTCTCCCCAACCACTAAACAATTCATGCTACTTAGAAGCATTCCATGCGCACCCTGTCCGTAAAAGGAGTGCTACTCATATAATATTGGCTTTAATTGATATTGTACATATTAGTTTTAAGTCATAGCCTTCTATATATATTTGACAACGCATCTTTATCATCATTTAAGTAATTTTTTTCTTTTTTCAATTCAATACAAAAACTTTCTATTTTTTTTTTTATTTTTTTGGGCCTTCGCACGTGATCTCTCTCCTTCCATTTTCTTCCACTCACATTTATTTATTTATTTATTTTATTTCACTTTCTCCCCAACTTGGCCGACACACCACTTTACCAAAATTTTTTCTCTCTCCCACTTGCCGATAACATCACTCAAATTTTTTTTTCTTTCTTTTCTCGTCTTTCCATGCACACAACACGTTTTTTTCATTGTTTTCTTCTCACTTTTCTCCCTTTGTTTTTTTCCTCTTCCTCTTTTCTCGTTTCACCATTTTCTCCACCCACACGCAGCACCATGCTTCCTTTCTTTCCTTCTTCATTTTTTTTTTTCTTTTTCTTGTTCAGGTGTGCGTGGGGAGAGTAAAATATACCCAAAAAAAAATTAACACACAAAATGAACCAGGATTAACATGGGAATATTAGGAAAAATATTTTTTAAAAAACAGAAAACAATACTCCAAAAAACTCAAGATTAAACCCAAAAGATTTAAGAAAAAAAAACACAAATCAATAGCCAAAAGCTCAACATTAACCCATAATCATCTATAATTCGACCAAACTCAAAAAACACAGAAAACAACACATCAATTCAATACCCAAAAAAGCTCAAGATTTACCCAAAACTAAGAGCATTCACAATAGGTCTAATATTTGGCTATTTTAGCCAAAAAAAACTACCTTTATCTATTTGAACTATTTATATTTTTAAAACATCCACATCAGGCTCAACATTTTAACCTTACATTCATTTAAATATTCTTTTCCTATCATTTAAATATTATTTCCTTATTCTTTCTTTATATTTTTTTATTCTTATCTTCTTCTTCTTCAACAGCGCCAAGATTAGCGATTTTTTTGGGTTTCTAGTTTATGGATTCATAGTGTGCTCGGTCGGCTCTCTCTCTAGGGTTCAATTCACACACATCGTCGGTTTCTAGAGCCTTGGCGGCTGACAGTCCGATTTCGCTTCAAATTGATTCGAGCTTTTGTGGCTCGTCGAATTCGGTCCCGTCCGTTCCGCTGCAGTTGCTTGAGCAAAAGGAAGAGAAAATAGAGCTCGAAAATGGGGAGGATCATAGCGAAGATGAGAAATTCAGCATTCTTGGGCACTCTATGTGTCTGAAGAGGCTGAGAGATGGGCAATCGTTACTATGTGGAAGCGCGTCAAAGCGGGTCGCGGTTGAACCGGGCTCGAGGCGAGGCGGACCGCGGTGCAGCCTGGGGGAAACAGCCTCTCGCCGTGGCGGACCTGGAAGTGCACGCGATCATGGAGAAGGAGGGGCAAAGACAGTTCAGAGGAATCGAATTGATCGCTTCAGAGAATTTCGTGAGCAGGGCTTGTATATGTGGGGTGTGAATGTTCAACCAAACTCTTGTACCTCTGCAAATTTTGCAGTTTACACTGGTCTTTTGCTCCCCAAGGATCGGATTATGGGGTTGGATTCGCCGTCCGGAGGGCATTTGAGTCATGGGTATTACACTCCGATGGGAAGAGAGAGGGAGAAGGATAGATAAAATAGTTTTTTATTGGAGGAGAGAGAAATAAAAGAGTGTTTTATTTTGTTGAGGAGCTACAGTAGTCAGCAAGTTGCTGACTACTGTAGCCTCAACCAATGGTTGGTTTGTTGAGGCTGTTGGAAGATGTTTTAGTGGTTTGACTCAATAATTGAGTTAAAAGGCTCAATTGTTGAGCTACTGTGAATGCTCTAAGAAAATAAAAATCCAAAAACACAAATTAACACCTAAAAAAGCTTAAGATTATGAAAAAAAATACAAAAAAACCAAGAAATCAATACACAAAAGCCGAAGATAAACCCGAAATCACTATACTGTTCACAGTGGCTATCACTTTGCCATAGAGGGGGTGGATAGGAATGAAGGCAGCACATCTGACTCATCCAAAATGTTCCAACTATGGTGAACTATATGGAACTTTAAGGGACCCAGAGCTTTGAAGATGTTTCTTTGGCGGGCATGCAATAACATTTTGCCAACTAAGGAGAATTTGTACAAGAAGAAAATTATTGATGATCTGAAATGTGCTATCTGTGGGGGTGATATAGAGACGTTGGGTCATGTCATATGGAGTTGTGCAGTAGCTCGTGATGTTTGGTAGGAAAATATGAAATCAATTCAGAAGAGCATCAGTGACAAAATTGACTTCCGACAGCTTTTTGAAAAACTATATGAAAGGCTGGAGGATGAGGACTTCCAAAGGTTTGATTTTGTTGCTAGATAAATCTGGTTTAGGCGGAATAAGACAATCTTTGAAGGCGAGTTTCTATTGCCTATTCGAGTCAATCAAATTGCCACTGAACAGTTGGAGAATTATAAAATGGCGGAATAGGAACAGAGGAGCAATGGTGGTGTGTCTATCTCCACTGCGGTTCCACGATGGCAGAAGTCAAATGTAGGGTTAACAAAAATCAACTAGGATGTAGCGCTCGACATGTCAGGAGAACGGATGGGGGTGGGTGTGGTGGCGCATGATCATAACGGGAACGTGGTTGGTGCATTGTGCTGCATGAGACTATTTATTTCGGACCCAGCAACTGCTGAAGTAGTGGGAGCATGGCAAGCCGTATTGTTTAGAAGATAGTTGGGGTTGGATCACATTGTTTTCGAAAGGGACTCTTTGGAGGTGGTAAACGTAATGAAAAGTGAGAATTCCAGCTGTATGGAATGATGTTAAATGTGGCAAAGGAGGGGCTATTGTCTATCCCAACATGGGAATTTAAGCATATTTGGCAGGGCTTTGCTAAGGGTTCTCCCCCTAGTGTTCTCTTAGTCTTACGTAAATATGATTTAAGAAAAAAATAAATTGTAGTACCAATTTTTTGCCAACAGATTAATTTTTATAAGTTAATATTTAGGTTCTAATACTTTAAAACTTGTTTTTGGATTCAAAATTAAAACATAAGGGTAGAAGATTAACCCTTTAGGGATGATATCATCCAAAATGGATTTGATCATCCTAAATTTAGTACTAATGCCTCAAATTTGGTATTAATGTCTAAAAAACCTAATGGTGGAGGTTACTACAATTTTTTTTCTTCTTAAATCATGTTTTACGTAAGACTGAGAAAACGCTAGGAGAACACTAGGAAAAAAACCCTAGAAGAAGAACCCCTAGCATTTTCCTATTCGGCGTGGAGCCAATGTCGCAGCCCACCGTCTAGCTAAACATGCTATTGTTATAGGATAGATGAGAGTCTGGCTAGGAATTTCTGATAACGTACTAGTCTCACCAGCCTACTACCAACATGAACAGCTCACATCATTTTGATAAGGAAAGGGACAACTCACGATGTTGTGATAAGGAAGGTCAACAACCTCCGTAATTGGATCCTTGATTCTACAGATATTTGTGTTATGTACATTACGTGATTCCCTCTGTTTGTGATTATTTCCTTATAGCTGTCTCATAGAAATATTGCTCCTTTATGTATATTGTGCGGGAAGGGATTCTTACCTTGTATAACCTGATGTACAGTCTCTATAAGATGAAATGAAAATTACTCTCTATCATCACCTTGAGATAGAGTTTCTCAAACCTTATGATGGTATCAGAGCTTTTGGTGAGATAGAGAGTATACATCTTCTTTATTTCTCTTCCCTGCAACAAAAGCAGTACATTTTGCCTTCCCTTCTCTTTTCCTCATGTTGTCAACCACAGCTAAATGATACCCATACCCAGTGACACAAAATGTCGCTAATTTTGTGTCACTTCGCCTCAACTCCACCAATTTTTTGAGGTGGAAAACCCAAATGCTCAACATCCTTGAAAGCTATGACTTACAGGGATTTATCACGGGTGAGACTAAAGTGCCTCCAAGGTACCGAATGTCAAAGGCATCAGATACCCAAGATCCGAATCCAACGTCAAAGGAATCAGATACCCAAGATCCGAATCCGAAGTTCCTTAAATGGCATCGGACTGGTCACTTAGCCAAAGGATGGCTGATTGCTACGCTGTTCGAAGATGTTCTTGGCATTGTGGTGGGACTCGACACCACTATAGAAGTTTGGAATTCATTGGTGCATGCATTTGCCCGAGTCTCAAATGATCGACGCCTTGAACTCAAGAAGCGATTAACCACTATTCAACGTGGCTCCAATCCACTGCAAGATTATCTACGATGGTTTAAAACCGTGTGCGATGATCTTGCTGCAATTGGAAAACCAGTCCCAGATCATAAGAAGACATTTTGGTTGATTAGTGGTCTTGGCAAAGGGTATGAGATGTTTACCACCACCATGCTCAGGCCATCCATTCCTCCTTATTCAGAAATTCTTGTTCTTTTGGAAGCACACACTGAATGTTTCAAGTTGGACCATGCCAACACTTCCACCAATCAAATGGCTTTTATGGGCCAACGTGCCAACAACCACAATTATAAAGGTAGGAAAAAGAATGGTCCTACCAGCTTTAACTCCAAAGGAAAAAGGCTTTACCCAAGGTCAATTCTTTGGGTCAAAGCGTCAGAATTTTAGTCATACACATGTTGACAAGGGTGTGTCACCTGCTTCTTCCCAAGGCAACAATTTAGAAGAGCAACCCACATGTCAGATTTACCAAAAGCGTAATCACACTGCTTTAACCAGCTTCAACCGCTTCAATATGCCTTCACCCCAAATGTTGTTCCTTAAGCACTTTCAACTATGACTATTGCAGATAATCAAGACTTGACATGGTTTCTTGACACCGGTGCTACAGACCACATGACAGGTGATCCAGGTAATTTACATTCTCTCACCCTTTATCATTGCACAGATGGAGTCATGGTTGGAAATGGAGAAAGTCTACCTATTACCCATATTGGGCAAGCCAACATAGGTTCTGGTTCGTCCTCTCTTAAATTAAAAGATGTCATACTTGTTCCAGATATTAAGAAAGATTTGTTATCTAATAGTAAGCTTACCTCTGATTATCCCCTTCAATTTGAATTTGATGGGCATGGCTTTGTGATTAAGGATAGGACAACCAACTGCATAGTAGCTACAAACAATAGACGGGGTGGTCTGTATGCTTTCAATGGCGGCTTTGCAGCTTTCTTCTCACATCGATTTAGGAGAATAAACGCCGAAGGTTGGCATTAGCGACTTAGACATCCTCAACAGCGACTTATTGATCATTTGCGCCATAAGAACCTTATCTCCTTTGATTCAAAAAATAAAACATCAAAGATTTGTACTAGTTGTCAAATGGGAAAATCCAGCAGACTACCATTTCTATTGGTTGATGCTTCAATAAAGTCACCATTTTATAAAGTGCACTGTGATTTGTGGGGTCCTGCTCCTGTTAGATCAAAAGAGCAATTTCGGTTTTATGCTGTGTTTATTGACGATTATACATGATTTACATGGTTCTATCCTTTACATCATAAATATGATTTATTTGAATGCTTTGTTCATTTTCAGAAATTTGTCACTTGCTAGTTTGATGCTAAAATTCGTGTTTTTCAAAGTGGTGAAGGTGGCAAATTTAGTGATGGAGGTCTTGCACGTTACTTAGTCAATCTTGGTATTCACCATCAGTTTGCTTGCCCAAAAACTCCTGAATAGAATGGTACTGCCAAGCGCAAGCATCATCATATCACTGAACTTGGGCTTACTATGATGTTTCTCACACACTTGCCATCACGCTTTTGGGTAGAATGCTTCTCTACGATCACATTCCTGATTAACAGACTGCCTTCATCTCATCTTGGCATGGATTCACCTTTTTTTTTTACTATTTGGGAAACAACCGGATTACTCCACATTTCAGGTGTTCGGTTGTAAATGTTTCCCATACCTTGGTGATTACCAACATGACAAACTTTCTCCAAAATCATTGCCATGTGTGTTTCTTGGCTATAGCATCAAACAAAAAGACTACAAGTGTCTTTATCCTCCTACCAGCAGAATTATGTCTCATGCCACGTTGTCTTTGATGAGAGGGTCCTCCTCTTTATCGAGCCTGCTCGTCTCTATGATGATGCTCCGATTTAGAGGGAGATTTGCATGTTTAGTGATTGGATGACACCACCATATATCATACCATCTAGTGACATTCCTTCAACAAATACTAGCTCAACAGACATGGACAACTCACATCATAATTTGTGTGTACCAACCCACACACACAATTGTGAGCCCAGCCCCCAACCGTGGCCCTTGTGATGACATGGCCCTATCTTAGTCTCTCCAAGACACGGTCCAACTAGTAGCCCCTTGTGATGACATGGCCCCATCTTAGTCTCTCTAAGACACAGTCCAACCATCAGCACCAGATTCATCTTCACATGGCATGGCCCCACCAATAGAACATGATTTGTCTTTAGACACAACCCAATAGCTGGATTCATCTTCTGCAGCCTTAGGTACCTTTCGTCGCACCTCTGTCCCCTCCTACTATTGATCTTCCCAATCTTCACCCTATGAAGACTAGATCCCAACATTGGATTACTCGCCCTAACCCCAAATACCTAAACTTTCATGCTGCTTGCATCACACTTGCTCTACTAATGTAGATTAGGATGACCTATCTTATCTTTTAGTATTTTATTTAAATTAGGTTTCTTTGTTAGTCTTTTAATTGTTTTAGTTTACTTTTCCTTTTAGTATGCGGTTTTAGATTACTTTTCCTTCTAGGATGTGAAATCCTAGTTTATCTTAGATTACTTTTCCTTCTAGGATGTGTAATCCTAGTTTATGTTAACTTCTTTTATGCTTTAGCGTCTAAGCCTATAAATATAGGCTTAGACCCTTTGGAAAAGCAATTCATTATTATTATTGGTTTTGTTTAATAAGAATACTTAGAGTTGAGTTTCTTGGTTCTTTTTCCTTCAGGCTTTAGATAGCATCTACTACTTAGAAAAGATTTCTTTGATTTTGTGATAGTCTCACAATCTTAGGAATATTTATCCCTTATGTTTACTATTTTTTGATTATTTACGTTCTAACCCTGCATCAGTTGGTATCAGAGCCCGGTCTCTTTCCATGGCACCAGTCACAAGGGGAAGGGGTAACCGCTTTGCACACTCGAAGGACAGGAATGATCGCGAAGAACCAGTTAGAGAAGAATCACCGACAGCCTATCAGGCACATTCGAAGGCACAATTTGCCAACTTGAGGGAACAAATTGCAGTCCTCACAAGGCAGTAGTTGTCCATCAAGAATGTTCAAGACAGACGTCGGCATATACCTTCACCACACGACTCGGAGGAGGAAGACGCACGTGTGGAGAATGAATACAGAAACCCTTTTGCGGAGCACGGAGTGCACAGACATCAACCTCTGGTACAAGCTCAGGCCAATCGATGGGAATCTGGTTTCAAACTCGATATTCCAGAATTCAACAGTGGTCTCCAACCCGAGGAATTCTTGGACTGGATAGCGGTAGGTGAAGAAGTTCTTGATTTCAAAGAGGTACCTGAGGATCGATGAGTTTCTTTGGTCACAACCAAGTTTCAGGGAAGAGCTGCAGCGTGGTGGCAGCAATTGAAGCAATCCAAGACTCGGCTAGGCAAATCAAAAATCAACAGATGGGAGAAACTGTTGAAGCACATGCGGCCAGCCTTTTTGCCATACTACTACACCCGAACCATGTATCAGCGGCTACAGAATTTAAGCCAAGGTTCGAAGACCGTGGATGAGTACATGGAGGAGTTCTACAAATACTTGACACGGGTTGAGTTAGCCGAGACGGATGATCAATTAGTATCCCGATAAATTGGGGGCCTGCGACAAAACATTCAAGATCCATTAAATCTTTTTGATCCCGTTAATGTGTATGCGGCTCATCAAAGAGCCCTTTTGTTGGAGAAAACGGCAGCCAGGGGATCCACGGGTTTCTTTGGGCGTGGCACAGAGGGTAACATGACTCGATACAACGGGCTATTTACACCTCGAAACACCACACAATCAACAAATCCAAATCGGACTCCAATCACAACCGAACCACCTAACTGAGCACAACGATGAATGGGCCTAAGTGTTTTAAATGTGGCGAACCAGGCCACAAAATGACGGATTGCCGCAAAGGAGAGAAATATGGTAAGGGTCTACTCATTGACCTGGGAAACACCTTCGATGAGCAAGGTGAAGAAGAAGAGCAAGAAGCAACCTTCGACGACGACAGAGACATTGAGGAAGAATTTGTCACCGGGGATAATGGGCCTAGTTTAATGGTTCGAAGGATATGCCTTACACCCCGAAAGGTGGAAGGTGAGGATGGACAGCGGCACAACCTTTTCCACTCAACATGTACCATTGAGGGTAAGGTATGCAAACTAATCATTGATGAAGGATGCTGCGAGAATGTGGTGGCGGGAAAAGCAATTCAGAAGCTGGCTCTAGACACAGAGAAACACCCTACACCATATTGCCTGGAGTGGCTTAAGAAGGGAAACGAGGTAATAGTCTCAAAACGTTGCCTTGTAAAATTTTCAATTGGCACTAAATACAAAGATAAAACTTGGTGTGATGTGGTGGCCATGGATGCCTGCCACCTATTGTTGGAGAGACCGTGGCAGTATGATCGAAACGTTTACCATGATGGATAGAATACCTACAGCCTCTTGGTGGACAATATGAAGATTACTCTTTTACCTAACCCGGGAGAAGCATACAAACCTCCAAAAAAGCTGGGCCATACACTCCTAACCAAACGAGAATTCATAGGAGAGATGTCCAACACGTATCAAGTGTCCCCACTCTATGACAAAGAATGCAGCCCAACGGAGATTATACAAGAGACAGTTATGGGTTCATTAGAGGAATGCACTGATGTGTTCCGAAAAGACCGATCGGAGGAACTACCGCCCCTTCATGACATTCAACACCAAATTGATTTGGTGCTTGGGCCTAACCTTTCCAACCGACCACACTATCATGTAAGTCTCAAACTAAACTTTGAACTTATTCTGTATGACATGTCCACAAGAGTGCGGCAAGACTTCAAATGGCATAATGGGCTTCTGCGCAAAGGCACTCAATTGCGCATTCCTAAAAGTAGCCTACAGCTGAAATTTATCAAGGAATGCCATAACAATGGTCACAGGAGTGGGACAAGACACTACAACTAGTAATTGAATAGCCTTATTAGAGTATGCGAGAGAAGTGGACAAATTCATGAAGAATGGCCATATATGTCAAGTACCAAAGAGTCGCTACCAATGTGGGTTATATTCGCTCTTCATATTCGAGCACCCATGGACAAACATGAGCATGGATTTTGTGTTGGGTTTACCAAGGACCCAAAAGTTATAGAGGACTCGTCAGATGAGGATGCTTCGAGGGTAATTCTCTCCAACTGGGAGGATGATGTAGATTAGGATGACCTATCTTATCTTTTAGTCTTTTATTTAAATTAGGTTTCTTTGTTAGTCTTTTAATTGTTTTAGTTTACTTTTCCTTCTAGCGCGATTTTAGATTACTTTTCCTTCTAGGATGTGAAATCCTAGTTTATCTTAGATTACTTTTCCTTCTAGGATGTGTAATCCTAGTTTATATTAACCTCTTTATGCTTTAACGTCTAAGCCTATAAATACGGCTTAGACCCTTTGGAAAAAGTTCATTATTATTGGTTTTGTTTAATAAGAATACCTGAGTTGAGTTTCTTGGTTCTTTTCCTTCAGCTTTAGATAGCATATCGCTTAGAGAAGATTTCTTTGATTTTGTGATAGTCTCACAATCTTAGGAATATTTATCCCTTCCGTTTACTGTTTTCTTGATTATTTACGTTCTAACCCTGCATCATCTACCCACCGAACCATGGATCGTAAAATTTACCTTGCGCCATCCAGGTTGGACGACTATCATGAATGAAGAGCTTGCAGCTCTTTCGCAATAACACTTGGGACCTCGCTCTCCTCACCAAATATGAATGTTGTAGGCGCAAATGGGTATATAAGGTAAAACTTCAGTTTGATGGGTCTCTTGAACGCTTGAAGGCTAGGCTTGTTGTGAAGGGTTTCAACCAAGTCGACGGTATTGATTTCTCTAAAACTTTTTCTCCAGTTATCAAGCCTAGGAGTATTCGGCTAATCCTCACAGATGCTGTAGTTCAAGGTTGGGATATTCATCAATTGGATTTAAAGAATGCCTTCCTTCATTGTTTTTTGTTTGAACCTGTGTATATGCAGCAACCTCCAGGTTTTGAAGATCCTCATCATCCCTTGCATGTTTGCAAGCTTAATCGAGCCCTTTACAGACTCAAACAAGCACCATGTGCTTGGTTAGATCTACTTAGTTCTTTTCTCCTGAGTCTTGGGTTCTTTTCCAGTATAGCTGACCCCAGTCTGTTCATTCATCACTCTTCTTTTGGCATCTTAATACTATTCCTTTATGCTGATGACATGGTGGTCACAAGCAATAGCCCAGCTTGTATCCAATGGTTGGTCACTCAACTTGGCAATGAATTCTCTATTAAGGACTTGGGTTTTCTACATCATTTTTTAGGCATTGAGGTTCAGCGCTTTGATCATGGTTTGTTTCTTTGCCAAACACGATATGCCAAGGAACTATTGTACGTGCACATTTGGATGGCTGTAATGCTCTTGCTACCCTAATGACCCTACACGGTCGGAAGCTTCTTGTTAGCGATGAGCCTTTTCCTGATCCAACCCACTATCGCAATATTGTTGGTGCACTTTAGTACCTCACGTTTACCCGTCCTGATATTTCCTATAGTGTGAATTTTGTCTGCCAATTCATGCACTCTCCCACAATGGCTCACTTCAAGATGGTGAAATGTATTTTGCATTATATTAGTGGCACCTCTTATTTTGGTATGCGGATTCTCTCATCTAGTTCACTTGACCTCTATGCATTTTCAGACGTTGATTGGGCCGGTTGCCTAGCCACTCGTCGCTCCATAACCAGTTTCTGTACTTTCATTGGGAGTAATTGCATTTTGTGGAGTGTTAAGAAGCAATCCACTGTTGCCCGTTCTAGTGCCGAGGCCGAGTATCGTTCTATGGCCTCTGCTGCAGCTGAATTAACATGGCTGTCATTTCTTCTTCGTGACCTTGGTCTTCAGCTTCCCAAGGCACCGATCCTTCTTTGTGATAATCTTAGTGCCTTCCATATGACTGTTAATCCGGTCTTTCATGGATAGACTAAGTATATTGAGATAGACTATCATTTTGTTTGTGAGCGTGTCACCCTTGGTGTACTTGAAACATGGTTTGTTCTATCCAACCGTCAACTAGCCGATATCTTCACCAAGCCGCTACCTAAGATGTCTTTCGTTGATTTACGTGTCAAATTGGGCCTATGGCTAACTTTGCCCAATTTAAGGGGAGTGATAACGCACAGTTTCACCAGCCCCTACTACCAACATGAACAGCTCACATCATTTTGATAAGGAAAGGACAACTCACGTTGGTGTGATAAGGAAGGTCAACAACCTCCGTAATTGGATCCTTGATTCTATAGATATTTGTGTTATGTACATTACGTGATTCCCTCTGTTTGTGATTATTTCCTTATAGTTGTCTCATAGAAATATTGCTCCTTTATGTATATTGTGCGGGAAGGGATTCTTACCTTGTATAACCTGATGTACAGTCTCCATAAAATGAAATAGAAATTACTCTATATCATCACCTTGAGATAGAGTTTCTTAAACCTTTTGAATTTCACCATCTTGTATTCATGATGTGCTCACTGTTGACAATAGCTATTCAATTGAATGAGATAAATCAGTACCATTTCCAAAAAAAAAAAAAAAGAAAAAAAAATTAGTAGTTTGTAAAATATTTTGAATATTTTATATTTTAAGTTATTTGTAAAAGAATCGCCATGGGTACCCCTTGACTTCCTCTAATCTCAGTCTGTATTACAAGGTCTTCCATATCCAATTTCCATTAAGTCAATCATCACTGAGAAACTAAATGTTATCTAGTGAAGGTAGAAGGATTCAAGTTATTCAAACATGTTATTTCCATTGCTTGAGCTTTCAGTGCAACCATATGATTAATTGGTTTAGTTCATATAAGATTTATATGGGTTAAGTTTTTTATGTGAGTTATCAAACTTACTGGGCTTGCTCCTTAATGGAGCTTGAAGAAGAAATCATAGAATGGCAGACTACCATTAGAGCTTGCTAAAAAATGGTGGGGCTCTAGAAAAGAGCCCTAGACTTAGATTGATTGAAACCCTTGGCTCATAAACCTTCGAAACCTATTTGCTTCTAATGGTGCAAACTACTTCGGAGTATTGAAAAGAATTTTCTTAGTTCTGTTTGGTTAATAGGAAGTTAAGCACCGAAAAATTATTATGGAAGTAGAAAATTTGCCCACAAAAACAAGGTCGTGGTGAGATATGGGGCCAAACCACCCCTTAACCTACTTTATGGTGATTAGCCACTCCCACAATAGGCTTGATGCGGTCATACCATCTCTAAATAATTTTAGGAAAAAATTCACTTTACCCCCCTGAAATTTCAAGGGTTTTTCAATTTTAACCCCAAAGTTTAAAAAGTGGCAATGTACCCTTCTGAAGTTTCAAAAAATGGCAATTTTAACCCCTCGTTAGTTTTTTCCGTCAAATTGAACGGAAAACTATGAAATGACGAAACTGCCCTCAGGCTTTTTTTTTTAATTTCCGTCCATTTTGCCTAATGGCCCATTAAAATAACATAAAGTGAAAAACAAAATAATTCATGTCTTAAAAGTAATTAATAAAAAAAAAATGCAAACTAATAAAAAGCTTGATAATGATTCAACTCTCAATCACCACACCACAAGATTATGGGCAGTGAAATTTGTGGGTCCCACACTAGATTGGTTATAGAACATTTATTTTCATTGATATGAGAATCAATTATTAGGCTTCCATCGTTGAAATAGTTACACTATTTTTTGAGCAATTCTCTCCATTATAAATTTTAAAATTTGTGTCCATCATATTCTTATATGTGGTAAATGCCTTTTTCTTAAGTACATGTAGGTAGAGTTGCATGTTCATTGCCAATCATTGAGACTACATCAAGCATGGTAGGTCGATCATTCGAGTTTCCTTGGACACAAAGAAGGCCAATGTTAATGAATCTCAACGGAATAGAACTAGAAGAAGGATACCCTTTTGTTGGGTCTATCAACTCCAAACTCCGATCATCTATACAGAACTCCCATGCCTAGTATCATTTCAAATGAATGTAAGTTTTATTGATAACTAAAAGCATTTCAACTTATAATACTAATATAAAACATAAAGAAATTGAGTGGATATAAAAGCTACTCACATATTTAAGAAGACTGAGTGAACTATGGTTATAGAAGTCAGTATTCTTCTTGCCACTTAAAATCTCTAGTAGCAATACTCCAAAGCTAAAAACATTAGACTTTATCGAGTATAAACCCCGTATAGCATATTCTGGAAACATGTATCCATTGGATTCCAAAATTTAGCACACTATTCTTTTAGTAACATGCTAAAAGAATTTAACTAGGAATTGCAAATATTAAATGAAAAATGAGTTGCATACTTACTAAGTTCCAACAATTCGTTTTGTGTTTGCTTGTGTTTCATGGCCTCCAACTATTCGAGCCAAGCCAAAATCTGATATTTTTGTATTCATTTCACTATCCAAGAGAATGTTACTAGGGTTTAGATCTTTATCTATAATTCGTAACCTTGAATATTGATGAAGATAAAGAAGCCCTTGAGCGATCTCTTCAATAATGCGAACGCATATCTCCCAACCTAACATCTTTTTCTTGGTTGAATCTATTTAAATAGTGCAAATAAGGAAATTTGTACTTACAAAGTGGTACTCAAGGAAAATAACTACACATATACACATATGCATGCACTCACCGAAAAGGTAGATCTCTAAACTTTTATTGGGCATGAACTCATATATTAATATCTTTTCATCTTTCTCAATACAACAATCTAAGAGTCTCACAAGATTTCTATGTTGGAGTTTTACAATTAGTATTGTCTCATTTCTAAACTCCTCAATTCCTTGCCCAAATCTTTTGAAAGCATCTTCACCTCAATTTCCTACCACAGTAATTTCCCTATAAATGAGAAGCTTAAGCTTTTCAAACTTTCATGAAGGTTTGCCATTAATGTCAGTTTTCTTAATAGTGCAAAAGAACATTTATTATAAATAGGTCCAAAACCTCCTTCTCCAAGTTTATTTGCTGAGAAATTATCAATTGCTGTTGATACACTCTCATAACTAAATAGTGGTAACTCAGCATCCTTTTTGTCTCGTTTCTTCATATTATTTTCGGCATTCATACCATCATTGATTGCATGGATTTCATTATCAAAATCAAATATGAGCAAATTATGACTTGAATGCCTCTCTCCTGTTTGATCTAAAATGATAAAAATTTGTCACTTTTGGATAATCCATTGACCGGATCAATAAAATCATTTTAGGTGAAATCAATAGGTTCACCAAAGTTCAATTGCTATGAGCAATAACAATACTCAAAAGTGCTAATTAAGTTTGTTTAGTCATTTCCAAAACAAATATTATTAATATAGTAATTCATAATTGCCATTTAGTAGGATGACCAAACTAACTTCAAACTTCAAAGGGATTTGGCTTGCCTCTAGGTTTTATACTATCAAGCTAGACATGTCCTATTAAATTTACTATACGCTAACACCTCATGTAATTCCCATGACATAAACTAGGGTTAATAACAAATTAACAATAGTTAAGAGAGTAAATAAGAGGTCCGTAAGCAACTGCCTAAGTTGCATAGGGGTTGAGTTAGACCCCTCTTCCATGTAGCGAGACAAAAAAAAAAAGTGAAAAAGGTTATTTGGGTTGTTTGGGGTGGTACGGTTCAACCACCTCTAGATTCAAGACTAGAGTGGATGACCAAACTATCCCTAAAGGCCAAGAATAGCTTAGTCACCCCTAAATTCAGTTAGACAGGTGACTAAACTACTCTCAACCAAACTTAAATGAGTCGCCCAACCAATACCCACTACAAAAAAAAAATTGAATTATAGTGACAGTTGTAATAGTGTCTTTTTAAGAAAGAGACAGTAATAGACACTTAATTGTGTCAGTTTCAGTTTTAGTAAACTGACACCACTTAAAAATAGGGTCACTAAAACCGACACTATTTAATAGTGTTTGTTTTTTGGAACCTACACTCCTTTTAAGAGCATTCCCAGCTTCCTCATTCCCTACATTTAAGGATCCAAACTATTTTTGCTTCCTTATGTCAAAATGCATTCCAAAGAATTTCCTTAATCATTCCTATAACATTAAAATATTATTACTTTTTTATTACTTTTTTCTTTTTTCCTTTATTTTAATTCTTTCTTTCTTTCATCTCACCTCCATCTTCTTCCTTTCCCCTCCAGCCCAAACTCTCTCCCATTCTCGCCTCCTTTCCCTGCCACCCAACCCAGCACCAACCAGCATAGTTGGACAACCCACGAGCTCCTCCCTTCCCCATTTCGTCGGCGACAACCCACAACCGACAAGGCAACAACCCACGAGGGATTTTAGCGACAACCCACAAAGGAAGATCCTTCATAGATTCTCAGTCGTCCGATTCTGTTTATGCAGATGTGTTTCTCAGATGGGTTTGACTGTGATGGCTTCGACCACATGACAATGTTCATCATCGCCAAGCCGACCACCGTAATGGCTTTCACGCATGAAAATGTTCATCGCCTGGCTTTGACCGCACCGCAGCTATGTTTGAATGGCAATGTTCTGGTTCGGCTGTGATTGCAAGGGGTGAGGTGCGAGAGAGAGAGGAAGAGAGGCGAGAGAGACAGAGATGTTAGGAGAGAGAGTTTTTTTAATAAAATAAGAGCATTGGTTGCTACAGTGGAGCCTTATACATAAGGCTATACTGTAGCATATTATTGTTTAGTAATCATATAGGAATCTGCTGTAGGGCCTTTTTTGTGATTTTTTGAACCTATTCCCTATACATAGGAACAGACTCCCTTATAGGATTCTGCTGGGAATGCTTTAAGGGTGTTGGTTCAACAGCAACTAACACCTCTTAGAGCATTCACAATGGAAGAGGTAAATGACACTTTTATCTAAAATAGCTCATTAAATTGATAAAATACCATTTACATTGGAGAAGCTAAAAAAAATGTAGAATAGATATTTTATTAAATAAGTTAAAAAAAAGCTACATGTAGCGGCACTATTCAAAAAGTTATTTTCATAAATTTTCTTTCCAAGTCTTTTTTTTTCTCTCACTATCTCTCCCAAAATTTTATTCCTACATTTTTTTTATTGTTTCTCTCACCTGTTTTATCTTTTTTCAAAATTTTCTCTTACAATTTCTTTTTCACATCTCATTTTTTCCAAAGTTTTCTCCTATTATTTCTCTCTCAATATCACTTTTTTTCTCAAAAGTTGAAAAATAAGATATTTAAAAAGAATACAATCATTATAAAAAATAAAAAATAAAATGAAACAATATAGATAAAAATATAACTAATCAGATATAGGTGGTTCTTAAAAAATCATTAGCTAAACTAGATAAATTGGGTTTTTAAGAGCTATTTTACAAAAAAATTAACTATTCTATTGTGAATCACAATACCCTTAAGGGTATTGGTGGTGTTGGTTTCCTTTAAAACCGACACCTCTTTCAAATTTCTATCCGCGCCTTGCTCTCCCTCAGACCCCCGCGCGCCTTGCTCTCTGCTCCTTAAAAAGGTATAAGGCATGATACACGAAGAGAGGACGATAATAGATCTGAGGCAAAGTGAAGGTGGCGTCGATTTGGTGGATCTTGGCGGTAAGGTCCACCAGATCCCCTGCTTCATCAAGTATGACGGCCCTTCCTCTGTTTCTCACTATTTCAAGCCCAAACCCACTGGCCGGTTAGCTCCACTTCTCTCTCTCTCTCTCTCTCTCTCTCTCTCTCTATGTTTTTGTAAAGTTCTCTGAAATTTGTGCTCTTTGGTAAATGGAAGGGATTGAGGTGGAGGGTTTAGAGCTCTAGGAAGCCTATTTCAGAGGAAGGAAGTTGCAGGGAACGGCCATTCCAATTCCACAGGGGTATTCTGGTCTGTGATTCTTTCTTTCTTTCTTTCTATGTGTGTTTTGCTATTTTCAAGGGTTTATTGTTTTATTTCCTGCTGGAGTTTGTGTACGAATGGTGGAAGAAAATTGTGGAGTTTGGGTTTTTTTATTTTTTATTTTATTTTTTATATTAATGCTTAGTTTCTTAATCAAGTAGTGTTATATATAGAAATCGAAATTGCAAAAATGGATTCAGAGGTCAGTTGTAATCTGCCGCTGTTCCCATTCGATTCTGCTGGGGGATAATGGGACTTAGGGTTTCGATTGGGGCTGAGTTGAGGGGGTTTTGGCTTAGTGAATGTTTAAGTTTAGCTTAGAGCCACACAATTCACAGCAATCCAAATTCATTTGAGAGAAGGTAAGCTTTAAATAGAAGTGATCTATGATTTTTGCGCAGTGGTGTACCGATAGGTAAGTTTGTCGTCTAGACGCAACTAGGGTAAATTAACGCTAATTGACTATCACGTTTGGACGTCTATCCATGATGTCCGGACACCTCTACTCTAAATCTGCGTTGTTTGCTATCTTGTTTGGACATCCCTGCCAACATGATGTTTCTGAGTGATCCCATATCTGCGTTATCTGCAATTTTTCTAGACAACTCTGCCAATAGGGTGTTTTGGAGCTCAGATCGTCGCGACATTACTTTGTCCTGTCTGAACACTTGTCTATTCAAAAGTGCATGTCCACTTATTTGTTCGACATGTCAAGAATAGATCCTTTCTGGAATAGATACCAACCGGAACCTCTTGCCCTATCCGGACATCTAGCTCTATATATACTTGTCTTGTTTCAGCAGTTTTTCTACTTTTGTTCAAACCGCACACTAAAATAACAACTATCAAAATCCCCGAAACGTAAAATTAAGTTTTGAACACTAAATAAGCCAATTACACAAAACCTAACAAACTCTTTAGCCATTCAATGACAACTTTTACAGACAGACACACATGAGTAAAAATTCTCCCCAAAATATATGCCTAATCTAGCAAGTCATAAGAAAAAGAAAAACCTAGCCAATATGGACATCAATCTTTATATAATGCTTTCTCTCTCTCTCTCTCTCTTTGACTTGTATCATATCAATGTAACTCTGCATGAATTTTATCTTATGAAGTTCTTTCTTTTGGGTGTGATATAAGATGCTTTGGGTGCTGTTGTGATTGCTCACCTTCTCTCTCTTTCAATGGATGAAAATATCCATTTTTTTGGATCTTGGCATCTTACTAGTATTATTAGTATGAGAGAAAGTATTTTCCAATTGAGGAAAAATGATAATATTGTTGGATATGATAGATTATAGTTGGTTGGGTTTTTGTGACTTTTTTTTTTTGGATGAATAAGTACTTCATTAACAAAACAACCAAGTGCAAAAAAAACACCACTTACAAGCCTACTAAACAGGCCAGAAGACAAAGCCTCCTAGAGGCCAAAACCACATAGCTAACAAAACTACACAAACTAGCACAACAAACCCAACCACCAGAAAAACCTTACAGAGAACTTACAAACCTTAAAACAGAACCAGAAAAACATACAACCAAAAAAAACTGCAGCATACTAAGCAACAAGCAAATCTGTAGGCAGATTCCAAAGAGAACAAAACATAAGGTTCTCCCTAGTTTTTGAGAAAATTCCTTTCCCAACTATTCTGGTTTGAACTTCCCACATAATCTTCTTCAAAATCTGCTCCTCAGTGAAAGGATGACCTGCATGCTTAAGTTCATTTCGAGTACACCAAATGTTATAAACAGTAGACCCCAAAACTAGTCTACAAAGAATAGCCTTTAAAGATTTAGAACTCCAATTGCTACACCCCAATTGAAGAATATCTTCCCATACAATAGGAGGATTGGCCACTCTACATCTTGCCATACAGAAATTCCAGATTCTATAACTGCAACTGCATTCAAAAAATAATTGAGCACCACTTTCCAACTGATTTTTGCAGAACAAGCAATTGACATCCCCTTTATAACCCCATCTCAGCAACTTATCCCCTGTAACTAGCCTTTCTTTCATGACAAGCCACAATATAAAAGCTTGCTTAGGAATGGCCATAGGAAACCAAACTAACTTCCACCACTCAACTTGCTCCTTTTTATCTCTTAAAACCTCCCATGTATCAGAGCTAACATAGTAACCCTTTTTTGAGGCACTCCAGATAGGATTATCCATAGAACCCAAACTTATTTCAGAATGTCTGGCTTGAATTTCCACCAAAGCTTCAGATCTGGCAGGCTTCCACAACCAGTACCCATTACGAATCACAGAAGCTAGCTTTACTTCCACACTGCTCTGGGCATCATAAACAGCCTTATAACCATAAATATCAAGTAATATGCCAGCAGGATGCCAGCAGTCCATCCAAAGGTGAATAGTTTTCCCATCCCCAACCTCAAATCTCAAATTTTTTTTTTGCTATATCCCTTAATTTGGGAATCTTTCTCCAGCACCAAGAGCAATTATGTGTAATACCAACACTCCAAAAACTCTTTTGTTTCAAAAAGTTTTCTCTAATCCAAGCCACCCAAAGAGAACCAGACCTAGCAAAAATACTCCAAATGTGTCTAAGCATAGAAGTTTGATTCCAATCTACCAGCCCCTTCAACCTCAAACCACCTTCCTTCTTAGGAAAACAAACATCATTCCATGCCACTTTTGCCTTAGCAGCCTTAACATCCTTCCCATTCCACAAAACCTATTAAATTTCTGTTCAATAGACTTAATAACTTTCTTAGGGAGAATGAAGATACCTGCCCAGTATACTTGCAAGCTATATAGAACAGAAGAAAGTAATTGAAGTCTTCTGCATAAGAAAGATTCCTAGATAACCAAGAATCAATACCCGCCTGTAATTCTAACCAACAGAACACTACAATCTGCAGAGGAAAGCCTAGAAGAAATAAGAGGAACCCCAAGGTATCTGGATAACCCTCCTTCATCTGCAACTCATTCAACAAAATATGTTTAACCCTCAGAAATTCCAGAGCAGTAAAAGAACTTTTGAAGGGTTAGCCTTCAGGCCAGACAGCTCCTCAAACTCAACCAAAACAGCCTTGATGACATTTATAGAACTCAAACTAGCCTGAGAAAATAAGAAGATCATCAAGAAACATAGATGAGTAAGCTTTAACTTCAAGCATTTAGGATGGAATTTAAACCCTGAATCAGGGCCATGAGACATAGCCATAAGTCTGAAAAACTTCCATAACCAACACAAACAAATAGGGAGACAATGGATCACCTTGTCTTAAACCCTTCTTTCCTTCAAAATATCCAAAATATCCAACCAAGGTTCTATTAAGACAAACGAAAATCTGGGAGATGTAATACACTCCTTGATCCAACTCAAAACTTCTTTGGAAAACCAAAACACTGCAAACAATCATAAAATCCCAATTAACTAAGTCATAAGCTTTCATGAGGTCAATCTTTAAAGTACACCTAGGATTCCCTATGCCCTTATGATAATTTCTCACCATTTCTTGTGCCAACAAGACATTCTCTCAATGCTTCTAGAAGGAATAAAAGTGGACTGTTTCATGCTTACCAGATCTCCCAATAAGGGCAGCATTCTATTAGAAATAATCTTGGTAATGCACTTATAAATGACATTACAACAAGATATAGGTCTGAAATCTCCCATAGCAGAAGGGTTTATCTTCTTTGGAACCAAAGTAATAATGGTAGCATTCACTTCTTTCAGTAACAAACCAGAAATGAAGAAACCCTGAATAGCTGCAACCACCTCTTTCCCAACAATAGGCCAAGTAGCTTTAAAAAATTCAACAGAAAACCCATCAGGACTAGGAGCTTTATTGGCTCTCATGTGAAAAATAGTCTCCCTAATTTCTTCTTCTATAACCTCTTTCTCCAACAAAACAGCCTTATCATCAAGAATAGCCACAGGGATCAGTTGCCTTAAGCAGGCGACTTTTGACTCATTAAAACCAATTGGATCAGACCTAGTAGCTTTTGATAGAAATTCTTAGCTACCAATTTAATTTGTTCCATATCATCCACTCTTTTACCTTGCTCATCCCATAAGTGAGTAATGGTACTCCTTGCATTCTTAACTTTAATAGAATGATGGAAGAAGCTATTATTCTGGTCCCCTAGCTGCAACCATTGATTTCTTGCCTTCTATTTCAAAAAAGATTCCTCGGCTTTTGTTATAGAGACATAAGCATGAAGGCATTCCCTTTCCTTGAGTAAGCACTCAGCCCTCCCAAAAGAAGCAATAACCTCTTTTTGACCTAAATCAAGATTTTCTCGAGCTTGTACAACTTTCTGCTTCAGATTACCATAACAAGTCACATTCTGATTTTTCAACACAGCCTTCACAGATCTGAGTTTAACATACAACTGATACATAGGAAAGCCATCAACATACACATTCCAACCTTCTTTGACCCAATCTAAGAAATCTTTATGCTCCAGCCAATAGTTGTGGAATTTAAATGGTTTAGGACCAAAACTCTGCAAAAAACCAACTGAAATAACAACAGGAGAATGATCGGAAATGCCACCAGACTTGAAATCCACAATAGTTCTACCAAAAACACCCATCCAATACTCATTAGCCAAAACACTATCAAGTTTTCTAGCTATAAAACGTGGGTCCTCACTTTTATTAGTCCAAGTATAAAAACAGCCACTAAAGTTTAGATCCATGACCTCAAGATCATTTAAACACTAACCAAATTCCAATTCATAAGAGTTTAGCTTGTTCGAACCCCACTTCTCAGCCACTTTTGTGACTATTCATTTTCTATTATTGATTAAACCAGGTTTTCATTTTGATAAAATTTTCCTTTATAGTTAATTTCGTTTTAAACTAAACAAATATTTAACACGTTCTAATTTATAAGGATTAAACTTTATGAATGTTTAAATTTATTCGATATGGGTGTTTATATTGTTAATTAAAGAAATATGATTCAATGTGATCTAAAAAAGAATTTTCATTTTTAATAGCCAATTCGCTAATTGATTGAAGAAAAAGAAAATTCTTTTTAGATTCTGTGATGATGCATATCCATTGGTATTTGTCGACATAATTCTTTTGTTGTCATAGGTCGTTTCCCTTGTTGAGCCTACGGAATGGTCTTTGGATTGAAGGTTATGGCCGGAGGTGTTTGTGGGGTAGCAGGCTCATTGAAAAAGCGATGGAGATCAAGCCCAACCTGGGCACGCCATACAAAGAAGTTGCTTTTGGTAACCTTGGAGGTGACGAGGTGGGGAAGTTGGATACAGTGGTAGTTGAGCTGGTGTTTGGACCGGTGATGGCTTGGATGGTAGAGGTAGACGATGATGAAGAGGCCAAGGGGGTGCAGAGAGGTTGTTCGATGAAAGGCTTCAAAGAGAAAAGGAAAGGGATGGTAGTGGGTGTTGGGTGACGACGTAGGTCATTCTTCACTGCTCTGATACCATGTATATCAGGTAATTTACTGAATTCTTGTTGCACGATTTGCAATTGATTTACACTGCATTTATACACACTGTTTCCGTATTTGGTTTACAATTTCTGGAGTGATAAGTATAGAAAGGAAATGGTGATTTGCTTCCTTTGTTGGTGTGTGTTAGTCATTGGAGATTGCCTTTCCTTTTTAGATTGTGTGTGATCCCTAGATTCCTCAATAAGCAAATCCTTTCCACAGCCTCCGAAAGGATTTGTTGGTACATTTCTTAAAGAGTTCAGAAGTGAAAAATGAATGCTTTAAGCCCACTGACACAACTTTTCAGGAGATTCAATAAAAAATTCACAATTGCACAAACTCTTGAAATGTAAAAGCCAGAAAGAAGAGTACAGATGAAGAGTAAAAACATAAAAAACAGCCCTCGAACTTCCACCCATTTTTCTGGGCAGAACTTCTACCTTTAACATTGACAAACTTGGCAAAAAGAGATTGTTAAATTTCAGTTTAATATAAACAAATATATCTCGAGGGAAATGCTGATATACACAGTTAATTATTGATCTCTTGGAATTTTAATATACAAACATATTGATCAAATTGTTTAAGGTACAAAATAGATTACCTGTAGATGTGACAACAGCATTTGAACTATTATCTCTCAAATTGTTACAGAAAAACAATACACTAAATTGTGAGGAAAACTTGTACTTCTTCCGCCAAAATTAGATGTTCTGGCTGAAATTGACTCAATTTTTAAGGAAGAGGAAATATATAGTAATCTTTTAAAATGCCTTCCACTAATCTGACTGCGAGAAAGCTGTTGCATTTGCAGGTATATCTATGGAGGGCGATGATGAGCTGTTGGCAGACATGGATGTTAAGGTGGAACCTATTAGAGATGAATGGATGACAACACTACCCCCTGAAAGAAAAGTAAGACCGTCATTCAATTATCATTTATTATATATAAATTGATTAATTCCACTTTTTATCATTATTTCTTGGAACTTGGAACCTCCTCTGTCACACACCCTGAAGCGTTTTACTTTTCATGGTCACTGAAGTTCTTAATGCCTTCTATGTTGTTTACCAAGTCATAGCCTCCTACTGTCATTTCTTTTCAGCCCGGTATGACTATGCAGTCAACAAAATTTAGCAAGAGATCCAAAGAAGGACGTGGTGATACTAGTGTTTGGACAGATACCCCTTCGGATAGAGCCCAGAAGGCAAAAATGAAGTATTTTTCGCTTTCTAGATTTGAGAATGCCTTAAGTGGTCAACTCTCTCTCTCTCTCCTGTTTATTTTAAGGGATTTTGTAATTCATTTATTTTACCATGACAGTTATTTAGAAGCATATAACGAGGCTTTTGCACTTCAAATGAAGAGCAAAATAAAGAAAAAAGTTCAAAGGCAGAGTTGATGGATAAATACAATAAAGAAAAACGATCAAAGTCATTGTTACAGAAGCATCAGGAAGAAGCTATAGGCCATTTGAAGAATAAGTACAAGCAATTTCTGGCCATATCCCAGCTTCTTGCATTGTGCAGTGGTACTGTTCAACCTTGTCATGCTTTTAGGTGATCAATATCACCCTTATAGTTATCTCCACCTCCTGTTACTAATTTGTTCCACAAAAACAATAATTTATACTTGTATTTACTTGAATTTTTCAGCAAGCTCTAACTAGAGTACAAGATCAAAATGGCATCTAGTGGTAGAAATTGTCATCACTCCCTCCTCAAAGAAGTCCATAGGTTTTCTTTGAGACCCTTAAATGTCAAGGACATGAGATAATTGGATCATCTTGGCAATCTCTTAAGTGGGAGGATTTATTGTTTTAATTGCATTAAACTAGTGAAGTTCTTTATTTTCTTCCTATTTTGTCTGGATTTTGTTTTTAATTTGTCTGTTGGGTACTGAGAAATAGAGAAGTGATGGAATGTATGAACTTGGAACAAAATGGCTGAAAATTTTGTGTTTATAGAATTCCAATTATATTTAAGATGGACAATTGGCTATTGTGCAAGAAGCTAAGAAAAAAATATATTAAAAAAAATAGTATGGTTTTTAAAAATTGACACCTTTTAAAAAGGTGATTTTTAAAAATCGATACCTTTTAAAAGGTGATGGTTTTTAAAAGAACTAACACCTTTTAGAGGGTGATGGTTTTTTAAAAGAACTGACACCTTTTAAAAGGTGTTGGTTTGACAAATCAACACTAATTAGTGTCGGTTTTGCCTAAACCGACACTTTCTCCCATTTTCTTATCCTTGTTTAGTTACCATTTGAAGTCGTTATTACCTTTGTAATGATGGTTTTAACTCTAAACCATCACCAAAAACCATTACCAAACCTCTATTATTTTGTAGTGACCCCAAGAACTTGGGGTTGATTTGGCCCAAGCTAGATGCTGGTTTGGTCACCTTGACCACTCCTTTTAGGTGGACAAACCAACTCAAACTTTGTGTGATTCAGCCACCAAATAACCATCGCAATAGTCACTTTTTGGTTTTCTTTGTTGTCATGATCTGGAAACCCAACCACAATATGCAATAGAATGTATGTTTACAATTACCAAAGTGTTTGAATTTTTCTTTGCATGAAAAACAAATAAAGAGGCATAAGATAAACCATGTTGTTGGAACCAGCACAGCTACCCATACTTTCCATTTTTTGCATGATTGAGCATGACAAGAATCACTATTAATTAGTTCAACCATAATAGAGAATTAAGTATAATTAGTTCAAAACGAAAGACGACAAAAAAAAAATGTAGATTTCATCTCACCTTTGGTACTTTGAAGTTCATTTGCAGCAAGTTTGAGATAGATATCTTGTCCAGTCTGGTCTCCTTCTGAGAGTTGCTGTAAATTCAGAAGAGCTCCTTCCCATATTATACACCCACTCTTATTGTAAGCATAAGCTGTGCAAGTGCAATTATTCATGCAAGCCACATCGCAATTCATAGCACTCACAGCCGGACATGCTTTTGAATTAGCAGGTAATCTCACATTTGGTACTTTGAAGAACCAATCTTTTGTGGCATTAGCATATGCATTATCCTCGCATTGCAATGGGGATTTCCTCACACACCCACCTGACCAATCACTTATTCTAGTGTAGTTGATGGAAAATGGTTGAAAACCTTTTAGACACTTAAAAGGGTTTGAGGAATTCTCATGGTACAACGCGCCGAATGCACCACACAAAGCATAGATATCAGATTGGTCCCACGATGCAGACCAAAATGAAATCCATACCCAAGGGCCAAACAGCCACGACGATAACTGCAATTCTCCTGTAGACTTCATCACTAATTTAGAATGGTGAGATGGATTATGAAGAGAATGAGTAAAATATCTTCCATTTTCATATGATCCAAAACTGACGTTGTAGATAAAATTCAGTTTCATCTCAGGAATATTGCTAAAAGAATTTCCATTCCAAAGTCCAGAACGCCAATAGATTTGGGATATGTTCCATTCTAGGACAAGTTGCTTGCTTCCATCTGGGTCTAATTGCACTGAGAAGACACTAGGTGCCGTATCTTCTGAATTTTTCCATGAAATGGGCAGTGGTTGTTTTCAAGTAACCTTATAAATCCAAAGCTTTGAACCTGGCAACCATGTATCGGTTGGATGGTGGAAACTCTCCCAAAATATAGAAGATGCATTCCACCTATCTTTTAAAACAAAATTCCCTTCTTCACCAAGTACTGCTTCAGTTAAATTTGACCGTGAAATGTCAAATTTGTCGACCAAACTGGGATATTCTTGGAGGAACCTTGAAACAGGAGCAGATTGCCATCTTCTGAAAGGTAAAGTGTTGAGGAAGATGGGCTAGACAAAGGGTTTTCTCTATTTGCTACCCAAACAATACTGTCCTTATGGCCAAACCTTTTAAAACATATACCCAGGTAGAATTTTAATGAAGTTCCTAGTTGAAAGAAACCGAGCTCAAAAGTGCCACCTTTAGATAACATGGTCTCTCTCTTTGATAGAGAAAGAGATTGACCTGGAGAAAGAGTATCACCGCTATGGAGAAGCGTGGTGTGTAATAAGAAAGGATTAGAAGCAGAACAAATAAGCGGCATGGCAGTCTGCACTGAAAATTAGTTGTAGAAGGAAGAATATTGATGCTAGACACGAATGGGGAACAAGATATTTACCAAGTCTTTTCTTGTGAGAAAGTTGGTACTAGTGATTTTTCTTATTGATTAAGAACATTTCTTATTCACAAAAGTAGGAACATATATAATGATAAATTACAGTTATCCTAAAAGTTTAACATGACATTAATAGGTGGAATGTTTAATTTAAATGGAGTGAAATGACGGAGTTAAGGGTAAGTCCATGATCTTTGACTCTGATTCTATATTAAAGTACCAGTTATTCTAAAAATTTAAGCTAATAGAAAAATATAAATTTAATCATTTAATCAATATTTTAATATATATCATAGTTTAATGACTAGTAAGATTCTTTTCCGATGATACAGAGATGTGGAAATCTCCCATGCAAACGATAATTCCATAAAATATTGCATGTAAGGATGTGCAAATCATTATTTTCCTCTGAACCAACTCCTAGTATTCACATTCGTCGGCTAGCCACTTAATTAGAATGCTAAAGTGACTTGGACATTTGAGCCAAATGGAGGTGGCTGCAAGCCTTCCTATTTGCTTGGGGTGGCACTCCGCCCACCCACCAACGGTGGTTGATGGCTGCACCCCCTCCAACTTAGGAATGCAGGGACGTTAGTGGCTGGGCACCTCTCCCCTTTTTCTTTAAGATGTTTATTTATTTATTTATTTTTTAGTTGGGCACCTCTCCGCATCTACATCATAAGATTACTATCCGCATCCGTGCGGTTAATACTAATGTTATCTGCTACCCGCATTGTGAGGTAATTTAATTAGCGTTTTAAATCTTGAAATTGTAATTCATTAATTATTGTTTCTAGTAAATACAATATATATATATATATATATATAGTTGAATAATATTATTCATCTCACACTTCCTAATCATTTTATCAATAAATTTTCACCACATATATTATTTAATATTTAGCTTTTAGTAAATCTATAGTTGGAGACAAGAAAAAATATTTAAATAATAATAATAATAATAAATGAAGAACATATAAGGCAATTAACCAGAACAGTTTTCTTAAAGAGAAATCCAACAACATTAATACAAATCCAACAAATATAAGAAACATAAATTAAAAAAAAAAATTATATATATAATATAATATATATTAAACATATAAAGGAATGCAGATGTGGATAATATACACATTTGCATATCCTAAAACAGTTATATGTATCGGTATTTGCAGATATTAAATTTTGTTATCCACACGTGTTAAAATAGTGATTAACTGATTAAAGGACTATTTGAGATTGCATTTGGGAGGCCTAAAAGTTCTTTTAATACTCAAAAAGCCAATTTGAAGAAAAAAGTAGTCGTTTGGTAAAAAAATTAAAAGCGCTTTTAAGTGTATAAAAAGCCTAAAAATGGTTAAAAAAACACTTTTGGCAAAAGCTTAAGAGTTTGTTTGAGATTGCGTTTAAGAGGCCTAAAATTGCTTTTAACACTCAAAAAGCCAATTTGAAGAAAAAAGTAGTCGTTTGGTAAAAAAATTAAAAGTGTTTTTAAGGGTTCAAAAAGCCTAAAAATGGCCAAAAAGCACTTCTGGCAAAAGCTTAAAATTGAAGCTTTTGCCCAGAAGCTATTTTTTTACTTAAAAATTATGTTTCTCAAACGTAATCCTAAACAGGCTCTAAAAATGAAGCTTTTGCTCAAAAACTTTTTTTTGACTTAAAAGTTCTAAATTTACCTCTTCCAAACAACTTAAGCTTTTGGGATAACTGGTAGTTTAACATGGTATCAAAGCCAAAGGTCTTGAGATCGAACCTTGACTCCGTCAAATCACCTCTCATTTAAATTAAATATTACACGTGTTGAGCCTCATCTATTAAAAGGGAGTGCCAAAGTAATGATTAATTGATTAAATTTGCATCCACATATACAAATAGCAAATACGAGCGGTTATTATCCAACCACATTTTCACTCCCCTATAATGCGTGTGCATAGTCTAGAACATAAAAGAAACTAGAGAGTTTCACTAATTCTCAATAATTCCATATTCAAAGTTGTTAAAGTTCTTCTTGTACGAACGTGATACCCTACTCTTTATCACATGATTGAACTAAAAAAAAAACTACATACGGAAAAATCCACAACAACAAGGTAATATAATAGGGCAACTTGGAGAGGAAATATATAAAGAAGCACTAATTAAACACTATAAGGTTCCGTTTGGGATTGTGGTTTTAATAAGTTTGATTTTAAAAATTATGTTCTTAAAATCGTTGCTTTTTAAAATCACAAAAGTATTTGTTAAAACATGTTAAAAAATAGATTTTTTACCAAATATTTGTTATGCGAAATCATAATTTTGATTTAAATTACGTTTGTTTAAATAAGCACTCCTTAATTTGCTTATAGAAATTGAAATTTGTTTTCTTATTTTAAATTAACTGCTTTTTAAATCATGATACA
Organism: Carpinus viminea; assembly: GCA_013348765.1. Taxonomy (NCBI): domain Eukaryota; kingdom Viridiplantae; phylum Streptophyta; class Magnoliopsida; order Fagales; family Betulaceae; genus Carpinus; species Carpinus viminea. Next base: position 10,279,335 of record CP054669.1, on the reverse strand, counting down.
AAACATCTTACATTTTACGATATTTTTTTTAAAATGTAGCTTATTTTTGTGAAATCGCAATCCCAAATGCATCCTAAATCCAAGATTGATTTTCACTTTTTGGAGTGAATTTGGGTTGTGATTGATGACACTTTCCTTCTTGGTGAAGATCGTTTGTGTTACTCTAAGAAAACCTCGTCTGCAACCTTGTTCAAAGGGGGTTTCCGGGTTTGCAAATGAGTGATTTTGCTTTAAAAGTAGTTCTTTTTATGCCTCCATTGTTTAAACCCCAAAATTATATTTTTCCGTTCTACATAGGGAAATGATCTCTAAATGCCACTTTACTCATAGATTTATTTTAATTTAGATTTACCCTATTTTTTAAGCCAAAATCCAAGTTTGTCTCTCCTTAAAAACTCTAAATAAAGTAAAATGAAATAAAATCTATGTGGTGATGCAATCTAAAAATTATATAGAAAACGTCTATCACAACATAATTCTTAACAAAAACTCCGTATATGATAAATCATCGTCCTCCTTTAGTTCCAATCTTCCCTTCTTTTCCTAACTAATTAATCTCATTATATTATGTTATATATCATGGACATGCTATAGATAAAGTTAAATAATTTAGTTATTTGCATGATTAATTGTTGTGCATATCTTTAGCAAAAGATGCCTCCTAGTCTTTTCTAAATCTTTCTCAAAAGCAGGATTTGTTTAATTAGTAAAGCTTTTGCATTTGTGAAAAGCAAGAAGAAAAAAACCAAAGGTGCAAAAAAAGAGGTGACAAAAAATAGCCATGCATGCTGAACCTAGCTAAAGGGGAAAGGCACAACTGACAACTTATTTAAATTTTAGCTTTAACTCTACCAACCATTAATACGTACTAAACGCTTTATACAGAATCAATGAAGAAACTCACACTACGAGATAGTACGAGGAAGCCAGCAGGTTTGAACACGTAGACCTTTAGAATGTTCGTTCTTTTTTTTTTCTTTTTCTAATTGATTGGTAACAAGGGTTAAAATGAAGGATTCTTACTATTCTTAATCCTGAAAGGAAGAGAAAATGAAAAATCCTAAAAAATAACAAACATAAATCGAAAAAGAGGTGGATTTTTCAACAATAAACCCAAAACAAATAATACAGCCTTGTTCTTTAAACAACAACACATTCTCCTACATTTTCACTACACTATTTATTTCATTTTTTTTTCCAAAAATATATCAAATCATTCACTTTTTATATCACATCATTTACTATTAAAAAAAAAAATCACCACAAAACAAATTTTTCACTTTTCAATACTACATTTTCATTTTTCCATATCAATTATTATTTTTTCACTACAAAAAATCACTACAAGACAATGAGCAGTGCATTGTTGAAAAAACTTGGGGGAACGTGGTGTAGGTTGTTGAACACCACCTACAATGAGAAAATAAGAACAAATGGTAGGAAATGGGGCAAACAAGTGTCCCAATCCTCCCTCAAATTGGTCGCATAAAGCGGTAACAACAGCAAAAAAGGGAACAGAAAATTAAGGCAAAGCTTTAGAATGTTAGTTTCAATTGATCAAAACAATGGAAATATTTCTCAATGTATAATGGTGGCATGGACATGATTTATAAAGTTTCTAAGGCATGACCATTATTTTCTAAATTAATGCAAATTACTATGTAAACACATATATCTCCATCCATGAAAAAAAGAAAAAAGAAAAAAGGAAAGGTATATACTTCAAAAAAGCAAGGAGAAACTTCATTTCCCCCATGAAGTTTGGCTACTTTTGTAGATACTCCCTAATATTTAAAACCTTTTACTCTATGGGTGAAATAGCATTTTTTCACTTTAGTGGCTAAAACCGCTAATCCTTCTAATTTTACTTAGTAGATTCTACTAACAATCCGCTAATGATGTTAAGATTAATCACATGAGGATTAAAATTAATTTTATTTTTTTTTATTTTGGACCGGTTTTGAGCACTTTAAATTGTTTTGCTCACTAAACATTTTTTTTTTCATGACCATTTTGCATTAATTGTTGGTTTAAAGTGAGCAATGTTATTATATCAAAATCTTGTTTCACATTCTACAACCTATAACATAGCTATAAAATTCAATAAAATGCTCTATGTAAGAAATGATCAAAGTTAAACACTACTTCTATATTATATAAATTGCTATAAATCCAAACAAAAGTTAAAGTGGTGGAATTGAAATCGATGTTGGAGTCAATTTGGCAAAGGAAATTCTCCATAGATTATAACTTATTACCTTAGTATTAAACGTTGGATTCTTTATAAATATATATTATATTTTTTAAAAATGTTTCAGCATAGTGAAGCATGGCCATGTGAACCTTAATAAGAAATACATAAATAAATAATATTGTGTGGAAAAATAATTTTTGATTATCCTAATATGCTATGCTTTATCTAAAGCATTGCGATTAACAAAGTTGAAATTGATGTAATTAGTTAATTAGGACATTATTGGAGTAGAAAACATAATATTAGACACCTTGACTGTTGGTGTATCAAATTTATTTTCTCTCACTTTTTCATTCGCAATGGACCAATTAATTTAATTTACGACCTTTGATTTCAAAATTATACAATTCCCAATGATGTGTAGTTGTTTGGTTGTCATGAGGAGAGAAAATTAGATTCATTTTATATACATTGTTAGTTGAGCACCATATACAATTATATGCCAGCCAAAGTGACTTTGGCATAGATTGATTTTTTTTTTTTTGCTAGAGCAAGTCATATGATACAATTTTATTTATTTTATTTTTTACTTATTTTAGCTAGTTCAATGTAAATGCTCTATGTAAACAGGCGTGGGACTATTTCATCAAAAATTTAAACCCATTTATATCCACCCCTGTTCTCTCCACCGGCACCTAGATTTCCATCGATGTTGAGTCAATTTGGCAACGGAAATTCTCCATATATAATCCTCTCCTCACCTTGCAGTGGAGCAAACGTTGGATTCTTTTGTGTAAACTGTCAAGTACCTTTTTAAACTCGTTTCAGCATAGTGAAGACATGGCCATGTGTGAACCTTAAAAGAAATACAAAAATAAATAAATAAATAATATGTGTGTGGTGATTCAAAATAATTTTTTGATTATCCTAATATGAGTGCTATGCTTTATCTAAAGCATTGCGATTAGCAAAGTTGAAATTGATGTAATTAGTTAATTAGGACATTATTGGAGTAGCGTAGAAAACATAATATTAGACAGTTGACTGTCGTTTGTTAGGCATCTGCTTTTTCTCGCAATGGACCAATTAATTACCCCCTATCGACCTTCGGGATTGATTGCCGGCCACCATGCGCCACTTGTCTTTGTTTTGGTTGTCAGCATGGGTCTTGGTCTCTGGTATATACGATCTGTGAAATCTATTATATATATTGATTTTTTTTTTTTAATATATGAGTAATTTCTTGTTTTCTTTTTGTTATTTTGTATCGTCTTCTGAGGATTTCTGTGTGATAATTCGTGAAACTTGAACTTGGGTTTGGGAGGAGTTACTCCTAATGATTGTTTCATCAGTGGGAGTTTGGTTTTATTCGAGAATATGCGCGAAGCTATGATCTTTTTCTTCTGGGTTTTTGTTTTTGTTTTTTTTTAATCAATTTTTGTTTTTTGTATCGTCTTTCTATGTGATAGTTCGTGAAGCTTGAACATGCGTTGGTAAAGAATTGTTCCTGATGATTGTTTCATTAGTGGGAGTTTGTTTTTATTTGCGAGTATGCACGAAGCTATGATCTTTTTCTTCTGGGTTTTTGTTTTTGAATAAATTCGAAAGCTTTATGTTCCTGAATTCAAGCTTTGTGCTTAAATCTTGAGATATGTTAATACACTGAGGTACGGAAAATTGGATGCATGGTATCTTATTCGTAGCAAATAGTACCTGAAAATTTGCTGGGATTTTTTTTTTTTTAAAAAAAAAAGTTGGAATGAGAACAGATTTTTGATACAATTGATTCGAAGTAGATAGAAAAGAGAGGGGTTTGTGCCAATTGATCAGATAAACACTTTTTGATTTTGGGGAAGTTGTAGACTCTCGAGAGCACTTTGAGAAACCAATCAATTTTTTTGATATTTCCCTTTGGGGGTTTTGAACTGTGCCGGGCACTGGTGCAGTAGAGATGACTGAGATTGGATTTGAAGGGGCATATATGTGTTAACCATGATTTGGGCACGGATATTGGATAAAATGGCAGACCAGGGGTGGTTTGGGTGATCATACGGGAAAATTATATTATGCTTCTCTTTGAAGCTAAGCAGTTAATTTTGTAGGACTAGAAGTGGAAGGACTTCTAATCCTACGAGGAATTTAGCCTCATATTTGTGTTGGTTTTGGCAATTATGTGGGAGTTGAGGAGTTTTAAGGCAGAATGGAGAATATATCTTATGCTTCTTTTTGAAGCTAAAGTTACTTAATTTTGTAGGACTAGAAGTGAGGCACTACGAACCTATGAGGGATGTAGCCTCATGTATTTGTGTTAATTTTGGATTGGCTTGGTCCCATGGTTTGTAGTGTCTCAAACCCTGTAAGATTTAATAGGGTGGGTGAGGTCATTGGACTTGAACCATGGATGGGCCCAAACTACTCTATCTCTACCGCCTGTGCTACAAGCAACTTTTGTATATTGAGTGCAGCAAACATATCATTAGAGGCGAAGCTGTAAGTGTCTACATTTACTCTTGTTCTGTCATGGAAGTGTGGGAGTCTTGTATTATTTTAGTTTGTATAGGGTCCAACCTTGAAAAGAAAAACTAACAATGAAATAAGTCCAAATATAAATTGCAATATTTACCAAAATTATTATGCAGTATGTAATGCTTTGTGGCGGCTCAGATGCAGCAATCATACCTATTGGTATCTCTTTTTTACTTTCCTATATCAAATTTATCTCAGCATTTGGCAACTTGTAATGGCATGAAGTTTACATAATCTATTTTCTACTTGTTGATGCAGGCTTGGGAGGTTTTGTGGCATGCAGAGCACTTTCCCAGAGGAATGGTGAACCAACAAAAGCTTCACGGCCTTGGGATAGTGTATGTTATCAACAATCCTTTTGCTTCCATATCTTCTTTTTTTCTTGTCATTGTTTACATCTCAGAACTTTTAGAAAATATTTTTTTGAAATATGAAAATAATAAATAAAAATAGGAATGGATCAAATATGCATTGTGTTCTTGTCAGCAAAACTAGTTATTGTAAATGTTGTGATTCAAAGGGTAAACAAACCTGGATTTATGTGACATGTGGATTTAGTGCTCTATTTTCTCATAGAAGTAGGAAACTATGTTCATAATTTCTTGATATTATATGTAGTCAATAGCTCTTATGTTGACAACTAACAAATTCTTGATCTGACTTTCTCTACCAAATGAAATTTAAGCAATTCTCACAAAGTTACTTCATTCATTTCTACGATTGCTGATTTTTGTGTATTACTTACCATGAGATCTGATTTTTGTTAATGAACAGAATCGTGATGGATTTGTTATGGGAGAAGGATCTGGGGTTTTGCTCTTAGAAGAATTAGAGCATGCTAAGGTATTTCACCCTAAATTGAATAGATGTCTGTAGGCACTTTCATTTTGCCAGTGAGCTCTTCTTGTGGTTCGCTTTCTTCTTTTGATTGTTGTCCATTATGTACCTTAACCCCTTTCAATTGGCATTTCTGCTGTCCTCTGTATATCCATTGGTATTCAACTTACAGGAGTGAATCATGTGATGACTTTTCATTGTGTTATTCTCAACTGCCACTGCCTCTGATTCTTCATGAATTGATCTTCCTATCTATATTTTCTTGCTTGCTAAAAAGTAGTGAAGCTCAATCATTTCCTTGCATAACCTGTGATAAGATGTTTCTTCGGGGTGATTAATTCTATCAGCTGATTTATTTATTTATTTGTTATTTTATTTTGCAGAGAAGAGGTGCAAATATCTATGCAGAATTTCTTGGTGGAAGCTTCTCTTGTGATGCTTATCACATGACTGAGCCACGCCCTGATGGTAATGTGCCTTCACTCTGGTACTAGAAAATGCTGTATATCTTTCAAAAAATTTGTTTTTTGAAATTCACCATCACCTGTATTTCTTTTTTCACTTTACTAATCCAAAAAAAAAAAAAAAGTCTTGAGTGAACATGCACAATGGGCGCATGGCCTGCACCAACTCTCTTTGAGGTCTTTTTCATCATGATAATTTTTGCTCATATTTATGTGATGCTGCTCTGAAATTGTATCCCTGTTTAATCTTAACTATCTTGAAATTTTAGTTGCAGTTGACCAAATCATAAAATGCTTTTTTGTACCAAAAATATTGATAACAAAGGGCTACGGCGCAGGAAGGACAAATAAAACCTGAAAACTAGTCACGTAATTGTCAAAGCTCCACTCAGTTAGACTATCTGGACCCGTATCCTCTATTAAGAAAGCAATCTTTGTGAAAAGAAAAACAAAAAAGGTAGGCCAATATAGCAGATAAAGTGGCCAGAAAATTCAAAAAACAATTTTAGTAGTGGTCTGCCATCTTCGAAAGAGAAAACCTTAAATGCAGACAATCTGTAAAATATATCTTTTACTGCATCCACTAAAAATATGACACCTCATAAAAAAAAATAAATTGCACACAAAAAAATAGTACATGCTGCAGCTGATGAGGGGCCATGAGGCCATAATTAATATAGTAAAAAGACGAAATAGCCCTTGTGTGCATCAAAAACCACAAACGTTGAAAAGCAAAAAAGGATGAGTGGAAAAAAAAAAAAAAGAAAAAGAAAAGAGCTGGGCGACAAAACAAAACAGGATGAGTGGAAGAAAAGAAAAGAGCTGGGTGAGAAAATGAGTGGAAAAAAAGACTTCTCGCTAGTGGGTTTGCAGACCCACGGAAAAAATGTCTCGCCGGTGGGTTTGCAGACCCACGGCCGGTGAGACCCAGCCATGGGTCTCGCCGGCCGTGGGTCTTGACAAGTTGGTTCCGGATGTGCTTGGAATCGCCGCTCCTAACGACGACGACAACGACGATGACGGCGGATCTGACCCAAACAACGATTGTGGAAGGTTTGCCATCACTAAAACGTTGAAAGATTTTGCATATCTGTGAAATATTTGGGTCTATTTTTGGGTTTTTTTTTTCCTGATGGGTTTGCTCGGTTTGAGTTTAGTTTTTGGTTTTTCTTTTGGTTTTAATATGACTCCGGCGACTTTTAGGGTGATAAAATGTTCCGATTTTAGGATGAAAAAATTCTAAAAAGGGTTAACCTTCCCCTCTAGGTTTTATATTTGAATAAAGAAAAAGTTTTGAGGCATTATAATAGATTTTTAAGGCATTAGAATCGATTTTTGAGGCATTAAAATCAATTTTTGAAGCATTAGAATCGATTTTTTAGGTTGAGTTGGTGTTTTTCAGTGTTTTTCGGTTGGGTTTGGCCGGAAATAAGAAGTCGCCGGAGTTGTTTGGCCGGAAATGGTTGGGTTTGGTCGGAAATAAGAAGTCGCCGGAGTTGTTTGGCGGAAATGGTGACCGTCGCCATGGAGTTCGCCGTGATTACTTGTTTGAGGTGGTTTGGTTTTTGTTTGAGTTTATTCGGTAGTTTTGAGTTTATTTTATCAAAATAAACTTGATTATGTGTCACCATTTGGTTGGATGCTGTAAAAGACATTTTGCAGATGGTCTGCACCCAAGGGACTCTCTCTTCGAAATTGTGGATAAGGAGATTGGTCTAACCTAGAGTTTTTGAGTGATTGGGTCACTTCAAAATAGCTGATAGTGATGACTAACCACCCTCAAATAGCTTACGGAGCTAGTTGGACACACCCCGATCAATTTAAGTGTTTTTTTTAATTGAATAAAAAAATGGTTATAAGAAATGATTGTTTTCACTCCTTTTTTTTTTTTTTTTTCTAAGCAAATAAGGAAAGGGCTACAGGAAAAGATCTTTCCCACTTCTGATCTAAACGGAAGAAGTGAGAGATCCTGAAAACAAATATGGGGTGGGCTCCCCAACAACAAACCCAAATGATAATAAGTAGTGCAAATATAAGAACAAATACTGGATTCGGTCCCAAAGGATCGAACAGCAGGCAATGGTAATTGCCAGTGATTCAAAAAGAATCATAAGCAAATCGGGCCTATTCCAAGGCTACACAAGGCGGTGTAAAATGTAAAGAAACTCCGTGAAGAGTTTGATGCGAGTAAAACAACCATCACAGTGAAATGATGGCTGCAAAGCAAGCACTACGAAGAACCAAAGGGAAGCTGAAGGACGACCACCAACAACAATCTCCTCCTCAAGATCAAACCACAAGATGGCAGGGAGATTATAGCCCACAAAATACAAATAAAAATACAAATATAGGAAAATAACAATACAAAGGAAATAAAAAAAGCAGTAAAAAAGCCCACTGAGCAGTGGTTGAGGACAGGGCGGACGGAGGTTGGCGGGAGAGTTTCTGGCACCAGCTCGAGGCGGACATGACGGCGCGTGAGATACATGAGCAGGAGCGTGAGATACACGCGCGGGCGCGTGAGATTCACGCGCAAGTGCGTGCAGACCACGTGGCGGTACGTGGTGGCTGGAATGGGGCGGTGAAGGCATCGATGGGTAGCTGGGACGATGGGGAAGACCCTGGTGGGGTGCGTCGGAGCAGTGACGGAACGAAGGTCGACAGATCGGGCTTGGAAAAAACCGGAACTGAGCACCACCGTAGAACCGAGAATGACGTGACGGTAGGGGGTGGAAAAAGGCCAGAGGAGGCCAACTAGGCAGGGCGGAGCGGACCTTAGACGGCTGAACAACGAGACTAGAGCTCAGGGGAAAAAAAGAGAGGGAAAAAGAAGAAACGGCGACGGAGAGGGGGTGAAGGATGGCCGTACTAGGTGGAGGGGAAGAGGGGAGGAAGGAGAAAACAAAGCCTCTCCCCCCTCCCCTGGACAGAACCGCACAGAGGCGGTGGAAAAACCTCACTGGGAGGTGGAAGGAACCCAACGAAAAAATCTTCTCTCAGGAGAGAGAAGAGAGCTTTTCAATTGGGTCAATGGGTATTGTTTTCACTCTTGATCCTTGATACGATGAAAAAGTGTTGCGATAGTGGATCTAAATAGAAAGCAGGACATCTTTTAGGTCAAAAAAGTTTTTAAGATTTATGGGGAATTTTTTAGATTTGGTTAGCCAAACTTACCTGAGGTTGCTCCTTTGTAGGGTTTAGAGAAATTTATTTTCAGCCATAGCAATTTATTTTTCCAATAGAATAACTATTACTGAATATGAACTTGCATAAAAATAAGACAGATTGATTCTACAACACTTCTTTTCTTTGATATAGGAATCAATCATCGGGCTTCCATTGTTGAAATAGTTATACTATTTTTTAAGCAATTTCCAACAGTACTATCAATTGTTGAATTTGTGTCCATCACATTCCGACCTCTAGTAAAAACAGGTTTCTTGCATACGGAGGGAGGGATGCATGCTCATTACTAATCATTAAGATTATGGTAGGTCGATCAGTCATTTTTTCCTGGACACGAAGAAGGCCAATATTAATGAATCTCAACACAACAAGAGTTGAAGAAAGGTATCCTATTGTTGGCTCCATCAAGTCCAAACTTTGATCATCTCTCCAACACTCCCAAGCCTAGTTCGTTTGAAATTAGACTAAATTTAATTAAAAATTAATAGCATTTTAATTTTGGGAAAATTACACTTTATCCCTCTAAAGTTTGGAACGATTTTCAATTCAACCTCTAATGGTTCAAATTTTACAATGCACCTTTCAAATTTTCAAATCTTTGCAATTCGATTATTCCGTCAGTTAAAGTAGTTTTGACTAACAGAAAAGTGATCACATAACTTCCACATGATCACTCTTGTAGTCTCCTAAACAAGAGGTGTGCAAATATTAATTATTTTTAATTATATTGTTTTGATTTGAGGATATTTTACTTATGGATCATCCGAAACAAATACTAAAATTGATGTAGAACAATCAACAAAATCCTACAAGGAAAAAGAGAAGAGCGGTATTCATCAATATATATATATGTATATATATAAAGCTAAGAGGAAGAAGACAACAAAGAAGAAAAATAGATGTTCAACATTATAAATAGATTTAAACATACTAGGGATTTAACCCTAACCGTAATTGTACTTGGGCTAGTGGCCCACTAAAATAACATAAAGTCAAAAACAAAATAATACATGTCCTAAAGGTAATTAATAAAACAAAAATGCAAACTAATAAAAAGTTCGATAATGATTCAGCTCTCAATCATTACACCACAAGATTATGGGCAGTGAAATTTGTGGGTTGTGTTTGGTGTCCCACACCAGATTAGTTATAGAGCATTTATTTTCATTGATATGAGAATCAGTTATCGGGCTTCCAATGTTGAAATAGTTAAACTATTTTTTGAGCAATTCTCTCCATTATCACCTATAAAATTTGTGTCCATATTTTTATCTGTGGTAAATGCTGGTTGCTTGGGTATAGGTAGAGCTGCATGTTCATTGCCAATCATTGAGACTACATCAAGCATGGTAGGTCGATCATTCGGGCTTTCTTGGACACAAAGAAGGCCAATGTTAATGAATCTCAACGGAATAGAACTAGAAGAAGGGTACCCTTTTGTTGGATCTATCAACTCCAAACCCCGATCATCTATCCACAACTCCCAAGCCTAGTATCATTTCAAATAAATGTAAGTTTTATTGATAACTAAAAGCATTTCAACTTATAATACTAATATAAAACATAAAGAAATTGAGTGGATATAAGAGCTACTCACATATTTAAGAAGACTGAGTGAACTATGGCTATTGAAGTCAGTATTCTTCTTGCCACTTAAAATCTCTAGTAGCAATACTCCAAAGCTAAAAACATCAGACTTTATCGAGTATAAACCCTGTATAGCATATTCTGGAGACATGTATCCACTGGATTCCAAAATGTAGCACACTATTCTTTTAGTAACATGTTAAAAGAATTTAACTTGGAATAGCAAATATTATATTTAAAACGAGTTGCATACTTACTAAGTTCCAACAATTCGTTTTGTGTTTGCTTGTGTGTCATTGCCTTCAACTATTCGAGCCAAGCCAAAATCTGATATTTTTGGATTCATTTCACTATCCAAGAGAATGTTACTAGGTTTTAGATCTCTATGTATAATTCGCAACCTTGAATATTGATGAAGATAAAGAAGCCCTTGAGCGATCCCTTCAATAATGCGTACGCATGTCTCCCAACCTAACATATTTTTCTTGGTTGGATCTATTTAAATAGTACAAACAAGGAAATTAGTACTTACGAATTAGCACTCAGGGAAACTATCTACACAAATATACATAAGCATGTACTCACCGAAAAGGTAGATCTCCAAACTTTTATTGGGCATGAACTCATATATTAATATCTTTTCATCTTCCTCGATACAACAACCTAAGAGTCTCACAAGATTTCGATGTTGGAGTTTTGCAATTAGTATTGTCTCATTTCTAAACTCTTCAATTCCCTGCCCAGATCTTTTTGAAAGCATCTTCACTGCAATTTCCTGCCCTTTAAGTAATTTCCCCTATGAAGGAGAAACATAAGCTTTTTAAAATTTCATGAAGGTTTGCCATTAATGTCAGTTTTCTTAATAGTGCAAAAAGAACATTCATTAGGAAAATTAAATGTCGTACCTTATAAACAGGTCCAAAACCTCCTTCTCCAAGTTTATTTGCAGCTGAGAAATTATCGGTTCTTTCTTGATACATAACTAAATAGTGGTAACTCAACATCTTTCTTCTCTTGTTTCTTCATATTATTTTCTGTATTCATTCCATCATTGATTGCATGGAGTTCATTATCAAAATCAAATAGTAGCAGATTATGACTTGAATGCCTCTCTCCTGTTTGATCTAGAATGATAAAAATTTGTCACTTTTGGATAATCCATTGACCGGATCAATAAAATCATTTGAGGTGAAATCAATAGGTTCACCAAAGTTCAATTGCAATGAGCAATAACAATACGCAAAAGTACTAATTAAGTTTGTTTAGTCATTTCCATAAACAAATATTATTAATATACTAATTTATAATTGCCATTTAGTAGGATAACCAAACGAACTTCAAACTTCAAAGGGATTTGGCTTGCCTCTAGGTTTTTACAATCAAGCTAGACATGTCCTATTAAATTTACTATACGCTAACACCTCATGTAATTCCTGATATAAACTAGGGTTAATAACAAATTAACAAGAGTTAAGAGAGTAAATAAGAGGTCCGTAAGCAACGCCTAAGTTCCATAGGGGTTGAGTCAGACCCTCTTCCATGTAGCGAGACAAAAAAAAGTGAAAAAGGTTATTGGTTTGTTTAGTAACTTAACCAATTCCTAATGATACTATTTGCTTTTCATTGTTAGGCCATTACAAAAGTTTGTTAAGTGACTTCTAAGCACAAGGACTTTTGACAATTTTCTTGTCTTAGATTAAGGTAGAATTCCTTGCAATTTTTTTTTTTAAAGTGATTTTTATGTTCAGTTAGAACATTTACATGCACTTACCTTTGCGTTTGAGCCTTCCTTTGCATGAAAAGAAAATTGAGAGGCATAAGAAAAGCCCTGTTGCAGGGACCAACACAGTTACCCATACTTTCCATTTTTTGCCTGATTATGATGTTAAAGAATTACTATTAGCTCAATCATAACAGAGAATTAAGTATTAGTTCAGAATGAAAGATAACATAATTAAATATTAGTTCAGCCATACTTTTCATTTCGCTCATCTTACCTTTTGTACTTGGATTTGGATACTCATCAGCAGCAAGTCTGAGGTAGAAATCTTGTCCAATCTCGCCACTGTATGGAAGTTGCTGTAAGTTCAAAAGAGCTCCTTCCCATGTCATACACCCACTCCTATTATAAGCATAAGCTGCGCAATTACAATTTTCCATGCAAGCCAATTCACAACTGCTAGCATTCACAGCCATAGATGCTTTCGAATGTACAGGCAATCGCATGTTTGATATTTTCATGAACCAATCTTTTTTGACATTAGCATGCGCATTATTCTCACACTGCAAAGGAGATTTCCTTACACAACCGCCTGACCAATCATTTAGTCTGGTGTCTTCCATTGAAAATGGTTTGAAACCTTTTAGACACTCGCAAGGGTTTGAGGAATTGTCAGGGTATTGTACCACGCCAAATGCACCGCACAAAGCATAGACATCGGATAGGTTCGTTGGAAAAGAGTATATTATACTCCAAATATTCATGCCAGACAGCCACACTACTTCCCTATTCCGTCCTGTTTGGTCAATTCGATATCTACCAGGGGTAGAAGGATTACGAAGAGAGTAAGTAATATAACTCTCACTTTCATTTTCACTTGACACAAAAGTGTAGTTGAAGATAAAGTCCTTTTCAGAAAGTGAGCTGACAGATGTTGCATTCCAAACATCCGAAATTGCATAGATTTGGGATTTGTTCCATAAGAAAATTTGAGTGCTTTCATTTGGGTCTAACCCCACCGAGAACACGCCAGGTGCAGGATCTTGTGAATTTTTCCATGAAATGAACTTTTGTGATTTCTTAATCCAAATTTTCATACCTGGCATCCATGTATCAGTTGGATGGTCGAAACTCTCCCAATATATAGAAGACGTGTTCGATCTACCTCTCAAAACAAAATTTCCATCATCACCAAGGATTGCTTCAGTTATATTTGAGCCGAGAAATGTCAAATTTGTCGACCAAACTGGGATCTCGGAGGAACCTTCAAAAAGGAGTAGATTGCCATTTTCTGAGAGGTAAAGTATTGAGGAAGAAGGGTGAGACAAAGGATTTTCTCTATTTGCTACCCAAACAATTTCCTCACGAAACCCTTTATACCATATGCCCAGATAGATTTTTGATGAAGTGCCTGGTTTGAAGAAACCGAGCTCAAAAGTGCCACCTTGGGATACTATTGTCTCACTCTTTGAATGAGAAAGAGAGTGACCTGGTGAAAGGGTATTACCAGCTATGGAGAAGCATGCTCTGTAATAAGATAGGATTGAAAGCAGAGCAAATAAGAGCCATGGCTGGCGATTAGTCGTCATGCTACCCATCCCTCTCTAACTTGCAGTACCGCAGTTAGTAATTGCTGAAATATGCTAGAAGAAAACTGACTTTTTTTTACGGAGCAATACAGGAAGAAGGAAAAGGAGCAACAAACAAGATGAAAGAAAAGAATACAAAGAAAGAGCTCGAGGGAGTGTATCTATAAGGTTTGTTAATTTTCTTTTTGAAATACTTACTACTTTGTTGAACAATTTCCTCCACCGTCAATTGTTGAATTTGTGTCCTTCATATTCCAGTCTTTGGTAAACCCCGGCAATGAAGGTGGGAAAAGAGAGATAAATCGCACAAGGCGATAGGTATGGTCTCAAACGAGAAGGAAATACCCCAAGATAAAAAGGATCAAGAAGAAGGAAAAAGGAGGGAAGAAAGCTGTCCTCCTCTTACACCAGCCAAATGTAAGGTTTTTTTCAGGGGGAGAGAGTGGCGAAGAGAGAAAGCTTCTCAGATAAGTTCAAGGCAAATCGTTAAGGTGTAAAACGCCGGTTGCTTTAGGGAGCTAAGGGAGTCAAAGTCTTTGCTAGCTCAGTTGTATTTCATTGGTGATCTTTTTTCGTTTTGGTTTTATTCATCATCAAAAGAAATTTTTAATGTTGAGAGGTTTTGAAGAGTCAAGTCTTCCTAATGCAGCTGGTCAATGGAGAAGATGGGTAGGAAAATGAATCCCCACCTCATCAGTAGATTCTTCGACGAATTTGTCAAAGCACAGACCAATTATCATATGATATATACTTCTTTTTATGTCCATTTAAGGGAGTCAAGTCTTTGCTAGCTCAATTGTATTTCATTTTTCCTTTGGATTGGTTTTTATTTATATTATTTATTTTATTGAAGTTCATCCACATTAATTAGTGTAGGTAAATAAAAATTAGAAGGAAAGAGAAATACTAGGGGTTAATCAGGATTTGCTAAACTAATGTGTAACATATTTGTTGGACCATGGATCAACCTTATGTGAGCTCAACAGTTACTAGCCCAACTGAGACCCAAGAGCGTCTCAGGCCCAAAACCTCCGAGACCACACCTCGAATTTGAGGCATCTCCGAGACTAAGGCCTCGAATCCGAGACCTTCTCTGAAGACTAAGGACTCGAATTCGAGACCTTTGAGACCCATGTGTCCTTGGCTATCGAATTCGAGGCCCTCGAATCCGAGACCCGGGATCTTAGGGATCGGAAATTTGAGTTTAAATTTCCGATGTCAACAACCAAATCCAATCTTGATCCCCGAAGATCAAGGAACGGATAACTACTCAAATCCCTCGATAACGAATTACCTCGCAGCAAATTAGGAAAAAGTCAGTAATTAGTTAGGGGACTACTATTCCTTGCCTATATAATACAAGTCTTCACCTATGTTGAGGTAACGCAACTCTAGCACACTTCAAGCTTTTGTTGTTTTTCTTTCTATAGCAAACACTGACTTAGGCATCGAAGTGACCCCGCCGGCTCACCCTCAGTCTCTTTTCGACCTTATTATCTTCCTCTTTGTGCAGGTTTTTCTACTCAGAGCAGTCACTCCACGAGTTCAACAAGTGCGTCACGTCACCAATCGGAAATTGTGTAGCAACAATATTTATTAGTATTTCTTATATTTGTCTTAATTAATTGTTTTATTTTTCTCTATTACTTTGTTAGTTAAAGACTTAGTATTCTTAGGATCCCTCTAAAAAGAAATGCATCAAATGAATTACGTAGTATATAGATTTTTTGGGCACGAACACCAAGAAACTTGGTCACCACACATTATTTTTATATTTCCAAAGATTGTGGACCGTATGCCAAAATTTTTATTTTATTATGAGAAAGACACGTTATAGAATTATCACTACGATATGGTCTAATAAAGACGCGTTGTAGAATTATCACCACAATATGGTCTAATCTTCTTCGATTACCTTTATTCAACGTTCACTCGAGAATTTGCTAGAGAACCAGTTTCATGGGTGACTGGAAATCTTTTTCGTTTTGGTTTTATTCATCATCAAAAGAAATTTTAATGTTGAGAGGTTTTGAAGAGTCAAGTCTTGCTAATGCAGCTGGTCAATGGAGAAGATGGGTAGGAAAATTCCCACCTCATCAGTAGATTCTTTTTATGTCATTTTTATGTTATTCTAAGAATAATGTGACTTTTAAAATTATTATTGAGCATATAATTGATCATTATTAAATTTTGATCACATAGTGATTTTTTAAAAGAGAAATGCAAAATTAGTCCTTTTGGTTGGCTGAATTACAAATCATTCTTTGTGATATAAAAAATAATTTATAGGTCCTTATAGTTTACCTGAATTACAAATCACTCCCTATGATATAAAAAATAATTTATATGTTCTTAAAGTATGCCAAAATAATAGTTTGCTCCCTGAAATCAAATTTCATTAAGTAAATTAACAAAATCAAAATCTGTCACTTTGTCATGTCATACCAAAAAATAAAATAAAAAATAAACATGACACATGTTATTATGAATTTTTGATTTTCAAATATGACAATTAGGTTTTTTTCACATCATTTTACGTTGTCAGCTAAGATTACATATCAGATCTCACTTCACGTCATATTGTTACAATAAAATAACCTAATTTCTTATATTTCCAAAATTTTACCCCATGTGTAACTTTCCCTTATCTTCATCTTCATCAACCGCTTCACAAAATGCAATAGTCAAATTCTCGTAAAATGCTCTCAAATCGTGATTAGGAAAATGAAAATAAGGGAGAGTTATGCACAGAGTAAAATTTTTGGGATAGAAAAGATTATGTTAATTTATAGTAATACTATGACATGACAAAGTAAAAGATTTTATTAAATTACTTAATGTAAATTAATTTTATGGTGTAAATTGTTATTTTGGCCTACCCTGAGATCTATAAATTATTTTTTATAACGTATAGAGTGATTTGTAAATTAAGCCAACTACAGAGACTTATACATTATTTGTTATACTATAGGGAGTGATTTGTAATTTAGATCAATCATAAAGACTAATTTTGCATTTTTTCTTTTAAAAAATCACCTCATTTTTGGAGTGACACAAGAATAATGTAAAAGAAACTTCTATAATTACTCATTATCACGTAGGTACCCCCAATTGCTCTAATACCAACCTGCATTACAAGTCTTCCATATCCAATATCCAAGTCAACTACTTTATATACCGAGTTAAACTCATCAGAAACTATAAATGTTATGTAGTGAAGAAAGAAGGAAACAAGTTATTTGTGTTGATTTCATTTTATTCATCCTATTTTTGGTTATTTAAATAATTTGTAAATATTTAAGGTTTTTTTTTTCATATTTTTTAAACACACGTTTAAAAACTCTATTTTATTCAACGGAGAAGAGCAAACCTATCCCGGCCCCCTTCTAGTGCGATCCAAAAGGGAAGGAAGGATTTCCTTCCTTCCTTCTCCTTTTTTTTTTAAAAAATTTTTTATTATTATTTTATTATTTTTAATTTTCTTTTTAAGACTCCAGCAGCAACACCCCAGCCTCCACCGCTTTGGCGTCTACTCCACTCTGCCGCTCATTTTCCTTCCTGAACTTTTGGTTTTGTTGGTTTCTGCAAAGGTTCTTACATCAGTTTTTTTCGAAGTAGATATACGTTTTTTATGCTGGTCCTAGTCCTATACATATCATTACACCTTTCTTAGCACCAATGAATCTTGTAGACAACAGATGTTTCCTATGATCAGTACGTGATAGTTGTGGTTCAAATGCCCTGGAGTGTGAATTGCGTGAATCCCATGCACTTTTGTGTGAGCTTGTCACCACTGTTTGTGGTTTTTGTTTTTAATGTTGTTCGTCTTTTGAGTTGATGATTGTTGGAGTTAATGGCTTATATTAACACTAATGGAAAGGCTAAGTAGACGGAGTGTAGTATTCGTTGTTCATAGAGCGAGTCAACCTATAGGCGTAATTAAGTTTGCGAGGGAACGATTAGATTGTGGGGGTGAGGCAACGCCCATGTATGGTACGTGTACGGGGTATTTTGGGGATTCCATAAGTCCGTATAACGAGGTTTTCCTATATATATATATATATATATATATCTCATTGATGTAAACTTGGATTTATTATCAGAATAATAGCCGCACTCTCCTGTGGACATAGGCAAATTGCCGAACCACGTTAAATCTGTGTCTCAACTCTCTCTTGATCTCTTTCTCTTTTTGATTTCATATTATTCATCATTGTTGTACACGGTAACAACAATTGGTATTAGAGCTTAATCATATGATGGCTAGGATTAGCACATCTTCTGCAAAGTTCGACGTGATGAAGTTTGATGGATCCGGGAATTTCGGGTTATGGTAGAGACATGTCAAGGATTTGTTGGTGCAAAAAGGGATGGTGAAGGTGCTATATGGGACGAAACCATAAGGGATGGCTGACATAGATTGGAAGGAATTTGAGGCAAAAGCGGTGGCTACTATTCAGCTTTGTCTGGGAGATGATGTGATGTATCATGTCATGGACGAAGAATCTTCGACTGCAGTTTGGTTGAAACTGAAAAGTCGATATATGTTAAAATCGTTGAAGAACAAGCTCTATCTAAAGCAACGGTTGTACGGCTTGAAGATGGCAGAAGGCTCGGATCTGAGTCAACACATTAATGTATTCAATCAGATAATCGGCGATTTGAAGAGGGTTGATGTGAAGTTCGAAGACGAAGACAAGGCGTTAATGCTGTTGAATTCACTCCCAACTTCTTTTTACCTATGAGAATTTGGTTACGACTTTGATATGGGGGAAAGAAACCTTGGAGTTGGAGGATGTTACAGGAGTTCTGTTGGCTTTTCATCAAAGGAAGAAAAATATTGATGAAAATTCTCAAGGAGAAGGGCTAGTTGTAAAGGCTAATCATGAACGTGGAAGAAGCAATAACAGGGGTGATTCGAAAGGTAAGAATTCTCCGTCAAAGTCAGGAGGAGGAAGGACATCAATTGCTATAAGTGCGGAAAGAAAGGGCACATTAAGCAGGACTGTCCAAACCGGAAAAAGAACAAGGACGAGAGAATGAAGGTTCCTCAAAATCTACGAACGTAGTGGAAGATAATTCAGACGATGCTGATGGCAATATGCTTTTTGTTGCATCTACTTCAAAGCATCCTGTGAATTCTTGGATTTTGGATTCAGCATGTTCATTTCATGTGACGCCCAACAGAGATTGGTTTAACATCTACAGGTCAGTTAATTCTGGTATAGTTACTATGGGTAATGGTGCATATTGCAAAATTATTGGCATAGGAAATATTAGAATTAAAATGTTTGATGGTGTGGTTAGAACGTTATGTGATGTTAGATATGTACCAGAAGTGGAAAATAATTTAATTTCATTAAGCACCTTAGACTTAAATGGTTATAGTTATAAGTCTGTAGGTGGAATAATGAAGGTAACCAAAGGAGCGATGGTAGTGATGAAGGGACAAATAAATTCAAAGAATATCTATAAACTGTTAGGAGGTACATTGTAGGTGGAATTGCCTCAGAGAGTCCTGAATATGATTGTACTGTTTGTGGCATATGCGGTTGGGTCATATGAGTGAGCGGGGCATGTTAGAGCTTCATAAGAAAAATTTATTGAAGGGTGTCAAGACGTGCAAACTTGATTTTTGTAAGTTCTATGTTCTGGGGAAGTAGAATCGGGTACAATTCAAGACAGCCACACACAAGACAGAGGGCACCCTAGATTATGTTCATTCTGATGTATAGGGATCAGTGAGAACAGCGCCACGAGGAGGATATATGTATTTTGTCATTTTTATTGATGACTTTTCCAAAAGGTTTGGTGTACTTCATGGCACAAATCGTAAAGCGTTTTGCCAAGTTCAAGTTGTGGAAAAGTGAAGTGGAGAATTAGACTGGGAAGAAGGTAAAATGCCTCAAGACAGATAATGGCACTGAGTACACAAACGAAGAGTTTAAAGATTTTTGTGAGCAGCATGGTATAAAGAGACATTTTACAGTTCGCAAGACACCACAGCAAAATGGTGTGGCGGAAAGGATGAATAGGTCGATTGTAGAAAGAGCACGATGTCTTAGGTTGAATGCTGGACTTACAAAGATTTTCTGGGTAGACGCAGTGAGTATGGCATGCTACTTGATAAACAGGTCACCGAGGGCAACACTAGATGGGAAAGTTACAGAGGAGGTGTGGATAGGTAATGAGGTAGATTACTCTGGTTTGAGAGTATTTGGTTGTCCAACGTATGTGCACATACCCAGTGAAGAACGATCGAAGCTTGATCCAAAGTCTAGACAGTGTGTCTTTCTCGGATATGGGAAAGGGGTTAAAGGTTACAAGCTTTGGGATCCGACGGCAAAAACAAGGCAAAGTGATCGATGAGACGTGGTATTTAACGAAAATTCCATGTTGAAGAGTACTGTCGAGGTAAAGAAAAGTGCTAAGCGATAGCGAGAAGTAAAAAGAATGATGATAAGCGGATGGTGCGGTGGAGTTAGAGACTTTGTGAGAGAACACTTCTCGAGGTACAGAGACTTCTACTTCAAGAATTGAGCGATCACAGATAGCCACAGATGCAGACCTGATGCACTATCGTGCCACCAATTAGAGATATGGTTTCTTATGCTCTTGTTATTAGCTACGAAGATCCTACTACTTTTCAAGAGGCTGTCAATAGCCAATAGAAGAGCAAATGGATGGGCACTATGGTAGAAGAAATGGAGTATTTGCATAAAAACCAGACATGGGATTTGGTGGAGCTCCTAGAGAGGAAGAGGAAGAGAGGGTGCAAATGGGTGTTCAAGAAAAAGGAAGCAGTATCAGAAAAAGGGGGAGAAAAGTTCAAAGCTCGCCTAGTAGCAAAGGGTTATTCACAGCAAAAAGGGGTTGATTATGAAAAAATATTTTCCCCAATGGTTAGACATACTTCCATCAGAGCAGTATTGGCGTTGGTAGCCCATTATGACATGGCTCTAGAGTAAATGGATGTGAAGACAGCTTTTCTTCATGGTGATTTGGAGGAGCAGATTTACATGGAGTACCCAGAAGGGTTCAGTCAATCTGAACAGGAGCACTTGGTCTGTAAATTGAAGAAGTCACTTTATGGGCTGAAGTAGTCTCCAAGGGAATGGTATAAGCGATTTGACTCTTATATGATCAAAATTGGCTACAGGAGATGTGAGTATGACTGTTGTGTGTATGTGAAGAGCCTTGATGATGGCTCATTTATTTTTTTGTTACTGTATGTGAATGATATGCTTATTGCAGCAAAGAGTATAGTTGAGGTCAACAAACTGAAGGTTTAGTTGAGTAGAGAATTTGACATGAAGGATTTGAGCGCAACCAAGAAGATTCTTGGGATGGAGATTCGCAGGGACATAAATGCCAAGAAATTGTGGCTATCTCAAGTCATTTATGTGAAGAAGGTGTTGGAGGTTTAGCATGGAGAATGCAAAACCGATAAGTACACCTTTGGCGAATCACTTCCACTTGTCTACCTCATAGTGTCCAAAGACAGTTAAAAAAACTGAAGACATGTCAAAGGTCCCATATGCCAATGCAGTAAGTTTGTATGATGTATGCTATAGTATGTACCAGGCCAGATTTGGCTCATGCAGTGAGCATGGTGAGCAAGTATATGGCAAATCCGGGGAAACAGAATTGGAATGCAGTTAAGTGGATTTTCAGATACTTGAAAGTACTACACTATGGCATCACTTTTGTCAAACAAAGAGTGATTTGTCGGTGTGGGATATGTGGATCAGATTATGCGAGGACTTGGATGATAGAAGATCAACCACGGGTTATGTGTTCACGCTTGCAGAAGGACCCATATGTTGGAAGTCTATGATCCAGTCCACAGTTGCAATGTCCACGAGGCAAGAGTACATGGCAGCTAAAGGTCAGAAGGAAGCTTTGTGGTTTACAAGGTTAGTCAAGGAGCTGCATATTCAGCAAGGTGGAGTTTCACTACATTGTGATAGCCAAAGTGCCATTCATTTGGCAAAGAACTAGGTGTATCATGCGAGAACCAAGCATATTGATGTGAGGTTTCACAAGATCAGGGAATTGGTTGCTACAACTGAATTGTTACTTGAGAAGATTCATACTTCTGAGAATGCAGCAGACATGTTGACAAAGCCAGTTATTGCAGATAAGTTCAAGCATTGTTTGGACTTAATAAATGTCTCTAGTTGTTAGAGAGGAGAAAAGAGAGGCGGCATCCCCAAATCTATCAATCCCAGGTGAATCCAAATGATTATCTTCGAAGAGGTAAATACTCGCCAAGGTGGAGATTGTTAGAGTTAGTGGCTTATATTAACACTGGAAAGGCCAAGTAGACGAGAACGTAGTATTGCGATGTTCATGGAGTGGGAGTCTACTGGCCTATAGATGTAATTAAGTTTGCGGGGGGAATGATTAGATTGTGGGGTGTGGGGCAACGCCTCATGCAATCTAAACAGTGTACTGGGGTATTTTAGGGATTCCAGATAAGTCCGTGAGTCCGTGCGACGTAGGTTTTAGGGTTTTCCTATATATATATATATATATATATATCTCATTGATGTAAACTTGGATTTATTATCAGAATAATAGCTGCACTCTCCTGTGTCTCAACTCTCTCTTGATCTCTTTCTCTTTTTGATTCCATATTATTCATCATTGTTGTACATGGTAACAACAAGGACGAATAATTTTATGTGTGAGAGTTTATGGTCTTTCGTGGCCGGTTAAATAAAAACTTTTGTTGTAGGGATATGATCTACCCATGTCTTAGATCTAATTTGTCAGAAGTAAACCTATGCCATAAAATGAAGTTTTTACATGGGTGAGATCAGAGGTCATGGATACGATTTGATTGTTTGAATTTTCAATGTATCTACAACTTTGTAACCATATAACTTTTGCCAATATTTTTAAGAGCTTTATGCTAGGTAATAAAAGAGCTTTATACTTTAAATCTTTTATGGAATGAGAAGAGATTTACCTATTAAAAAAAAAACACTCTATTTTATTCATTTAAAAAAAAAAAAATGGGTGTGCTTTTTAAACACACGTTTTTGGTCAACACCACAATTTGAAAATTGAAAATTGAAAGCACGCATTTTTATTCATTATTACCTATCCCCATACCAAACATAAAAATGACAAAAAAATTTTCGAAATTAGTTTGGAGAAAATTTTCTCCAACCTATTTCAATAAGTGACATCACTAATATGTGTCATTTAACATTTTTGGATTTCTCAAAAATTAATGTTTAAGTTCCTAAGTCAATAGAATGATAATAAATGAGTCTTAAAATATTAAAAAAAAAAAAAGTGACAAAGTTTTCCTCTCAGTTGGGTCGAAGGAAATTCTTTCAATATATTATATAAAAATGACATGTGTCACTTTCTATGTGAAAAGAATAATACATGAGAAGCGTATGCTTTTTAAATAACATTTTTTTTACAATTTTGTCCTTTCAATTATTAAAAAACATATGCTTCTCACATCTAGAGAACATGTATCATTTTTATAGAATAGGTTGAAGGAATTCCTTCAATCTAATTTGGAAGAAAATTTTGTCCAAACTAGATTAGTGTGATGGGGGTAACCAAGCTTATTTGATCGTATACAAAACTCAATTTATAGAAAAAAGTTTGAATGTTATATGTTTACAACAATAAAATTAATTTATACAAACTATCTTGCAACTCTTGAATTATTGTAACTTCTATATCCTTATAAAAATGAAGAATCAATTTTGGAAAAAGTGCAAACCTTTGATTTATCTTTAGATTAAACTTAGTTAAAAAATTTGGGAAACTTCAGTTTGCCTCTTGAACTTCAACCGATTGTACAAACCCCTTGAACTTTCAAAACTCTCACTTAGGCCTCCTGAACTTTGACTTGTTCTCACTTTGGACCATTCTATTAGATTTCACCGTTAAACTCAAACAATTTGTATTTTTATGCCTATTATACCCTCACTCAGTCCACTTGAAATTCCAAAAATACCCAAAACTCTTGCACCCATCCCAGCCCAAAATGGCATTGTTTTGGGCATTCAAATTATTATTACTATTTTTTTTAAAAAAAAAAGAAAAAAAAAAAGGAAAAAATAAAAAGACAAAGCAGCCACCCCCACGGCCAGTCTAGGGGTGGTCGAACCACCCTCGTGGCCAAGGGGGTGGTCTGAGCTTGGGGGTGGCTTCGACCACATCCTACTGGCCATATGACGGTGGCTGAAGCTACCCTAGGCCCTTGGGTGGTCCAGCCACCCCAAAAGCTCAAAACCTTTTTTTTGGTCTTTTGGGGGTAGTCGAACCATGGGGGTGTTTCGCCCACCCCCAAACCGACCACGGAGCCACCCCGATTTGTCCTTTTATATATATATATATATATATATATATATACTTGACCCTTATGTTAAGTCAATGTAGAGTACTTGACCATTCAATCAATGGTTGTCTTACTTTAAAAGAAAACTTGACCACTCAATCTACGGAAAATAGTGGAATAAGATTTCCATGGAATTAATCATATTCCGTGCAAATTGCTTTGCTTTTGAAAGTGGACGGACATTTGATTTCGCCACATCGCTGTTGTGGTTTTGGGTGGATGACTATTAATTAGTCTATCGTTGCGCATGCACGACATGGTCCAACGAGGCAATCAATTAGGGGGAGAATTTTTATTTTTATTTTTGTGCAATCGGTCAATGATGAAAGAAATAGTCACCACTAGGGCAAATCGTGTGTTAATGATATTTAAATTAATATAATTATATATGTCCATTAATATTTTCTATATATATATTTTTTCTAATCTATATGTCAATTAATAGATTTATGGAAATATATGATTTCAAGGTGGATGGAAATCTGTATTGGTATCACAGCCACCAGTAACTCATAAACAAAGACCACCGTAGAGTACTGTTTGGTACGGACAGGTTGTTAGTTAATAGGTTTTAGAGTTATTTTTGGTGCAATTGGAAAGTAACCAAAGCAAAACAATTGAGAGAGTTGGGCCTCCTTAATTTTTCATACAAGATGAAAAGGTAAAACTGAAAGTACCCAAAAAAAAAAAAATTCTTTTCTCTATGTAGGCTATTCTTCGTGATCTTCTCAATATAAGATTAGAGTGTTACAAAATACAAATAAATTTGACTGGCATTTTCTCTAATCACAATAATTCCAAGATTTATATAATATATGCATTGTAAAGCTATATAGAGAACATAAGGGCTTAAGAGTAACCTGCAATGAGCAACAAGAGAAGAAGGTTGACAAGAGTTCTGTTAGCCATTGAACATTTCCTTTAATTACTAGGGATAACCTAATTATAAGTTAACCAAAGTAGAGTTATAAGAAAAAGTAGGGACTGAATTTGGAAAGAAATTTGCAAAGTCATCAAAATGTTTTACTCTATCTACTTTTATCTAAAAATTAAAAGGAAAATGCTAAATGCCCAATTTTTTTCCCAACTTTTGCCTTTTTATTTTATTATTTTTAAAAGTAAAAAATAAAAAAATGTCTGAAGTAATAATATATTTTTTTGGTCCTTATTTTTATTGGTATTTTTTAAAAAATGAAAATTGCATTAATTGCATTTTTCTTCATAAAAATGGTCTCTTTTTTTTAATGAAAAATGACCATTTTTCTTCAGAAAAATGGATTTTTTTTTTTCATTTTTTAAAAAATACCAATAAACAGAAAGACAAAAAAATATATATTATTGCTTCAGACATTTTTTTTTAATTTTTTACTTTGTTTTTTAAAATAAAAAAGGAAAAAGTTGGGCAAAAATTTGGTAAAAAAGTTTGGTTTTTATCATCCCTCAAATTAAAATCCCTAGTAATTTTAATTTTTAATTTTTTTTTTTCTTTTTGGCTTCCATGAATTAATGCTAGCATTTGAAATACATACAGTATATATAATGGAAAATGTATGATGAACAGGAATTCGATGATCCCCTGAATTTCTCTCCTCATTTAAGGGGAAAGTGAAACAAAAATATTAATTTAAGGATAAAATAAGAAGGAAATGGAGAATTTGAGGATGAGAAAAGACAAAGATCGAGATTAAAATAATAAATTCACTCCGTCACCAGGCCACCAAATTTTTCATTTACACTCATATTTCAATTTTTTATTTATCTTTCTTTCTCTTTCCTCACATCAGGCCTCCTTCCATCATTTTTTTTCTTTGTTTCTATTTTATTAATCTCCTCTTCCCAACCACTAAACAATTCTTGCTACTCTGAAGCATTCCATGCACACCCTATCCGCAAAAGGAGTGCTACTCATATAATATTGGCTTTAATTGCTATTGTACATATTAGTTTAAGTCATAGCTTCCTATATATATTTGACAACGCATCTTTATCATCATTTAAGCTTTTTTTTTTTTTTAATTCAATACAAAAACTTTCATATCATTTTTTTTTTGGAACAAGATCCCGTCTATTACAAATGAAATGGATAATATTTATTTAGTGTAAAATAAAGGGTAGTATTGTCTTAACATTAAAATTAAAAGACTAAATTTACAATATTACCCCTCATTTTACACTAAATAGATATTATCCATTTCATTTAAAATGGATGGGATCCTATTCCTTTTTTTTGGCCTTCACATGTGATCTCTCTCCTTCCATTTTCTTCCACTCACATTTATTATTATTATTATTTTTATTTCACTTTCTCCCAACTTGGCCGACACACCACTTTACCAAAAATTTTTTTCTCTCTCCCACTTGCCGACAACATCACTCAAAAATTTTCTTTCTTTCTTTTCTCGTCTTTCCATGCACACAACATGTTTTTTTCTTTGTTTTCTTCTCACTTTTCTCCCAATTTTTTTTTCCCTCTTCCTCTTTTCTCCTTTCACCATTTTCTCCACCCACACGCAGCACCATGCTTCCTATCTTTCCTTCTTCAATTTTTTTTTTTTTAGGGGTGTGTGCATGGGGAGAGGAAAATATACCCAAAAAAAAAAAAAAAACACCCAAAATTTAATACACAAAATGAACCAGGATTAACTAGGGAATATTAGGAAAAATATATTAAAAAAAAAAACAGAAAACAATACTAAAAAAACTCAAGGTTAAATTTAAGAAAAAAACACAAATCAATTGCCAAAGCTCAACATTAACCCATAATCATCTATAATTCGGCCAAACTCAAGAAACACAATAAACAACACATCAATTCAATACCCAAAAGTTCAAGATTTACCCAAAACTAAGAAAAAAAAAATCCAAAACAAAACCCAAAAGCTCAAGATTAAGAGAAAAAAAAATCCAAAAAAACACAAGTCAATACCCAAAAAAAGCTTAAGATTAATCAAGAAGATTATGAAAAAAATATACAAAAAAACCTAGAAATCAATACACAAAAGCTGAAGATTAACCCAAAAAACAAATCCAAAAAATAATACCCAAAAGCTCCAGATATTTAAGAGGGAGATGATGGGAGTAGAAAATTTTAAAGTAGCTTAGAAGGATGAAATACTGAAAAAGGCCTGTCAAACGAAATCAACTCTTAACAAACAAAAGGGGTAAAACAGTAATCATAAGGAAAAGACAACAATACTCACGAAATTGCTGCTTGATTCTCAAACATTTAGGGTCTGTTTGGGAGTGCGATTTTAATAAATGCGATTTTAAAATTGCGTTTCAAAATTGTGTTTTTGAATTCGCTATTTTTTAAAATCGCACAGGTGTTTGGTAAAACATGTTAAAAATTAATTTTTTTTATCAATCAAGTGTTTGGGTAAAATTAGCATATAATTGCGATTTCAGACCAAATAAGTCAATATTGCCATAAATATTTTTTTAAGCGAAATTGTGATTTTGGTTTAAATTCGTACTTTTTCAAACAAGCACTCTCTAGTCAACTTATTGAAATTGCAGATTTTTTCATAATTTTAAAATTTACGTTTTTAATATCACAATCCCAAACACTCCAAAATTGCGATTTAGTTTAAAAATGCAAATTATTTTTTTAAAAACACTCCCAAACGAACCCTTAATAAGGGTTAAAACAGTCTTTCACTATCAAAGGATTCTTGCGCATTTGCTCTTTTTATATAAAGAAGATATATAAAAAAAAATCCCAAAAATCAATACCAAAAAAACCTCAAGGTCCAGAAGATTAAAAGAAAAATGAACCAAAAGCTCAATTGATGAATCCTTACCAGTGTGCATAAAAGCTGAAAATTAACTTGAAAAACAAATTGCAAAAACCAATACCCAAAAGTTCAAGAGATTCAAGAGAAAAATATGAAAAAAAACAAATCCAAAAACAATACAAATAAAATCTCAAGATCAAAACTAGTTGTCAGAGAAGAGAAGAAGAGTGGGAGACCATGGGTGAGAAGAAGAGGAGGAGGGAAGCAGTGAGGCAGCAAGCGTGGAGATAAGAAGGAAGAAAGAAAGAGGGAGAGTGGGGTAGTTGGCAAGTTGTGAGGAAAAAAAGGGTTAAAACGGTCTCTTATTGTCAAAGAATTCTTGCGAATTCACTCTTTTTATATAAAGAAAAGATAAAGAACATATAATTTGAATGCCCAAAATGGTGTCGTTTTGAGATGGGGTAGGTTCTAAAGTTTAGGGCCCAAAATAGTGTAGTTTTAATATGAATGTATAATGAGCATAAAAAGTCAAATTATTTGACTTTAATGTTAAAAGCTAATAGATGGGTTCTAAGTAGGAGCAAATCAAAGTTTAGGAGGTCTAAGTGAAAGTTTTGAAAGTTTAAGGAGAGTTTGTACAATCAGCTGGAAGTTTAAAGGGGCAAACTTAAGTTTTCCAAAAAAAAAAAAAAAAACCAAAATCTAGTTTCTATCAACAAAGCTAGAATTCATACGGTATCAAGGCTCCATTTAGTGTGTAGCATTCCAAACTTAGACATCCATCTTCGTCAGTTGTGCTTTAAAGTTAGTATTCTTAAAAACTTTTAAATCTTTTCAATTAGAGAAGAAAAAAAGGTAAAAATTAACATAAAAATTAGAAAAAAAATTATTTCGCCTTCTGAACTTTCACATGATTTGACAAATTTTCCTCAAACTTTAAAATCTCTCACTTTGAACTATTGAACTTTCAATTGCTGTCAATGTGAACCATTCTGTCAGATTTTAAATGTTATATGACGTTTCTATTCCTGACTGAAAAATGCTAAACAGATAAATATCACAGTTTATGCAGAATTAACGGATATTTAAATCTAAGCAAGCAATCACCAAAATATGAAAAATCAAACACAAAGATTTTGGTGACGAAGAGGAAACCTTTTAGAAACAGATCTAAAAGTAAAACCTCTCCGGGGCAGCCAAACCTAGGAAATCACTATCAAAAGATTATCCAGAGATTACAGACACTAGGAACACTTACAACCATTTGCAAGACCTTGGCTCTGTAAGATCGACAAGCCTACAACTCGTCTCCTTACTCACAATCTTCTTCGACGTGATTCTCCTTTACCGGACCCTTCCGATAGACTTCTCAATTACGCTCACAAACAAACTATCAAAGATCCTCTAAGAGGAATAACAAGGCTCACAATAATTCTCTTTAAGCACAGCCTCTCACGAACTCTCTGGGGTGAAAATTGCACTCTCTATTTCTATAGAGATGTATTTATAATAGCCTCACAATCCTAGACCTAGAACAGTTTGAAATCATTTAAAACTGTTACAGGTACAGGATGTCCGGACATGTTAATGGATGTCTGGACATGGCCTTACGAAGCAAAAATCTGCTTCCTGGAATTTGTGTCCGGACACCCTAGTAGCATGTCCGGACATGGCCTGTAGAGGGAGAAAATCGCATTCTAGAAATGATGTCCAGTCTTGATCAACAGCTCCAATCAATAAGCATTTGTGGTCCGATTGAGCTGAAACTTTGCAAGCATGTTCATGACACATGAATCCTCATTATGAACGGTGGAGATTGGATTCGGATCACTCTATATTAGTGTTTGATCCCATGAACAGTAACCCTTGTATTTTGGAACCGAATTGAGCCAACAAAAAAAACTAACAAACTCCCCCTTTGGCAATTCGGTGACAAAACCAATATGTTGAGCCATCCCATCATCTCCCCATATTTACTCCCCCTTTTTGTCACAGAATGACAAAACATCTCCATGATTCCTGAAACACTTCACAAAACACATCAAACATATGGAGAACAAGAATAAAAGTGTCACCAACACAAAAATACTCATGATCAAAACTTAGAAAAATACAAGAAGTATAAAATGCAAGATCATGAAAGACATAAACAAAACTCCCCCTCAATGCATGACTTGATAAAACAAGAATCTAGAGATGAACAAGGTTTCTCCCCTCAATAAGTCAAATGAACACACATGATACACATCAAAGACTCATGAATTTCAGCAATGAATAACCCAAACATGCTCCAAATATGCAAAATATACATGAGACTTGAAATGAAAAAAAAAATTGAAATTGCTTAACCCAAGCCTAAGAAAAAATGTTTCATTCAACCCACGCTTGTGTGTTGTGTGTGAAAGCCATACAAAATGGAGTTTCACCACCATGAGGTTTTGACAAGTATCTCAAATCAAAAGGTCAAACTCATCATACTAGGGCCTAGCCACTCTCATCCTATACATTTCTCATTGTAAAACAATTTGCACAAGTTTGACACAGTGAAATAAATTCCTTTTGGAATATGATCTTTTGATTTTATTTGTTTCACTATTTTGTTTCTTTTTCTCTATGAGAAAGTGTCTTTAAACATGTGGTGCTTATAACAACCAAGAAAGCAGGAAATTTTTAAGCCCTAGGTTCAACTAGCAAATGGTCAATTTGAAACAAATACTAGTCAAAAACCTCATATGGTTACCCAAAAAAAATATAAGCTTAAATGTGCACAAGAGATTAAGCATAGGCAAAACGTACCACATAAGCTCAGGCTTTAGGTAACCACAAGACCAAGTCCATTGAACAAAAGTTCATCTCATGCATATTAAGAACATTCCAAGATGCAAGGGATTAAATCCATAAAGGCAACATGAGAATTTAATGGACTATCTAGGTGCATAAGACAAAAAAAGAAAGAAAAACAACTAACTAAACATATTTTTGTCTTTTTGATTTTTTTTTTAACAAAAAAATGCACACCAAAGAAATTTAACAAAACAAAAACAAAAACAACATGCTCTAGGAAATGCAAGGATAAACATTAAAAACAATCCTAGACATGTTATTGGCTCACCTAAAATAAGGTGAGTTCATTACCACTCCCCCTCAATGGGTGAATGGTATCATCCTTCCTAACCCACACTTGAGTGATCTTAGATCTAGGTTTATGGACTTTTTCAAACTGGTCTAACCTAGATAGCACTCCTTTCATCACCATGACCAAACCCTCACAATCTTTCCTAGATACAGAATTTTTATTCTTTTGCACATGAGGTTTCAAATTAAAACAATGAGGTCGAATGTGACCCACTTTTCCACAATGATGGCATGTAGGGACAAACTTTTGAGAATGTAATTTCCTAGGAGGATGCACGACTTTAGGCTTAGGTAAAGATGCATGAGGTACAATAGAATATTTCTTACCTTTCTTACCTTGCTGAGTCGGAGAAACTGCTGGCTTTCCTTCACCTGAGGATTCTTCTACTTTAACTGGTTTAACAAACACAATCTTTGAAGTAGGAGCACGGTTAGAAGAACAAGATGCAGTTTTATCAAATCCTAAACCAGATCTGTCACTAGAACGCTTTTGAGCATGCAACATTTGATTAAGCTTTTCACTAGAGAAAGTACTCAAGTGATTTCTAGTTTCAATCAGATCATTTTGGAGGGATTTATTCTTAGCAATTAACACATGATTTTCAGATTTCAGAATTGAAACAAAGATGTGAATCACTCAATTCTTTCAGCAAATTATCCCTTTTAAGTTCAAGATTCTTGACATCCTTAACAAGTTTTAGGTTAGTGTTTCTAATTGTAGAAAAATTTTCCCTCAAATTGTCAAAGGAGTTTTGAAGGTCACTAACCCTATTTGATTCATTATCAGAAGCAGACTTACCATCTGATTGATTAGAATCATCAGAATCATAGGAAACCCCAAACGCTACATAATTAGGAGAATCATCAAGAACCTCCTCATCAGTGTCACTCATGGTAATATTGAAGGCTTTTTTATCATTTGGCTTATTAATCATGAGGTTAGCACAATCCTTGCGCAAATGACCATAGCCAGAGCACTCATAACATTTTGGACCATGTGGGTCTCTTTCATTTCTATCCTTGTAACTCTCTTTTAGCTTTTCAAGTCTCTTGGGAAATCGATGCCTAAACTTATAGAACTTTCTAGCTACCAAGGCAAGTTCCTTATCATCTGGTTCCTCATCAGATAACTCATCAGAGTTCTTTCTAAGAGTTCTAAGGGCAAGATCCTTATTATTTCTAGGTTTAGACAAAGAAAACTCATAAGTTTGCAAGGCACCAACTAACTCTTCTATCTTCATGGTGTCCAGATCAGTGCATGACTCAATGGCTGTTACCTTCATTTTGAATCTTTCAGGGAGTGATCTCATAACCTTTCCAACTATCTTAGTGTCAGAAACTTTCTTTCTTAGATTTATCATGGAGTTTCTAATTTCACCAAGTTTACCAAAGAAGTCATCAAAAGTCTCATCTTCTAACATTTCAATTTTCTCAAACTTAGAAACTAACATTTGAAGTTTTGCAGCTTTAACAAGATTTGTTCCTTCATAAGTAGTTTCTAGAATCTCCCAAGCATCTTTAGCACTATCAAATTTGAAATTCTAGAGTTGAAATTGCTAAGAATAAAGGTATTCATAGCTTTGTCATTCGCCACACGAGATTTGTTTTGAATAGACCATTCATCGCTTATCCGGAGCTTGAAATCCATATTCAATAATGCATCAAACGCTCATTGATTTTAAGAAAAATCTCATACGGGACTTCTAATAGCCATAATCGATCCATCAAAATTAGGCATAGTATTAAGGGATTGAGACATGTTAGAAAATAAACAAGGATCACACTGTGAATTTAATCCAAACAAAGTGAACCTCGATACCAATTGAAAACGCTAAACAGATAAATATCACAGTTTATGAATTAACGGATATTTAAATCTAAGCAAGCAATCACCAAAATATGAAAAATCAAACACAAAGATTTTGGTGATTTAAGAGGAAACCTTTAGAAATAGATCTAAAAGTAAAACCTCTCCAAGCAGCCAAACCCAGAAATCACTATCAAAAGATTATCCAGAGATTACAGACACTAGGAACACTTACAACCCTTTGCAAGACCTTGGCTCTGTAAGATCGACAAGCCTACAACTCGTCTCCTTGCTCACAATCTTCTTCAACGTGATTCTCCTTTATCGGACCCTTCCGATAGACTTCTCAATTACGCTCACAAACAAACTAACAAAGATCCTCTAAGAGGAATAACAAGGCTCACAATAATAACTCTCTGGGGGTGAAAATTCGTACCTCTCTATTTCTATAGAGATGTATTTATAATAGCCTCACAATCCCTAGACCTAGAACACAGTTTGAAATCATTTAAAACTGTTACAGGTACGGGATGTCCGGACATGTTAATTGGATGTCCGGACATGGCCTTACGGAGCAAAAATCTGCTTCCTGGAATTTGTGTCCGGACACCCTAGTAGCATGTCCGGACATGGCCTGCAGAGGGAGCAAATCGCATTCTGGAAATGATGTCCAGTTTTGATCAACAGCTCCGATCGATAAGCATTTGTGGTTCGATTGAGCTGAAACTTTGCAAGCATGTTTATGACACATGAATTCTCATTATGAACGGTGGAGATTGGATTCGGATCACTCTATATTAGTGTTTGATTCTGTGAACAGTAACCTCTGTATTTTGGAACCGAATTGAGCCAACAAAAAAAACTAACACTGACTTTTGTATAAAATTTGAACTTCCAAAACATTTTTTTTTTTTAAAAAAAGAAAAAGAAAATCAGGGATATTTTTACCTTTTGTGTATTTTTAACAGCAAAAATTGACGAAAGGGTTCTCATTAAGAGCAATTCAAAGTTCAAGAGTCTAAAGTAAAAGATTTTAAAATTTGAAAAAAATTTATTAAATCGCATGAAAATTCAAGAGGTCAAAGTAAAATTTTCTCCAAAAATTAGAAAAATTCCCTGGTGGAGTCGCCGGAGAAAAGATCGTGTTTAGTCTTTAAACATGATCTCTAGTGGCTGGTCCTACCACACGACGAAGAAATGTCCCACATCGATTGGGATGGCTGAGTGGTGGATGTAGTAGCAAAAATTGGAGTTTAATTAGATGTCTTTTGGCCGCATGATTGTCCCACGTTGGTTTTCCTTATAATAGGAGTCAGTCGTTGTACACCTCTGCTTTAGCACTCCCAACATGCAAATTTAAGAAGTCAAGATTGCCCTCCATATAGCTGTTTGTCTTTATGAGTACATTCATTTCGCAAGGGCTTGATTAACCTTTCACAACTCATTAACCACAATCTAGGCAATGCGCAGCAAAAGCCTCTTGTAGGGTCAATTTTTGTGACTTGCAAAATGAGTCACTTCTAATGTTGTGTTTGAAAGCATTCTTAATATTGATTCATTTATTAGATCTATAAACTTATGTGTACCACATACAAATTTAATGGCATATTCATCTATTCACTATAAAAATGATTGAAAAAACATGAATTGTATCATTTGTCTTCCCAATATTCCTCAAATTCTCTCTTTCATTAGGATTAACAGCGACTAAGACCCCATTTGTAACTTTTTCCATGTTTCCCTTGTATATTTGCTCATAAAAAATTAAAAAATAAAAAATAAAAAAAGGAAAACTACACAAAAGACCCTTGAATTACTGTATATTTTGAGAAGACCCCTCAAATGAAAAAAAAATTCTTAATTTCACCCTTCAAACTTCTCAATTTGAAGCAATTTACCCTCCTCTGTCATTTTTTTTTTTTTTTTCGTTAAACCCTAATAGAAAACCCCAAAAAAGATCAAATTACCCTTTGAGTTTCCTTTTCTTTTTAAATCAAACAAAATGAAAAAAAAGAGTCACAAGGTGACCCAACGTGGCTCAATTTTTTTTAAGAACCTTTTTTTTTTAAATTTGAAATTAAGGGTAAATTTAAAATTTTAAATTGCATAAGACATTGCTGAAACTTTTGATATAGCGTCATTCTATCTTTTATATGATGCAGGCTGGACGGGAACTAAAATTTATTAGCTTATCAATGAGCGGATGCTTTTCTTTGGGTGCTCTTCTACTGCTGGTAGAGATCTATTTCTTGGTTCACTGAAGACCCATTTTTTTTTTAATAAAAAAAATCACTGGTTTTCCTTTCATGTCTTAACATTGCTGTCTACTTCTTGTTACCAGCTTGTAAAAGGATATGGTTTGACAGGTTGTTGGGCTGCACTTGTGGGATTTCAATGGGTAAGACCAACTAACATCCTGCCAACTCCTACATGCAAAAATCTTTGACTTGGACTTATCTACAACAACATATCTTTTTCAGGCCCGGTTTTCCTTGCTCTCCGGCGCCTTCTTTCTCCAAATGGCATGCTGCACTCCGATGATATGACCCCCTATGAACTGGGGAAGCTCAAAGCTGCTTAGTTTTGGAATCCGTATCTTGATACACGAAAAAAGGAAAATTGATGAAGTTGACAAGGATGTTAAGTGCAATATTCTTGCTTGCAGACTGCAGTCTATTATCCAGATGGGCAGATCATTTTGAGCTAGCTGCTAAGTGACAGGTTATATTCATTCTTCGTTGTCTCTATGAGGCTAATAGCATAAGGGGTTAGATAATCTCTAGTGTTTGTTTCCCCAAGCAAAAGGTAATAGATAATGTCTAGTATTTGTTTTTCTTGTAATTGTTTGTTACTCTATTCATTAGAAAGTTTCCCCCAACAGGGAACATTTGATGATAAATAAATTCATAGCAGTATGCTGATTGGGAAAAAAAAGAAAGAAAAGAAAAGAAATTCATTGTTTTGGTTGAGAAAGTTGTCTTGCTTTTGATTTCAAAAATATTACTTTTTGGACAAAATTTTCTTACAAACTGAGTTGTAGGAAAATTCTTCTTATTTGGTCTCTAAAAGTGTCATTTATTTCTTAACATGTGAGAAATATGTTTTTTTTAGCATGTGTTTCTCACATGTATAAGGGACACATGACACTTTTAAAGACCGGGTTGGAAGAATTTCTACAATTCAATTTGTAGGAAATTTATATACTAATTTTGCATCTAACTTTTGTTAAAAAAAGGAAAAATTAATGGTAAAATTTTTAGTAAATGGACATCAACTTTTGAAGGTTTCTTCACCATAAAGCTCCTAAGATGTCTCTTTCGTCTCTATCTATCTTGAAAAACTTAAGAAATAAATTTCTTAAAATTAAGTTGGGCGAAATCTCTAAAACTGACATGTCTATTACATTACATAAGAAATACACATATATTTTAATAGCATGTGCTTCTTAAATGCTTTATTAATAAGAAAGTATGTACTTCTCACAGTTTGTAGGAGATTTATGTCCAAAAAGTTAAAAATCCTCTCATAATAGTATTATTGGCCGGTATGCAAGAGAGAGAAAACTTTTGAAGAACTCTTTAAAAGTAAAATCACTTCAGAGCAGTTAAACCCAGAAAATCGATCAAATATAGAAGATTAAAAATTACAAGTAGTTTATACTTACAAAACCTAACTTGTACCCAACAAAACGCAAAAAAGAACACAGAAAAGATATTCCAAAATATATTTCAACAAGTATTATCACAAATATTGTTCCTTACACAGCTGAGAAAGATTCCAACACAAAACAAAAGCCAAAAGCGTATGAAAGAAAAATGTTGAAGCTTATTCGTGGCCTTAACACTTATCTTTCAGCTCAGCTTCCATTCTAGTCGACCAAGCTCCGTCGGCTTCAGGCTTGACCCAAAGCTTATCCAAGGCCTTAAGCTGGGTTCCCAACTCGGCCTTCGCTGCCTCAGTAACTACTAGTATGAAGCATATCGATATCCACACACACACACATATGTATTAACTTTGATACATGAAAAAGTCATCGAGGTTCCATTGTCGAAATAGTGATATTGTTTGATGAGCAGCTTCCTTTCCTGCCAATTGTTGAATTTGTGTCCATATTCAAGATGGTGGCAAATGCAGGTTGCTTAGGTGTAGGTACAGGTGAAAGTTCATTGCTAATCAATGAGAGTACGTCTGGCATAGTAGGTCGATCAGCGGGGTTTTCTTGGACACAAAGAAGGCCAATGTTAATGAATCTCAACATAATAGAAGTGGAAGAAGGATACCCTATTGTTGAATCTATCATGTCCAAACTTCGATCATTTCTCCACAACTCCCAAGCCTGTAATTTTAAATTATTGTAAATTCTTCTTAAAAACTAAGCATTTAGATTTAAAAGACTACTGTAAAGCATAAAGAAAATATGGGGGTATAAAAGCAACACACATATTTAAGAAGATTGAATGACTTGTTCTTATTGAAGCCAGTATTCTTCTTGCCACCCACGATCTCTAATAACAGTACTCCAAAGTTAAAGACATTAGACTTTATTGAGTAAAGACCCTCCATAGCATATTCCGGAGACATGTAACCACTGCATTCCAAAGTTTAGCAAATGACTTTATTAGTAGCTTTCTAAGTGAATTTGACTGAGAGTTGCAAATAGAGTGTTGTAAGGGGATTGCAACTTCCTTTGCAAATATTTGTGAAATAGATTGCATGCTTACTAAGTTCCAACAATTCAATGTGTGTTTGCTTGTATTTCATTGCCTCCAACTATTCGAGCCAAGCCAAAATCTGATATTTTTGGATTCATTTCACTATCCAAGAGAATATTACTAGGTTTCAGATCTCTATGTATGATTCGTAGTCTTGAATGTTGATGAAGATAAAGAAGCCCTTGAGCAATTCCTTCAATAATGCGTATACGTGCATCCCAATCTAACATCTTTTTCTTCGAAAACAAAATTAGTGCTAAAAAACCTAGAAAATTTTAGAAGTACCAAGTATGTACATTTACAAAAATAAAAGAGCATCAAGATGATGAAACATGTACACACCAAAAATATAGAAATCCAAACTTTTATTGGGCATGTATTCATATATTAATATTTTCTCATCTCGCTCGACACAACAACTCAATAGTCTGACAAGATTTCTATGTTGGAGTTTTGCAATTAGTATTGTCTCATTTTTGAATTCCTCGAGCCCTTGTCCAGATCATTTTGAAAGCATCTTTACTGAAATTTCCTGCCCCCTAAGCAATTTCCCCTATGACAGGGAACCATAAGCTCTTTAAACTTTCTGAAGGTTTTCAACTAATGTCAGTTTTCTTAATAGTGTTCAAAGCATATTCATCAAGAAAATGAAACGTACCTTGTAAACAGGTCCAAAACCTCCTTCTCCAAGCTTATTCGTAGCCGAGAAATTTTTAGGATAAAGTTAAATAATTTAGTTATTTGCTGTAGCGAGCGAGTCTGTCCTGCTGAAAGGGAGGTGCCTCCGGCTCCGGAGAGTAAAGTAATTAAGGCTCGGGGGGAGATAAGTTAGTTATTTGCTTGTCGCCATTAGACTCTCATATCTGGATTGGCAAGAATTTCAAAGAAATTGCTAGATCCTCAATTTTGATAATCCAGGCCATTCATTACATTGAACTGCCCGCAACATGCCATGCACGTTATTGATTCAAAATTCAAATCTCAAGCAACCCGTTTTTACACTCTTCCACCAAAACTAAATTAAAAAATTAAAAATTAAGACTGCACACCCTTTCGTTCTTTCATCAAAAGCTACACACCCTTTTGCCTACAGCCACTAGTCAGTCTAGGCGTAGCCATAATCCAATGCAAAATGAAATTATTAGAAAAAGAAGTCTTCATTTCGAAAGAGATTCGATCTCAAAGAAAGCTTACAAATTTTTGTTAATGAAACAACAGAAATGCATGAATGGTTGTGCATCTAATCTTTAGCAAAAGAAGCCTCCTAGTCTTTTCTAAATCTTTCTCAAAAGCTTTTGCGCGCATTTGTGAAAAGCAAAAAAAAAAAAAAAGAAGAAGAAGAAGAAGAAAAAGAAAAAGAAAAGAAAAAGAGGTGACAAAAAATTGCCCCATGCAGAATCTAAAGGGAAAAAGCACAATTCACTACTTATTTGGATTTTGGCGTTAACTGATCTACAAACCAATACGTACGTAACACCTTATACAGAATCTATGAAGAAACTCACAATACGAGGTAATAGAATTAAAAAAAACTCTGATTATAATTATCTCTCACACTTCATTACATTGAAGACTTCCCCATTCATTTAAATAGAGACATTCTTACATGTGT
Organism: Carpinus viminea; assembly: GCA_013348765.1. NCBI lineage: Eukaryota > Viridiplantae > Streptophyta > Magnoliopsida > Fagales > Betulaceae > Carpinus > Carpinus viminea. The sequence continues at coordinate 10,239,860 of CP054669.1, read as the reverse complement.
ATTATAACAATTAAATAAAACCACATTGATTGAGGTTATATTTTTATTTTTTGTGACTATCAGAACATAAAGCGGAATGGACTTTGGAACATTTTGAAACAGACAGAAGTGTAATAGATTGACTTCGAACTTTTTTGTAGTCTTTTCATCATTTAATAATTATGTTTTAATAGTCCCTAATGGGTAGCTCAATCGGCTGTGGTCTATGCTTCATGAAGCGAAGGTCACTAATTTGAATCCTCTTCCCCTCTCCTTCCCTTGTATAAACATATCAAAAAGAAGAAGAAGAAGAAGAAGAAGTTCTAATACGAGATAGTACAAGAAAGCTGGCAGGTTTGCACACACAGACCTTTAGAATGTTAGTTTCAATTGGTCAAAACAAACGGAAATATTTCTCAATGTATAATGGTGGACATGATTTGTAAAGTTTCTAATGCATGACCATTATTTTCCAAATTGATGCAAATTACTAAGTAAACATATCTCCATCCAGGAGACCCTTACAATATAAATATGAAATTTTCACCTCTTCCCAATATAAATGAACTTATGAAATTGGAACCTCTCCAAAAGGGAGACTTTTTAAAGTAAAATGATAATTAATTTATCCTTCAATTTAAAAGAACAGGTTCTTCTCCAATTCATTTTATAAACCGGAGAAAATCCATTTCCTAAACTTGTGCACTATACTTTCATTCTACTCCATTCCTACTAAACTCATGTAACAATACATCGGATAAGCTAGTTGATCTTGATTGTGCAGAGTGCTTTTGAATTGAAAAAAATTAAAAAAAAAAACTTTTTTTATTTTATTTTTTAATTTAATTTTTTTTTTCAATTCAAAGCTCTTTTTGAATTGCTTTAATTAGTGAATGTCTCCGGCTCTGATTTTTATCTTTTTCATCTTTTCTCTTTTGTTGGGAGGTTGCCACTTAATTGCCAGAAAATATTTTTCAATATCTTTCTTTCTTGACGGGGTTTCTAATTAACCCAATTGATTTATGCTCCTACCTACCATGGTTGACTAAGGACCTGTTTGGGATTATGTTTGAAAAATCTAAAAGTGCTTTTAACATTTAAAACCCGTTTAAAGAAAAAATTAGCCTTTTGATAAAAAAAAATTAAAAGCACTTTTAAGGGTTTAAAAGCCTAAAAATAACTAAAAAAAACACTTTTGGCAAAAGTCGAAAAATGAAGCTTTTTCCCAAAAGCTATTTTGACTTAAAAGCTTAGTTTCTTAAATGAAATCCCAAACAGGCTCTAAAGCTTGAACTTGTGGCAAACTATTTGTTGCCCATGAATATTATGTAATCGAGCTGAGCCGAGTCAAGCTTTAGGATTTCAAGCTTGGCTTGTTTACGAAGATGCTTATTCAAGCAGAGCTGGCAAGCTCGAGTTCAAGCCAAGCTATAAAATGCATATTCAAGTTTGGCTCGTTTAAAATTCGAGTTTGTTGAGAATGCTATTCTGGTTGAGTCGGGCTCAACTTGAGCTCAAGTTAAGTTATTAAATTATTTAATGTATGATCCGAGCAAAGTTCAAGCCCGAATTTTAAAACAACTTCTAGATATTTATCTATAGTATAAATTAGTATAACTAATTTTAGTAATATATATACAAGATATATGAACGAGCTAACTAACTAGTTAGTATGTTAATTAATACATATATGTATAAATATTAAATAACCTATATAACCTATATTACTTAATTACTAATATACAAATTTATATAACTATTTTCTGTAATATATATATATATATAAAAGATATATGAACGAGCTAAAGAGTTAGGCTAACAAGCGGATGGCAAGCCCGACGAGCTCGACTTAAACGAGTCGAACTCACGAGCCCCCGTCGAGCTTAATCGAGCGAGTCGAGTATGTATCACTAGCTAATAGAGTGAGTTTCAACAGCAACTGTAATACCTCGATAAAAACAAACATTTTTATTAAACAAAATCTTTTCCATAAGAGCAATCAATGAAGGTTTTCAATAATAGTGTTCTAACGAGGCCCAAAACCTTTAGTGTTAACCTAATTACACCTTGATTCCTTAGAAAATAGAAGCCAAACACTAACCTTTTAAAGGCGGACATACACTAGGTTAGGCAAATGTACGCTACTATCTGTAGTACGAACGTACAAGAGGGAACCATCGGATGTAAGCTTTGCAAACCGTACAAAGCGAATGTACATGGGACCACTGGACGTACACTACTTTTTGGAATACCCTTTGTATAATGCCTAGACATACGAGACACTTGTTGGACCATTGTGCAAGAACCGTCGGACGTACGCTAGGGTTGTCAGACGTCCGTTGCTCTGACAAGGAGTTGGTGGAGGACTTTCCCTATAAATATCCACCCCACCTCTCATTTCTCATGCCCATTTCCATCCTCTAGTGTGCCCCTAAGCTGCCAGAACCCCCTTCTATGTTTTAAGAGAAAATTTGGTGAGAGAGAGTGTTTCAAGGAGGAGTTTCCAAGGATGAGAGACCATGTCCAAGCTCAGCTTCGGGTAAATCTTTGTTTCCTTTGCATTTAATATTGTTGTAGCCTTTGGTTTATGCCTTGTTGAGTTTTCAAAGTGTTCATCAAGTTTCTTCAAGAAATGATAATGTTTTCAAAGGATTCTTTCAAAGTTTCATTATGTTTTGATTTCTTACTTTGCATGTGCTCTTTTATTAGTTTAGATGAGGTTTAGAGGTATAGAAATGTCATAGGACCATGCATTGTTCAAATTTTAAAACGGTATGCTTAACACACTGAGCGGACTTATTAGGGCTAGACGTACAGTCAGTGGGCAGAGCACTAGTTTTTGAGTTTCACACACGTATGCTTTAACCTAGCTATATTTGTAGGTTAAGTAAAGCTTGGAATAATGGTGTTTTATATCCGTTATAACAGGACTTAACTTCGCCGGAGGAATCGCTCGAGTGCGCGAGGTAAGTAGACACTTACTACTTTTTTACTTAAAACATGGGATATGTCAATTGACTAACCACAAGTATTATATGAGCATGCCTATTTTCTGTAATTATTTGGTAACTGTGCTATTAATTAACTGTTAAGATGCATCGTAAGACATGATACTGATACGTGCAGTATAAATGACCATGGTCTTACTATATAGACTTCATACTATGGTCAAATGTGTGTGTGTTATATGAGGGCTTTGGATTCATTGGTTTCATGACCATAATGCAACCATTCTCAAATGGTTCAGTCACTATAGGACGGATATCAATAGTCGGTGTAAGCCACCCGAGGTCAGACTTGGTCGTACCGCTAATGTTACGTACGGTATGTTGTACAATAGTTGGGGCACTGACATTGTACTATAAGTCCCTAGGGATAGTACCAATTATGTTAAGAAGAGGTAATACCTCAGTAGACCATATATGAAAGTTATGATCTATAATGCATTAACCTTTTTGCATTAAAATGTTAGGTGGTTATTGCCGATACTACACCCTGAGCTTTGAAAACCCTAAAACTTATTGAATGATATATTAACGGAGGTAATACCTTTCTTTTGGTTATTACTCAAATGCATGTTTATTTTCATAAATCGGGCTCATATCATACCTATATTGTAAGGTTTACTTACTAAGTCGTTAAATTTACGCAGTTATTATTCTCTAAGTAACTTGATTCATTACTATGGAAGTGGCAATGGTTGCTACTGCCCGTCTAGCTAGACCTTACTTATGATTATATGTTTGTCTTCATTATTTAGTAACTCCATGTTCATACTTGATGATTATTAGTTGTCTTAGATTTAATCACCTTTCCTTGCATTTACTCTGACAATATTAGAAGGATGATTTCTTGTTTAGTTACAAGTTGACCTGAATGGGTTAATTACCAGTGACTCAATCGGATTAACTGAGACTAATTTTGGAGGTGTTACAGTAACGAGCGACCTTATACAATGTCGAGCTCGAGTTTGGCTTGAGCTTAGCTGAACGGGTATCGAATGAGCTGTCAAGTGTGATGGTTCATTTACAGCCCTTCCCATGATCGTCATTTTTTATTTTATTTTTTAATTTTTTAATTTTTTTTAACTACACTTATTCCTTTGTCCTTCAAGTTATACTTAAATTACAATATCTACAAACTTTTAAAAAGTTATAATTAACTTCTTTCAAATTTATTATCAATTAAAAAAAATAATATGTTAATAAAAATTGAATAGAAAAACTTAATTAGTTATATATAATATAATTGATTTAAAAAATATTGTTAATTATTATTTAAATACCTCACTTGAATTTATCGCTTTAGATCTCAAAACCTATCTCGCTGGGTTCGATATCTAGCATGGTGGAGCTTTAGAGAAAATTAAAAGCAAACCCCGAAAAAGAAAAGTAGACAATATAAGATTTGAAGAGTTCGGCCATGGCCAACATTTAATAAAGAGATGTTAACTTCCTTGGTGGTACTTGGAGGACAAGGAGGATATGGACTCCACTCAAATTTAATTCTCATCCCAATAATTAATTATTAGTTTTAGTTTAAAATCAACAAACTAAATAAGAGGTTGTAACAGTTATGTTCTTACAACAGCTGTTATTGAAGGGAAATATGGAAAGGAAAGAGAGAAAGAATAGAAAGAAAAAATGTATTGACTATTGAATTAGGTATTTCAAGGATACCTAAACCTCTATAAGTATTCGAGGACTTCTCCTCCAAGTTCACAATGAACAATTGACTAAAAAGCTATTGATTACATCTCTAAAGAATCTATTTATATATCCTGCTACACTAACAACTTCAACTAACTTCTCAACTAATTAAACAGAATAACATAATTGATCCCACTAACTAACCACATGTCAGTTGCTTACTTATCTAATATACCCATTACATTAACCACTTCTTTTAAACACCTTGCCTACAAGGTGTGTAATTAAAAGAGATGTACCCAAATTCCTATGTGACATGATGACACCTACTTAAGCAATCTGATACAGGGCCAACATTTCCTATCTTCTGCACTAAAAAGAGCCTTGCTTCTAACCTTATCATGACCATCAGCCCTTGTATGACAGCCTTGGGTTTCTCAAGACCAATTGCCCACAACGCATGTCCATGAGTCAACAGTTGCCATCCATATTCATCTGAATTTCAAGATTTGTTTCCAGCCAACATACGCCAATTACAGTTGAATATCCACTGGTTGTTGTCCAGACACTTCCTTCCCCATTCTTTTCTTCCAGCGCTATCGATGCCTCAAGCCAACCAGATACTTCAGCAACTTAAAATGATGTGTTGCCCAAGAGATTATTGAACGATTAAGCTTCACATATTCCACATAGTAGGATTGCTTGCCTGGATCAAAACACCATTGATGCCTCAATATTTCCTCTTTTCTTGCTGCTTCATAATCAAATGACTTCACCTTCACAAGTTCTATCTCCTCAGCCAAAACCATATGGACACGATCACGACAATAGTTTGCAACCTGCGAGACTTCATGGCCACCATAGACTCCAAAGAAATGAACAGTCTGGTGAGGTAAAAAACTAGTCATGCCATCAAGTACATTAGAAGAAACCTCAAGAAGCAAGATTTCCTCTCCACACAAACTACTATTCTCTCTCACCAACGAAAGAGAACAAGAGCCAGAAACTGTAATATCTTTCTCAACACATGTTAGAGTAGGATTGTTTTCTTCTTCTTCTTGCTCCAAGTTGTCTACGTTCTCGATTTCTTGACACTCCTCTGCTGAAGCAATTTCCAGCCTCTGAAGCCCTCCAACATCTCATGCATGCATTCCTCCTTTTGAGGTTGAACCTGATGTGGTAAATTTGTGACCAAATTTATTAATAATAAAATACCACTCGCAATAGGACGAATCTCGTAGGATAGGGCTATATTGAGGGTGTCGAACCTCAAGGACTGTAAGGGTTTTGCTATTAAATTCAAAGAACTAATTTTAACCTAATTAACAAAAGATGTTTGATTGTTTGTGAAATTGAGTGCATGAAAGTAAATGCAGAATTAAAAGTAAATATATGAGAGAGAGAAAAGTAAGGTATCGATTTCACCACAATCCGCACAACAATGGCAACAGATTTAATTCCAAAACTCAGAATATGTATGTTATAAAAACAAGAAAATACAATATCAAGGGATAAGGATAATCTATCTTCGGTTGGTACGGATCGTCCACCTAACCACTAAGATGCGGTACACCCGCCTTCCTAGGCATAAACTATAAAATCCCTTAATAAGTTTTCATACAATCAATGGAATAGCATAACCCATCTTCGGTTGGCAATGGATCGCTCACCTAAATTACACTAAACTAGGGTGTAGTACTAATTCCTCCTAGGCATGGCCTATCTTAATCCTATTAATCATATGTCTATTAAAATCCATTGCATAACCATCAATCTTATAATCACAGAAAATAAGGTTGATTTGAGTTCAATACAGGCAAAATAATTTCTAAGACAAGAATAGAATTTTGCGAATTTGAATTGAATAACAATTGCATTGAATATTAAGAACAGAAATCTAAAGTTGCAATCCTCACAGTTATGCAATCAACATACATAAATTGAATTAAATGAAATCAAATACAATCACCATTGTGCTTGGAAAGGGTTTACATCGATTCCCACTAAGGGGTTTAGCCGCTCATGATCTTCTAAGCTCCACTAAGCCTCCAAGAAATATTTTCTGTCTAAAACTAAGTCTATTTTCTCTTGAAGCATAGAGGCTTATTTATAGAGTAACAAGTCCTAGAAGCCCTAGTAAACCTAGAAAATTCGGAATTCATTCTCCTAGTTGAATTAGGAGTCAATCCATGTACAAGTAGGAAAAGGATTCGTCCAGATTTGCCTCCTTCACTTGCGGGACGATTTTGGCATAGCGGAGTCCGATTTAGGAAAATCCTATTTCAGCATGATTTGTAGAAAATTGAATTAGCTTTCCAATGCCGCTGAATCACCTCAATCCGATATTTGAGCTGAAAGTTATAGCCAAAATACTGAGACGTGTTCAAAATCTGAAATTCTATCCGATCCGATTTTGACTCAAAGTGGAGAAATTCCGATTTTATCCTTTTCTTGTTATGATTAAACTTAACCACATCATATCTATCCTCTATTGTGATTGGTTGCTTAATCATGTCTTCTAGGTCCACTCAAATTGTGCTTTAAACCCAAATTTAATATTTAATGGTTTTCTTGTATCTTTATTAAATACCTGAAAACACAAAAACAACACAAAATCAAACAAATAACCATGCTAAGGAATTAACAAATGTGAGTTAAGGGGCTTGAATGTGCAACATTCAGCACTTATCAGAACCAAAATTAACCTCCATGGAATCAAAAGATACTCTTTTCTCCCTATGTTCTAGTGCCCCCTTCAATTCCTTCATGCAACTCATCAATTGATCAAACCTGTCATCCAGTTTCCTCTCAAAACGATCTTGCTTCACCTCCATACGATCCTGTCTTGTATTTATCTCCTGCAACTGTTGATCTCGAGCTATAAAATTAACCTACAACTGTTTCAAATCCTTCCTCAATTGCACCAAATCTGAATCTTGCCCCATTGATCTAGTTTTCATAAAAGAAAACAACTAGCTCTCATACCACTTGCAACAGTTCTGTTCTCATAACAGCTGTTATTGAAGGGAAATATGGAAAGGAAAGAGAGAAAGAATAGAAACAAAGAATGTATTGACTATTGAACTAGGTATTTTGAGGATACCTAAACCTCTATGAGTATTCGAGGACTCCTCTTCTAAGTTCACAATGAACAATTGACTAAAAAGCTATTGATTACATCTCTAAAGAATCTATTTATACATCCTCCTACACTAACAACTTCAACTAACTTCTCAACTAACTAAATAGAATAACAGAATTGATCCTATTAGCTAACCACATTTCAATTGCTTACTTATCTAATATATCCATTACAGAGGTGTGCAAATATTAATTGTTTTTCATTATACCACTACAAAAAAAGCATCATTTACTAACGTGTTTATTGTTCACTAATTTTTGCCACATCACCATTTCTTAACGTGTCTAAAGTTCAAACGTTAGTAAATGGTATTTAGTAACGTGTCATAATGGCACGTTACTAATTATTGACGGTCATTATGGCATGTTACTAATTACTAACGTGTCATTTAATGACACGTTAGTAATGGGAGATTATTTAAAAAATAAAAAATTCAAAATTCCCATTTCCTAACGTGTCATTAGATGAAACGTTAGTAATTGGGGATTATTTAAAAAATAAAAAAATTCGAAGTTCCCATTTCCTAACGTATCATTTGATGAAACGGTAGTAATTGGGGATTATTTAAAAAATAAAAAAAATTTGAAATTCCCATTTCCTAACGTGTGATTAGATGACACGTTAGTAATGGGGGATTATTTAAAAAATAAAAAATTCGAAATTCCCATTTCCTAACGTGTGATTAGATGAAACGTTAGTAATGGGGGATTATTTAAAAAATAAAAAATAAAAAATTCTCATTTCCTAACGTGTGATTAGATGAAACATTAGTAATTGGGGATTATTTAAAAAATAAAAAAATTTGAAATTCCCATTTCCTAACGTGTGATTAGATAAAATGTTAGTAATTGGGGATTATTTAAAAAATAAAAAAAATTCAAAGTTCCCATTTCCTAACGTGTCATTCGATGAAACGTTAGTAATGGGGGATTATTTAAAAAATAAAAAAATTCGAAGTTCCCATTTCCTAATGTGTTATTCGATGAAATGTTAGTAATGGGGATTATTTAAAAATAAAAATTGAAATTCATTTCCTAACGTGTCATCTAATGAAACGTTAGTAATTGGGGATTATTTAAAAATAAAAATTCGAAATTCATTTCCTAACGTGTCATTAGATGAAACGTTAGTAATTGAGATTATTTAAAAATAAAAAATCGAATTCCCATTTCCTAACGTAATTAGATGAAACGTTAGTAATTGGGGATTATTTAAAAATAAAAATTTGAAATTCATTTCCTAACGTGTCATTCGATGAAACGTTAGTAATTGGAGATTATTTAAAAAATAAAAAAATTCGAAGTTCCCATTTCCTAACGTGTCATTCGATGAAACGTTAGTAATTGGAGATTATTTAAAAAATAAAAAAATTCGAAGTTCCCATTTCCTAACGTGTCATTCGATGAAACGTTAGTAATTGGGGATTATTTAAAAAATAAAAAAATTTGAAATTCCCATTTCCTAACGTGTCATTAGATGAAACGTTAGTAATTGGGGATTATTTAAAAATAAAAAATTGAAATTCTATTTCCTAACGTGTCATCTAATGAAACGTTAGTAATTGGGGATTATTTAAAAATAAAAATAAAAATTTATTTCCTAACGTGTCATTAGATGAAACGTTAGTAATTGGGGATTATTTAAAAATAAAAAATTGTTCTATTTCCTAACGTGTAATTAGATGAAACGTTAGTAATTGGAGATTATTTAAAAAATAAAAAAAAATTCAAAGTTCCCATTTCCTAACGTGTCATTCGATGAAACGTTAGTAATGGGAGATTATTTAAAAAATAAAAAAATTCGAAGTTCCCATTTCCTAATGTGTTATTCGATGAAATGTTAGTAATAGGGGATTATTTAAAAAATAAAAAAATTCGAAATTCCCATTTCCTAACGTGTCATCTAATGAAACGTTAGTAATTGGGGATTATTTAAAAAATAAAAATTGAAATTCCATTTCCTAACGTGTCATTAGATGAAACGTTAGTAATTGAGGATTATTTAAAAAATAAAAAAATCGAAATTCCCATTTCCTAACGTGTAATTAGATGAAACGTTAGTAATTGGGGATTATTTAAAAAATAAAAAAATTCGAAGTTCCCATTTCCTAACGTGTCATTCAATGAAACGTTAGTAATTGGAGATTATTTAAAAAATAAAAAAATTCGAAGTTCCCATTTCCTAACGTGTCATTCGATGAAACGTTAGTAATTGGAGATTATTTAAAAAATAAAAAAATTCAAAGTTCCCATTTCCTAACGTGTCATTCGATGAAACGTTAGTAATTGGGGATTATTTAAAAAATAAAAAAATTCGAAGTTCCCATTTTCTAACGTGTCATTCGATGAAACGTTAGTAATTGGGGATTATTTAAAAAATAAAAAAATTCAAAATTCCCATTTCTTAACGTGTCATTCGATGAAACGTTAGTAATTGAGGATTATTTAAAAAATAAAAAAAAATTCAAAATTCCCATTTCCTAACGTGTCATTAGATGAAACGTTAGTAATTGGGGATTATTTTAAAAAAAAAAATTCGAAGTTCCCATTTCCTAACGTGTCATTAGATGAGACGTTAGTAATGGGGGATTATTTAAGAAAAAAAAAATACAAGTTCTAACGTGTCATAATGGCCACACGTTAGGATTCCATTTTTTTTTTGTTTTTTTTGGTTTCATATAGTGTTATCATAATTTTAAGAAAAAAAAAGAATACAAGTTCTAACGTGTCATAATGGCCACACGTTAGGATTCCATTTTTTGGGGTTTAATATAGTGTTATCATAATTTTAAGAAAAAAAATACAAGTTCTAACGTGTCATAATGGCCACATGTTAGGATTCCTTTTTTTTTGGTTTAATATAGTGTTATCATAATTTTAAGAAAGAAAAAAAAAAAAAAAAACAGAATACAAGTCCTAACGTGGGGCACTATGCCACACGTTAGAAAATCCAGTTTTGAAAATGGCCAGCTGGCCTGCACCCCCTACCCTTCCCCCCCTTTTTTTTCCTTCTTTTCTTCCCCCCATTCTTTCCCTCTCTCCCGCGATAGCTCTGTCTCCCTCTCCCCTGCACCTCACTCCTCCCCTGCAGCTCCGGTGACCCTGCTGCTCCGGCATCCTCCTGTCTCCCGTCGGCGACCCCACAAGCTATCTCCTCTGGCAAGCTGCATATATATTTGGTAAGTATATATAGTAAACTCTATTTTCTTGTATTTAGCAAATAGAGTTTTGTGAATCTTGGAAAAGTAGAGTACTTCCCTATTAAAGGCCCAATACCTGGCTCTTCTCGTGCTTCTTCTTCTTCGGCTGCTGCTCAAAAACCAACTCCAAAGTCCCCACGGGTATATGCTATTTTTTGCATTATATACTCAATATTTTATTTTTTTGAGGATGGCATGTCTTGAAGAGCTTCGAGTGTCATGGGGTTGGTGTTGCTGTTACTTATCTCTTACCAGAACACTGTGTGTTTCTTCTTGACCTTCAATCTCACTCTTGGAGGTCAGTAACTATCTTTCCTCTCTCTCTCTCTCTCTCTTTTGTGTCCTTGTGTGGGCTTCGGGCATTGGAAATGTGCCTCATTGGTTGTTTAAACCCTAGGGTTTTGGAGCCGTTATGGAATGGGTTGTCAATATAATCAGAAATTAAAAGTGGTATGGCCCACATGGGTTTTGGGTGGTTTTCATTTTTGCCTGTGATGTGCTTGACGTATTGACTAGGATGAGTTTTCTAGCAGGTGCTGAACTGGTTTTTGATTCAGTGCTGTTTTGAAGTATGATTATTTGATGGGTTTTTTTTTTGGTTGCTTTGTGCTGTTTGAGACTTTGAGAACCATTTTGATTGATTTTTGTGGAAGTTACATAAGAGTTATGGAACTTCCACAAAAATCAATATAACTTCACGAGAAACAATATCACTTTGATTCAGTGCTTGTTTAATGGGTTATGGTCAAATGTCTTGTTTGTTAGATAATGCATTTGATTTCCCAAGTTTTATTCAGCGTACTTCACCTTCTCTATGTGTTCCTGTAGCTGGAAGTTCTGCCAGAAGCACAGCAACAGTGCTAGTATGGGAGGGAAATCCAGTTTGGTTGTCTTGAATTAAGCTGTTTTGCTTGATGGGCTTGCTAAGTTGTTTTATTCTAGGTTGCTTTATTTCATTCTTAGTGTAAATCAGTGCAAGCAGTCTAGTTGATTTATTTGGATATGTTATCAATTAGATTTGTAGTTATTGCTGTTTGGCACTTGAATATTGAAGCTCAAGTTGAATTATTATGCAATTTGATTCATATAGTAAGTCTCTTTTGATTGTGGTGATGGATTTCCATAAGAATACCTTCCAACTACCATATGAATAAAGAAGAATATTTAAATGAAGTAGAGAAATGTTTTTTACAGATTGGGTTTGCTTTTTCTTCTTTTGTGCAGGAAAAGTTATATGGGAAATTAATCACACTAGCTGATAGGGAAATGGTGGAGGAAAAAGCATATGAAATTCTATCAGAGGCTCGTGACTTTGATGTGGCCTTCCTTATTGTTGTTGATCCTTTTGGGTATGGATTAAGCTCACTTTTTCTTTTTGATTGGATTTTATGGAACAACAAAAAATTGCACTTTAGAGGGGCTCAATGCTTTTGAGTTCTGAGAATGGAGACTCTTTAGAGTGAGATTACTTTATATTTGGTAAAGTTTCCTAACTGGTGCTTTAAATTTGTTAGGCTAAAGAATTTTGTGTACTTCTTTGAAACAACATGGCCAACAGCCATGTCTAGTTGTGGTGTGATTGTGTCTTGAATTCTACCCTTGTAAAAAATTGATCCATCAAATCAATTAAACTAACGCTTTTTAATGAATCAATTATTTATCAAAAAAAAAAAAATCAATTAAACTATGATTAAGTGTACTTTTTCTTCTTCCTTATTCTTGCCCTAAAAAGAGACTAGATTTTTCAGATCATATCATGAATAGTAAAGGCTAAACCATTGGAGTTGCTTTGTGTTCTTAATTTTATCATTTTTCTTGTTCAAAAGATGAGTTTTTATTAACAATTTATCCTCCAAATATGTAGATGTGCCTTCAAATAATGCATGTAAATAAAAGGCAGCATTGTGTTTTAAGATGTAAACTTCTTTTGAGGGCCTGTGAGTATTAAATATGCTATCATCACTAAGAGACAGCCAAAACAGTGAAAATTTAATCAATTTTGGAATAAATAACCAGACTAGACACAAATAATTTACTTTGTGATGCCAACCAATGCTTACTGATAGAATCTCTAGCAAAAAGTCTCTAGAAGAATTAAAATTTTTATATTCAAGTGTTTTTATTGTGATGTATATAGTTAGAAGTTAGCATTTTATTTTACTAATCATTTTTTTTTTTTTTAGTATGCCTTGTTTAGTTGCTGGAGCATCATTTATATGTTGAGAACAAATGAGCATTTGTATGTCCTGTTCCGAAGTGGTCAACCTTGTTATATTAAATTTGTTCTTTTGTTTTGGTCTTTATTGTTTGGTAAACTAAAACAACTTTTTCACCTTCCATTTGAGATCTGACAGAATAAAAACTATAATGGAATCTTTCAGGAATAATGACATACAATGGCTTTGAGAGTTGCATTCTCAATAATCAATCTTATGAAAATGAAAGCACAACAAGCAAAGGGGATGAATGTGTAACCGACTCCTTGGACGATGGTGGCTCGAGCTGCTCTTCCAGCAAAGATGCTTTATAGGTCATTGTAATATATATATATTGGATCAAAGTGTTGATGTATAGAGACATTTTTACTTAAGTTGTTTGTTAATTGTTTATATAGGATGAATGTGGTTAATTGTTATGTGTGTAATGTGTGGATAATAGTTAGATGATATTTTTGTAATATAAAAGTAATGGATGGAGTAGTTTTTTATATAAATGTGATTATTGATTATAATGTGCTTTTGATTATAGAAATATGATTATTGATTTATCAGGTGGTTCCAAAAAAAAAAAACAAAACACAAAAAAAAAAAAAACGAAAAAAGAAAAAAATACATTTACTAACGTGTGTATGGGCTACCACATTAGTAAATGTAAAAAAAAAATAATACCAATTGCTAACGTGTGCTTATAGCTAACACGTTAGTAAATGAAAAACCATTACTAACGTGTCCATACCTGCCACGTTAGTAAATGAAAAACCATTACTAACGTGTCCATTCCTGGCACGTTACTAAATGAAAAACGATTACTAACGTGTTTATAGGTGCCATGTTAGTAAATGGAAAAACAAAAGCTAACGTGTCTATATGCTACCACGTTAGTAAATGGAATTTTTTTTTTTCTTAAAAACAAGGGCTAACGTGTGTATAGTTGGCACGTTAGTAAATGTAAAATTTAGTAACGTGTCTATATACTACCACGTTAGTAAATGAAATTTTTTATTTTATTTTTTATTTTCCCATTTGCTAACGTGTGAATAGTAATACGTTAGCAAATGGTAACGTGGTACATCTATAACACGTTAGTAAATGACCATTTTCTAATGGGCACTTTCCTAACGTGTCAAAAACGTTAGGAATTGAACGTTAGGACAATTACCAATGTGTCTAATGTCTTAAAACGTTAGTAAATGTGCGTTACTAAAAATAATGTTTTTTATAGTGTACCCATTTCAATTTAAGGATATTTTACTTATGGATCATCCAAAACAAATGCCAAAATTGATGTAGAACAATCAACAAAAGTCTGCAAGGCATTCATCCAAAAAAAAAAAAAAAAAAACTAAAAGAAAAGAAGAGAGAGGAAGGAAGAAGACAACAAAGAAGAAAAATAGATGTTCAACATTATAACTAGGTTTAAACATACTAGGGACTTAACCCTAACTGTAATTTTACATGGGCTAGTGGCCCACTAAAATAACATAAAGTCAAAAATAAAATAATTCAATATGTCTTAGAAGTAATTATCAAAACAAAAATGCAAACTAATAAAAAGCTCAATAATAATTCAGCTCTCAATCACCCAACCACAAGATTATCGGCAGGTGAAATCTGCAGCTCGTGTTTGGTGTCCCACACCAGATTGGTTCTAGAACATTTATTTTCATTGATATAGGAATCAGTCATGGGGCTTCCACTGTTGAAATAATTACACTATTTTTTGAGCAATTTTCTTCACCATCAATTGTTAAATTTGTGTCCATCATATTCTGATATGTGGTAAATGCTGGTTACTTGGGTGAAGGTAGAGCTGCATGTTCATTGCTAATCATGGAGACTACGTCAAGCATGATAGGTTGATTAGTTCGGCTTTCTTGGACACAAAGAAGACCGATGTTAATGAATCTCAACATAATAGAACAAGCAAAAGGATATCCTTTGTTGGATCTATCAACTCCAAACTCCGATCATCTATCCACAACTCCAAAGCCTAGTATAATTTCAAATAAATGTAAGTTTTATTGAAAACTAAAAGCATTTCAATTTATAATACTAATGTAAAACATAAAGAAATTGAGAGGATATAAGAGCTACTCACATATTTAAGAAGACTGAGTGAGCTTTGGTTATAGAAGTTAGTATTCTTCTTGCCATTAAAAATATCCAGTAGCAATACTCCAAAGCTAAAAACATAAGACTTTATCGAGCATAAATCCCGTATAGCATATTTTGGAGACATGTATCCACTGGATTTCTAAATTTAGCACACTACTCTTTTAGAAACATGCTAAAAGAATTTAACTTGGAATTGCAAATATTATATTTAAAACGAGTTGCATACTTACTAAGTTTCAACTATTCAGTTTGTGTTTGCTTGTGTTTTATTGCCGCCAACTATTCGAGCCAAGCCAAAGTCTGATTTTTTTGGATTTTTTTGGATTCATTTCACTATCTAAGAGAATGTTACTAGGTTTTAGATCTCTATGTATGATTTGTGACCTTGAATATTGATGAAGATAAAAAAAAGCCCTTGAGAGATCCCTTCAATAATAAGTATGCATGTCTCCCAACCTAACATCTTTTTCTTGGTTGGATCTATTTAAATAGTACAAACAAGGAAATTAGTACTTAAGACTCTAGAAACTTATGAGAGGAAAATATTTGCATACTTACTAAGTTTCAACTATTCAGTTTGTGTTTGCTTGTGTTTTATTGCCTCCAACTATTCGAGCCAAGCCAAAATCTGATTTTTTTAGATTCATTTCACTATCCAAGAGAATGTTACTAGGTTTTAGATCTCTATGTATGATTTGTGACCTTGAATATTGATGAAGATAAAAAAGCCCTTGAGAGATCCCTTCAATAATAAGTACACATGTCTCCCAACCTAACATCTTTTTCTTGGTTGGATCTATTTAAATAGTACAAACAAGGAAATTAGTAATTAAGACTCTAGAAACTTATGAGAGGAAAATATCTACATATATATATATATATATACACACACATAAGCATGCACTCACCAAAAAGGTAGATCTCCAAACTTTTATTTGGCATGTACTCATATATTAATATCTTTTCATCCTGCTCGATACAATAACCTAAGAGTCTGACAAGATTTCTATATTGGAGTTTTGCAATTAGTATTGTCTCATTTCTAAACTCCTCAATTCCTTGGCCAGATCTTTTTGAAAGCATCTTTACTACAATTCCTTGTCCTCTAAGTAATTTCCCCTATAAAGAAGAAGCATAAGCTCTTTAAAATTTCACGAAACTTTGCCATTAATTAAGGTTGGTTTTCTTATTAGTGTACAAAGAACATTTGTTTGGAAAATGAAATGTACCTTATAAACAAGTCCAAAACCTCCTTCTCTAAGTTGATTTGCAATTGAGAAATTGTCAATTGTAGCTGATATACTCTCATAACTAAATAATGGTAACTCAGCATCCTTCTCTCGTTTCTTCATTTTATTTTCGGTGTTTCTTCCATCCTTTATTGTATGAAGTTCATTATCAAAATCAAATAATAGTAGATTATGACTTGAAGGCTTCTTTTCTTGTTTGATCTAGAATGATAAGAATTTGTCACTAAGGATAATCCGGTGAGTGGAGGTGTAATCAATAGGTTCACCAAAGTCGAATCGCTATGAATTAATTTGTTTAGTCATTTCCGTAAAAAAATATTATTAATATAGTAATTGATAATTGCCATTTTAGTGGAATAACCTAACTAACTTCAAACTTCAAAGGGAGTTGGCTTGCCTCTAGGTTTTTTACTAACAAGACATGTGCTGTTAAATTTACTATATATACGCTGACGTACACCTCATATGTAATACCCATGATATAAACTAGGGTTAATAACAAATTAACGAGGGTGAAGAGAGTAAATAAGAGGCAGTGAGAAGATACCAATTCAACAAAACCTTACTAAACGATGGTCAATACCATATATTCAAATGTTTATTATAATTGAGGTCTTTAAGCAACCGCCTAAGTTGTATAAAGGTTAAGTCGGCCTGACTTCCATGTAGCGAGACAAAAAAGAGAAAAAAAATATATATATATATTCTGTTGGTTTAGGGTGGTTCGGCCACTTCCAGATTCAAGACTAGAGTGAATGACCAAACTATCCCCAAAGTCGTAGAATTGTTTGGTCCCCCTTAAATTCAGTTGTAAGGGGTGACAAAACTACCCTCAAGCAAACTTACGTGAGTGGCCCAACCAATCCCCCAAGAACTTGGGTTTGATTTGGCCAACCCAAGCTACCAGATCTTGGTTCGGTCACCCTCGACCACTCCTTTTAGGTGGACAAAACAACTCACACTTTGTGTGATTCAGCTACCAAACAATAGAACATACATTTACACTTACCTAGGCGTTTGAGCTTGTCTTTACTAAATTTGCATGAAAAACAAATGAAGAGGCATAAGATAAGCAACGTTTTTGGGACCAGCACAGCTACCCATACTTTCCATTTTTTGCCTAATTGATCATGACAAGAATCACTATTAGTTCAACCATAATAGACCATTCAGTATCAGTTCAAAACGAAAGATGACAAAAAATTGTGTAGATTTCATTTCACCTTTGGTACTTCGAAACTCATCATCAGCGAATTAGAGATAGATATCTTGTTCAGTATGGTTACCATCTAAGAGTTGTTCTAAATTCAAAAGAGCTCATTCCCATATCTTACACCCACTCCTATTATAAGCATAAGCTGTGCAAGGGCAATTATTCATGCAAGCCACTTCACAATTCCTAGCACTCACAGCCGAATACGCTTTTGAATTAACAAGAAAACTCACGTTTGATATTTTCTGGACCAAATCTTTTTTACCATTAATTAGCATACGCATTATTCTCACACTGCAAAGGAGTTTTCCTCACACAACCACCTGGCCAATCATTTAGTTTGGTGTAGTTCATTGAAAATGGTTGGAAACCTTTTAGACATTCACAAGGGTTTCAGGAATTCTGACGGTACAACACGCAAAATGCACCACACAAAGCATAGATATCAGATTGGTCCCGCGGTGCAGACCAAAAAAAAAATCCATACCCAAAGGCCAGAAGGCCATGTCAATAGCTCCATTTCTCCTGTAGACTTCATCACTAATTTAGATTGGTGAGCTGATTATAAAGAGAATGAGTAAAATATCTTCCATTTTCATCTGACCCGAAACTCAATTTGTAGATAAAATTCAGTTTCATCTCAGGAACATTGCTTAAAAAAATTCCATTCCAAAGTCTAGAACGCCAATAGATTTGGGATCTGTTCCATTCCTGGACAAATTGATTGCTTCCATCTGGGTCTAATGCCAAGGAGAACACACCAGGTGCCGGATCTTCTGAATTTTTCGACGAAATGAGCTGCTGTGCTTTTCCAGTAACCTTATCAATCCCAAGCTTTGCACTTGGGAGCAGTGTATCGGTTGGATGGTCGAAACTTTCCCAGAATATAGAAGACGGGTTCAACCTATCTCTCAAAACAAATTCCCATCATCAAGAAGTACTGCTTCAGTTAAATTTGATTGGGCAAATGCCAAATTTGTCGACCAAAATGGGTCTCGGAGGAATCTTGAAACAGGAGTAGATTGCCAACTTTTGAGAGGTCTAGTCTTGAAAATGGGTCAGACAAAGGGTTTTCTCTGTTTGCTACCCAAACAACTTCCGTCCAAATGAACCTCATATACCATATGCCCAGGCAGAATTTTCCTGAAGGTCCGGGTTGGAAGAAACCGAGCACAAAAGTGACCTTGAGATAATATGGTCTCGCTCCCTAAAAGCGAGTGGCCTGCTGAAAGTGTATCACCAGCTATGGAGAAGCGTGCTCTGTAACAGGACAGGATTTGAAGTAGAACAAATAAGAGCCATGGCTTCTTCGTCTTCATGGCACCCTTCAATTCCCCTCTGTAGCTAACTCGCAGTTCCGCAGTTAATTACAGAAAAGTGGTAGAAGGTAAGAATGATGCTGGCTAGACATGAATGGGGTGCAAGATAATTATCAAGTCTTTTATTGTGACAAAGTTGGTACTAGTGATCTTTCTTATTGATTAAGAACATGTCTTAATCACAAAATTAGGAACCATATATACCACAGTTTTATGAAAAGTAAGATTCTTTTCAGATAATGCTGGGATGTGCAAGTCTCTCATGCAAAAGCTAATTCCATGCATAAATTTCATGTTATAGGATGTGCAAATCATTATTTTCCTACGTGAACCAAATACTAGTTTTCACATTCGTCGCCTAGCTACTTAGAATGCCATGGTTCCATTGTGAACCAAATACTAATTTTCACGTTCATCGGATTGCAACTTAGAATGCTAAGGTGATTTGCACATTTGAGCCTATGGAGGTCTTTGCATGGAAATAGGGCAACTTGGAGAGGAAATACAGAAAGAAAAAGGGCACAAAACACAATAAATCCAAGATTGATTTTCACGTTTTGGATGACTTTTGGGCGGTGATAGATGACACTTTCCTTCTTAGTGTAGATCCTATTTGTGAGTACTCTAAGAAAATCTCGTCGTTCGAAAGAGGTTTGCGAATGAGTGATTTTGCTTTACAAATAGTTCTTTTTATGCTTCCATTGTTTAAACCCCAAAATTAAATAAGGGAATGATCTCTAAATTCAAGTTCACTTATAGATTTATTTTAATTTAGATTTACCCTACTTTTTAAGCCAAAATCCAAGTTACTCCTAAAAACTCTAAATAAAATAAAATAAAATCTGTGGTGATTCAATCTAAAAATTATATAGAAAATGTCTATCACAACATAATTCTTAAAAAAACTCGCTATTTGATAAATCATTGTCCACCTCTAGTTCCAATCTTCCTCTTCTTTTCTTAAATAATCTCATTATATTATACGAGTATGTAACCCATGCTATGCGCAATTTTTTTCATTATAATTTTGTTTGAAAGGTTCTTAAAAAATTATAATTAGTAATTAGTAATTAGTTTAAAAAAATAGAAAATGTTCATAAAATCATTTTGAACCATATTTCTTTACTAAACAGTGTAAACCTGCATATCATCTATATGAATTAAATTTAGAAATTTATTCCAATTTAGCAATACAACTACCTAAATGTGTATTGTAAATATTCTTGACTATCAAAAAGAATAATTTATCACATAGAAATTTCTTATATTAACTAATAAAACCCAAAACTAATTTGATATAATCTCATAAAAATTTTGAAGGAAAAATCATAAACTATATTAACCCAAAAGATAAAACAATAGATAAATTTTCTTTCAATGCTTTTTTCTACACAATGTGGATCAATAAAGCTTTTATTAATCAATATATTAAAGAATGAATAATGAAAAAAAATCGAAAACAAAAGAACATAAAATGAAAATATAAAGACAAACATAAAATGAAAATGCTAATCCATCATTCCACATGTAAATTTATTAAAAAAAAAATAATAAAAAATTAATTGAATAAAAAATGATATATAAATTAGAACAAAAATAAGACAAAACCAAAATAAAAATATATATATTAATATAATAGAGAAGACAATATTTTTTTCTGTAGATTGTTTCTTTTAACCATCATTCATATATATAATATAAAAGATTTTTTTTTAGAATAGAAAAAAAAAAAAATTGATCGAAACTATTGAAATAAAATTCATCCTCAATCTCTATCTTGCTCAATAAGAAACCTCAAAATTTGATAGAAAATAATTCTTTTCTATCAAAGCATAAAATTTCATCACATTGTGTGTGATAGAAATGATTATTTAAGTATTTTTAGACTCACAAAAATGATTCTAATGCTGTCTATAATGTTGAGATATTTGTGAAATATATAAGAAATAAATAAATGTTTAAGTTTTGATTACTCTCAAAGAGAACCTAAAACAATGCTAACTTATGCAAATTAAACATTAAAACATTTTAAAAAAATGTAAATTAGACTATTATTTAAGGGCATTATAAAAAAGGGGTTTAAAAATTATCTTTTTTTCCTAAATATGTAAAACAAAATGACTTAGATTATGGGTTAGTTTCAAATATGATGGTTTATAAGTTAGTTTTCAAATTTCTCTACTATGATGGTTTTGAAATTTGCACATTATACCATAATGAACAACATAAGCAGTTCTGAGGATCTGAAACTCTAAGCACAACCTTTTCGTGCAACCAAAATATCACACCAAGCCTTAGCTAGTTAGCAATCAAATTCTTCCCATGTAACGAATACAACCCACATAGTAATTTTTAAAACCCATTTGGCCAAAGATACAAAGAAGCTAAACTTCATCGTCAAGTTTTAAACCAAAATCAAGAAACCATATCTCTAAATTCTAGAATATAAAAACACAAAAAGAAACATGAATATCAATAAAACTAATAAACAATGAGCTTACACAAATTGAACAGAGAAAGAAAGGGAGTAGGAAGGAAAAAAAAAAAAAAAGAAGAAGAAAGTTATGCAAGTGAAGTACCTAAATCAATTCTGCAATCATCATCGTCTTGTTTATAGCTCTGCCCATGGCTTTAATTAAGAGCAATTTCATTAGATCCTTTCTCCTGATTCAAAGATAGAACTCGTTAAATGGAAAAGATAAAAAAGGGAAAAGCACTAATATAAATATTACAAACGTATGAATTTAACTATTTTTGACAAAATAATAATTCCAGAACTCAGCAAAATGGTAAGATAAAGAAGTGGAAGTATGAATGCAACTAAATATCACATGATGAATCATAAAAAAATAAAAAAACTAAATATCACGTGTAAACAGAACTTCTGTTTCCAAGTAATGCCTACTAAGAAGACCACAAATTCAATTCATAAATACACTTTTTCAACAAAATAACAAACGCAAACGCATCTAAAAGTACAGGCATGGTTTCAACAAATATAGTAACTAACAATGGAACAACAAATATAGCAATTACTAACAATGTCCATTTGTTCCACAGAGGTAGAGAGAGAGAGGGGGGTGTGGACATGGAGCAGAGTAGTGGCATAGGTAATGTAGTTCCTAATCCTCCCGAGTGGTAATCGAATCTCATTCTCTTTAATTGGCGTCTTTGACCTCGGCTTCTCCACCCTCTGATACCGATCCATACTCCACAAACCACAAAAATCCACCGCTATGTTCACCATTTTTCAAAACCAAACCCAAATCCGGAACAAAAAACAAAAAACAAAACGAAATAGCAAGGTCACAAAATCTAAGGTTAGATTTGTGTTGCCGTTGAATTGTTCTGCGAAGAAAGAGTATCTGAACTTTGAAAATCCGCTCAATGAATTGAGATAAGCCATTGAATTGTTCTGCGAAGAAAGAGTATCTAAACTCTGAAAACCCGCTCAACAAATTGAGATAAGCCCTGGTTTTCTTCTTCTTTCGCCCTAGTTTTCTGTCTCTGTTTATTTGTTTATGAATGGAAGCACGAGAGAAACAGAAGAAGATCAATATTTGTTTGTAAATGGAAGCTCGAGAGAAATAGAAGGAGAGCAACGGTTTTAAATAACTGTTAAAATTTTTGTTTAAAACGTTTCACTTAAAAGGTATGTTTGAATTTCAAAACATTACACATGTCATTTGAATGAATCGCCATGTTTCACAATGATATGACACCCTACTTAGCATTCCCCTATTATATATACAAGCTTATAATCTGCTCAATGCGGGATTTTTAGGGTTATATTATAATCGTACTTTTTATAAGTATTATGAAATTTACTTTTTATAATTCTAAGAAGAAAACTTGAATTTTGCTTAATTAAAACAATGATATAAAATTAGAAAGAATTTCTAATATTGTTGATGTAATACTTATTAGATTTCAATATAAATAAAACTCAAAATTATGAACATTTGAAAAAGTACTTTAATTATAAAAAAAGTACGCACGAAATTCTTTGTTATAGTTTAATTTCAAAATTTAAACACATTTTTATCAAACTTTTCTTTATAGGTTGTAAAAAAAAAAAAAAAATCCCACATTTCTGAATAAAAAAGACATACTAAAGGTTATACACTAATATATTATTCAACATATGAATTCGGGT
This sequence comes from Carpinus viminea, assembly GCA_013348765.1. Taxonomy (NCBI): domain Eukaryota; kingdom Viridiplantae; phylum Streptophyta; class Magnoliopsida; order Fagales; family Betulaceae; genus Carpinus; species Carpinus viminea. Next base: position 10,216,619 of record CP054669.1, on the reverse strand, counting down.
AAATCATACAAATATAGTGAATGAAGAGTCCTCCGTATAGCGTAGGTTATGAGAGTGAATGACTTAGAAAAAAAAAAAGAGACGTTGAGAGAGAGGATAAATGAGAGATAGAGAGAATAAAAATATGAATTGGTTAATTTTTAAATGTTCGGTTTTTAAAATAATAAGTTAAAAAATTGGTGTGGTCTTTTTTTAAGGTTTATGTCACATGTCGCAATTTGAAGGCACTTCAAAAGAAGGTTTCGGCTATTATATATGATATATATGATTTGATGTATATTATTTGTTTCCTTATTTGATTTGGACATTGATAATGCTTAATTTATGAAATAATTTATAATTAAAAAACTCTTGAAATATAATTAAATGTCATTAATTACGCTAATTTATTAATTGATTTTTTACTTTAATTTTAAAATTTAAACACATAATTTTTTTTACTAATAAAAAAAATTAAATCTTTATTCCTATAAGTATATATGATTTAAAATGAATAGTATAAAGAAAAAAAAAAATTAGTAAGAATAATACATGAAATCATATAAGTATAATATATGATTTAATGACATGTGGATTAAATTGACTAAATGTACTAATACATTATAATTTGATTTATATTATTTATTTTCTTATTTGATTCGGACATTAATAATACTTAATTTATTAAATAATTTATATATGAAATATAATTAATGTAATTAATGACTTTAAAAAAAATCGGTTTATAAACTGTGCCTTAAAAAACCGGTTTAGCATTACAATAAAAAGGGTTCACGCCATATGTCGTAATATTAAGACACTTTTGAGAGTGATTCAACTTTTATATATATATATATATATGATTAGATTAGATTAGATTAGATTATCTTGGCCATGTTATATATAGATAAAGTTAAATAATTTAGTTACTGACATGATTAAAGGTTGTGCATATCTTTAGCAAAAGAAGCCTCCTAGTCTTTTCTAAATCTTTCTCAAAAGCAGGAATTGTTTAATTAGTAAAGCTTTTGCATTTGTGAAAAGCAAGAAGAAAAAAACCAAGGGTGCAGAAAAGAGGTGACAAAAAATAGCCACGCATGCTGAACCTAGCTAAAGGGAAAAAGCACAACTGACTACTTATTTAAATTTTAGCTTTAACTCTACCAACCATTAATACGTAACTAAACATTTAATAGTTTTTGCAGAATCTATAAAGAAACTCACACTACGAGATAGTACGAGGAAGCCGGCAGGTTTGAACACGCAAACCTTTAGAACGTTCGTTCTTTCTTTTTTTCTTTTTTCTTTTTTTTTTTGTCATTGATCGGGGAAAATAGTTAGAAAGAAGGATTTTTTATCCGAAAGGAAGAGAGAAAAAACAAACATGCACCGAAAAAGGGATGAACTTCCTAACAGTAAACCCAAAATGAACAATATAGTATGAAAATAAGAACAAACGGTAGGAAATTTTGAACAAGCAAATGTTCCGATCCTCTCAAATTGACCGCATAAAATGTTAACAGAAGCAAAAGGAAAACATATTAAGTTGAACCTTTAGAATGTTAGTTTCAATTGATAAAAAAATGGAAATATTTCTCTGTATAATGGTGGCATATATGGATGATTTGTAAAGTTTCTAAGGTATGACCATTATTTTCTAAATTGATGCAAATTACTATGTAAACACATATATCTCCATCCATGAGACAAAAAAAAAAGGGGGTATCTACTTCAAAAAAGTAATTACCAAATATATATATATGAAATTTTCACCTCTTCCTAAACACCAGTGAACTTATGAAATTAGAACCTCTTCAAAAAGGGGCTGATTTTTTAAATTATCTTTTATTTTAAAAGAATCGACGTACTCTTCTCTAATTTATTCTAATTTATTTGAACCGAAGACAATCAATTTCCTAAACTTGTACACCACATATACTTTCATTCTACTCCTTTCCTAGTTGATGCATGTTGAAGTGAATTTGTGAACAGATTCAACAGGACATAAAATTGTGCAGACTGCTTTAATTTGATCTTATCAAACTACTTAATTTAGTTTTCTGTTTTTTAAAATCAAAGCTCTTTTTGAATAGCTTTAATTAGTGCATGTCTCGCGCTGATTTTTATATTTTTCGTCTTTTGTCTTTAATTGGGAGGTGGCCACTGAATTGCCAGGAAAATATTTTTCAATATTTTTCTTTCTTGACGGGGTTTCTAACCAAATGAATTGTGCTCCTACCATAATTTTTTTAAGCCCAAACCAGCAAAAGTTCCTAAATTAGCCTCCAAATCTACTAAACTCCTTCATGCTTGTCCAACCAATCTTACAACCAGAGTCAAATTTGACACATTATCAAAGACTTTAGTAACTTGTCGGAAACTGCCACATTACTAATTGGTGACGTGTGAAAAAATCTTGTACCATAAACACCTTACTAATCGCATGTTTTTTTGTAGTGAATTCTTCTTTAGAAACTTAGCATTCACATCCAACTCTCTAAATATATATTAAGTTAAAATTTAACTAAAAGATCACTATTTTTTTTTTATTGTTTTCCTATTTTCGCTACCTACTTTTTCAAAGCACTTATGTCTAATTCAGAATTTTAACTATTCAATTTAAATATTGTTTCTCCCACAATCACATGAAGAAAGAAAATTAGATTCTTTATATATATATATATATATATATATATACACATTGTTAAGCTCAGTTGAGAATCGTAACAATTAGCTATTTCTTAGCCAAAGTGACTAGCTGGTTAAGGTTCTCTTTTTTTGTTAATTTTTGCTACTGAGCTAGTCAAAATATACAATTTTATTTTTTATTTTTTACTTATTAATGTAAATGCTCTATGTAAAAGGCGAGGTGGATCAAAGTTAAACACTACATTGTATCCGACATAATTGCTCTCTGGAGAGACTAGTTTCGAAATCGATGTTGGAGTCAATTTGGCAACGGAAATTCTCCATATATAGGATTTGGTTTACCTCACAGTGGAGCAAACGTTGGATTCTTTTGTGTAAACTGTCAAGTACCTTTTTGAACTCGTTTCAGCATAGTGAAGACATGGCCCTGTGTGAACCTTAAAAAAATAAAAATATTTGTGGTTATTCAAAATAATTTTTTTGATTAGCCTAATATGAGTGCTATGCTTTATCTAAAGCATTGCGATTAACAAAGTTGAAATTGATGTAATTAGTTAATTAGGACATTATTGGAGTAGCGTAGAAAAACATAATATTGGATTTGTTTTAAAATTGTCGTTTGTTAGCCATCTGCTTTTTCTAGCAGTGGACCAATTAATTACCCCCTACCTACCTTCGGGATTGATTGCCGGCCACCATGCGCCACTTGTGTTTGTTTTTGGTTGTCAGCATGGGTCTTGGTCTCTGGTATGATCTGTGCAATCTATTATATATGCCAGCCACTCCCATTTGGCATAGAATTTTTTTATTTTTTATTTTTTATTTCTTGTTATATATATATATTGAATTTATAAGAGCATTTTTGTCTTGTGGTGACATTGAATCAATCAATAGTATGTAAAATATTTTGAATATTTTATATTTTAAGTTATTTGTTAATACTTTTATTATTTTTTTGTTAAAAAAAACACGAAGTTATCCTGAAAATTGTTATCAAAATATGAGTCTCTAGAGCTATTATCTTGGGGAAAATATATTTTAACTCTCCAAACTATCACTCATTGTTCAATTATGTTTTGGTTTTCTTCATCATCAAAACAATTTTTAATGTTCAGAGGTTTTCAAGATTGAATGAGTGAAGCCTTTCTAATGTGGAAGATGGGTAGGAAAATCCCTCATCTATACGCAGATTCTTCGACTGTGGTATTAAGGAATTAATTTTCAAACCACAGACCAATTATCACATGGGTACCCTTCGACTTGCTCTAATCTCAGCCTGTATTCCATTAAGTCAATTATTGCCGAGAAACTAAATGTTATATGGTGAAGAAAGAAGGATTGAAGTTATTCAAACACGTTATTTCCATTGCTTTAATTGGTTTAGTTCATATGAGATATATGTGAGTTAAGTTTTTTATGCGACTTATCAAACTTACTGGTGTTGCTCCTTAATGGAGCTTGAAGAAGAAATCGTAGAATGGCAGACTACCTATGGAGCTTGCTAAAAAATGGTGGGGCTCTAGAAAAGAGACGTAGACTTAGATTGATTGAAACCCCTGGCTCATAAACATTTGGAACCTTTTTGCCTTTAATGGTGCAAACTACGTCTTTGGAGTATTGAAAAGAATTTTGTTAGTTCTGTTTGGTTAATAGGAAGCTAAGCACCGAAAAATTTATAATGGAAGTAGAAAATTTGCCCACAAAAACAAGGTTGTGGTGAGATGGGTGGCCAAACCACCCCTTAACCTACTTTACGGTGGTTAACCACTCCCACAATAGGCTTGATGTGGTCAAACCATTTCTAAATAATTTTATATGTGATTGACTATTTCAAAATACATCATGGGGTTGGTCGACCAGACCACCTTCAAAACTTTTTTGAAAGTAGCCAATCACCCTCAAAATAGTAGATAAAGTGGCCGGAAAATTCAAAAATAATTTTAGTAGTGGTCTGCCATCCTCAAAATTATGGATAAGGAGATTGGTCCAACCTAGAGTTTTTGAGCGATTAGATCACTTCAAAAGAGTTGATAGTGGTGACTAACCACCCTCAAATAGCTTACGGAGCTAGTTGGACCCATCCCAATCAATTTAAGTGTTTGTTTTTTTAATTGAATACAAAAATGGTTATAAGAAATGATTGTTTCCACTCTTGATCCTTGATACGATGAAAAAGTGTTGCGATAGTGGATCTAAATAGAAAGCAGGACATCTTTTAGAACAAAAAGTTTTAAAATTTATGGGGAATTTTTTAGATTTGGTTAGCCAAACTTACCTGAGGTTGCTGCTTTGTTGGGTTTACAGAAATTTATTTTCAACCATAGCCAAATTTTTTTTTAAAAAAATAAGACACATAGATTGATTCTACAACACTTCTTTTCTTTGATATAGGAATCAACCATCGGGCTTCTATTGTTGAAATAGTTATACTATTTTTTGAACAATTTTCGGCATTACTATCAATTGTTGAATTTGTGTCCATCACATTCCGATCTCTAGTAAAAGCAGGTTTCTTGCGTAGTAGGTAGAGGTGCATGTTCATTACTAATCATTAAGATTACATCAAGCATGGTAGGTTGATCAGTCATCCTTTTTTGGACACGAAGAAGGCCAATATTAATGAATCTCAACACAACAAGAGTTGAAGAAAGATATCCTATTGTTGGCTCCATCAAGTCCAAACTTTGATCATCTCTCCAACACTCGGAGAGATCAGACCAAATTTAATTAAAAATTAATAGCATTTTAATTTAGGAAAAATTACACTTTATCCCCCTAAAGTTTGGGATAATTTTCAATTCAACCTCTAATGTTTCAAATTTTGAAATGCCCCCCTCAAACTTTCAAATTTTTGCAATTCAACCATTCCGTCAATCAAAGTAGTTTTGATTGATAAAAAAATGATGACGTAACTTGCACGTGATTACTCTTGCAGTCTCCTAAACAAGATGTGTGCAAATATTAATTATTTTTAATTATATCTTTTTTGATTTGAGGATATTTTACTTATGGATCATCCGAAACAAATAAGAAAATTGATGTAGAACAATCAACAAAATTCTACAAGGAAAAAGAAAAGAGCAGTACGTATTCATCAATATATGCATATATAAAGCAAAGAGGAAGAAGACAACAAAGAAGAAAAGTAGATGTTCAACATTATAACTAGATTTAAACATACTAGGGATTTAACCCTAACCGTAATTGTACTTAGTGGCATACTAATAAAAACAAAATAATACAATATGTCCTAAAAGTAATTAATAAAACAAAAATGCATACCAATAAAAAGTTCGATAATGATTCAGCTCTCAATCACCACACCACAAGATTATGGGCAGTGAAATTTGTGGGGTGTGTTTGGTGTCCCACACCAGATTGGTTATAGAACATTTATTTTCATTGATATGAGATTCAGTTATCGAGCTTCCATTGTTGAAATAGTTACACTATTTTTTGAGCAATTCTCTCCATTATCAATTGTAAAATTTGTGCCCACCATATTCTTATCTGTGGTAAATGCTGGTTGCTTGGGTGTAGGTAGAGCTGTATGTTCATTGCCAATCATTGAGACTACATCAAGCATGGTAGGTCGATCATTCGGGCTTTCTTGGACACAAAGAAGGCCAATGTTAATGAATCTCAACGGAATAGAACTAGAAGAAGGATACCCTTTTGTTGGATCTATCAACTCCAAACCCTGATCATCTATCCATAACTCCCAAGCCTAGTATCATTTCAAATAAATGTAAGTTTTATTGATAACTAAAAGCATTTCAACTTATAATACTAATATAAAACATAAAGGAATTGAGTGGATATAAAAGTTACTCACATATTTAAGAAGACTGAGTGAACTATGGTTATAGAAGTCAGTATTCTTCTTGCCACTTAAAATCTCTAGTAGCAATACTCCAAAGCTAAAAACATCAGACTTTATCGAGTATAAACCCCGTATAGCATATTCTGGAGACATGTATCCACTGGATTTCAAAATGTAGCACACTATTCTTTTAGTAACATGCTAAAAGAATTTAACTAGGAATTGCAAATATTATATGTAAAATGAGTTGCATACTTACTAAGTTCCAACAATTCGGTTTGTGTTTGCTTGTGTTTCATTGCCTCCAACTATTCGAGCCAAGCCAAAATCTGATATTTTTGGATTCATTTCACTATCCAAGAGAATGTTACTAGGTTTTAGATCTCTATGTATAATTCGCAACCTTGAATATTGATGAAGATAAAGAAGCCCTTGAGCGATCCCTTCAATAATGCGTACGCATGTCTCCCAACCTAACATATTTTTCTTGGTTGGATCTATTTAAATAGTACAAACAAGGAAATTAGTACTTATGAATTAGTACTCAAGGAAAATATCTACACATATATACATAAGCATGCACTCACCGAAAAGGTAGATCTCCAAACTTTTATTGGGCATGAACTCATATATTAATATCTTTTCATCTTTCTCGATACAACAACCTAAGAGTCTGACAAGATTTCTATGTTGGAGTTTTGCAATTAGTATTGTCTCATTTCTAAACTCCTCAATTCCTTGCCCAGAACTTTTTGAAAGCATCTTTACTGCAATTTCCTGCCCTTTAAGTAATTTTCCCTATGAAAGAGAAGCATAAACTTTTTAAAATTTCACAAAGATTTGCCATTAATGTCAGTTTTCTTAATAGTGCAAAAAGAACATTTATTAGGAAAAGTAAATGTCGTACCTTATAAACAGGTCCAAAACCTCCTTCTCCAAGTTTATTTGCAGTTGAGAAATTTTCGGTTGCTGCTGATACACTCTCATAACTAAATAGTGGTAACTCAGCATCTTTCTTCTCTCGTTTCTTCATATTATTTTCGGTATTCATTCCATCATTGATTGCATGGAGTTCATTATCAAAATCAAATAATAGCAGATTATGACTTGAATGCCTCTCTCCTGTTTGATCTAGAATGATAAAAATTTGTCACTTTTGGAAAATCCATTGACTGGATCGATAAAATCATTTGAGGTGAAATCAATTGGTTCACCAAAGTTCAATTGCTATGAGCAATAACAATACGCAAAAGTATTAAGTTTGTTTAGTCATTTCTGTAAACAAATATTATTAATATAGTAATTCATAACTGCCATTTAGTAGGATAACCAAACTAACTTCAAACTTCAAAGGGATTTGGCTTGCCTCTAGGTTTTTTACTATCAAGCTAGACATGTCCTATTAAATTTACTATACGCTGACACCTCATGTAATTCCCATGAAATAAACTAGGGTCAATACAAAACTAACAAGAGTTAAAAGAGTAAATAAGAGGTCCAAAAGCAAGCACCTAAGTTGCATAGGGGTTGAGTCAGTCCCCTTTTCCTTGTAGCGAGACAAAAGAAGAGGTGAAAAAAAGGTTATTTGGGCTGTTTGGGGTGGTTCGGCCACCTCTAGATTCAGGACTAGAGTGAATGACCAAACTATCCTCAAAGGGCAAGAATAATTTAGTCACCCCTAAATTCAGCTAGGCGGGTGACTAAACAACCCTCAACCAAACTTAAGTGAGTGGCCCAATCAATGCCCCAAGAACTTGGGGTTGATTTGGCCAACCCAAGCTAGATGCTGGTTCGGTCACCCTGACCACTCCTTTTAGGTGGACAAACCAACTCAAACTTTGTGTGATTCAGCCACCAAATAACCATCCTAATAGTCAATTTTTGGTTTTCTTTGTTGTCACGATTTTGAAACCCAACCACACTATGCAATAGAACGTATGTTTATAATTACCTAAGCGTTTGAACTTTCCTTTGCATGAAAAATAAATAAAGAGGCATAAGATAAGCCATGTTGTTGGAACCAGCACAGCTACCCATACTTTCCATTTTTTGCCTGATTGATCATGACAAGAATCACTATTAATTAGTTCAACCATAATAGAGAATGAAGTATAATTAGTTCAAAACGAAAGATGACAAAAAATGTGTAGATTTCATCTCACCTTTGGTACTTTGAAGTCCATCAGCAGCAAGTTTGAGATAGATATCTTGTCCAGTCTGGTCTCCTTCTGAGAGTTGCTGTAAATTCCAAAGAGCTCCTTCCCATATCATACACCCACTCTTATTATAAGCATAAGCTGTGCAAGTGCAATTATTCATGCAAGCCACATCACAATTCATAGCACTCACAGCCGGATATGCTTTTGAATTAGCAGGCAATCTCACGTTTGGTAGTTTGAAGAACCAATCTTTTGTGGCATTAGCATATGTATTATTCTCGCATTGCAATGGGGATTTCCTCACACACCCACCTGACCAATCACTTATTTTGGTGTAGTTGATGGAAAATGGTTGAAAACCTTTTAGACACTCACAAGGGTTTGAGGAATTCTCATGGTACAACACCCCGAATGCACCACACAAAGCATAGATATCAGATTGGTCCCGCGGTGCAGACCAAAACGAATTCCATACCCAAGGGCCAGATAGCCACGACGATAACTGCAATTCTCCTGTAGACTTCATCACTAATTTAGAATGGTGAGATGGATTATAAAGAGAATGAGTAAAATATCTTCCATTTTCATCTGACCCAAAACTGAAGTTGTAGATAGAATTCAGTTTCATCTCGGGAATATTGCTGAAAGAATTTCCATTCCAAAGTCCAGAACGCCAATAGATTTGGGATCTGTTCCATTCTAGGACAAGTTGTTCGCTTCCATCTGGGTCTAACTGCAGCGAGAAGACACTGGGTGCCGGATCTTCTGAATTTTTCCATGAAATGAGCAGCGGTTGTTTTCGAGTAACCTTATTGATCCAAAGCTTTGAACCTGGCAGCCATGTATCGGTTGGATGGTGGAAACTCTCCCAAAATATAGAAGACGCATTCCACCTATCTTTTAAAACAAAATTCCCATCTTCACCAAGTACTGCTTCAGTTAAATTTGACCCGTGAAATGTCAAATTTGTCGACCAAACTGGGATATTCTTGGAGGAACCTTGAAACAGGAGCAGATTGCCATCTTCTGAGAGGTAAAGTGTTGAGGAAGATGGGCTAGACAAAGGGTTTTCCCTATTTGCTACCCAAACAATATTTTCCTTCTGGCCAAACTTTCTAAACCATATACCTAGGTAGAATTTTAATGAAGTTCCTGGTTGGAAGAAACCGAGCTCAAAAGCGCCACCTTTAGATAACATGGTCTCTCTCTTTGATAGAGAAAGAGATTGACCTGGAGAAAGAGTATCACCTGCTATGAAGAAGCGTGGTGTGTAATAAGACAGGATTAGAAGCAGAACAAATAAGCGGCATGGCTTCTTAGTCTGCATGGCACCCTTCAATTCCCTCTCTAACTTGCTGCACCGCAGTTAATAATTTCAGAAAATTAGTGGTAGAAGTAGAATATTGATGCTAGACACGAATGGGGAACAAGATAATTACCAAGTCTTTTCTTGTGAGAAAGTAGGTACAAGTGATTTTTCTTGTTGATTGAGAACATTTCTTAATCACAAAAGTAGGAACATATATACTGTTAAATTACAATTATCCTAAAAGTTTAACATAACAGTAATAGGTAGAATATTAAATTTAAATGGTAGTGAAATGATTGAGTCAAGGTTCAATTCATGACCTTTAACTCTGATACTATATTAAACGAGCTTATAATCTGGGTAATGCGCAGAATTTTTAGGATTATATTATAATCATACTTTTTATAAGTATTATGAAATTTACTTTTCATAATTGTAAGAGGAAAACTTGAATTTTGCTTAATCAAAACATTAATATAAAATTAGAAAGAATTTCTAATATTGTTGGTGTAATACTTATTAGATTTCAATATAAATAAAACTCAAAATTATGAACATTCGAAAAAATATTTTGGTTAAGAAAAAAGTACGCATAAGATTCTTTGTTATAGTTTAATTTCAAAATTTAAACACATTTCTATTGAATTTTTCTTTATAGGTTGTAAAAAAAAGAAAAGAAAAGAAAAAAAAGATCACTCATCTTTAAAAAAAAAAAAGACATATTAAAGGTGATACACCAATATATTACTCAATATATAAATTCGGGTAAATCATACAATAAACAAAAAATCTTCTATGCAAATAGGCCTAGAAAAAATATCAAATAAGAAGCATGTTATATTGAACAATTAACGATTTTATAAACTAATGGATACTAAACAAAAATAAGCCCCATGATGATCGTTGTGATTTTAAACTTTGGTTTGGACATCGAATATATAATTGTTCATAGAATGCTAATCATATATATATATTATAAAAATGATTTTTGCTAATGAAATAAAAAATAAATACTTAATTATTATGTTGAGTAAAAATCTGACAATCTATACAATTAATCATTAATTAATATACAATTATATATTTATAAAAATAAAAAATAATGCAATAAAATTTTTGATTAATAATCGTTATGCCTAATGAAAAACAGTTTTTATTTTTTATTTTTTATTAATAATGCAATGAAATTTTTTTCTATTTTATTTCTACATCCTATCATTTAGTTCATCTAATCAACTATAACATATAATATTATGTTATATACATATTAAAGTGATTAAACATAATAATACATAATAATTTGATTTGTATTATTTGTTTTCTTATTTGATTTTGACATTAATAATACTTAATTTATTGCATAATTTATATATGAAAAACTTTTCAAATATAATTAAATGTCATTAATTATGCTAATTTAAAGGCTCTTTTTTAAGTAAAAACCGATTCATTCTTAAAAAATAGATTTACAAATTATGCCATAAAAAACCGGTTTAGCATTAGAATAAAAAGGGTTCATGCCACATTTTGCAATATTAAGGTACTTCTGAGAGTGATTCAATTCGGCTTTTATATATACGAGCTTATAACCCGCGCAGTGTACGGGATTCTTCATTATAATTTAATTTTAAAATTTAAACACATTATTTTTCATTATAAGTTAAAAAGACATAAAAGTATATCTCACCTATTTAAAAAATAAAAAAAAATAAAAAAATAAAAAAACTTTGTTCTTATAAGTATATATGATTTAAAATAAGTAGTATTAAAAACAAATTAGCAAGAAGAATACATGAATTATAATATGATTAATGCAACTAATGGCATATAAATTATATTGAAATATATTTAATTATGTTAAATATAATTAAGGTAATTAATGACATCATATAGGTATATAGATATAATTAACATAATTAATTATATTAAAATATAATTAACGCAATTAATGACATCATATAGGTATATAGATATAATTAACGTAATTAATTATATTAAAATATAATTAACGCAATTAATGACGCTAATTAATAACTTATTTTTTAAGAAAAAACCGGTTATATATATGACGTCTTTTCTTTTCTTTTTTTCTTTTTTTTTTTGTTGAGAATCCTAAACATATTATTACATAATAATTTGATTTATATTATTTGTTTTCTTATTTGATTCGGACATTAATAAGATTTGATTTTTTTTTTTCCTTTTGAAAAAAGAATTCTGAATATTATTCTAGCTCATAAAAGAGCAAAAAGTTCAATTGGGTAGAGAAGTCTCTCATCCTTTACAATACCACTTACACAAGATGGAATAGACATCCAACTCATATTAGTGACACAGGTCCTAGCTAATACAGCTAGTTCATGGGCAGCCTAGTTTGCTGTTCTCCACACGTGCTGAAATCAAATGCCACCCACACATTTGCTACCTGCTCTAATATCTTCAACCAAGTGTCCATATCCACTGTTGCAGGGTTCCACCGAGTTGATCATATTTATCACCTGCAAAGCATCTCCCTTCAGAATGACATGTTGGTATCCTTTCTTCGTACATAAGTTTAGAGCTTGTAGTGTTGCCAAAGTTTCTGCCACAACCGGTTCTACGGGCAGCCTCATATATTTTGTTCAGCTTCTATGAAATTGCCCTTTCATCCTTGACAATGACCCCCAAATCAATGATTCCTTTTTTCAAATCCACAATAGCATCCCAGTCAATTTTTAAAGTGTTCTCTGGTGGTGGTTTCTAGGTCTCCTCACCCCTGGTTTGGGGATCATTGTCAAGGATGAAAGAGGCATTAATGAAGAACATATATGACGTCAATGAAGAACAAATTAATGAAGAACATATATGGCAATTAATTACGATAATATAATTAACGCAATTAATGACGTTAATTAATGCATGATTGATTTTTTTAGAAAAAATCGGTTCACTCTTAAAAAACTAATTCAAAAATTATGTCTTAAAAACTGGTTTATCATTTAAAAAAAAAAAGTTCACGCCACATGTCGTAATATTAAGGCACTTTTGAGAATAATTCGGCTTTTATATATATATATATATATGATTACTAGTTATCTCAAAAATTTAAGATAATAAAAATATATAAATTTAATCATTTAATTAATATTTTAATATATACCATAGTTTAATGAATAGTAAGATTCTTTTCCGATGATACAGAGATGTGGAAATCTCCCATGCAAACGATAATTCCATAAAATATTGCATGTAAGGATGTGCAAATCATTATTTTCCTCTGAACCAACCCCTAGTTTTCACATTCATCGGCTAGCCACTTAATTAGAATGCTAAGGTGACTTGGACATTTGAGCCAATGGAGGTGGCTGCAAGCCTTCCTATTTGCTTGGGGTGGCTGGGCACCTCTCCCCTTTTTCTTTAAGATATTTATTTATTTATTTATTTATTAGCTGGGCACCTCTCTACATCTACATCATACGATTACTATCCGTACCCGTGCGGTTAATGCGGATGTTATCTGCTATCCGCATTTTGAGGTAATTAGCATTTTAAATCTTGAAATTGTAATTCATTAATCATTGTTTCTAGTAAATAAATAAATAAAAATTATTTATATTTGAACAATATTATTCATATCATACTTCCTAATCATTTTATCAATAAATTTTCATCACATATATTATTTAATATTTATCTTCCAGTAAATCTGTAGTTAGTAACAAGAAAAAATATTTAAATAATAATAATAAATGAAGAACATATATGGCAATTAATGAGAACAGTTTTTTAAAAGTGAAATCTAACAACATTAATACACACAAGAGAGGAGAGGGAGATTCACTTGGAAGTTTTTCTCTCTAGCCTAAAACCCTAGAGGAGAAGAAAACGTTTCTCCACGCCGTCACCGGATTGTGGAGACTGATTCGAATCACTTTTTTTACGGCAAATACGAGAGTCGACTATGGCGGAGGATCTGACAAGACTTTGGGGGAATCTGTCTCTCAATGAGGAGGAATTTCTAGATGTTAATATACAACCAGAGGCGGTTGAAGGATTGGTTTCAAGGGGAAAATTCTGTCTAGTTGGAAATCCTCTAGCAGAACGTTTGTGGGAAAGGATGTCATCAAGCGTCAAATGATAAGGGGCTGGCGTCCAAAGGGCCGGGTGACATTCAAGGTATTGGGTGAGAATCTTTTTCTGCTGGAATTTGAGAAGGAATGGGACAAGAGTAGGGTCTTGGAGGGACGCCATGGTTATTTGAAAAAGACCTCTTCTCTGTAGAAGACTTTGATGGCCTATGCTCAGTCTCTGAAATAGCTTTCGAACGGGCGGAGTTTTGCGTTCGCATGTCTAACCTTCCTTTAGCTTGCATGGGGAAGAAGGTTGGATTTCAAATTGGAGCGACTGTTGGGGAAGTTCAGGAGGTTGATACGGATGAGGAAGGCGTGGGATGGGGGAAATATTTAAGAGTCAGGATGAAAATTGATCTGACAAGACCCCTGGCAAGGGGGAGAATCATAAATCTTCTGGGTAAAAAGACAGTGGTTACTTTCCAGTATGAAAAGTTACCCAGGTACTGTTTCGACTGTGGAAAGATTTTTCATGGATGGGAGGGATGCACGTACCGGGGAGGAGGGAAGAAAATGGAAGCGGGGAAGCAATATGGAACATGGTTGAGAGTTCCATCGCCAAGGCGGAGAGAGGACCAGAATCGGATGCAGAGGCAGGGACCTAGAATGGAGCAAGGAGAATCATCTAAAATGCAAAGCGGAGAAAAAACAGGACGATCTGCGAAGAGAGGGACAAGCAACAATGGTGATAGTGGGGACCCATCCCTTTCGACGGAGAATTCAATCCAGGAGACTCCGACGAACTACGGTGCGACGTCGGCGGTGGCGAAAAAGATCTCTGTTTCGGAGAAAGAGTACAATAAAGGCAAGAACGGAGATCATGGAGGAAATAATGGTGCTATTAATGCCCAGGCGACCGTTTTCCCCCTAATTATTCCTGGTCTTCCTAGCGGAAATCTTTCTACTGATTTTAAGGAGAATTTTTGCTCAGGAGAGGATATTGCACGAGCAGTAAAAGATTTGAATTTAAGAGGGGGAGCAATAGAGGAAAGAATAAAAGGCTTACCAAAAAAAGCTGCTGGCAGTATTGAGAGCCACAAAATAAGGAGGGCATTTATAAGGCGACATCTGCTAGAGTTTCGAATCTTGGCCACGTGGTGTAGACGTGGAAAAGAAGGGCCAGGGCAGGCCAACGCAGGTCTGAATCTTTTCCGACATCTACTACGAATGGGAAACATAAAAATGGTGAGGTTCATGGGACCTCTAATGCACGTCAAAATGGTGTTAGGCGTCCAAGGCTTAATCCCAAGAGTGGTATGGTGCTAAGGGATGAGGAAGAAGAAACTTATGATGGATCGGGAATGGCGGGGTCTGAATCTTAGCCCCGTCGACCGGCATGACGACCTTGTGTTGGAACTGTCGAAGGCTTGGGAACCCATCGACAGTTAGAGAACTTTACCGAAAGGTAAAAGAAAAGTGTCCCGGAGTGGTTTTCCTTATGGAAACCAAGCTTCATAATAAAAAAATGGCCCAAATTAAACAGACGTTGGGCTTTAATAATATGCTAACGGTGGATTGTATTGGTAGGAGCGGGGGACTCTCTCTTCTTTGGAAGGACGAGATGGGTATTGAGATAATAAATTACAGTCGAAGACATATTCATGCAAAGGTGAATCAGGCCAATTTGGTCCCGTGGTTCTTTATTGGGTTTTATGGCCACCCGGAAGCCCAAAAACGGTGCGAAGCATGGGACTTGCTAAGATTTCTAAAATCAAAGGTGGATGGCCCTTGGTTATGTGCGGGCGATTTTAATGAAATTCTGGTAGCCTCAGAGAAGGTGGGGGGAAGACAAAGGCCAAGGTATCTTATGGAGAATTTTAGAAATACTTTGGAGTTTTGTGGGTTTCATGATCTGCAGTGCAACGGCATGGTTTTTACCTGGGATAATGGCCAAGTGGGTGGAATGTTCACAAAAGAAAAATTGGACAGGGCAATAGCCAATCATGAATGGCACAACCTCTTCCCAAGTGTTGTGTCATTCGTTGATGTGACTATTTTCTCAAACCATCTATCTTTAACCATAGATCCTTGGGGAAAAAGCAAACAGCAACGAAAAAGAAGGGCCTTCCGTTATGAAGCCAATTGGGGAAAAGTGCATGAGTGCAAAGAAGTCGTCAAGAAAATATGGAGGGTGAAGACCAGGGATCAAGATACTTGGAACTCAGTTAAGAAAAAACTCCAAGAAAGCCGTGTGGGATTACGTGCTTGGCAGTGCAAAAATGATAGAAAGGTGGGCCTTGAAATTAATCAGGTATCTGAGATGGTCAGACAAGAAAAAAATAAAAGCGAGGACACAGACGGATAGTTTCTGAAAGAGCTCTAGTCAACGTTAAAAAAATTGTAGGAAGAGGACGATTTGTATTGGAAACAGCGGGCAAAAGTGGATTGGATGAGGTCTGGCAATCAAAACACCAAATTTTTCCATGCAAGTGCGAACCAAAAAAGGAAGAATAATTATATTCACAGTATTTCTGACGAGCATGGGAATCTGCGGGAAACACAGGAACAAGTAGAGGATGCTTTTGTTCACTTTTTTACACAGCTCTTCAAGGCTGAAGCCCTTAGTAATATGATGCAAGCTGTTGAGGCAATCCAACATTGTGTCACACCAGCTATGAATGATTTTCTGGTTAAAGACTTTACAACAGAAGAAGTTGGGCTGGCTTTGAATCAAATGTCTCCACTAGAAGCTCCAGGTCCGGATGGCTTCTCTGCTGATTTTTACCAAAAAAAACTAGGGCAATGTTGGGGGAGGAGGTGAGTAAAGCTATAATTCATATTTTGAATAATGGGTCTATGAATAAAGACATCAATTCCACCTATATTTCTCTTATCCCAAAAATTGCTAATCCTACCTGTGTTACTGAATTTAGACCTATAAGCCTGTGCAATGTTTTTTACAAACTTGTAGCCAAAACCCTTGCAAATAGACTTAAATCCATTTTACCCGACATCATTGCACCTAATCAAAGTGCTTTTATCTCGGCTGATTAATTTCGGATAATGTGCTTATCGCATACGAAACCCTCCATACCATGCACTCTAGAATGTGGGGAAAGGTTGGTTATATGGCGGTGAAATTGGACATGAGCAAAGCCTACGATAGGGTGGAGTGGGATTATCTTGAAGCTGTAATGTACAGGATGGGATTTGGACGGAGATGGATTGATATGATCATGATGTGTGTGAAGACGGCAAATTTTGAAATTCTTGTTAATGGGATCCCTACAAGTCGGATTCACCCTTCTCGGGGAATTCGACAGGGGGACCCTATTTCACCTTATTTGTTTTTGTTGTGTGCAGAGGCTCTCAGCTCGCTTTTGACTCAAGCAGGCCATAGTGGTGTTTTATCAGGCGTCCCTACTTCCAAAAAGGGCCCCAAATTAAATTACCTCTTTTTTGCCGATGATAGCCTCCTATTTTGCAACGCCAGACCGCATCACAGGTGTAAATTAACCAGTCTCCTCCATTCCTATGAGTTGGCGTCGGGTCAGTGCCTCAACCAAGCAAAAACATCTATTTTTTTTCAGCCGTAATAAAACTATAGAGATGCTAGGAGATTTTGAGGCTGGCTGGAATTCCAAACACACAAAGCTTTGACAAATATTTGGGGCTGCCATCGTTAGTGGGGAAATCCCACAACCAAGCTTTCAAGAATATTAAAGAAAGGATATTGGGGCGTTTGAATGATTGGAAACTCAAATTCCTATCGCAAGCTGGAAAGGAGATTCTCTTGAAAGCTGTGATTCAAGCCATACCGACATATAGTATAAGCATATTCTTACTTCCGAAGGGATTGTGTGCTGAAATTAATTCGATGATGCAAAAATTCTGGTGGGGACACCAAGAGAATGAGTTGGAGTCAGATGGGTTTACCCAAAGACCGTGGGGGGCTGGGATTTGAGACTTGGTAAGTTTCAACAAGGCTTTGTTGGCGAAACAAGGTTGGCAACTCTTAAAACAACCGGAGAGTTTGATGTCGCGGATAGTCAAAGCCAAATATTTTCAAAACAGCCCTTTCTTAGGGTCAAAATTGGGTTCAAAACCTTCTTTCGCATGGCAGAGCATACATGGTGCCAAAGATCTCTTAGAAGCGGGTCTTTTTTGGAGAATTGGGAACGGGCAAAAGGTGAGCATCTGGGGTGACAAATGGGTTCCTCAATTCTCTACATATAGAATACAATCAGCTATAAGGATTCTGGACTCAAATTGCAAGGTGAAAGATTTAATAAACTGGGATACTCTAGGGTGGAAGGAGAATTTATTAGCAAGTCTTTTTTCTGTTGAGGAAGCTAAGATTATAAAAACAATAACTTTCAGTCGTACAAACCAGGAGGATGCACAACTTTGGATGTGTACAAGTTCTGGTATTTTTTCGGTTAAAAGTGCATAACACTTGGCTAAAGAGATGGAAGGGCTAAATGTACCAGAAAGTTCCAAACAGGCCAAGGATTGTTCGATATGGAAGAGACTTTGGAATCTCCAAATGTCAAATACAGCAAAGACCTTCTTCTGGAGAGCATGCCAGAATTTGCTTCCCACCAAGGACAACCTGCTAAGAAGGAAGGAAGTCAAAGAACGATATTGCCCGATATGTGAGAAGGAGCCTGAAACTGTATTCCATGCTCTGTGGGGATGCCCAGCTGCAGCTGACGTGTGGGGGTGTAGTAAGGTGCTTTTCCAGAAATATGAAAATACAAGGGATGACTTCCGATCCGTGGCAGAGACAATTTTCTCGAGAGGTGATAAAGAAGATATCAAGATGTTTGTCCTCCTTGCCCGACAGATTCGGTGGAGACGAAATAAATGGGTGCATGAGGGTTTCTTCACCAACCCGAATGCTTTACTGCAGGAAACAGAAAGATATATGTCTGAATATGAGGAGGCAAATGTAAAAGAAATACCTGGATCAAATGAGATTAGTAACAACCCAGTGAGAAGGTGGACTGCTCCCCCGCAAGGGTGGCATAAGGCGAACTAGGATGCGGCGTTTGACAAAGCACGAGGTAGAACAGGTATTGGGGTCATTATAAGGGAAGAATGTGGGAAAGTAATCGCAACAAGATGTAAGACGGAGTTGGGGTGCCTTGAACCAGTAACGGGTGAAGCTTTAGCTTCTTTTCAGGCAGCTAGTCTATGCAGAGAGGTGGGTATCCAACAAGTATGGTTGGAAAGAGATGCAAAAATTATAGTGGATGCATTAACCTCAAACACAAATAAGTGGAGTCGGTTTGGACATATTTTGGATGATACACGGTGTATGATGCTATCACGCTCAAGTTGGAAATGTACTTTTGTTCACCGTGAAGCCAATGAGGTGGCCCACAGACTTGCCAAGGAAGCTAGTAATGGCCTAGACATCATTGATAGCATTTGGAGGGGTCAAACCCCTGATTGTATTAGTGATCTTGTCATGAGGGAGCGTTTTGCTCTCTCTCTTTAATTGTCTGTTGGAGTTTTTTCACTCCACTTGTGATCAATTATCAATGATAATCTCTTTTGTTAAAAAAAAAAACAACATTAATACAAATTTAGCAAATATAAGAAACATAAATTAAAAAAATATTATATATATTATATATATATAATATATATATATTAAATATATAAAGGAATGCAAATGTGGAAAATATACACATCTGCATATCCTAAAACCGTTATCGGTAGTTTCTAAGAGATAGCTCAATCGGCTAGGAATCACGTCTTATGAGTTACTAGTTCAAATCCTCACTCCTCCTCTTGTGTGGACACATAAAAAAAAACAAAAAACAAAAAAAACAAAACCATTATTGGTATTTGCAGATATTAATTTTTGTTATCCACATCTTTCTTAAAGTAATGATTAACTCTCTTCCAATTAACTTAAGCTTTTGGGATAACTAGTAATGTAAAATGGTATCAGAGCCAAAGGTCTTGGGATCAAACCTTGATTCCGTCAAATCACCTTTCATTTAAATTAAATATTACACGTATTGGGCCTAACCTATTAAAAAGGAGTTTGAGCCCACACGTGAGAGGGAGTACTGTTAAAGTAATAATTAACTGATTAAATTTACCTATTCCAATCAGCTTAATCTTTTGGAATAGCTAGTAATTTAACAATTTGCATCCATATATACAGATAGCAGATATGGGTAGTTATTATCCGACCACATTTTCACACCCCTATAATGCGTGTGCATAGTCTAGAACAGAAAAGAAACAAAAGAGTTTCACTAATTCTCCATAATTCCGGATTCAAAGTTGTTAAAGTTCTTCCTTTACGAACGTGATAACTACTCTTTATCTCATGATTGAACTAAAAAAAAAAAAAACTACATACGGAAAAATCTACAACAGCAAGGTAATATAATAGGGTAACTTGGAGAGGAAATACAAAAAGAAAAATGGCACTAATTAAACACAATAAGGTTAAGGTTCTGTTTGGGATTGTAATTTCAATAAGTTCGATTTAAAAAATTGTATTTTTTAAAATTACGTTTTTAAAATCATTAGTTTTTAAAATCGCAAAGGTATTTTGTAAAACATGTTAAAAAATAGATTTTTTACCAAATATTAGTTGTGCAAAATCATGATTTTGGTTTAAATTCGCGCATTTTTAAATAAGCACTCGTTAATTTGCTTATAGAAATTGTAATTTATTTTCCTATTTGAAATTAACTACTTTTCAAATCGTGATACAAAACATCTTATATTTTGCGATATATTTTAAAAATATAGATTATTCTTGCGAAATTGCAATTCCAAACGCATCCTAAATCCAAGATTGATTTCCACTTTTTGGAGTGACTTTTGGTCTGTGATTGATGACACTTTCCTTCTTGGTGAAGATCGTTTGTTTGACACTAAAAATATCTCGTCTGCAACCTTGTTCGAAGGGGGTTTGCAAATGAGTGATTTTGCTTTAAAAATAGTTATTTTTATGACTCCATTGTTTAAACCCCAAAATTAGATTTTTCCATTCTACATAAGGGAATGATCTCTAAATGCCAGTTTACTCATAGATTTATTTTAATTTATATTTACCCTACTTTTTAAGCCAAAATCCAAGTTACTCCTAAAAACTCTAAATAAAATAAAATCTATGTGGTGATTCAATCTAAAAATTATATAGAAAAGGTCTATCACAATATAATTCTTAACAAAAACTCGGTATTTGATAAATCAAGGGTTAACTTTCCACTCTTAGGTTTTAGTTTTAAATCTAAAAACAAGTTTTAAAGCATTATTACCTAACTATTAACTCATAAAAATTAAACTGTTAACAAAAAAATAGTACTACAATTTTATTTTCTTAAATCTTGTTCAACGTAAGACTGGGAGAACGCTAGGAGAACACTACGGGGAGAATCTCTAGCAAACACCTTTGATAAATCATTGTCCTCCACTAGTTCCAATCTTCGTCTTCTTTTTTTTTTTAATTTTTAATTTTTTAAATAATCTCATTATATTATGTTATCTTGGCCATGCTATAGATAAAGTTAAATAATTTAGTTATTTGCATGATTAATGGTTGTGCATCTTTAGCAAAAGAAGCCTCCTAGTCTTTTCTAAATCTTTCTCAAAAGCAGATTTGTTTAATTAGAAAAGCTTTGCATTTGTGAAAAGCAAGAAGAAAAAAACCAAAGGTGCAAACAAGAGGTGACAAAAGATAGCCCCATGCAAAACCTGAAGGGAAAAAGCACAATTGACTACTTATTTGGATTTTGGCTTTAACTCTACCAACCATTAATATGTAACTAAACACTTTATACAGAATCTATAAAGAAATACACACTACGAGTTAGTTCGAGGAAGCCGGCAGGTTTGAACACGCAGACCTCTAGAATTTTCGTTCTTTAATATGTAACTAAACACTTTATACAGAATCTATAAAGAAATTCACACTACGTGATAGTACGAGGAAGCCGGCAGGTTTGAACACGCAGACCTCTAGAATTTTGTTCTTTTTTTTTTTTTTCTAATTGATTGGAGAAAATGGTTAAAAGGGAGAATCCTTACTATTCTTAATCCGAGAATGGAAAATCCTAAAAAATAACAAACATAAACCAAAAAATGGTGGACTTTTCTACAATAAACCCAAAACAAATAAAACAATGCGAAAATAAGAACAAAGGTAGAAAATGGGACAAACAAGTGTCCCGGTCCTCTCTCAAATTGAACAGCATAAAGTGGTAATAGAAGCAAAAAGGGAACAGATAATTAAGGCAAACCTTTAGAATGTTGGTTTCAATTGATCAAAACAAATGGAAATATTTCTCAATGTATGATGGTGGACATGATTTGTAAAGTTTCCAAGGCATGACCATTACTTTCCAAATTGATGCAAATTACTATGTAAACATATATATCTCCATCCATGAGACCAAAAAAGAAAAAAGAAAACAGGTATATACTTCAAAAAAGTAATTACAACATGTATATATATATATATATATATTAGATTTTCGTCTCTTCCTAACACCATTGAACTTGTGAAATTGGAACTTCTCTCTGGAAAGGAACCAATTTCTTAAATCACTATTATTTATTTTAAAGGAACCGACTCTTTTCTAATTCATTTGAACAAGATAGAATAAGTATCCTAAACTTATGCAATGCATATACTTTCATTCTACTCATTTCCTAGTTGATGCTGAAGTCAATTCATCAACAGATTCAACAGCAATAAATTGTGCAGACTGCTTTAATTTGATCTTATCAAACTACTTTCCTTTTCTATTTTTCCAATTTAAAGCTCTTTTTGAATTGCTTTAGTGCGTGTCTCGCTCTGATTTTTGTATTTTTCGTCTTTTGTCTTTAGTTGGGAGCTAGGTTGCCACCTAATTGCCAGGAAAATATTTTTCAATATCTTTCTTTCTTGACGGGGTTTGTTAAATGTAAATGCTCTATATATGTAAAAGGCGAAGAAGATCAAAGTTGAACACATGTACGTACTGTCACTTTGTATCGAACATAATCATTCCGTCGACTTGCAGACTAGTTTCGAAATCGATATTGGAGTCAATTTGGCATCGGAAATTCTCCATAGGATCTGCTTTTCCTCGCGGTGGAGCAAACGTTGGACCCGTTTGTGTAGTGGGTTAAATTGACTCACAAGTCCTAGCCTCCATGGCCCTGTGGTAAGCTTTTGTGGCGGCTGTGGGATCCCACAAACCCTCCATGCCCGTGTGGCTGTGTGAACCTTAAAAAAAAAAAAAAAAAATCTGTCTGTGGTGACTCAAAATAATTGGACTAGTTTTGAAATTGTCGTTTGATAGGCAATCATCTGCTTAATTTTCCTTGCAGTAGTGAACCAATTAATTACCAACCTTCGGGATTGATTGCCACTTGTCTTTTTGTTTAGGTATGATGTGCAATCTATTCCATTATATCCATTTCTGAATTCAAATTCTATTTCTGTGCCCATTTTAGTGAGATTCATTTGTTATAATGAACCTAGGAATGGTTTGGTACTCCCTTTTGCCCAAAAAGCATTTGGCTTAAAAGATTTTTTTATTTTTTTTATTTATTTTATTTATAAGAGCATTTTTGTCTTAGTAAAAAAAGTAGTAATTATCCCTTATCAACTGCCAACTTTACATTACGATATCATCAAACTACCCTTTCATTATCAAAACGCTAATTTCGTCAATTAAGGTTGTTAAGTCGGACGGTCGATCAACTCATCAAGTGCGCATAAAATTGGTAGTTGATGAGGGTATATGATAATTGAGTGGTAGTGATGAGGACTAAATGTTGCACATTCAAACCCCTTAACTTGTATATATTAATTCCTTAGCATTGTTATTTGTTTGATTTTGTTTTAATTTGTTTTTGTGTTTCAGGGTTTTAAATGATAGATGCAATAATTCCAGTGGAAATTGGGCTAGAAAGATCATTTGGATGCATTCTAGCACTTGAGATCAAGTGCATATGCTCTCGAGCGCATTGCAACCTATGATCAAGCGCATTAGCGCTTAAGCGCAGAACCAACTCAGCTCGAGCGCATAAGCACTTGAGCGCACATCACTTTGGCTTGAGCATAGGTGCAATGGAGCGCACTCGAGTGTCTAGAATCCAGCAACACTCTTTTTTCAGCTTCGATTAGGTTTTCAATCCCCTAGTGACTGACCTACAATTTTTCTAGGGTTTTTTTGATCCTTATAAATAGATCTCTTAACTTGTAAAAAAAGACATTATTGCCTAGAGCAAAAATTCAACAAATAGTTCTTGGAGGTTCTAAGTGGCTAAACCCTCTAGTGGAGTATTGATGTAATCCCATCTAAGCACAATGGTTTGATTGTATTTAAATTTGGGTTAAATACTTAATTAGTCCCTAGGGTTCGAAAATTTTATTTTTTCCTCCCTAGGGTTTAGAAAGTGACCAAATTAGTCCTTGTAGTTTTGAAAAGTGACCAAGTTAGTCCATCCGTTAGTTAACTATTAGTTGACTTAACAAACTAACATGTGAATCAATTAGAAGTTGACACGTGGCCACCTACTTAAATTTTTATTTTTTTAGAAAAATTCAAAAAAATATTTTTTTTTAAAAAAAAAACCCGTAGCCACCCCCTTGGGCACCAAGGGGTGGCTCGGCCACCCCCATGGAGTGGTGGCCCAAACCACCCCAAGGGGGTGCCCGAAACCACCCCCAATGGTGGTTTGGGCCACCACTATTTTATTCTTCTTGAAACTCCTCTCTATGTGGGTCTGTTCATTACTAGGAGAAGAATTTATGGGGATCTATGAGGGTTTGTTCACCCTGGGAGAAGGATGAATGGAATATATGAGTCTGTTCTCTCTTTCATCTACCACCATATCCGCCGCCATTAGAACTCAGTTGTGGGGTAGCATTGTTTAATTGAAAAGCAAATGTTGTTTGAAATTGGTGTTTCAGTTTTGTAGAAGAAGGATTTTGATGATTTTTGAATGAAGGATATTTTGCAAAAAAACAATTTTTGAACTAAGGAGATTTTGATGATTTTGTAGAAGAAAGATATGCTGCTGCGGCCATGTGGGTAATAGTTGTCGCAACGCTACCAAAGATTTTTCTAGGATGAGATTGTGCAAGAAGGAGAAATGTACTTGCTTGAAGTGAGGAGGAGAAGAAGGGGTTGCGCTACGTCGGAGCTGTGAGAGTTTTTTTTTTCTCTTTTTTTTTTTTGAAAAATAAAAAATTTAATTAGGTAACCATGTATCAACTTCTAATTGGTCTATGTATGAGTCCGTTAAGTCGACTAACGGTCAATTGATAGATGGATTAACTTAGTTACTTTTCAAAACTATAATGACAAATTTGGTCACTTTCCAATCCCCAGGGAAGAAAAAATAAAGTTTTCAAACCCTATGAACTAATTAAGTATTTAACCCTTTAAATTTATAGATTCTCAATTTATGCATGTTGGT
The DNA here is from genome assembly GCA_013348765.1 of Carpinus viminea. Lineage (NCBI taxonomy): Eukaryota > Viridiplantae > Streptophyta > Magnoliopsida > Fagales > Betulaceae > Carpinus > Carpinus viminea. The sequence continues at coordinate 10,191,203 of CP054669.1, read as the reverse complement.
TATATAATTATGAGAATTGCTACAATTTGATTTTATTCTTAACAATTAAATGTAATTGTTCTTAAATTTCAAAATCAATATTACTAAAGTTCTTATCTTGTCTTGGAAAATCTTTTACTTTTATTAAACTCAAATCATTCATATTTTTTTGTGATCATGGGATGATGGTTATACAATGGTTTTTATTGACATATAATCAAGGAGGTTAGATAGGCCGTACCTAGTGAAGACGAGTTGTACTGCATCTTAATGGTTAAGTAGACGATCCGTGTCAACCAAAAATAAGTTATACTTACTCTCTTGATTGTATGTATCCTATTAATGAATTAGATAATTTATACATAGGGAAGATAGGTCATACCACATCTTAGTGGTTAGGTGGACGATCCGTGCCAACCAAAAATGGATTATACTTATTCATTAATAATGTATTTTCTTATTTAATTATAATATGCATAAAATGAATTTATTGATTAAATATGATTAACCATAGTTATGCGGATAGAGGTGAAATCAATACCCTACACTTTTTCTTATATTTAAATTCTCTTTATTTTCATGCACTTTAGTTAACAACTTAATCGTTTGCTAAATTAAGTTATTTTTAATCTTGAAAACTTGATAACACCTATGAAGTCCTTGGGGTTCAACGACCTAAATATATATAGTCATATCCTTCAAAGATTCGTACTATTATGAGTGGTAATTTTATTATTAATATATTTTGGTAAACAAAAGACCACATCAATTTTTGGCGCCGTTGTTGGGGACTACAAACAATTTCTTTATTAAGTTTAAATATTAAATTTAGCTTAATTATTTTCTCTTTTTATTTTATTTTATTTTCTCTTGTTTTCTAATATTCTCTTTTAGTTTTTTTTTTTCTTGATTTTCAGCTCTCGGACCCGTAGTTGCGGAGCCCAGCATCGTTAGTGTGCTCAAGTGTACCCTCCAGCATCTTTAGTATTAAAGATCATTAGGGCTTCCTCTTGGTGAATTCCTAGCAATATGTTCTACCATTAAATTAATGGGATTCACTTGAGGATGCCCTAAGGATGTGGCTCTTTCCCTTCTCCCTCAAGGAAAGAGCCAAACATTTGTTCCATTCCTTAACACCAAACGTTATCACTTCTTGGGTTGAGCTGCAACAAGAATTTTTGAAGAAGTATTGATTGCCGGCCACCATGCGCCACTTGTCTTTGATAAGAGTACTTTTGTCTCATTTAAAAATTTGAGGTTATTTTTATCTTTTTGCTGACGATTTAAGGGAAAAATTTACAAATTTTGATAGTTTGTGGTGACATTGAATCAATCAATAGTTTGTAAAATATTTTGAATATTTTATATTCTAAGTTATTTGTTAATATATATATATTTTTTTTGTTAAAAAAAAAAACACAAAGTTATCCTAAAAATTGTTATCAAAATATGAGTCTCTAGAGCTATTATCATGGGGAAAATATATTTTAACTCTCCAAACTATCACTCATTGTGCAATTATGTTTTGGTTTTATTCATCATCAAAACAATTTTTAATGTTCAGAGGTGAAAAATGCTAAAAAGATAAATATCGCAGTTGATGTGGAATTAACTGATATTTAAATCTAAGCAACTAATCACCAAAATATGAAAAAGTAAACACAAAGATTTTGGTGATGAAGAGGAAATCTTTTAGAAACAAATCTAAAAATAAAACCTCTTCGGGGCAACCAAATTTAGGAAATCACTATCAAAAGATTATTCAAAGATTACAGACACTAAGAACACTTACAACCCTTTGCAAGACTTTGGCTGTAAAATCGACAAGCCTACAACTCGTCTCCTTATTCATAATCTTTTCAACGTGATTCTCCTTTACCGGACTATTCTGATAGATTTCTCAATGATGCTCATAATCAAACTAACAAAGATCTTCTAAAAGGAACAACAAGGCTCACAATAATTATCTCTAAGTACAGCCTCTCACGAACTCTTTAGGGTAAAAATTTGTACCTCTCTATTTTTATAGAGATGTATTTATAATAGCCTTGCAATTCCTAGACCTAAGATATAGTTTGAAATCATTTAAAACTATTACAGGTACGGGATGTCCAACCAGGGCCTTGCAGAGCAAAAATATGCTTCCTGGAATTTGTGTCCAGACACCCTAGCAGCATGTCCAAACATGGCCTGTAGAGGACATTCCGTCGGTCTTTGATCTACAGCTTCGATTGATAAGTGTTTGTGGTCCGATTGAACTGAAACTTTGCAGGGATGTTCATAACACATGAATCCTCATTGTGAATAGTGAAGATTGGATTATGAACATTCTATATTAGTGTTTTAGCCCATGGACAATAGCCTTTACATTTTGGAAACCAAATTAAGGCAACAAAAAGACTAACAAGAGGTTCTCAAGAGTCAATGAGTCAAATCTTTCTAATGGGGAAGATGGGTAGGAAAATCCCTAACCTCAGTACGTAGATTCTTCGACTGTGGTATTAAGGAATTAATTTTCAAACCACAGACCAATTATCACATGGGTACCCTTCGACTTGTTCTAATCTCAGCCTGTATTCCATTAAGTCAATTATTGCCAAGAAACTAAATGTTATATAGTGAAGAAAGAAGGATTCAATTTATTCAAATACGTTTTCCAACCACAGACCAATTATCACATGGGTACCCTTCGACTTGTTCTAATCTCAGCTTGTATTCCATTAAGTCAATTATTGCCAAGAAACTAAATGTTATATAGTGAAGAAAGATGGATTCAATTTATTCAAACACGTTTTCAAACCACAGACCAATTATCACATGGGTACCCTTCGACTTGTTCTAATCTCAGCCTGTATTCCATTAAGTCAATTATTGCCAAGAAACTAAATGTTATATAGTGAAGAAAGAAGGATTCAATTTATTCAAACACGTTTTCCAACCACAGACCAATTATCACATGGGTACCCTTCGACTTGTTCTAATCTCAGCCTGTATTCCATTAAGTCAATTATTGCCAAGAAACTAAATGTTATATAGTGAAGAAAGATGGATTCAATTTATTCAAACACGTTTTCAAACCACAGACCAATTATGGTACCCTTCGACTTGTTCTAATCTCAGCCTGTATTCCATTAAGTCAATTATTGCCAAGAAACTAAATGTTATATAGCGAAGAAAGAAGGATTCAATTTATTCAAACACGTTATTTCCATTGCTTGAGCTTTCAGTGCAACCATATGATTAATTGGTTTAGTTCATATAAGATTTATGTGGGTTAAGTTTTTTATGCGAGTTATCAAACTTACTGGGCTTGCTCCTTAATTAATGGAGCTTGAAGAAGAAATCATAGAATGGCAGACTACCTTTGGAGCTTGCTAACAAAATGGTGAGGCTCTAGAAAGGAGCCGTAGTGGATTGATTGAAACCCTTGGTTCATAACAATTAGCTATTTCTTATCCAAAGTGACTAGCCGGTTAAGGTTCTCTATTTTTTTGTTAATTTTTGCTATTGAGCAAGTCAAAATATACATTTTTCTTTTTAATTTTTTTAATTTTTTATTTAGTTCAATGTAAATGCCCTGTGTAAAAGGCGAGGTGGATCAAAGTTGAATACTAAGTTGAATACTACTTTGTGTTTGACATAATCGCTCTCTAGAGAGACTAGTTTCGAAATCAATGTTGGAGTCAATTTGGCAACGAAAATTCTCCACAGGATTTGCTTTTCCTCACAGTGGAGCAACTGTCAGACGCTTTTGTGTCAAGTGTCTTTTTGAACTCGCTTCAACATAGTGAATACAGGCCTTGTGTGAACCTTAAAAAAAAATACAAAATAAAAATAAAAAATCTGTGTGGTGATTCAAAATAATTTTTTGATTAGCCTAATATGAATGATATGCTTTATCTAAGCATGGCGATTAACAAAGTTGAAATTGATGTAATTAGTTAATTTGGGCATTATTGGAGTAGCGTAGAAAAACCTTGTTTTGAAATTGTCGTTTGTTAGGCATCTGCTTTTTCTCGCGGTAGACCAATTAATTACCCCCTACTATACCTACCTTCGGGATTGATTGCCGGCCACCATGCGCCACTTGTCTTTGTTTTGGTTGTCAGCATGGGTCTTGGTCTCTGGTATGATCTGTGCCATCTATTATATATATATATATATATATATGCCAGCCACCCCCATTTGGCATAGAATTTTTTTAAAAAAAAATTTCTTGTTTTATATATATTTTTTGAATATATAAGAGCATTTTTGTCTGATTAAAAAATTTGAGGGTTTTTTTTTTTTAACGTTTTAAGAGAAAAATTTACAAATTTTGATAGTTTGTGGAGACATTAAATCAATCAATAGTTTGTATAATATTTTGAATATTTTATATTTTAAGTTATTTCTTAATACTTATATATATATATATATATTTTTGTTAGAAAGAAAAACACAATTGTTGTCAAAATATGAGTCTAGAGCTATTATCTTGGGGAAAATATATTTTAACTCCTCGATCTATCACTCATTGCGCAATTATATTTTGGATTTATTCATCATCAAAAACTTCTTAACGTTCGGAGGTTTTCAAGAGTCAATGAGTCAAATCTTTCTAATGGGGAAGATGGGTAGGAAAATCCCTCACCTCAGTACGTAGATTCTTCGACTGTGGTATTAAGGAATTAATTTTCAAACCACAGACCAATTATCACGTGGGTACCCTTCAACTTGCTCTAATCTCAGCCTGTATTATACAAAGTCTTTCATATCCAATTTCCATTAAGTCAATCATCGCGGAGAAACTAAATGTTATATAGGGAAGAAAGAAGGATTCAAGTTATTCAAACACGTTATTTCCATTGCTTGAGCTTTCAGTGCTACCATATGATTAATTGGTTTAGTTCATATAAGATTTATGTAGGTTAAGTTTTTTATGCGAGTTATCAAACTTACTGGGTTTGCTCCTTAATTATGGAGCTTGAAGAAGAAATCATAGAATGGCAGACTACCTTTGGTGCTTGCTAAAAAATGGTGGGGCTCTCGAAAAGAGACGTAGACTTAGATTGATTGAAACCCTCGGCTATAAACATTTATTGGAACCTTTTTGCCTCTAATTGGTGCAAACTACTTTGGAATATTGGAAAGAATTTTCTTAGTTCTGTTTGGTTAATAGGAAGTTAATGCACCGAAAAATTATAATGGAAGTAGAAAATTTGCCCTAAAAAAAAAAGGTTATGGTGAGATGGGAGGCCAAACCACCCCTTAACCTACTTTATGGTGGTTAGCAACTCCCACAATAGGCTTGATGTGGTCATACCATTTCTAAATAATTTTACATGTGATTGACTATTTCAAAATACATGATGGGGTTGGTCGACTAGACTACCTTCAAAACTCTTTTGAAAGTAGCAGATCATCCTCAAAATAGCTTATGAAGTGGCCGGAAAACTCAAAAACAATTTTAGTAGTGGTCTGCCATCCTCAAAATTGTAGATAAGGAGATTGGTCTAATCTAGAGTTTTTGAGTGATCGATCACTTCAAAATAGCTGATAGTGGTGACTAACCACCCTCAAATAGCTTACAGAGCTAGTTGGACCCATCCCGATCAATTTAAGTGGTTTTTTTTTTTTTAATTGAATAAAAAAATGGTTATAAGAAATGATTGTTTCCACTCTTGATCCTTGATACAATGAAAAAGTGTTGCGATAGTGGATCTAAATAGAAAGCATGACATCTTTTAGAACAAAAAAGTTTGGGGTAATTATCCTTTTCCCTTATGAACTATCATGATTACCTTTTTCTATGAACTACTAATTTTACATTACAACCCCCTCATGAACTACCATTTAGTTACCAAAACCTCTTCTTCGCCAGTTAAAGTCGTTAAGTCGATGAACAGTATCGTAAACAGTGCCGCATTAATTGTGAATAGTATGGTTGACCGTCTGACTTAACGGCATTGACTAATGGAATGGGGGTTTTGGTAACAAAATGGTAGTTCATAGAGGGGTGTAATGTAAAATTAGTAGTTCATAAGGAAATAGTAATCGCATGGTATTTCATAAAGGGAAAAAATAATTTCCCCAAAAAGTTTTAAGATTTATGGGAAATATTTTAGATTTGGTTAGCCAAACTTACCTGAGGTTGCTCCTTTGTAGGGTATAGAGAAATTTATTTTCAACCATAGCAATTTATTTTTCCAATAGAATAACCATTACTGAATATGAACTTGCATAAAAATAAGACATAGATTAATTCTACAACACTTCTTTTCTTTGATATAGGAATCAATCATCAGGCTCTATTGTTGAAATAGTTATACTATTTTTTAAGCAATTTTCGATAGTACTATCAATTGTTGAATTTGTGTCCATCACATTCCGACCTCTAGTAAAAACAGGTTTCTTACGTACGTAGGTAGAGGTGCATGTTCATTACTAATCATTAAGATTACATCAAGCATGGTAGGTCGATCAATCATCCTTTCTTGGACATGAAGAAGGCCAATATTAATGAATCTCAACACAACAAGAGTTGAAGAAAGATATCCCATCAAGTCCAAACTTTGATCATCTCTCCAACACTCCCAAGCCTAGTTCATTTGAAATTAGACTAAATTTAATTTTGGAAAAAATTCACTTTACCCTTAAAGTTTGGAACGATTTTCAATTCAACCTCTAGTGTTTCAAATTTTGCAATACACCCCTCAAACTTTCAAATTTTTACAATTCGACCATTCCGTCAGTCAAAGTAGTTTTGAATGACAAAAATGTGATCACATAACTTGCACGTGATCACTCTCGTAGTCTCCTAAACAATAGATGTGCAAATATTAATTATTTTTAATTATATCTTTTTTGATTTGAGGATATTTTACTTATGGATCATCCGAAACAAATACAAAAATTGATGTAGAACAATCAACAAAATTCTACAAGGAAAAACAAAGAGCGGTATTCATCAATATATATATATATATATATATATATATATATATATAAAGCTAAGAGGAAGAAGACATGTACAACAAAGAACAAGAATAGATGTTCAACATTATAACTAGATTTAAACATACTAGGGATTTAACCCTAACCGTAATTGTACTTGGGCTAATGGCCCACTAAAATAACATAAAGCGAAAAACAAAATAATACAACATGTCATAAAAGTAATTAATAAAACAAAAATGCAAACTAATAAAATGCTCGATAAATTCAGCTCTCAATCACCACAGCACAAGATTATGGGCAGTGAAATTTGCGGGTTGTGTTTGGTGTCCCACACCAGATTGGTTATATAACATTTATTTTCATTGATATGAGAATTAATTACCAGGCTTCCATTGTTGAAATAATTACACTATTTTTTAAGCAATTCTCTCCATTATCAATTGTGAAATTTGTGTCCATCATATTCTTATCAGTGGTAAATGCTGGTTGCTTGGGTGTAGGTAGAGCTGCATATATGTTCATTGCCAATCATTGAGACTACATCAAGCATGGTAGGTCGATCATTCGGGCTTTCTTGGACACAAAGAAGGCCAATGTTAATGAATCTCAACATAATAGAGCTAGAGGAAGGATACTCTTTTGTTGGATCTATCAACTCCAAACCCCGATCATCTATCCACAACTCCCAAGCCTATTATCAATTCAAATAAATGTAAGTTTTATTGATAACCAAAATCATTTCAACTTATAATACTACTATAAAACATAAAGAAATTGAGTGGATATAAAAGCTACTCACATATTTAAGATGACTGAGTGAACTATAGTTATAGAAGTCAGTATTTTTCTTGCCACTTAAAATCTCTAGTAGCAATACACCAAAGCTAAAAACATCAAACTTTATTGAGTATAAACCCCGTATAGCATATTTTGGAGGCATGTATCCACTGAATTCCAAAATGTAGCACACTATTCTTTTAGTAACATGCTAAAAGAATTTAACTAGGAATTGCAAATTTTATATGTAAAATGAGTTGCATACTTACTAAGTTCCAACAATTCGGTTTGTGTTTGCTTGTGTTCATTGCCTCCAACTATTCGAGCCAAGCCAAAATCTGATATTTTTTTATTCATTTCACTATCCAAGATAATGTTACTAGGTTTTAGATCTCTATGTATAATTCGTAACCTTGAATATTGATGAAGATAAAGAAGCCCTTGAGCCACTACAAAAATCACACATTTTTTAGGCAACTTTTTTGACGTTTTGGGCCTATTGGCACGTTAAAAATGTTTATAACGTGATTTTTTTTTTTTTCGTTTTCAAACCTCAAAAAATTGCCTGCCAAAAAAGTTGAAATTTTGACATGGTGAATAGTAACCGTAGAATTTTTGACGTGTCCTTTGTTTGAGCGTCAAAAATTTCGGCGTGGTGAACGGTACGCTCGGTTTTTTTTTTAGAAATTTTTTTGACGTTTGAAAATTCAAACGTTAAAAACTTTTCTGACGTGGTAAACAGTGCCACATTAAAAAAGTTTTTTTTTTCCAGAAATTTTTTTGACATTTGAAAATTCAAACGTCAAAAACTTTTCTGATGTGGTGAATAGTGTCACATCAGAAAAAGTTTTTTTTTCTTGGAGATTCTTTTTATTGTTCTTTTTTGTTCTAGCTAGTCCTTTTCTTCTTCTTCTTCTTCTTTTTTTTTTTTTTTTTTTTCTAGCAGGTTCTTTTCTTCTTTAATTTCCTGGATAAAGAAGAAATAAAAGAATTAGAGGGAAGAGAGGAGATCGGAGAGGGGAGGGAGAGAAGAAGATAGAAGAAAAAAAAAAGAGGAGCTGGGCAGCCTGGGCGTGTTGATAGGAGAGGAGAGAGAAGAAGAGAAGAAGCTAGAAGAAAAGGAGGAAGGAAAAAAAGGGGGGGAGGAGCTGGGCGTGCATATAGGAGGGAGAGAGAGAGAAGAAGAAGCTAGAAGAAAAGGAGGAAGGAAAAAAAAGGGGGGAGGAGCTGGGCGTGCATAGGAGGGGAGAGAGAGAAGAAGAAGAAGAAGAAAAGGAGGAGAAAAAAAAAAAAAGACGGAGCTGGGCCTGCAGATAGGAGAGGGAGAGAGAGAAGAAGAAGAAAAAAGGAGGAAAGGAGGAAAAAAAAAAAGACGGAGCTGGGCGTGGAGATAGGAGGGGAGAGAGAGAAGAGGAAGAAGAAGAAGAAAAAAAAAAAAGATGGAGCTGGGCGTGCAGATAGGAGAGGAGAGAGAGAAAAGAAGAAGAAGAAGAAGAAAAGAAAAGGTGGAAAAAAAAAAAAAAAAAAAGAAGAAGAAGAAGAAGAGGGAGCCGGACACTTACGTGGTAAAGAGGATGAGGAAAGTGGTGATGGTAGGAGATAAATGTTGGAGTGGGAGTGGAAGCAGCTGGGAAAGAATAAATAAGAATTTGAAAAAGTTGAATTAAGAGAAAAGAGCAGGAGGAGAGAAGAAGAGCGTGAAAAAAACCAAAAAAAAATTCTGACATGTAAATAGTGTCACGTCAGAATTTTTTAACATGTCACTATTTACCATGTCAGAAAGTTTTTTTTTTTTTACATTTTTTTTTTAGAATTTTTTTTCTTCTCTTCTGAGGGAAAGTGGATTGAGTGGTTTATTATATTGTTTACACATTGATCCTAATCATATTCCCTGTCTATACGCCCTTTTATGTATCTTTTAAACATTCTTAATTTATCTAAAAATGGATTTTTATAAAAAAAAAAAAAAAAAAAAAATTGATGAAAAGAGGGAATGGTTTTTTAGGATATTTTTGAAATTCAAAAGAAATAAAATTAGAAATTATAGTATAAATATATGAATGAAATTAAAGAGCTAGAATGTTAAATTTTTTGACTAGTTAAAGATAGTTAAAATTGATAATAGAATAATATAAAATTAAAATTAAAAATCTTAAACTTATTATAAGCTTGAACTCGATTTTTGGCATGTCCTTAAGCTCATTAGAGCTCGAGCAAAATAAAAATAAAAATAAAAAAGGCTTTTCTGATATTTAAACTTTTAAACCTCAGAAATGTTGTTGTTGTTGTTGTTGTTATTTTATTATTATTATTATTTTTTTAAGGTTAGATATCAATAGTAACTTAGGGCTTATGTCACCTATTAATAGTAACTTAAGATTACTATTAACAACACACCGGCTTCTTGAGCCGTTAATAATGAAGTTTAAATTTATAAAAAACAATTAAATTTAATAAAAAATAAATTAACTTAAATATAAGAGCCAGCTCGCAAACTGAGTCAGCTCGTCTTGACTTATTATAAGCTCGAACTCAAATTTTTGGCTAGTCCTTAAGCTCGGTTGGAGCTCGAGCAAAATTTAAAAAAATAATAATAACAATAACTTATCTATATATTCATAATAGTTGAAGTTTAAATTTACTAAAAACAATTAAATTTAATAAAAATAAATTAACTTAAAAATAAGAGTCAACTCGCGAACTAAGTCGGCTTGCTCGACTTATTATAAGATCGAATTTGATTTTTTGATTGGTCCTTAAGCTCGGTTGGAGCTCGAGCAAAATTAAAAAATAATAATAATAATAACTTATCTATATATTCATAATAAATTACTACAAGAAAAAAATATAAAATAAAAATAAAAATTTATGAGGTTTAAACTTCTGGCTTCTTAAGCTGATCAGAATAATTGAAGTTTAAATTTACAAAAAACAATTAAATTTAATAAAAAAATAAATTAACTTAAATATAAGAATCAGCTCGCGAACTAAGTTAGCTCGTCTCGACTTATTATAATCTCGAGCTCGATTTTTTGGTTGGTCCTTAAGCTCGGTTGGAGCTCGAGCAAAATTAAAAAAATAATAAAAATAACAATAACTTATCTATATATTCATAATAAGTTACTAAAACAAAACAAAAGCAAAAACTTTTTGAGGTTTAAAAGTTTAAACCTCATAATAAGTTTAAACCCTCTTTTAAACTTTTAAACCTCTGATTTTTTTTTTTTCCTCATTAGGTTAGCTATTAATAATAACTTAGGGTTTAGGTCAGCTATTAATAGTAACTTAAGATTATTATTAACGACACGCCGGCTTCTTGAGCCATTCAAAATAGTTAAAAGTTTAAATTTACAAAAAACAATTAAATTTAATAAAAAATAAATTTACTCAAATATAAGAGCCAGCTCGTGAACTGAGTCGGCTCGTCTCGACTTATTATAAGCTCACGCTCAATTTTTTGATCCTTAAGCTGTTTTGGAGCTCGAGCAAAATTAAAAAAATAATAATAATAACAATAACTTATCTATATATTCATAATAAGTTACTACCAAAAAAAAAAAAAATCTAAAGTTTAAAAGTTTAAACCTCAGAATTTTTTTTTTCCCCTTAGGCTAGCTTTTAATTGTAACTTAGGGTTTAGGTCAACTATTAATAGTAACTTAAGATTATTATTAACAACACGCCGGCTTCTTGAACCGTTTAGAATAGTTGAAGTTTAAATTTACAAAAAACAATTAAATTTAATAAAAAATAAATTAACGACTCTAATAGTACCAACCTCATGCTAATATTCAAAAAAAGTCCTTATATTTCAACGCTAAAACTTGAATGAGGCAAACGGCGTAATAGACCTCATCGCTAATAGTGCACTATTAGTTTCTCATTTTTTTTAAAACAAACATCAGCAATAGTTAAAATTTTAAAAATAATAATAACCAAGTGGACGCTAATGGTCCTAAAAAACTTTTTTTTTTTAAAAAAAACAATCCTAATAATTAAAAAATAAAAAATAAAAAATAAATAAAAAAAAAAACAATTTTAAAACATCAATATAGATGCAAAGGCAATACAATCATGCAGATCATTACATTAGAAATCCCTAAAAATTCCCCACCATATATCGCTCCATGAGCGATCCACGCTCTCCATCTTAGCCTTCTACTGATATTAATATAAGCCACTAATTAACTCCAACATAAATACTATGCTACAAGGAAATAATAAAATTATTTATGCTAAATTAATAACAAAATTTATCTAGTCATTGGGTAATGAAGAGTAGTATTGATCATTCACCATTAACAAACACAAGAAAGCAGAAAAATTATACATGGAATGCTTGAAAACAAAAGCTATTAATCCTCATCTGTGAAGTATCATAATCTCTACATCACTAAGTTGGCAACCTTGTCACCAAGAGCTCAAAATCCATGTTATCAAAAAGACATCAAGAGAGAGCATGGTAACCAATTGATCAAAAAGTTAATCAGAAAAAAAATCTAGGTAAGAGAAAATCTTAACCAATAGATCAAAGAGTAGGTATAAAATCTCATAATCACAGCACAATTAAGTAAATGGGTGACCTCATCCCTTGATTAGAATTTAGGATCAAAATTACAACACCTTCAGCACAACACATTACATATTACAACTACATTTTTTTTTTTGGTCAACAGGTAAAACAACTCACAAGCCCATATGAGAATGAACCCATGAACTCACCCTCTGCCCCTTGTTTTATAGGGTGAGGAGGTATCACTAGGTCCAAAGACCATTGGCAAAAATACCCAGCAAAATTCAGCAATAAAACCTTAGCCTCATTGAACCACTCCCAAGCTACAAGCCTAAAGCACAACCCAAACCCTACAGTCACAATTTTCTTACAATAACAATCCACCTTCTTACAACCAAGGGCAAAGGATATATTTACAATCATGGCACATCAAATTACATAAAAGTATGAATATAAATCTAATTCCTATTCATTGTACTCATTTCTTCGATAATTATTTCTTTTCTTTGAAGTATTTCTTCCATCATTATTTCTCCTTTGTTTATGAGATGCATACACTCAAAATGATACTATTAGATACAACAACATAGAACTACAAAAGCAAATTTATGTATGTGCATCTTGCATTTTGTTTGTGTATTCTCTTGATTATCATCTGACAACATTATGGGAAAATCATTTACTTCTACAAAAGTTGAAAAAGAAAATGTGAAAAAACTTATGGATGCCATATATTTTTTTATATACCATGCACTGTAACCAAGCAAGGACTTTTGTTTCCATTCGGCCACTTTCAAGTTTCCATTTCCAAAGCAAATTAAAGGTGTTATTTGTCACATCCCAAACTCAAACCGGGCATGGTGCATGCTAAAAATATCACCTCTTAAAGAAAACTTATAGAAATTTTTTAAGAATAAAATCCCTTTATAGGGAGAGATGGCAGAGTTTGCTGACTGGATGTTAGTAATGATTGAATTTTCTAGTTTAGTGCAAACACTGAGGGTTGGTGACATCAAATAAGAAATAGAAACTCACCTGAAATGATTGTGAATCAATCCCAGTTGAAAAGGTTGCAATGACAATTGCACATATTGCCATCAGGAAGCTCTGGAAGGTCAAGACACATCTGAGAGGTTGAGATGGAACAGAGGAAAAGGAAAATTTTAAAATACACCCATATCTGCCTCTAAGATGTCTGAAAAAGTGATGTTCAGGTGACCTCTCTTTCAAATCTCAAAACCTAATTAAAGTTCTTTTGACTGTGGGTAGCAAGTTTTGCATCCTCCAACAAACAAAGATCAATCAGTACATATATCTTATAACTACTGTAGTTATACACCACAAAGTGAAATGACTAAGGGGGGAAAAGAGGACAATTTTGAGTCTCCAAATTCATTGGATACCTATAATGCTTAAACCCCTGCCCCCCTTCTCTCTATCTCTCCACACAACTCAGCAATGAATTTCATCCTAGAAGTTATAAAATACCACATGTAAAAAAAAAAACTAGTTAAATTTCTTTTTCCCCTGCCTTCTCCTTTTCTAGCTCCCATGAAAACATTACAAATCTTTTACGTGCAAGCATGTCTCCATTCCACATGACCAGATTTTTTTCACTCAAATTTTCTCTGGTTTGTCCTTAACTGAATCTAGAGAACAGGTGCAAAGTAACCTCTCTTACTCTTCTGTTTGCAAGTGCAAGTAGCAATTTTTGAAGTCCCATTAAATCTTAGAGATTATTTAAGTGCATACATGAAAGAAAACTATAAAGTAAACTAGACATCCAGTAAATTATATTAACGATTAAATCTCAAATTGCACATCAAATGAGGGACCATGCAAAATACGTATTAAATCTTAGAGATTATTTAACTAATTTCTACCCATCCTTCATAAATTTGCTAACTAATTTCTACCCATCCTTCATAAATTTGCAAATGAGGGACCATGCAAAATACGTATTTTGTTTCCTCTCTAAACAAGCATGTATACTATTTTATGTCTTAAATAGGCCTAAAAGTGAGATTCTGATTTGCAAGAAATCAAATGAAGACAAAATAACATATGCACAACATACACAAGGATGAACAGTGTTGAAGCTGTCAACATATAAGCAAGCAACTAAAAAAATATGTAGGATTGGAAAATCAAAATGTAAACCTGAAATTTGGCAACTGTGTCAGGCGTACGGAGGAGTCCTTGTGGAGACTCAGTAGCAAGCTCTGCAGCTTCTTTGTACTTTGTTTGAGCAAACAATTCTTGGAAACGTTGGACAACCTGAGACACCCAATAGCGCACATCCCTATGTTTTCAGTATTATAGGAAGGCACACAGCAATAAACAATATGGACTATAAGCATACATTCATGCATAACCAGTTAAACAACAAGAAGACCTAATTAGAAGTGTGTGTGTGACCTGTCATTAAATGCACAACATAAAACATCATTGTGTCCACCGTGAGACCCCAGCTCTAACTGCAACAGTGTAATGCATGCCCATAGGCTCAAATCCATGGTGAATATGAAAGAGAAGGATGCAATATTCACAAGTACAAGGGTTCACCCACCTCAACTCCCATTGCCCAAAACACCATTTTTTTTAGTTCTTGAAGTGCTATAATACGATATTTGTTCACATAACAGAATAAGAGTCGAAGATCAAACATGACACACATCAATCTCTACTCTTGCTATTAACGGCTAGGCAGCACTAGTATGCTTAGACAATCTACACAAAGTATTTAAACCTTTTAGATACTTTCACACTAAAAGAGATAGAACTTTTTTATAAGAGTATAAAGAGAGTGCCTTGATCATTACAAAAACCAATCTTTCAAAGCATTAGCAAAATCCCAAACCATGGCATGGTTGCATCACTACCTTAAATGCACAACTAAGTTTTAACATTGATGCTTATTTTTATCCGTAGGAATTGTTAGGTTTTTAGTGTTGGCCTATTTCGGTGATCAAAACATGAGTTGTGGAATTATCTGAATTAACAGAATTAATAAATAATTTTTTTTGATAAGTAAAAATTTGGACCATTTCTCGATTTATGCGTGTCATCCTTGCGCAGAGGCCATGCTAATCTCCTCTGTATCGTTCCAATTTTATCGGATGTCCCGAAGGACTTAATAAATAAAATAGATAGAAAAGAATCATCTTACAAGCTGCTCAGCACCGGGAAGATTCCCTCTTTTTGCAAGATTGACAGCTAGCTCCCAATTGTTCAACTGTAAAAATAAAAATAAAACATTTATAAACACAATAGTAATTCTCCCATAATAGAATGAAGGAAAATGCATGCCTGTGAATATACCTGGCCACTGACAAATGGCACAATTGTTTGTTTGTTAACAGTAGCCAATAACACCTGTCAACGCCTATTGACAGCATAAAAACCTCCCACTGAAGAAGCTTCCACTGTCAAAAATATTGGATCTGGACTAATTCTATTTCTATATACTGCAGAGGCAGTCTCCAAATCATACACAAATAATAGCCCAAGCTTGGTAATCATGTAGATAATAGTAAATGATAACACCCCTTAAAGAAATAATCACAATTAGAAACGAGAAAAGAATGGATTGAAATAAAATTACCCTTCTCTGATTAGCTTGTTTCCTTTCTTCAAACTGTAATTTCCTCTGTAATCTTGTAACATACCGATCATGAACCTTTCAAAAGACAAGCAAAAAGGCATGTTCAAAAACAAATTCCACACCCCTTCAAGCGGCTACCAAATAATAAGCAATCCAAAATCAAAAAACCAGATCCATCACAGAAAAGCAGCTTACACTCCTCACTGAAAACAAACACAACAAAGAAAGATATCAACTTTTCCTTTTGTAACAGTTCCAACTTGTTTTCTTTACTTTGATTCTCAAATCTAAAGAAAGTCAAAGGCCATATCAAAAAGAGTCATTTCTTTCCAGGAACCAAACAGAGAACCAAGAAACTGAGACTCTGAAACTCTACCTGTACATGAAAACTTCGCCATCCTCAGCGAGTCTCCTCTTGCAGAGGTAGTGTTCAAAATTAAGAGTTTGAGGTATAAATGTAACAAATATAATATCGAATATAATATATAATATTTTTTTCTTATGTTAAAACATCTAATCCAAAAAACTTAAGCTAGCAGGTGGAGATGGTATCAAGTCCCGAACACAAACTGATCTGGAATTTCTTAACATCCTCTCACGTCCACCCAGAACCAAAACACAAACAGAGACAATTGGCCCCAATGAATCCAGCAGAATCAAAGTGAAAGTGATATAAGGACATTCGGGTTTGGCAGATGGAGTCCAAGAACAAAAACAATAAAAAAATCTGACTTTGATAATGATACATACTAAGCACCAAACCTAAAAACTTGAGTAGGTAGGTGAAGACTCAAATTCCAGAATTTGATGCCGAATCGACTACCTCATTATCCATATGTAGAGCACAAACACAATAAACTAAAGATAGCTAGCAGTACACATCTAGAAGTCATATATGTAATGGCGTAATGCTCCTCTTATTTGATACATACCAGCAACCTAATCGCCCAACTCTAATCAAACACGATTTACAATAATAATAATAATAAAATAAAATAAAATAAAATAAAAAGAAGAAGAAGAAGAAGAGACCTTTATGAATTGAAACTTCCAAATCCAATTGTGTGAACAAGGAAGAGCGGGGAGGACCTCTTATATACGCAACACTTGTCCGAATCTAACCCTGGTGTTTCCAACGATTCACCCCTAGATTGACGATTCTAAAGGCGCGAGTAGAGAAGAGGATTGGGGATCGGGGTCCAAACGACGCCGTATGAGGTGGAGAGGTTGCAAGGGTTTGGACGAGAGACTCAGTTCTCTCGTGTGTGTGTCTCACTCTCTCAGTTCTCTCGTGTGTGTGTGTGTGCTCTCTCTCCTAACTGCAGAAGGGGATATAGATGAGAAGAATGGGTGAGGCAAAGAAGAAATCGAGATCTGGATATTATTGCAAAGGGTCGTTGTTTAGTGGAGGAATGGGTGAGGAAGCTGGATATGTCTAAGGAGCTGGAGAAAAGTCTTCTTTTAGAGCAAGTAAACTAGAGACAAAAATCACAAGCTTTGTGGTTGACGGAGGGGAGGATAGAAACACAATATTCTTTCACAAGGTGGCCAACTCACATCGAAGGTATAATCACATGGATTCCTTGAGTATAAATGGTTCTATGTCCAATAATCCTATGAATATAAAGGAGCATGTAGTACATTTTTACAACAAACAAAAAAAATTGTATACTGAACAGTGTACTTGGCAGCCAAGTGTGGATGATCTATCATTCTTGTCCATTGATGCAGATAAGAGTAATTGGGTAGGGCTTTTGAAATTTCTCTCGCCATGTCAGCATGAAATTCTCTCTAGCCCGTTCGGAGCGTGGGAGAGTTGTGTTCGTCATACAATGTCAATCGAGTGGTTTTTCGTTGAGGTTAATCGGTGGAATGGATTATGTGGGGTACTTTTACGTGGAAACGAAAGCGTTCGAGTTTTGATCCAATGTCCAAGGGGGAGTGCAATTGGAAGAGAAGAGCAGAGGAAGAACTCGTGCAGTGATCATGGTCTAGCCAACTATCTTCTAGCTAGTGAGCGCCTGGGATTACTTGACAAACAATGAAGTATGCTTTCCAACCTACCTACTTATATCTATCATTGTTCCCTATTTTAGTGGGTGTGGCTAATAGACTAGAGAGGCTTCAAAGGGATTTTTTATAGGGTGGCATTGGGGATGAGGTAAAATTCCATTTAGTGAATTGGAAGAGGATTTGTACTCCGATAGAGTTAGGTGGATTAGTAGTTCGAAATTTGATTCAATTTAATCAAGCCCTTGTGGGAAAATGGTCATGGCGGTATGCTACAGAGAGAAAGCTTTTATGGAGGAGATTGGTGATTGCAGCTGAATATGAGAGTACAAGGGGTGGTTGGAGTTCAAAGGAAGTATTGGGAACTTATGGATTGGGCGTGCAGAAACATACTAGAAGGGGGTGGGATAAGTTTTCCAATTTTGTTCGCTTTGAGATGGGGGTTGGGTCTAAAGTAAGTTTCCAGCATGACATTTGGTGTGGGGATAGCCCGCTAAAGCTATGTTATCCAGCTTTGTTTAGTATTGCCTAGCATAAAGATGTGTGGGTGGTGGATAAAATGAACCTTCAAGATGGAGTTATCCAGTGGAATGTCATCTTTACGTGTTTAGTCCAAGATTGGGAGATGGAGATGATACTCTCCTTCTTCGAGAGGTTGAATTCTTTCCAAGTTCGACATGGCGAGGAGGACAGGTTAATTTGGAGTCCTTCCAAGAGGGTCATGTAACACCCCATTCCAAGTGGTATGGTATTGTCCACTTTGGACCAAATCTGTACGGTTTTATTATTGGGTTTACCCCCAAAAGGTCTCATACCATTTAGAGAGAGTATGCTCTAAATAAGCACATCCCCTTTCTCACACCTAGGCAGTGTCGAAAGCCATAATCACCCCCTCTTAGGACACAATGTCCTCATTGGCAACCCTCATGGGCTTGTGCACGTTCCCCCTATCCTAGGCTAGGCTTCGGCTTTGATACCATATGTAATACCCTGCTCCAAATAGCATGATATTGTCCACTTTGGGCCAAGCCCACACAGTTTTATTATTGGGTTTACCCCCCGAAAGGCCTCATACCATTTAAAGAAAGTATGCTCTATATAAGCACATCCAATTTTTCAAACCTAGGTAATGTGAGATGCCACAAATCAATTTGAAGTAAAGTCGTTTTATAAAGCATTAAATAGCCAAGCTGGACATTCATTTCCATGGAAGAGTATATGGCGTGTAAAGGCTCCGTCGAGGGTGGCATTTTTTGTGTGGATAGTAGGCTTGGGGAAAATTTTGACGCACGATAATTTGCGTAAAAGGAATATTGTGGTGGTTGAATGGTGTTGTATGTGTAAAAAGAAAGAGGAATCCATTGACCACCTTTTACTTCATTGTGAAGTTGCATGAAAATTATAGAGTTACGTTCTTTCTTTGTTTGGGGTAGACTGGGTTATGCCGAGACGGGTGCTGGATCTGTTGACTAGCTGGGGTGCTGTGCGTGGAGGTGGTCCAGCCAAGGAAGTATGGAGGATGGTTCTATTGTGTATAATATGGTGTATTTGGCATGAGATGAATGCTCGGCACTTTGAAGACATTAAAACTTCGATGTTCAAATTGCAGAAGCTTCTGCTTAACACAATATATATATATATAGGGAGTATACAAGAGAACCCCTAATGGGAAGAAAAAAAATACATAAATTCAGAAAATGTGCACAAGTAAAAACACTAAAGTTATGATGAGCCACTATCCACATATATATATATGGTTCTCTTGTATACTCCCTATGTATTAGGGTTGCGCCTCTGTGCTTTATTAATGATATGAAATTACTTATAAAAAATAAAAAATCACATATTTCACAACCAGCAACTGGCTCTTTCCAAGTCCTAACAGTTAAATATTAAATTACAAAACGCTAAAATTCCTAAACTTAAATTGTAATCATAAGTACATTAATGCCTTTAACATAAAGCTACAGAATTAGATAAGTATCTTCTATTTTGTTAATTACTAAAAATAAAAACTGCTATAATGCTGTTAAACATAAATGTTAGAGTTCTGCTATTAACAAAATCTGTGCCAACCTTCATATCCAGCCACAGATGAAAAGTTTGATATATGTCATTATATATTTTTTTTCTAAACTCTCAACCATTCAGGCAAGTGCAAAGTAGGGGAAAAAGATCAAAGTAACCTGAACCGCTTTTCTGAATTGCAAGTGATTATAGCATAAGGATCTGATGTGCCATTTAAGTTTGCACCAATGAGATTCTTAGCCACCAACAATTCCAACTGAAAAATAGAGCACACACCATCTCATTGTCAACAAGCAAGAGAAGATCCATTACATCATGCCAATATCAAATACAAAAAAAGCACTTGATGCCTGTATTCATAATGGAAACAAACACCAGAACCAAACATGATTACAAGGTCTTATATACCTTGATTAAGTATGCTGAATTTGTTTGAGGATCTCCTTTTGAGTTGCCCATCTACAAAATAAGGGCAGGACTGCACGTCAAAGAAGTTAAAAATTACTCCATGAAGCAGGAACATGCAGACTGTGTCGGGCAGGATAAATGCATTTCCAATATATGTCGAGATGGCACAAACTTTAAACAGCTTTAGCATGACTTTACAAAACCAAAAAGAAACATATATATAATGATTACAATAATAATAACAAAAACAATGATGAAAATAATGGAGAAACATAATGAAAATGTACACATAAAAGGAGACAACAATCAGATTCTGAAACAAAATTGTACCCTTACAACTGTTTGGCAAACTTTTGCAAACATTTTTCGCTTTTTAAACACTGAAAAACACTTTTCAGGCAATAGTTATCTAGACGAGTTTTCAAATGTAGTTTCCACCACTAATCCTCTTTTCAAAACAAAACACATAATATTTTTCAGAAAACAAAAAACAAAACATTTTTTAGAAAACTTCCCCCACATTCAAAGAAGTTTTTGTTTTAAGAACTCATGCTCACTTTTTTTAGATGTGGAGGCTGACCATTTTATTTACAAAAAAATTAAATAAAAAATAAAAGTGAAGTCTGCCCCCTTTCACTAGAGATGAGTCGCAATTCACTAGAGGTTGGTCTTCCTTACACACCTCCAGTGGAGACCATCCCCTTCACACTGCACAGAGGGTGGCAGCTGCCAAGCATGGAACCCAACCTCTAGTAAGCCCAAATTTTGTCCTTTTCTTTGCTTTTTTTCGTATTTTTTTATGTTTTGAAAAATTAAAACAAGACACATTAAACATTTTTCTTTTCAGTTATCTAAATGAACTTTCAGATATGGCCTCCATAGACGCTACTTTGTCAGACGTGGTTCTCATAGACAACACTTTCCAATTCACTTTTTTTCGAAAATGCTATTCAAAACACAAAATTGAAAGTGCTTTTCGAAAACATTTAGATAAACACTTCCATGGAGCAAGTCAATGCAGCCACCCAACAAAAGTATTTTCAGTTAAACACTTCAATGCAGAATTCAAGCTTCAAGTAAAAAACAGCACTGCCGTAATGTATTTGGTAATGACAATTACATGTAGGAAAAATCTGGAATTGATTAACTCAAAATTGGAGGCTTTCATTTCCTACATAATAAAGAATTCAACTCAATTTTCTAATCTCTAACCCCTTTTAGGCACCCAAGCAGGTGAGAGTCCAAAACTAAACATTTTTATCATCTACCTAAAACACAATTCATATAATTGCTGTAACCAATGAAAGAATCACACCAAATATTGCTAAACACCAAAAATTGCAAAAAAGTCCGAAATAAACTAAAATAATAATAATAATAATAATAAATTGAACTTAATAACTTATCCTCATTTCCAAGGGAAAACGCCACACCAAAATTCTCAGAAGAACAAAAAGCTCACCGTAACCCCAGGATTCGACGGATTACCGTCGAGGTGTTGTCGATCAACGTCGACATCTCCGCTCCGGTAGGTGAAGAACCAGTAGGCGACGATGACGAAGAGCGAGGCAGCCACCGTAACCTTGATCTCCCACCAAGAGGGGACCAGAATATCCAGCGCCGTCTCGATCATGATCATGTCGAGCCTGAGAACCGAACGAAATCCCAGAGTCAAAAGAGAAGCCAGGACGCAAAAAATCGATCAGAAATTGAATGGCAATAGGGCTTGTTTTAGGGAATGGCTAGGGTCTTGAGGGTTTTGGATGGCCATGGCCACGTTGAATTTTCAAGCAGAGGAGCAATTCAGAGTCAAGCTTGGACCGTTGGAAGGGCATGTCGCATGGAGGTTGGAAATTGATTATTGTTTGTTAAAGACCGATATGCCCTTGAGCTCGTAGCGTAATACTGGTGATGCCCTGTTGTGCGTGTAGAAGTTTCGGCGGATTGTGAAGGGCGGTTTGGGGAGCGTCTGAAGATCTGACGCATTCAACTCTCTCTGTTGATCGTGGAAATTATATAGTGAAGTGTGAGTCGAAGGAACAAAAGTAATCGTTGGAAGTGGTGTTATGACTGGATTGCCCTTCATTTATGAAAAAACAATGGAAAACTACCCTTTACCCCTAAAGTTCTGGGCAATTTTCGATTCGATCTTTAATGTTTAAATTTTTACAATACATCCCAAACTTATAAATTTTTGCAATTCAATTATTATGACTCTTTTTTTTTTCCTAAAATACCATCATTCAAAGTTTTTTTAAAAAAATTATAATTAAAAATTAAGGAGTAACCAGACACCCCAATTAGGCTTGAACGTGGCTTCGGCCACTTTAGACTGGCCACTGTTTTTTTAAAAAAAACTTGGGATTAGGGTATTTTGGAGAGAAAAAAAAAGTCAGAATAGTCGAATTACAAAAATTTAGAAGTTTCGAGGGTGCATTGCAAAAATTAAAACATTAACAGTGAATTGAAAATCACCTCAAACTTTATAGGATAAAGTGTAGTTTTTTCAAAAAAATAATAATTCAGCTAAAGTGAATACAATACCCAAATAAAATTTTTAAAAAATATATTATTATTATAGAGCTTTTGAAAAACGTAGAACAGTGGTAGGTAGATTTGTAGTTTAAAAAAAAAAAGGGTATCAAGGCCATAAAAGATGTCTAGACTGACTACTCTATTTAAACGTTATCATAATAGTACTTGTTTATTAAAATTCAATGAAATAAAAGCCTAAACAATAAGAATCACAACGTTCCTTCGAACCTAATTCAACCAGATTTGTGGTGATGTTGAAGGACATTTTATAGGGGTTTTGAGGGTTGTTCATAGTTGGTAAGAGTTTTGCATGTCACCATAACATTAGGCGTGCAGAAAAAATAGTGAAAGAAACAAAGCAAGGTAAAGCGCAGATTCCTAAGAATTTGGGCCATCCTTATCCTAAAATGCCCATCAAAGTTTCAGTCTAGTGCTGAGTATATTTTTGAGGAGAGGAATCATTCGGGCTTTGGCTCAAGTGACAATGACAAAGGGGCCAATAAATTTGGTAGAAGATTTCAAATGTTTGATGAAAACTGTGGAATTATATATTCATTCCATCATACTCTTTATTATATTTATCTGCTACAAAGAACAACTTTTGTTTTTTTTTGTTTTACTTTTTGTCCTTTATGTATTAGCTGGTAAAACAATGCTCATCGAGTCTCTAAACGTCCATTGGTACATATTAGAAATATATGGTGGGAAAAATAAAAGACAAAAATGAGAGGAAACTGAGACAACGTAATGTGCTACATCTTGTATATTGCATTATATTATATTGAAGTATTACATAAACTTTTATTTATAGAGAATCTTTAAGTAATGATCAAGCAAATTTAGTAACTTAAGAAAATAAAATAATCACTAGAATGAAAAGGAAAGGTAATAAACCTAACAAGTAAAGAAATAAACATAGTGAATAATATAAAATATTTTAAATCCTCCTTCAAACGTAAGGTATAAGTTTGAGTTTAGAAAAAGAAATGGAATATATATATTACTTTGTTGAAAAAGATGCAAGAAGATTTGCTTGAGTGACACCTGAAGAAACGCCAGAGACTATGGCCTGAGGAGTAGTGGTGGCGACAACCATTGATGGCCGGAGGAGAACACCAAAGTAGGCTATCAAAGGAATGCCTAAAGATGGTGCCTTGAGGAGGCCAATCACTGCTTGGCAAAAAAGGGCCGGCTGAAGGTGTTGGAAATTGGGCATGTGGCCTGGATCCATTGGATCAGGTCTAATGTCGGCTAGCTGAGCCGAGTTGACAACAGTTCGTCCTGAATTTAGGGGACCCAGGTATAACCCATTGAAATGGATTGACTTCATGGTCGAACCTCACTCAACTGATTTGGATTGAATTTACGACCGATTGGCCTCTTCAGCTAATCCGGGGTTTATATCCACCCAGTTGGCCTGTTTGATTGAACCAAGTGGACCACTAGTCATGAGGAGATCAATGGGCCGATTTAATGGGCCGATATGGCCCAAAACCTGTGGACTTGTTGAATGTGTCGGTCTAGCCAGAGACCCATGGACTAAACTATTGAGAATGGGCCCGAATGACATGAAATCATTTTTGGGCTAGCCTGCACCGCTTTGAAATGGCTTGAATCAGAGTAAACCAGATGTTAATACTTTGGACAGAGATGAACCAGCCAAGAATGCACTAGAACCAGACTGAACTGGTTGCGCATGTTCAGGAATTAGACTAAACTGGTCAAGAATGCTTTTGAACCGTTTTGTAATTCATAAAAAAGAAAAAAGAAAAAAGAAAAAAAAAACGAATGGACCAGTTGAGAGGAACTGAAACTGGATGAACTGAGTTGAACCTAGTTTGGACCGGGCCAAGCACTTGTGCAACCTGTGTGGGACTTGCAAGAGCATGAAAATACGCACCCAAGAGGCAGCAAGCACATACAGGCAGGTGGGAGGAGCTAGCAGTGCATTCCAACACGTGGAAAGATTGAAAGTCAAGTGCTAACAACTTTTTCAAATATCAACAGCACAACATACAATCCTG
The DNA here is from genome assembly GCA_013348765.1 of Carpinus viminea. Lineage (NCBI taxonomy): Eukaryota > Viridiplantae > Streptophyta > Magnoliopsida > Fagales > Betulaceae > Carpinus > Carpinus viminea. The sequence goes on along the minus strand of CP054669.1, from coordinate 10,166,386 downwards.
AACGCCCACGAGGAAAGTGACCATATTCTTCGTTGACGCAATAGGGTTCATATTTACAAGGGTGGTGAGGGACGTAGTATTCCACGTTTGACTGTTGAAGACACAGGCACTCCTAGTGCCAAAGGGAAGGACAAAGATGCATGTACGATGGTGACACTTATATGGAAGCAAGTAAGAAATCTTCAAAAACGTCTAATACAAGCATGATTAATCTCGACCACTACACCCCCACCGCCTAGAGCATAGATACATTCCCTAATACCGATACCAATACCATGGTTCAATGTATGGAGATGCTAAATGAACTGAAAGACGAGATCTCAATAGAAACGTTCATGAAGGCAGTAAACACATTTAAGGCTAAGCATCTCCAAATCAGTTTCATAATGATAGATCAAGATCCCCGGCTATTCCTTCAAAATTGCCAGTCGATTTTTTTGAGAATCTTAGCCATTGGATAGATCTAATGGCTCAGAATAAAACACCCACTTTTTTAGTGGATCTCATATATTCCCGAGGTTGAATTTCAAAATTCAAATCTAAGTTTATTCTCTCTCAAAATTCCAACCTATCTTTACCTTTCTCTCTCTTTCCCCCTCTCTCGTTCACCTCGATTATGTGAAGCAAACCCTCGTCAACTCTCTCTCACCATCTTCTCCAACAACAAATCCAGTCAAAATGGTAGTCGAACTCCAGAGCTCAAGTCTCACCCTCTTCCCCAGGACCTTCGTGGTCACACGAATCGAGGTCAGACGACCGACACTGACCTAGATGCCATCAACAACCACCTCAAGTCATCAATACTCTCTCTGTGATTAATTTCTTCTAATCGAACTCTCCTTCGGCAAATCTCCAGTCAAAATGGTAGTTGTACCCTGGATCTCAAGTTTCACCTTTTTTCCTATGACATTCAAGGTTGCACCCAACCCATCTTGGTCGTATGACACGGGTGTCGACCTCAACACCATCCACAATCACCTCAAGTCCTTGGTACTCTCTCTGTGGTTAATTTCTTCTAATCGAACCTAATCTTAAGGTTTTGTTTAGTTCGTGAATTTAAACTTTAATCATTGAATTTATTCTCTGTTTCGTTGTTCAGCAAATTTATGGTGAGAAAATATGCTGGCAATTTGGGATTTAGTTTTGATCTTGGTGTGACTAGTTTTTTCTTTGGGATTTTCTAATTTTTTTCTTTGGTACATTTTATTATTGGTTTTGAGTATGTTGCATATTTTTTCAATGCTTTTAGGTCATTAGTAATTTCATATGCGTTGAATCTAGTTTTATTATTATTATTATTATTTTGGAGCTCAATCAAGTACAATTGTTACTTCTTGGTTGGTTTATTTCTCATTAAGAAGTAAAGTTTCAACAATGGCTGCTATTTCTTGGTTAATTTCTTTATAATCAATGAGAAATAAAGCTTGAAGCTTTCATTGTTTGACATGAATTTGCTACTTCTCTGACGACAAGAGTACTTACAGAATTTGGCATGTTGAGTAGATGTTGTTGCCAAAATTGTGCCCAATGCTACCCTCTTCCATTTCTGTCATCATTATTAGTGTTGTATTTATTGATGTTGTATTTATTGTAGTTCTCTACCGGTAGATGAGTATGATTGTCTCCTTCGTAACTTTCCACAAGATGAGTGGTTTCCTATAACGTATGGATTTTGGAATATGTTGGTTATTATTAGAAAACATAATGCGAAAATATAAAAGAATAAGAGAGAAATAAATAAGAGACACAAGATTTAAAGTGGTTCGGTTTAAGACCTACATCCACATACTAAAGTTCTATAGGCTACATCTTGTTTTATTGAGTGAATATAATTGTACATAAGAAGCCTCCTTATATAGGAGTTAAAGGGGAGAGGGACTTCATGTTTTTTCAATGTGGGACAAGCTTAGGCAAGGCTTATTTATGTGGACTTTCTCAACACTTGAGCAATGTGGGACAAGCCCACATTGCTATTCTCTAACATTCCCCCTCAAACTCAAGGTGAGAACTTGTGAAATCTTGAGTTTGTTTCTTAATTTCAGCACTGAAGAAGATGATTGATGGCGCTAGAATTGGAATCATCGGCGGCTCTTGAACATCATCAACTTTTGATCGGAACGGGCCAACTATAGGCCTTACATAAGAGCCAACTAAGAGCTAAAATGGGCATGGGCAAAACCACAAATGCCAAATTACAAATAAAAGGCCAATGGCCAAATATGAAAGCCAACAATGGGCTAAAATGGGCCTGGGTTTGAAACAATACTACAAAGGCCGGGCCTGGGTTTTAAACAATACTACAAAGGTCAAAATATATAAGGCCAACTATGGGCTAAGAAGCCAACTATGGGCTGAAATGAGCATGGGTTTGAAATAATACCACAAATGCCAAATAACGGGCCAATAAAGGGCCAAGAGAGAAAGAAAATGGGCAACTTGAGCCTTTTTTGTGGGCAACGTGGGCCTCTTTTGTTGGGCAACTTTGGCCTCTTTTGTGGGCAACTTTGGCCTCTTTTTTTTTTTTTAAAAATATCCTATTCTTGGATTACATGAACCAGGATAAGGATAACCTTAATCCCCGTAACCAAATGGAACCAAAATTGGAATTTAAACCAGAATATCCTATTCCTAACCAAGGATAAGAAAATCTTAATACTAGAACAAGGGGAAATAAAATATCTAACCAAACATTCTTTGTCTTCTCAAAGAATCACAAAACAAACTAGATGAAGTCTTCAGCAAAACTGGGCAATTTTGGTGGCTAAACCGCCAGCGAGATGGGATGGTGCTGGATTTGACCCGTGGACAGTTGCGATGGGTCAAGGATGAACAGAGGTAGGACTCCGGCTGGCTAACGTGGTGGCCTGCTTGGCTGTCAGGGGATTCTTGCGGCAGCACATCTAGGAAGCGGGATGCGATGGCAAAGGTGGGGCGCCATTGGTCTTAGCTAGCCAGTAGGTGCAAAGCCATTAGGACAAAAGTTGGTAGCAAAATGAGAAATGAGGTGGAAGAGCACACGGGCACAAAGAAAAAAAAAAGAAAGAAAGGAAATCAATCCGGTAGGGCACATCATATGAGAAAATGGAAGGCAAAAGGTGAGAAAAATAGTATATGGTAAGAACAACAGAATTATTTTTCCAGATTAAGCAATGATGAAGGCATGGACAAAATCTGAAATTATTTTTCCAGATCGAACCACTGTGATGGGTTGAAAAAAAAATGACACAGAGAATGCATTTGACAAAATGACAGAGAATTTGTGGGACGAAAAATGAGACGGTGCTTTGTGAAAAAGGAGTTGGTGATGATCTACCACATAATGGTAGATTGGGACCTTGCAAGCATCATTCTGGGATTGGTTTCCAGATGTGCTGCAATGAAGGATAGATCAGATTAGATCTAACAGGAGCAAATGATAAGGGAAAACGAGTGGTACAACACCCAACAAAATACTCTGGAAATTTCTGAGACTAAAATAGAAAAATGAAAGAAAATCAGTGGGTGTAGAATGTGTTTGACGAAATGTCTCAAAGAGACAAGGCTAAAAAAAATCCAACAAAAATAGCAAAATTTCCAAGATAAGAAGGAAAACAAATGAAATGACTTTGCTGTATGATATAATGGGATGATCATAGACAAAATCATGAGAGGAATAAGAAAGAGAGAGGAAGATGTGAGAAATAAGCACGGGTAGAGTGAGCAGAAGGTGCTCGACGAACCCAGAATAAAAAAAAAAAAACAAAGAGATAACCCAGAATCTAATAATTGGTGTTAGCCTATTAGCTTTGATACCATATTAGAAAACATAATGCGAAAATATAAAAGAATAAGAGAGAAATAAATAAGAGACACAAGATTTAAAGTGGTTCGGTTTAAGACCTACATCCACATACTAAAGCTCTATAGGCTACATCTTGTTTTATTGAGTGAATATAATTGTACATAAGAAGCCTCCTTATATAGGAGTTAAAGGGGAGATGGACTTCATGTTTTTTCAATGTGGGACAAGCTTAGGCAAGGCTTATTTATGTGGACTTTCTCAACACTTGAGCAATGTGGGACAAGCCCACATTGCTATTCTCTAACAGTTATTAGCTGAGAGCCACCATTGAGGGTGAAGGGGTTGTGGCTCTATTATGGAATAGAAAGAGGATAAGAGACTTACAAGTGATGCTAAAGCTCATCTTGAAGATAAGGATAAGAGTTAACACCAATGCAAGATTCCCAATTGTATTTGTACATAGTAGTTCAATTGGAGTTATTCCTATAGTCATTCCCCATATATAATTCATATCAAGAGTCTTAGTGTAAAGTCTATTTACTTATAAACTTCTATATATACATCAATGCAAACCGGTGATTATACATTCCAAACCATAGAATTACTTGTTCTTATACTTACTAGTGTAGTTTTACTAGCCTCTCTTTATGATGAGCCTAAATTTTTTATTCATTACTTTTTTTGTTTCAAACAAATTGGTCAATAAATGTAACCCGTGGATGTAAAATTGCTTTACTGGCTTGTAGATGTAAATGACATAAAATTATATTCGTGGATGTAATAAATGTAATCCATGGATGAAAATTATAATAAATGAATTTACATCTTAATTTCATCTTCATCTCCTGCCAATAGAAATAAATATAATCTACAAATTGTCATATTGACTAAAAGGTTTTATACAATAGTAACATAATTTTCAAAATTAAATTGATTCTATTAATCACAAAAGTATCCTCTAAACAATGCCAACCCACAATCAATGCCACCATTTAAACTCACACCAAGATAAAGATCCTTTGAAATGTTTCATAGTGACAATAGAAAATCAATGTCCTGAACATGTTTCCAAAATCAAAGTTAATTTTCAAATCAATAAGAATATGTTAAAACGTTTATTTCCATTTATAAGTTTGTTACTTATCAAGGAAATTCCTGAGATTCATATTTGTATTTGCGTTAACAGCAAGAGGTGTTGGTGTAAGGGGTTTGCTAGGGGTTCTCCTGGCGTTCTCCCAATCTTACTTAAAACATGATTTAAGAAAAAATAAAATTGTAATATCGTTTTTTTACCAATATATTAATTTTATGAGTTAATATTTAGGTTCTAATGTTTTAAAACTTATTTTTGGATTCAAAACTAAAACTTAAGGGTGGAAAGTTAACCCTTTATGGATGATATCACCCAAAATGAATTTGATCATCCTAAATTTAGTGTCAATACCTCAATTTTGGTGCTAATGCCTCAATTTTGAGGCTAATGCTTCAATTTTGATGCTAAGGCCTCAAATTTGTGCTAATGCCTAAAAAAACTGGTGGCGGAGGCCATTACAATTTTATTTTTTCTTAAATCATGTTTTATGTAAGTCTGGAAAAATACCAGGAGAACACTATGATGAGAACCCCTAGCATTTTCCTTAGTGTAATATTGAATCCATCAATTACCTAAAAAACAAAATAACATTTAACTTGTCATCTTAATATGAGATGTATTATTCTATTCAAGTATGAACAATTGTATAATTGTACTTGACTAATGTACAAATAAGAAAAAGGGGAGAAAGGCATTTTAATTTATTGGAAGAGTAAAATTATATAAGTTTACCGATAGAAATTCAATGAAATTAGTTTCACATCTATCTCCAAATGGTTCAAATATTATCCTTGGTACTGAATAAGGAACTTGCTCAAATCACTATATTATATATAAAAAAAAAAAAAAAATCTCATTAACAAAATTACAATTATTTTTTGCTATTTCACTATAAACTCAAATTATGTTCACTTGACGAGAATAACATTCTACATGTGAGTCAAAGTTATCATCATGAATATTGAGAAAACAATTAATTTCCTACAACTAAAAAGAAAATTTAATGTATCTTATAGTATTAAATCTAAGGGAAAACTACATTTTACCCCTAAAGTTTTGGGCTATTTTCAATTCGACCTCCAAAGTTTTAATTTATGCAATGCACTCTCCAAACTTTCAAATTTTTGTAATTCAACCATTTTGACTTCCTTCCCCCAAAATGCTCTCCTCCCAAGTTAAAAATAAAAAATTTAAAAATTAAAGGGTAGCTGGCAACCCCAGTTGGGCCTAGGGGTGGCTTTGGCCACCTCAGACTGGCCACCCCCTAATTTTTAAATTTTATTTTTTTTAACTTGGGATGGAGGCATATTGGGGAAAAAAAGAAGTCAAAATTGTTGAATTGCAAAAATTTGAAAGTTTGGGGGTGCATTACAAAAATTAAAATATTAGAAGTCAAATTGAAAATTGTTCCAAACTTTGGGGAGTAAAGTATACTTTTCTCTAAATCTAATAAGTCATATGAGATAGATGTGAATTTATAAAGGTAGAATGTTACATGAGAGATCTTTTCGCCGACATTATTATTTGTTGTAACTTTTGTTTCTTCTTTGTCTAATTCTCAACCCAACCTCTTATTCGGTTTCAACCCTTCGGACCCTCCTTCTTCTTGATTCTTTTAATGGTTAAGTAAGTTTTCAATTAATGAGGTATGAATTGCAGTTTTGTTGCCATTTGACAATGACATGTGTAACCCTTTCTTCCTGTAGGAATATGATATTATGCTTTTCTCTTGAGGCTATAAGAAATTCACAAATTAACTTTATTAAAAACATCAAAGTATCATAATATTATTACGACTCCTCAAATATAACTGAAATTTAAACTACAAGTCTTATAAAATAAAACAACTAAAAATCAAAACACATTAAAGTGATAAATTCACTTATTCCACTCCTCTCCTAGGTGTGACTTTTGATTCTAGTTCCCCTGACTTGTAGGACCATCCATGCTTCCATCTGGATTGTTTTTAAGACATTTTGAAAAGAAGCAAGTATGAATCGACTACTTAATAAGTAAATACATCATACAATAAATAAAATTGGAAATAACATTTAGTTCCAAAAATACATCATCAATATCACTTAAACAATATTAGGAAAATGTTTTCATCAAGCAATAATAGCATCACATCATTCATGCATCATTAGTTAATAGTTCAATATCATTATAGCCAACACACATTTGCTCCTTGGGTGCAAGGGTTGGCGATCACTAGGATCCCGGTTCCATTCCTGTAAGCTGCAAGTGGAACCGCGTCAAGGATATGCACTCACTTGATAAACTTTGGTGCACTCAAGTGAGCCATTCCCGGCAGATCATACAAGATGGCTGCCCCCGCTCTATCTTTTGGTACCATCATTCATTCATTTGTAGGCCATTAAGTATCTTAAAACATTCATGCATTTATTCATCCATTTTCATACTTTCATTCATCATTCTTTTTCATACTTTCATTCATCATTCTCTCATTTTTTCATTCTTTTCATTCTTCATTTTTTTTCATAACATAGCGGAAGCATTTATGTAAAATGTCGTTTTCATACAAAAATCATATCATTTTGGATACATTAAAAAGGACTATCAAAGAAGGTTAATCACTTTATTTTTTTTCTTTTGAAACAACTTTAGGAAAACTACACATAAACTTTTGAAAGAAATCAAGGGTTTGATTGTATCTACTTACCTCATTCCTAAGCTTTTACAATTCAAAACATTTCACCTAACAACCTATGTAAACAATCACAATAATACTCTTGTTAATAACCTTAAAACTAATCACTTTTTCCTATTGTTTAAGAGTGCAGCTGCTATATGGATGAGGCAGAAGGGGGTTTTGCCCTCCATTCACATGCTGACACCTCACCATTTCAAGAAAAATAAAATGAGAACAAAACACCCAGTTTTTTTTTTCTTCTTCTCCCTCACCTCACTCACACACCTGGTTTTTTTTTTCTTCTTCTTCTTCTTCTTCTTCTCAGTTCTCCCTCACCACTCTAGCGACGGCACTCACCAGCGACGGCTAACCCAGCCGTGACCCACCATTTCCAGCCAAACCATCTCTGGCGACTTTCTTCATTTCCGGCCAAACCCAACCGAAAAACATCTAAAAACTCAAACCCAACCTCAAAAATCGTTTCCAATGCCTCAAAAATCGATTCTAATGCCACAAAATTCGTTTCTAATGCCTCAAAACTAAAACCTAGAGGGGAAAGTTAACCATTTTGGGGATTTTATCATCCTAAAAAAATAAAAAAATAAAAAAATAAAAAAACCAGACCCATCCGAAAAAACCAAAAAAACTTGACCCACTGTGGCCGGCCGTGGGTTTGCTCTGCACTGTGGGTCTTCTTTTTTTCTCCCAAACCATCTCTCTTTCTCTGTTAAATGACAAGAAGGAGGAAGAAGGAAGAAGAATGGGAGAGGTCAGCATGAAGGAAGAAATGGGAGAGAAGAAGAAATAAGAAAAAATTTGGTGTTTTAGGATGTAGGATAATTTTGTGGGTTTTTTTCCTTTAAGTGAGGTGGCAGCTTGTGATTGGGGGGCAAAAGAACCCCCTTTACGCACAGACCGAAGGGAAGTTATTCCCATTGTTTAATCCCCTTAAAGCTTGTTGTCCATACTAATGGCAGATCTGATTTCTTCTCTTAAAACACTTGTTTCACACCTCACATTTAATTATTTCATTTGAATAATCAAAATAATATTACATACTTAAGAAAATCATGAAATCATGTTTTACTAATCATATTCATATCTTTTAGAAGAAGAAATTAGATCTAGCATGTTACCTTTAATATTGACAGCAAGTATAAGAAGATTAAACATTACTTATTTAATATACTTATCAATATACTACTAGATTTCCTTCATACTATTCATAAACTAACACTATATATCAATATTAGGAATAATTAGAACTCATACCTAACAAGAGTAGGTTGTCTTAGAAGGAAAGATGAAGAGATAAATTCTACTCTCTTAGACAACAAACTATTTGATACAAGAAATCAGTTTCTTGTATTGATTTTAGAGTATTTAAGACATAGGGAAGGTAATAAATCATAAGGAAGATATAGGAGGTTAATAAAACATAATGGAGGAATTCATTTATAAGATTTAATGAGAAAATCAACTATATGAATACTTACATAAAATATGGACAAAAATTGCAGCTTCTGGTACAACAAAAATATCAATGATTTTGGCTTGTAAACTAATTGGCTTTAACTTGAAGATATAAGGAATAGAGGGAGAGAAAAGAGAGGAAGAGAGGGTTGAACTTTGAAGACAACCGTAGAAAGAAATGGGTTGTAATGAACAGCTACTGGAATGGTGAATATGCTGGCAACCTTAGTATAAAATTGATAGCTAAGAATAACATATAGTAGACTTCCACTAATTACTCTAGTGTTCTAGTGAATAATGGTTAGATTTTAATAGGTGCATGATGACTAGTATTCTAGAGTATAATGATCAACTTTATAGGTAGTATGATGACTCTAAAGTTCAAGAAAATAATAATCAAACTTTATAGGTGGTAGGCTTATAATAAAATAAGTCTAGAGTCTTTAATAATTGGGATAACTCATTAACCCCCCCTGAAGTTTGACCATTTTTTCAAATACCCCCCTAATATTCAAAAATTTTCACTTACCCCCCCTGAACTTTCAATTGCTCTCAATTTGGACCTATCCGTACAAATTAGGGCATAAATTTTTTGTAAAAGACCAAAATACCTCTAATTTTCATTTTTTAAAAAAATAAAAAAAAAATATCTGGAAGTTGGAATTTTATACAAAAGTCACCATTTAAAATTCACTATTTAAAATTTCAACTTCCAAAATGTTTTTTTATTTTTTTAAAAAATGAAAATCAGGGGTATTTTGGTCTTTTTAAAAATTTTGTGCCCTAAGGGTCCAAATTGAGAGCAATTGAAAGTTCAAGGGGGGTAAGTGAAAATTTTTGAAGGTTAGGGGGGTATTTGAAAAAATGGCCAAACTTCAAGGGGGTTAGTGAAGTTATCCCTTAATAATTTTTTTTCATCAACCTACGAAAATAGAAAGAAATAAACAAGGAAATAATCATAAATAACACATAACATAGAAAGCAAAACTACTCTAGGAGATTTGGGGTGTTACAAATCTCCACTTCTTATAAAAATCTCGTCCTCGAGATTTGATCGTACCTATCACTCAAAAAGATAAGGGTATCTCTCTTTCATCTCGTCTTCGTGTTCCCATGATGCTTCCTCGGTAATGTGATTGCTCCAAAGAACTTTGACCATAGGTATAGTTTTGTTGCGAAGAACTTACTCTTTTTGTGCCAAGATACCAACTAGAAATTCCTTGTAGGATAGATCCTCACGAACTTGAAGCGATTCAACCTCTAGTACATACGAAGCGTCAAAAACATATTTCCGTAGCATCAAAACATGAAAAAAGTTATGAATTGCGGATAAGCTAGGTGGTAGAGCTACCTGATAAGTAGTTGCCCCAATCTTCTGTAAAACATCAAAATGACCAATATACTTGGGACTAAGCTTTCCCTTTTTCCCAAATCTCATAACTCCCTTCATTGGTGCTATTTTTAAGAACACTTTGTCTCCTTCTTTGAATTCTATCTCCCGACATTTTTGATTTGCATACATCTTTTGTCAGCTTTGAGCAACTTCAAGTCTTTTTCTGATAATAGCAATCTTATCACGTGTAATCTGAATAATCTCTGGACCAAGAATTCTTCACTCCCCAACATCATCCCAATACAAGGGGACTTGCATTTCCATCCATACAAATACTCGTAAGGTACCATCCCAGTGCTGGCCTGATAACTATTGTTGTATGCAAACTCAATCAATGGCAAGTATCAAACCCAATTACCCTTGAAATCCAACACACAAGCTCGCAACATATCTTCGAAGAATCTGAATCATCCTTTCTGATTGTCAATCTGTTTGAGGATGAAAAGTAGTGCTTAAAGTCAACTCAGTACCCATTGCCCTTTACACACTTTGTCAGAAACCTGAAGTGAACCATGAATCTCTGTCTGATGCAATCTTAGATGGTATGCCATGTAGTGTCACAATTTCACTCAGATAAAGCTTTGCTAGTCTATCCATGGAATATATCATCTGAATTGGTATGAAGTGAGCAGTCTTTGATAAATGGTCTACCACCACCCAAAAAGAATCATAACCTTCTAGAGCTCTAGGAAAACCTAACACAAAGTCCATGTTGATCTCATCCCATGTCCAAACCGAAATAGGGAGTGGCTGTAATGTTCCTATAGGTCTCTAATGCTCCACTTTGATTTGTTGATAAGTCAAACACCGTTCCATATAATTGGCCACATCCCTCTTCGTTCTGCTCCACCAGTAATGTTGTCGAAGATCCCGATACATCTTGGTACTACCTGGATGAATTGTATATAAGGAACGATGCACTTTTTTAAGAATGATATCTCTTATATCTAAATTGTCTGGTACACATAGTCTACCTCGATATCGTAGAACACCATCATCTGCAATCTTAAAATCCGGCTTCATTCCTTCTCATACCTCCTTCGCGATCTTAGTTAAGTTCAAATCCTCACCCTAAACATCTTTGATCTGATCTAAAATAGTCGGCTTCACAATCAAATTACTCAACATTGCACACGTATCATGATCAATCAAACTAATTCCTTAGGATCGATCGGATGTTTGATTGAACATTTGATCTTATCACGATCAATCGAACTAATTCGCTAGAATCGATCAGATGATCAATCGATCATTTAATCATATCACAATTAATCAAACATTTAAATAAGAATAAGAAATAGAAAGCTTCAATAATAATATATAGAAAAACAATAATAAATTTTCTAAGAGTTTTGATTTAATTTGAAAATTTGTTTTATTTAAAAGAAATATTTATTTTTTAATTTATAGTTTTTATTTAATAATATCATGATCAATTGAAATAATTTACTAGGATTGATCGGATATTCGATCTAACCTTCTATTTCAATTATGTCAAGTTTGATCAATTAATTGATTTTATCATGATCAATCAAACTAATTCACTAAGATCGATCGACCATTTGATCACATCAAGATCAATCAAATTAATTCACTATCAATTAGATGATTGATCTGATCGATCGATCCTTTGATCATCTCACAATCAATCAAACTAATTCCCGAGGATCGATCGATTATTTGATCCTATCACGATCAATCAAACTAATTTGCTAGAATCGATCGGATGATCGATCGATCATTTGGTCATATCATGATTAATCTAACTAATTCACTAGGATCGATCGGATGATCGATCGATCATTTGATCATATCACGATCAATTGAATCTATTCGCTAGGATTGATTGGAAGATCGATCGATCCTTTGATCATATTATGATCAATCGAACTAATTCCCTAGGATCGATTGATCATTTGATAATATCACGATCAATAGAACTAATTCGCTAGGATTGATCAGATGATCGATCGAACATTTGATCCTATTACGATCAATTGAACTAATTCACTAGGATCGATTAAATGATCGATCGATCATTTGATTTTATCACGATCAATTGAACTAATTCACTATGATCGATCATTTGATCATATCATGATCAATTGAACTAATTCACTATGATCGATCAGATAATCGATTGATCATTGATCATGTCACAGTCAATCAAACTAATTTACTATGATCGATCGAATGACCAATCGATCATTTGAATATATCGTAGTCAATCAAATTAATTCATTATGATCAATTGTATGTTAGATTGAACATTTGATTATATTACAGTCAATCGAACTAATTCATTAGGATCGATCGGATGTTTGATCGAATATCCAAAATTTATAAAAAAGAAATAATTGCATATTATCGGGGCTAACATGACTCAGTTTAGTCGACGTTCATAATTAAGACTATTTGCGTCGACTTGCAAACATCGACGCTGATAGTTTAAGTATTACATTTTTATAAAATTGTTAACAATTTATATTAGTCTATTAAAATTAAGTCCTATAGAAAAAAAAAAAAATTGCTGGGTTATAATTATAATTATAATTTTTTTCTATTTTTAATTTTTTTAATATATACATATGTATACTTTTTTTTTTTTTTAGATATACATTATTTATTTTCAATTGAACTCGATGGATTTATTATTATTATTATTATTATTCTTGCCCATTAAAAAATCATATGCCTATCAATTTTGTTGTTAGCCTCTATATTTTTTTTATTTTTTTTTTATATGACTAGATGCTTAAATCTTAATTTTTTATTTTATTTTATATAGGACTATTATAGTCTTATTATTTTTATTTTTATATAGATTATTAGCGCCCACCATTGTGACGCTAATAGTCTTAATTTTTTTTTTTTATAACGATTATTAGCGCCCACAAGAGGTGACGCTAATAGTCCTAATTTTTTTTATTTTTATATATGACTATTAGCGTCGACCATTGTTGACGCTAATAGTAATTTAGTCGACGCTAATAATTTTTCTGAGTATTAGCGTCGACTTATTAGCATCCACTCTAGAGTGGATGCTAATAGTCATATTTTGGTACGACTATTAGCATCGACTCTAGGGTCGACGCTAATAAGTCGCTGCTGATGAGCTTAAATCTTGTAGTGAAAATTAAAAAAAATAATAATAATAACTTATCTATAAATTTATAATAAGTTACTACAAGAAAACAAAAAAAAAATTAAACCGCAGAAATTTTTGAGGTTTAAACTTTTAAACCTCAGAAAAGTTTTTTTTTTTTTTTTTGCCCTTAAGTTAGCTATTAATAGCAACTTAAGGTTTAGGTCAGCTATTAGTAGTAACTTAAGATTATTATTAATGACATGTCGGCTTCTTGAGCCATTCAGAATAGTTGAAGTTTAAATTTATAAAAAACAATTAAATTTTAGTAAAAAATAAATTAACTTAAATATAAGAGTCAGCTCGCAAACTGAGTCTGCTCCTCTGGACTTATTAAATTTTCTTTGTTTGACAGAATTTTGCAAAATATTGTTCAAGATATATCCTCCAAGATTCTTAGTATAATATTTAATTTAAGTAAATCAGCCAAATATAAATATCTCTTTCTCCATATTTTTCCTAGTAATATAATGAATACATTGAATATTTGGTAGAAAACATGAAATAAATAAATAAAAAAAGCCATAGTGCATCCATGTACATATATATATGGATATTTATATATATAGCAAGAAAACTTTAAAGAATAAATTTTCATTTATTTATTTTTTGATTTTTTTTCTTAGAAGAGAGAGAGAGAGAGAAACTTTTTTGACGTGGCACTGTTCTCCATGTTAGATTTTTTTTTCCTCTGCTCTTCTCTTCTATTGTTTAGTTAAAAATTATATTTAATTTTTTGTTCAAGTACTTTACAATTTAATTAGGTGTATATATACACGTTTAAAATTTTATTAATCAATAATTTTTAAATTATATATTTTTTAAAATAAAAAATCTAATTAATTAATTTTTATATATATATAAACCCAACCATATATATATGCATACATTGAATATTTGAAAGATATCCTCTCTTTCGCCCAAGAAAGATTGATTAAATCATAAAAAATTTAGAGTGTGAAGTGTAATTATATATATATATATTTTTTTTTTGAGGGGGTATCAAGATTAATATTATCAATTAGAATAATTTATGGTTTAGAATGATTTATAGTTGGCTCAGTTAAACTAATAAAATGAAGTATCCATGCTCCGTTTAGAAAAAAACTCAATTGGTAATATATCTATGATTATTATTTTTATCATATTATAAACATGAGTGATTTCAATGAAATTAATAAAATAAGAAATTAACTTCAATACGAGAGCCCCAGCTCACCAACTAACTCGGCTCAGCTAGACTTATTATAAGCTCGGGCCTGAATTTTGACTCAGCCTTAAGCTACGTTCGAGATCAAGCTTAATTTTTTTAAAAAGAAAAAATTAATAACTTATATATATATAACTTAATTTTTTTTAAAAAATTCCTTTTTTGGTAGGTTTAGGGTTAGTTATTAATGGTAAGTTGCCAAAAATAGGTTTGTATACGTTTATAGTAAATAATTAACCCGTCCGTGTGATTTTTTTTTATACTTATTTTTTTTTAAGCAAACGCTCGATAATTATTAAGTGCGTATCTCGATCTCCATCATAGGTGGCTCAGATCTGAAAGTATTCATTGGTCTTGGGTGGTTAGACTAATCCAGTTGGGGTGCCTAACCCTGTATTGTCGTTGTTTTCACTCGTAAGACTAAGCAAATGCTCATTTTTAACAAGCATATTTTATAAAAATTCACATAGAGAGGTAGACTAGAGTAAATTTGATTTTTTTTTTTAATTTTTTGCTAAGAAGGAAAAAAAAAAAAACTTTTTGACGTTTTGAACAGTGCCACATCAAAATTTTTTGAAGTGGCACTATTTAAAATGTCAAAAAAGTTAATATTTTTTTTGGTTGATTTTTTTCCAAGAAGAGATGGAAAATAAAAACTTTTTGACGTTTTGAACAGTGCCATGTCAAATTTTTTTGACATGGCACTGTAAAATAAGTTAATAATTTTTTTTTGATTTTTTGCTAAGAAGAAAAAAAAACTTTTTGACATTTTAAACAGTGCCACATCAAAAAATTTTGACGTGGCACTGTTTAAAATGTCAAAAAAGTTAATAATTTGAATTTATTTTTTTATTTTTATTTTTTTTGCTAAGAAGAGAAGGATAAAAAAAAAAAAAAAAAAGAGGATAATATTATCAAGTCCTGATGTAAACCCATTTCAAATGCCCCAAAATCGTGGGTTCCACACATCACCCCACATTTCACTCTCTATTTATCTATCAATTTGTCACTATTCTATTTAAATATTATTTCTCAATCCAACCATCATAGTTTTGAAAATTTGTCTATGATATTAATAATAATTATATCTTCAAAGTTTCGTATCTTCTCATTGCTCACATTTTTCAAAATTTAATCATCTTTTTCAAAGGTTCATATTTTTCAAAATTTGTCTTTTCTAATGATCATACTTTTCAAAATTCTTTTGTTTTGTTTTGTTTTTTTTTTTCTTAACGGTTGTACTTTTCAAATTTTTTTTCTTTCTAATTCCTATATTATTCAACATTTGTCATTTTTAACAAGCATATTTTTTTAAAATTCACGTAGAGAGGTAGACTAGAGTAAATTTGAATTTATTTATTTATTTTTTATGTTTGCTAAGAAGAGAAAGAAAAGAAAAAAAAAATTTTTTGACGTTTTAAACAATGCCACGTCAAAATTTGTAAATTTAAATTTATTTATTTTTGCTAAGAAGAGACGGAAAAGAAAAAAAACAACTTTTTTGACGTTTTGAACAGTGCCACGTCAAATTTTTTTTACGTGGCATTGTTTAAAATGTCAAAAAAGTTATTAGTTTGAATTTATTTATTTATTTATTTTTTGCTAAGAAGAGAAGGAAAAAAAAAAAATTTTTGATGTTTTGAACAGTGCCACGTCAAATTTTTTTGATGTGGCACTATTCAAAATATCAAAAAAGTTAATTATTAACTTTTTTGACGTTTTAAAAAATTTTGACGTGGCTTTTTTGACCAACGTTTTAACACATCAAAAAGTGTTAATTTTTTTGTAGTGAGCGATCACTTCAATAATGCGTACGCATGTCTCCCAACCTAACATATTTTTCTTGGTTGGATCTATTTAAATAGTAAAAACAAGGAAATTATTATTTACAACTTGGTACTCAAAGAAAATATATACACAAACATACATAAGCATGCACTCACCGAAAAGGTAGATCTCCAAACTTTTATTGGGCATGAACTCATATATTAATATCTTTTCATCTTCCTTGATACAACAACCTAAGAATCTCACAAGACTTCTATGTTGGAGTTTTGCAATTAGTATTGTCTTGTTTCTAAACTCCTCAATTCCTTGCCCAAATCTTTTTGAAAGCATCTTCACTACAATTTCCTACCCTTTAAGTAATTTCCCCTATGAAGGAGAAGCATAAGCTCTTTAAAATTTCTTGAAGGTTTGCCATTAATGTCGGTTTTCTTAGTAGTGCGAAACGAACATTTATTAGGAAAAGTAAATGTCGTACCTTATAAACAGGTCCAAAACCTCCTTCTCTAAGTTTATTTACAGCTAAGAAATTATCGGTTGCTGCTGCTACACTTTCATAACTAAATAGTGGTAACTCAGCATCTTTCTTCTCTCATTTCTTCATATTACTTTCGGTATTCATTCCATCATTGATTGCATGGAGTTCATTATCAAAATCAAATAATAGCAGATTATGACTTGAATGCCTCTCTCCTATTTGATCTAGAATGATAAAAATTTGTCACTTTTGGATAATCCATTGACCGAATCAATAAAATCATTTGAGGTGAAATCAATAGGTTCACCAAAGTTCAATTGCTATGAGCAATAAGAATATGCAAAAGTACTAATTAAGTTTGTTTAGTCATTTCCGTAAAAAAAATATTATTAATATACTAATTCATAATTGCCATTTAGTAGGATAACCAAACTAACTTCGAACTTCAAAGGGATTTGGCTTGCCTCTAGGTTTTTTACTATCAAGTTAGACATGTCCTATTAAATTTACTTTACACTAACACCTCATGTAATTCCCATGATATAAACTAGGGTTAATAACAAATTAACAAGAGTTAAGAGAGTAAATAAAAGGTCCGTAAGCAACCGCATAAGTTGCATAGGGGTTGAGTTAGACCCTTCTTCAATGGTGGATCCAGGATCTTCACTAATGAGGGGCATTTTTTACGAATAAAAATATTAAATTAATTAAATATAAAAAATGACAAGCTCTAATTTATAAATATGCTCTTCAATTTTTGTCTCTATCATAATCACACATTTTTTTCTTAATTTGAACATCATCGATAATTAAATATCAAAACAATTATTAAGAATAAGCTTATAATTTTATATATATATAAACAAGTGTGGCATGTCAACCCCTTTGGGAAATGCAATTTGGCCACGTCCCATCCATTTGCAGGTAGGCACCATACATTTTCATCATATATATATATAAATGTATATGGATATTTATTTTCTTCCTCCGCACGCCAGTCGAAGCTCCCTCTCCTTTTTTTCTTTCTTCTGCAACTCACTCACTGATCTCTCTTCCTAACCCTCTCTAGTCTCCCCCTCTCACTCGAGAGCTCTCTCTTCTTCCTCACTCTCTCCAGCCGTCTTTCTCCCGCTCACTCTCTCTCAAGCTTACTCTTCTTCCTCAGCCTATCCTCCATAGCTTAGCCGTCCGCCAGCCGTTAAGGGTGTAAAGGCGGGCGGTTAAATAACCGCCCGCTAACCACTAACCGCTATAACCGCTAACCGTTTAACCGCTTAACCGCTAACCGCTAACCGTTATAACCGTCTAGCGGTTAGCGGTTATTGGGTTTAATAACTGTAACCGCTAACCGCTAACCACTTTTTATATAATATATTTGGATAATTATAATTATAATAATATTTATACATATAACTTAATCAATTGATCATTAATGATTATATCACATGATCAATTGATCATTAAATCATTTGATTATATAATAACAAATTATATATATATATATATATGACTCATAAGTCATAAGTCTACAAGTTAATCATATGATTCATATTATTCATGTATGATGATAGTATGATACTTACAATTAAATTAAGGGTTAAATACCTAATTACTCCTTAGGATTTCACTTTTTTATTTCTTCCTCCTTAGGGTTTGGTTTTTATCACAAAAGGTCCATATGGTTTTGATAAAGGATCAAATTGGTCCTTCCATCCGTTGACAGTTAGTTAACTTAACGGAAATGATACTTAGACTAATTAAATCTTGCCATGTGTCATGTAATTAATTTAAAGAAAAAAATTAAAAAATAAATTTTTTTTTTAAAGAAACAAAAAATTTGGGGTAGTTTTTTTATTTTTTTTATTTAAAAAAAAAAAGAAAGAAAAAATTTTGGTGGATTTCTTCGGTTCAAACCAAATTGGGGGGTGGTTTCGGCCACCTCCAATTTTTTTTTTTTAAAAAAAATATATTTTTTAATTTTTTGTTTAAAATAAAAATAAATTACATGACACGTGTCAATATTTAATTGGTCTACGTGTCATTTTCGTTAGTCAATTAACAGTCAATGGATGGAAGGACCAACTTGATCCTTTATCAAAACCACAAGGATCTCCTATGATAAAAATCAAACCCTAGGGAGGAAAAAATAAAGAAGTGAAACCCTATGAGTAATTAGATATTTAACCCCTAAATTAAACAATGTATTACCTATAACCACAATTGAATCAAAGCATTATCAGATACTTTATACTTAGAAAACACATATCACATTATCTTAGATTCTTAGATTTAAGATAATTTTATTATATTAATATGAATTATAATTTATGAGATAATATGATCATATAATTTAAGTATGAATGTATGACCATTAGATTATTATGAATTTAGGACTTAGGAGTTTGAGCATTATCATTAGATAATAAGTTTAATTAAAAAAAATATATATATAAGTAAATATGATAATAATTTAAATCATTAATCATATGATCTAATTTAAAGAGATCATATGATTACATAATATCAAAGACATAAGTTTGTAATGGAATAAAATATTTTTGAAACTGTATATATTTATATCTTCTAACATTTATTTATTTAATTTTTTCATATATATAGTCTATTTTATATTAATAATAATAAGAATGAATTTCATATCAAAACAACATCGATCAGTTTTGCAGAGAAAAACGCATTAAGGGTTACGGTATGGATTTTCATCTTATTCTCTTCTCCTTCCCTATCTCACTGACGCCGTCAGCTGTCCCTCTCTACAGACTCTACCTCTGGACCGTCTCTCTCTTGTCGCCTCTTTCTCTCTGACTCTCTCTATCTCACAGTTTTAATGTTTTATTTGTATCATTTCATGTTTTATTTGAACATTTGTTTTTTTTTTTTTTTTTGGTTTTTTTTTTAAGTTAACCGGTTATGAACTTATGATTTAATATTTAAGATTTTTTTAAAAAAAAAAAATTAAAGTAGGTCAAATATTTTTTATTTTTCAACATGAACTCTTTTTATAGCAATTTGGCCTAAGAAGACACTAAAAATACAAAAAAACAAATGAGAGTGAACAATGCTATAGTGCTTAAAAAAAGCCTAATTTTAAAAAAGCGGTTATAGCGGGCGGTTAACTGTTTTACTAACCACTAACCGCCGACTAACCGCTAACCGCCTAGCGGATGTAGTTAGTGAAATTTAATAACCGCTAAGACGGTTGTGGTTAGTAGTTTTTGCTAATAACCGCTAACTGTAACTGCCTTTACACCTCTACCAGCCGTATGTCAAGGACTCCGGCATCTCATCTTCGGCCATCATTCTCCGTCGTTCATCCTCCTTATCTTGATTCTTTCTCCTCTACTAATTTAGCTTTACAGGGGTAAGGGAATTTTTTGGGGGTTGAGGGTGGGCATATGCCCACCCCCAACCCCCCTTGGATCCGCCCTTGCCCCTCTTCCATGTAGCAAGACAAAAAAAGTGAAAAAAGGTTATTCGGTTGTTTAGTAACTTAACCAATTACTAATGGTACTATTTGCATTTCATTGTTAGGCCATTACAAAAATTTGTTAAGTGACTTCCTAGGCACAAGGACAAATGACTATTTGCTTTTTTTTTTTAAAAGTGATTTTTATGTTCGGTTAGAACATTTACATGCACTTACCTTTGCGTTTGAGCCTTCCTGTGCATGAAAAGAAAATTGAGAGGCATAACAAAAGCCCTGTTGCAGGGACCAGCACAGCTACCCATACTTTCCATTTTTTGCCTGATTATGATGTAAAAGAATTACTATTAGCTTAATCATAACAGAGAATTAAGTATTAGTTCAGAATGAAAGATAACATAATTAATTATTAGCTCAGCCATACTTTTCATTTCGTTCATCCTACCTTTTGTACTTGGATTTGGATACTCATCAGCAGCAAGTCTGAGGTAGATATCTTGTCCAATCTCGCCACCATATGGAAGTTGCTGTAAGTTCAAAAGAGCTCCTTCCCATATCATACACCCACTCCTATTTAAGCATAAGCTGCGCAATTACAATTTTCCATGCAAGCCAATTCACAACTGCTAGCATTCACGGCCATATATGCTTTTGAATATACAGGCAATCGCATGTTTGATATTTTCATGAACCAATCTTTTTTGACATAAGCATGCATATTATTCTGACATTGCAAAGGAGATTTCCTCACACAGCCGCCTGACCAATCATTTAGTCTGGTGTCTTCCGTCGAAAATGGTTTGAAACCTTTTAGACACTCACAAGGGTTTGAGAAATTGTCAGGGTATTGGACGACGCCAAATGCACCACACAAAGCATAGACATTGGATAGGTTCCTCAGAAAAGACCAAAATATACTCCAAATGGAAACACCAGTCAGCCACACTAGTTCCCTGAACTGTCCTGTTTGGTCAATTCGATATCTAGCAGGGGTAGAAGGATTACGAAGAGAGTATGTAAAATATCTCTCACTTTCATTTTTACTTGACACAAAACTTAAGTTGAAGACAATGCTCTTTTTATAATATGAGTTGAAAGATGTTCCATTCCAAACTTCCGAACTGTAATGGATTTGGGATCCGTTCCACTCTAAGCAAAATGAAATGCTTCCATTTTGGTTTAACCCCACCGAGAATACACCGAATTTTTCCATGAAATGAGCTGCTGTGATTTCCTAATCCAAACCTTCATACCTGGCAACAATGTATCGGTTGGATGGTCGAAACTCTCCCAAAATATAGAAAACGTGTTCAATCTTCCTTTCAAAACAAAATCTCCATCATCACCAAGTACTGCTTCAGTTATATTTGATAGGGGAAATGTCAAATTTGTTGACCAAACTGGGATCTCGGAGGAACCTTCAAAATGGAGTAGATTGCCATTTTCTGAGAGGTAGAGTCTTGAGGAAGATGTGTGAGACAAAGGGTTTTCTCTATTCGCTACCCAAACAATTTACTCATCAAACCTTTTATACCATATGCCCAGGTAGATTTTTGATGAAGTGCCTGGTTTGAAGAAACCAAGCTCAAAAATGCTACCTTGCGATAATATGGTCTTGCTCCCTGAAAGAGAGTGACCTGGTGAAAGGGCCGGTATTACCAGCTATGGAGAAGCATGCTGTGTAATAATACAGGATCAAAAGCAAAACAAGAAAGAGCCATGGCTGGTGATTAGCCGTCATGCTACCCATCCCTCTCTAACTTGCGGTACCTCAGTTAGTAATTACAGAAAAATGCTAGAAGAAAACTTTTGAGTTTTTTTTACGGAGCAATAAAGGAAGAAGGAAAAGGAGCAACAAACAAGATGAAAGAAAGAATACAAAGAAGAGCTCCAGGGAGTGTATCTATAAGATTTGTTAATTTTCTCTTTGAAATACTTGCACTACTTTGTTGAACAATTTCCTCCACTGTCAATTGTTGAATTTGTGTCCGTCATATTCCAGTCTTTGGTAAACCCCGGCAATGAAGGTGGGAAAAGAGAGATAAATCGCACAAGGCGAAAGATATGGTCTCAAACGAGAAGGAAATACTCGAAGATAAAAAGCATCAAGAAGAAGGAAAAAGGAGGAGGGAAGAAGGCTGTGCTCCTCTTACACCAGCCAAATTTAAGGTTTTGTTTCAGGGGGAGAGAGCGGCGAAGAGAGAAAGCTTCTCAGATCAGTTCAAGGCAAATCGTTGGTGTAAAACGCGGGTTGCTTATTAGTATCAGTATTAGGGAGTTAAATGTGACGTATATCAGTATACGATTTGATTTTGGTCAAGTCAAGTCAAGTCTTTTTGCTAGCCGAGTTGTATTCCATTTTTACTTTTTGGATTTGTTTTTTGTTTTTTGTTTTGTTTTAAGTACGTCAACGACGGTACTACAACAAAAAAACAAGAAATGGCTGAGTAATACAACAAAAAGCTCCAAAACAACCACAACGACATAGGTAAACAAAAATTAAAAGGAAATGCAACAAATGAATTACGCAGCATGAACATCAAAAAACTTTGTCTCCAATTCAGGTGGTTAGACAAGACGCACTAGGGATGGCACATCCAAGAGGCACAAGAAGGGCCACACACCTCAAGAGGTCCATCAACTCATTCTAAAGCCCAGCAAAGAAACAACTACAACAACGCACCAGAAAGAGAACCACCACAGCGGAGAAAATACTAGTGAATGTCAAATCAAAGCTAACGAAAGGAAACACCAAGACAGAGTCCAAAGAACACTTTCAGCGCACCCGAAAGAGAGCTACATTAGTAGAGAAGGCACTAGTGAATGTTGAATCAAAGCTAACAAAAGGAAACACCAACACAGAGTCCATAGAACATTGCTAGCGCACCCGAAAGAGAACCACAACAGCAGAGAAAATACTAGTGAATGTCGAATCAAAGCTAACGAAAGGAAACACAATACAGAGTCCAAAGAACACTTCCAGTGCACCCGAAAGAGAACCAGATCAGTAGAGAAGACACTAGTGAATGTTGAATCAAAGCTAACGAAAGGAAACACCAACACAGAGTCCATAGAACATTGCCAGCGCACCTGAAAGAGAACCACAACAGCAGAGAAAACACTAGTGAATATTGAATCAAAGCTAAGAAAAGGAAACACCAACACAGAGTCTAAAGAAATCTGTAACCAAAACGAGAGAGCACCATAGATGGTTGTGAGGGGATCAAAAGCCCTAAAACTACAAGAAAACAACATAAAATAAATAAATAAAACAATA
The DNA here is from genome assembly GCA_013348765.1 of Carpinus viminea. NCBI lineage: Eukaryota > Viridiplantae > Streptophyta > Magnoliopsida > Fagales > Betulaceae > Carpinus > Carpinus viminea. Next base: position 10,142,656 of record CP054669.1, on the reverse strand, counting down.
GCATCATTTAAGTGTGAGGCAGGGGAGGTTAACATGAACGCGGTTGAAGACCAGTGCGTGTAAACCACTCATTGGTGTGTGGGACCATGCACCGGGAGGCAGCAAATGGCTTCGGGAGACCAGCAACAGTGGCAGGAGGTGGTGGAGCGAAGGAAATCAGGAGTACTCACACACGACAGAATGGTGCACATGTGTGGAACGCACTCCAGCGTGTGGTGGGCAGATGGAGACACGATTGGCGGTAGCTGAGAGTGGATTTGCCTAGGAGCATGGTGGAGTGACGCGTGTAACTGTGCAAGGTTGTAGCTTCCTGAAATGGACCGATATGATTTTGAAAAAACCAAGAAGGGGGCAGCCGAATCGAGGCTGTGAAAGGTTGGAGGAGTGGCGCATATAACTGTGTAAGGTTGTGGTTTCTTGGAATGGACATATATGATTTTGGAAAAGTCAAATCCAAAGATTCAAGAAGGGGACGGATCTAAGGCAGTGAAAGGTTGGAGGAGGTGGTGACTAAACAATCTACGGTGGAGGAGGAGACGACGGAGCTATTGAAACAGAATAAATCACCAAAGCCAGTGGATAGGGCCTCCAATAAGGCAAGTATGGCCTCCAAAGAGGCAGTTGGAGCCTCAGAAGAGGCATGAAAATGAGGGGGAGGAAGAAGGGATTAGAGGTAGCAGTTTGAGGAAGGTATATGTTTTAGAGAATATATATATATATATATATATATTTTATAGTTGTGATATTATATAAAAATAAAATTAGTTTTAAATGTTTTATATTTTAATTTTTTTTTTTTTTTTTTAAGTGGAAATAATTCTTCATTAATCAAAATAGGCATTACATCAGACTCCTCAACATGAAAGCGCAGATCAAATCCCACATCCCCCTCTCTCCCTAGTGGAATACAGGCAGTAACGAGAGCCACCACAAAGGCTACCCAGGCTACTGCCCCCCCTAGGTTTTTGAGAAAGGAGGCTGGAATAACATTACAATGACAACACATAGGAGCCGATACTGCTTCTCATAAAACTACATGCACTTTATCACCAACACTAACTATTAGGAAAAAGGAAAATTATCTCTCCATAATGTGTACCCATCTCGGATAGAGCCAACGAGCTTCCCCATTAGCCCCTCCGAGAACATGTCTCGCTTCAAAATCCAAGAATCTTCTACATAGGTACCGGGCATCTTCAACAATCGGGCCAATAACAGATGGTCCCTTGTTAGGGGCCTGTAGAGCATGAACAACTTGGAGCGAATCACCTTCCAAGATAATTTTCCGAATTCCCAGTAGCAAGCTAAGTTCGATGGCACGTCTGGCAGCCAATGCCTCCGCAAGGATTGGGTCTTGGACAAGGATCATGGTGTCACACATCATGGCCAAAACCTTACCATCAAAGTCCCTCACAATAGCTCCCATTCCTATCATCTTCCTTCCACCATCAACTGCTGCATCCCAATTGACTTTTATTATACCCTCAGGTGGCTTCTGCCAAGGAGTTGCCGACATCTTAGGAGGACCTACTACTTGTCTCCCATGGGGCTTCGCTACCATTGTAAATATTTGATGTTGATCTTGCACCACTCTTAATATTGCTTTAGGACTAGAAACACACCCCAAACACTCATCGATTCGCTGCGCTATATTTGTCGTGGCAAACCAAGGTGCCTTTGTACTTCTTCCACGAGCATTTGTCCAAAGAACCATTCCATGATACCCATAAAATCAACAACTTCACAGAACTCTTGATCCGTTTTGGAACAGTTGGCCCAAACATCCTGTGAGAGGACAGCTCAAAGTGCATGCACGTATTTCAATCGCCAAATTGCATATCGGGCATAGGGGTCGAGGTAATTTTCCTTTGTGCAATTTCTCCTTCGTTGGCAATATACCACTCTGTGCCTTCCAGATAAATATTTTGGTGTTTATGGAACTTCAATCTGCCATATAGCTTTCCACAATAACGGTTACTATCTCTCATGGAGCATTTCCTTTATCAACCTCAAATTTATCTTTGGCTAGGTGATACGACTTCTAATAAACTCACCATTTTTGTGCACCTCCAAGCCAAACGATCCTCCCGATACGTGGACTCACCGCCATGCCACAAATTAATTCTGCTTCCTCCTCCGTAAATATATCACTAATAAGGGACGTATTCCACCAATTAGTATTTGTGTTCAGAAGCTCGCTTACCTTGGCATTCCGATCGAGTATTCCCTCAGGAGACTGGAGATATCCACCTGGAGCGGCTAACACCCACTTGTCAGTCCATATGCCAATTCTTTTACCATCCCCCACCCTCCATGTTAGCCCTTCTTCTAATAAGCTTCTTGCATTCCAAAAACTCCGCCAAATATATGAAGGTCGACGACCTAATTGGGCGTTAAGAAAAGATGCCTGAGGGAAATACTTCTCCTTGAGAATTTTAGATGCTAAACTGTCTGGATTCTGAATAATTCGCCATCCTTGTTTTGCAAGTAGAGCTAAGTTGAACCATTCTAAATCTCTAAAGCCCAGGCCACCCCTCTCCTTTGTCCTTCCCAGTTTGCTCCAACTCATCCATGCTGCTTTGTTATCCTCTTTATTAGATCCCCACCAGAATTTTGACATCAAAGAATTAATGTCTTTGCACAATGTCTTCGGCAGTTGAAACACACTCATGGTATAAGTAGGTATAGCCTGAACCACCGCCTTGAGGAGTACCTCTTTGCCAACCTGAGATAAGAAAGTCTCCTTCCACCCTTGCATCCGCTCCATATCCGCCCTTCATACCCCCAAACGCACGCAACCGAGATCGACCTACAAATCCCAAGTGCATCTAAGTATTTCTCAAATTGGGTAGTGATACTAACTCCCGAAATCGATGCAATATATTCCTTGAAATCTTCTTTGGTGTTCTTGCTAAAAAATATGGAAGTTTTTCGATTTAATTTCGCCCGATGCCTTCTCATAAATATCAAGAATCTCCGATGTTGCCCTCATTCCATAAAATTGGCCTCGCAAAACAATAAACTATCGCTCATGAAAAAAGATGATTGATCTTGGTACCCTCTTGCAATGGGCAAGCCTGTGATATCGCCACTCCTCCGCTTTATGAAGAAGAGTACTCAACCCTCTCGCATATAAAATAAATAGATATGGTGATAGGATCTCCCTGGCGAATGCCCCTTGAAGGGCAAATGTGTCCATATGGCCTCCCATTAATAAGAATCGAATATGAAACTGTGCGCACACAAGTCATAACAAGATCCACCCATCGTTCATTGAACCCAATTTTCCGCATTAATAATTCCAAAAAATCCCACTCGACCCTATCATATGCCTTGCTCATATCCAATTTGAGCGCCATATATCCCTTCCTCCCTTTAAATCGAGTGTTCATGGAGTGTAATGCCTCAAAAGCGACAATAACATTATCCGTAATGAGTCTGCCAGGTAAAAATGCACTCTGGTTCGGGGAAATAATGAAATTTAACACCCTTTTCAATCTATTGGCAAGCACTTTTGACATAAGCTTGTACAGCACATTGCACAAACTTATAGGCCGGTAGTCAGTAATTCGTGAGGGATTTTTTATTTTGGGAATCAGCACAATATGAGTGATATTTAAAGAAGAATCAAAAACACCAAAATTTAGAAAGTCCAAAACTGCCTTACCCACATCCGCCCGTATAGTGTTCCAGGAGCGTTGATAGAAACATGCTGAGAATCCGTCTGGGCCCGGAGATTTAAGGGGGTGCATCTGGGAGAGAGCATCAACCTCCTCCATAGTGAATTCCTTCATCAATTCATCGTTCATACTATGGGTGACTCGTGCCTCCAAAGAAGCTAGGCAATCCTCCATTCCTTGGGTCCCCTCGGAGGTAAAGAGTTTTTGATAAAACTCAATAAATGCTTTTGGAATCTCCTTCTTCTTGCACCAAATCCGCCCTTCGTCATCCACAATCCGACTGATGTGATTAATCCGTCGCCGATGATCTGCCCATGCATGGAAAAAAGGCGTGTTACGGTCCCCGTTCTTGTACCAGTTTTGTTTTGCCCTCTGCTTCCATTTGGTATCTTCTTGCTCCATTATAAATTCAAAAATATCACCGCTAGTCCCTCATTTAAGTAAAGCCTCTAGCTCCTTTGTCTTCTCTTTAATAATTTTTCGCATTCCCATACTATACAACTCCACCTAGAGAAGCTTCTTTGACATGCTGCCAACTTATTTTGCACCAGTTGTAACCCCGGAGTCCCGTCATTATCTCCCTGCCACGTCTTCTCCACTAGGCCCCCAAACTCGTCTTCAAGCTGCCACTTTGCCTCAAATTTGAAACTTTTATAGAATTCCATCCGCTCCTCTTTTTCCTGCGAAAACTGCTAAAAGGAGAGGTTTATGATCCGACGCCCGTGCCGCCAAAATGTGCACAGAAGCCTCCTTATAAATAGCTCTCCACTCTGAGTTGGCAACTGCACGATCCAGACGTTCTTTAACGAAATTCCCATCACTCCTACAATTAGTCCAAGTGTATTTGGACCCAATAAATCCCAAATCACCATTGACAATTGACAAGAGCATTCTGAATTGGTCCATCTGCCCTTCTTTTCTTAGTAGTGCTCCTATTTTCTCCTCTTGGGTCAGGATTTCATTGAAATCGCCAATACACATCCATGGTTGGGGTTGGAATTGTTGGAGATGTTCCAATAGGGCCCACGATTCGTGTCTTTTGGCTGTAGAATCGATGCCCATAAAAGCACGTGAGTTTCCAATCACTCCCATTATCTTCTCCTTTGAGCAAGGCATTTATATGTCAGAGTATAGTTCTCAATTCCATTTTGGCATCCTTCCAAAATAAAGCCGACCTCCACTGCGCCCACCGGATCAACCACAAACATCCCATTAAATCCCAATCGTCCTGATTCTCTCCATCTTCCTTTCTACATTTTGTTTCCATAAGAAACAAAATGTCGCTCTTCTCCTTGCCATAATGCAAAGGTCTTGAACGTCCAGGGGTTCCCAAGCCTGGCGATTCAACTTAGTAGAATCATGAGTTCTTGGCGCATACAGCCGCCGCCAACATCTCCGAGATTGCCCTTTTTCAATCTCTTCTCAGAACCCAGCTCTCCAACAGTTTGAGCAGTATCTATCTCCGCCCATCCTCTTTTTACATTCCTGTTTGCCTGAGATGAAGCACTCGCCTGATTTCCATGCCTTGCCATCTGCTTCCATTTTTTGAGATTTATTTTAGGAGAAATTCGGCCTTCTGGTCTGTCTCCTAAGTGAGTCTCGACATTAACCGTGGAAATACTCTCCATGCATGTGGTCTGACCCACGGCTCCTTGACCTTCAGCTATATCATTGTCTTCATAGCCATGTGGCACTTCAACTTTTTGGCTGGACATAATCTCCATGCTTGTGGTCTGACCCACCTCTCCTTGGGCTTCGGCTAGATCATTGTCTTCATAGCTATGTTGTACTCCAACATTTTGGCCCATATCTCGGCCCCACAAGTTCTGTTCGCTCTGACTCCCTCTTCCCACTTGCGCCCCAAAGTCACTCGATGGTTCCAGATTCAGCATCTTCCCTTTTTCTCTCCTATCAGTGCTGCTCAACGCATTCCCGGAATGGTAAGTCCCTGAATCTGCATTCTTGGCTGGCGAAGTCCCTGATTCTGCACTCCTAGCTGGCGATTTTGGGTTGGTTCCCCTGATAGGGTTTCCAGAGATGCCGAAACTGGCCATGCCCATAGGCCTCTCGTCAGAATATGCGCCGTCATCGTCCCCACCTCCTCTGGGTTGATTCGGGTATGCCCCCCCTCTAGATCCCGATCCCGATTTTTCCCCTTTTCGTCTTGGATCGACGGCACGAAGCCACGATCCCCATTGCTTTGGATTCTCGCGGTCATGGAGATGCGTAGCTGGTGGCACCGGACAGCCTCTGGGTCCATGAGCTATACACCCACACCGAAAGCAGAACAACGGCAATTTTTCATACTTGAATTCAATCCATGACGACTTCCCTGCAAAATTAAGGGCCCTCCCACGATCAAGGGGTTTCATGATCTCAAGTGAAACTCGCAGACGCAAGTAGCTGCCCCACCCCATTCCGTTGCCTGCTACATCCACATCTTCAAGGTCTCCCAGCGATTTCCCAATCTTCGTTCCCACACTCTTATTCATGCACAACAGAGGCATGTCATGAACTTGAACCCAAAACGGAGAACGATTAAACTCTAGTTGGGAAGGAGGAGTGCTGCCATCAAATTCGTTCAACACAACAATATGTCTATCAAAAGACCACGGCCGACCCTCTAGCACCCTCCTCTTGTCTCCTTCATCAGAAAATTCAAAAAGCCAAATATTATCTTTGAGTTCTTTGAATTCAACCGATCCCACTATGCGCCAAATATTGGAGAAGACCGATTTGAAGGCCTCATGATTGACGATTTTGTCTGTCCAAATTTTCCCGATCAAACACTTCCCCACTATCCCTCTGCCTTTCGAAACATCTTGTTCGTCAACCTTGATTCCTTCTTTCTCCCCCTCAGTAAGAGAGAGTTTCTTGCACAAGTCCCCCAACTCAGCCGCCATCTTGCACGCAGCGCCGCCCTATTGTCCCTTTCCCAGACCTCCACGCCGTCGCCGGTAGGAGACTAAACCTCGGTACTCGCTGTTTCTCTAGAGAGAAACCCTAACGAGGACTACTATTTTTATATTTTAATTTATTTGTTAATACATTTACTTTTTTCTATATAAAAAAAAAACTTTGCCAAACGAGTCGTGAGTCATTATCTTTATATTTTTTATTTTTTTTTTCACTTTTTATATTACACCATTAACTTTTTATTATTAAAACAAATTTTTTTCACTTTTTTTATTTAACTTTTTTACTTTTTTATACCAAACATCCTTACCTTTTTTTTTTTTTTTTTTTCATATCAACTACATGTCTAAGAAAAAGGCTATGCTAAACAAAGAGCTGGTCTTTCACGGAGGAAGGAGAAAGAACCCTTCTCCTTTTCTCCTATATATCTCCTTTCATCCTCAAGTCCAAAAGTGGTGTGTGCATGTGTCACCCAATGAGTGATAACTGATAAGGGTAATGTTATAAATAAGTGTAAAAAGGAGTAGGGCCCACTAGGAAATATTTTCTCCCCAACAGGGGTCAGTGGGGAGGATGGGTAGGAAAATCCCTCACCTGGTCTGTAGATTCTTCGACTATGGTATTAAGGAATTTTTCAAACCACAGACCAATTATCACATGGGTACCCTTCGACTTGCTCTAATCTCAGCCTGTATTCCATTAAGTCAATTATTGCCAAGAAACTAAATGCTATATAGTGAAGAAAGAAGGATTCAAGTTATTCAAACACGTTATTTCCGTTGCTTGAGTTTTCAGTGCAACCATATGATTAATTGGCTTAGTTCATATAAGATTTATTTGGGTTAATTTTTTATGCGACTTATCAAACTTACTTGGGTTGCTCCTTAATGGAGCTTGAACAAGAAATCATAGAATGGGCTACAAAATGGTGGGGCTAGCTCTAGAAAAGAGACGTAGACTTTTTTATCCATCTATAGCTACAATTGATTGAAACCCTATGCTCATAAACCATTGGAACCTTTTTGCCGCTAATGGTGCAAAGTTCTTTGGAGTATTGTAAAGAATTTTCTGAGTTCTGTCTGGTTAATAGAAAGTTATAATAGATGTAGAAAATTTGCTCACAAAAACAAGGTCGTGGTGAGACGGGTGGCCGAACCACCCCTTAACCTACTTTAGGGTGGTTAGTCACTCCCGCAATAGTTTCGATGTGATCATACCATCTCTAAATAATTTTATATGTGATTGACTATTTCAAAATATATGATGAGGTTGGTCAACCAAATTGACTTCAAAACTCTTTTGAAAGTGGCCAATCACCCTCAAAATAACAAATTAAGTGGCCGGAACATTCCAAAACAATTTTAGTAGTGGTTGGCCATCCTCAAAATTGTGGATAAGGAGATTATTCTATCCTAGAGTTTTTGAGTGGTGGTCACTCCAAAACAGTTGAAAGTGGTATAGACTAACCCCCCTCAAATAGCCTATGGAGCTAGTTGGACCCATCCCTTTACGTGAGATTTTTTATTTTATTTTATTTTTTTTCGTATTGAATAAAAAAAAAGTTATAAAAAATGGTCATTTTCACTCTTTATCCTTGATACAATCCATGAAGGTATTGCGATAGTGGATCCTCTAAGAAAGAAGGGCTTCTTTTAGATCGAAAAAGTTTGAGTTTTATAGGGAATGTTTTAGATTTGGGTAGCTAAACTTACCTCATGAGGTTGATCCATAATAGGGTTTTTTACAGAAAAAAAAAAAAAAAGTTGGTACGTCTCTAAACAGTAGAATACATATTAAGAGTTCAAAACATCTTCGGTTTTCAACCATATTTATTTATTTTTCCGACAGAATAACTATTACTGAATATGAACTTGAATACAAATAAGAAACAAAGAGATTCTAAGACATTTCTTTTCTTTGATACACGAATCATCATCGGGCTTCCATTGTTGAAAAAGTTAAATTATTTTTTGAGAAATTTCCTGCAGTACTATCGCTTGTTGAATTTGTGTCCATCGCATTCCGACCTCTAGTAAAAGCAGGTTTCTTGGGTGTAGGTAGAGGTACATGCTCATTACTAATCATTGAGATTACATCAGGCATGGTAGGTCGATCAATCGAGCTATCTTGGACACAAAGAAGGCCAATGTTAATGAATCTCAACACAACAGTAGTTGAAGAAGGATATCCTATTGTTGGCTCCATCAAGTCCAAACTTTTATCATCTCTCCACAATTCCCAAGCCTAGTTCATTTCAAATCAGACTAAATTTAATTAAAATCTAATAGCATTTTAATTTATAAAATTAATGTAAAATATAAGGAATTTAACCAAAAAAAGAAAGAAAGCAACATACGTATCTAACAAGATTGAGTGACTCGTTGTTATAGAAGCCAGTGTTCTTCTTGCCACTTATAATCTCTAGCACTAATACTCCAAAGCTAAATACATCAGACTTTATTGAGTACAAGCCATCCATAGCATATTCAGGAGACATATAGCCACTGCATTCCAAAATTTAGAAAACGATTCTATTAGTAACTTGTTCAGTGAATTTGGTTGAGAATTGCAAAATAGAGACTTGTTTTGAGTATACATCTTTTACTATGAGCCATTTATGAACTTGATGTGATAGTCTATAATTAATTGAAATGATTAAGCCAAAAATTTTGTAAGTTACTTACATGCAACTATACAATGTTAACTATTTTACCAATTATGGATTGTCTTATCAATTTGTAAAAAATATTGCAGTAAAAGTTGTGGTACCATAAGTGTTTACTTTGCAAATATTAGATGTGAAATAGATTGCATACTTACTATGTTCCGACAATTCGATGTGTTGTTTGTGTTTCATTGTCTGCAACTATCCGAGCCATCCCAAAATCTGATATTTTAGGATTCATTTCACTATCTAGTAGAATGTTACTAGGCTTTAGATCTCTATGTATGATTCGTAACCTTGAATATTGATGAAGATAGAGAAGTCCTTGAGCAATTCCTTCAATAATGCGTATGCGTGTCCCCCAATCTAACATCTTTTTCTTGGTTTGATCTGTTTAAATAGTACAACTAAGAAAATTAATGCTAAAAAAAAAAGAAGTATATAAATAGTATGATAAAAAATAAAAAAAAAAAAAAGCACTCACCAAAAATGTAGAAATCTAAACTTTTGTTGGGCATGTACTCATATATTAACATTTTTTCATCTCGCTCAATACAGCAACCCATGATTCTAACAAGATTTCTATGTTGGAGTTTGGCAATTAGTATTGTCTCATTTCTGAATTCCACAAGCCCTTGTCCAGATATTTTTGAAAGCATCTTTATAGCAATTTCCTGTCCCTTAAGTGATTTTCCCTATATATGAAAGAGAACCATAAGCTTTTAAAACTTTTACGAAAGTCTACATTTCTGGGTTTTCTTCGTAGTTGTGAAGCACATTCATCAAGAAAATGAATCATATATACGTACCTTGTAGACTGGTCCAAAACCTCCTTCTCCAAGCTTATTAGCAGCTGAGAAATTATTAGTTGCACTCGATACACTCTCATAACTAAATAGTGGTAACTCAGCATCTTTCTTCTCTATTTTCTCCAAATTATCGCGTGTGTTCATTCCATCATTTATCCCATCGAGTTCAACATCAAAGTCAAATAATAATAGATTATTGCTTGAAGGCTTCTGTCCTGTTTGAGATAGAATGATAAGAATTGGACACTTTAGAGGGGAATCCAGTGCTTGGGCCGAGAAAATTAATTGAGGTGACACCATTAGGTTCACCAAAGTTCAATCACTATGAACAATGCCAATACCCAAAAGGTGAGTAAGTTTATTTAGTCATTTCTAAAAATAAAGATTCAATTTATTCTCATTTCAATGAAATTACCAAATAACCGCAATGCACTTTCCCGTAGACACGGTGAAGTCTGTAGGAGAACTCCCACAAACTAGGTTGAGATGGTTTCGAAGGCCTTAAACAGTATCTTAACCAACTGATGATTTACTAATAGCTTTTCAGTATCCGGTCATGAGAAAAGTAGGTGTTTTTTTTTCATGAGAAAAGTAGGTTAAGTGAGTGCATCTGAGCATGTGTGAGTATTTTTTTTCTAAGATAAAAATAAAAAAAATAAAAAAAAGTAGCTAATATACGTAAATAAATTAAAACCCATAAACTTAAGCTTTAGGGACATCATAAGTGATTCTCTTCTTAACAAATTGGTATCAGGGCTATGGTTTAGCTTTTGCTTAAATGTGTGTCTTAGTGTTTAACGCATTTGCTTTGGCTTTGGTAAAGAGTGTGGATGACTCTTGGAGCAAAGTTGTGTTTGGTGATATGCAATTGATGCAATTCTTGTATGCTCACTCTTTGATTTGTGAATGACTCACACACAAGGAAGAGTTAGATGAATATTGTGGCAGATACTCAAGTATATATCAAGGTAGATTTGTTATAAGTGTATGTATGTATGTTTAGTACCACATTGAGGAAAAATAAAGAAAATGAGTAGTTAATATATATTATTGGCTACAAACCCATAAACTTAAATTTTTGGGTTTAAGTGGTATCTAATAATGTATTATGTATATATGTTACTGTGCTAGCTATTGTAGGCTTCCTAGGTGCTTCTCTCCTAACACTAAGAAAAAGGATTTGTCATGGTTTTCTTGTCTTAGATTAAGCTAGCTAGACTTCCTTGTAACTTTTTGAAAGTGATTCCTACGTATGCTGAATTAAAATATTTACACTTACCTGTGCTTTTGAGCTTTCCTTTGCTTGAGCACCAAAAGAAGAGGTATAAGATAAGCACCGTAGCAAAGACCATGATAAGTACCAATAATTTCCAATTTTTGCCTGATTATGATGATAAGAATCACTATTAGCCCAAGAGTACCATATCAGAGAATGAAGTATTGGATCAAAACGAAAGAGAATGCAATTAAGTATTAGCTAACCATACTTTTCATTTCACTCATCTTGCCTTTGGTAATTGGGTCTAGATGTTCATCAGCAGCAAGTCTAAGATAGATATCTTGTTCAACTTCTCCACCATCTGAGAGCTGCTGTAAGTTCAAAAGGGCTCCTTCCCATATCATACACCCACTCCTATTATAAGCATAAGCCATGCAAGAACAATTTTTCATGCAAGCCAATTCACATCCGCTAGCATTCACGGTCAAATATGCTTTCGAATAAACAGGCAATTGCATGTTTGATATTTTCAGGAACCAATCTTTTGTGCCATTAGCATATGTATTATTCTCACACTGCAAAGGGGATTTCCTTACGCACCCACCTGACCAATCATTTAGTCTAGTATCTGCCATTGAAAATGGTTCAAAACCTTTAAGACATTCACAGGGGCTCGAGAAATTCTCACGATACACGCCAAATGCACCACACAAAGCATAGATTGATAGCTCTGCCGCAGGTTGAGACCAAAATCTAGTCAATGCCAAAGGGCCAAAAAGCCACGACCATAGTTGGAGATGTCCTGTAGAGTCCATCACATATTTAGAACGGTGAGAAGGATTATAATGAGAATAAGTAAAATACCTTCCATTTTCATTTGACACAAAACTGAAGTTGTAGATATGATTCAATCCCATCTCAGGAATAAAGGCAAAGCTGGAAGAAGTTCCATTCCAAAGTCCAGAAATCCAATAGATTTGGGATCTATTCCACTCTAAGCAAATTTGATTGCTTCCATTTGGGTCTAACCCAAACGAGAACACACCAGGTGATGGATCTTGTGAATTTTTCCATGAAATGAGCTGCTGTGACCTTCCAGTAACCTTATCAATCCCAAGCTTTGCACCTGGCAGCAATATATTGGTTGGATGGTCAAAACTCTGCCAAAATATAGAAGACGCATTCCTCCTATCTCTTAAAACAAAATTCCCATCATCACCAAGTACTGCTTCTGTTAAATTTGACCTGGGAAATGTCAAATTTGTCGACCAAACTGGGATTTTGGAGGAACCTTGAAACAGGAGTAGATTGCCATCTTCTGAGAGGATTAGTATTGAGGAAGATGGGTGAGACAAAGGGTTTTCTCTATTTGCTACCCAAACTGTATTGTCCTTCTGGCCAAACCTTTTATACCATATGCCCAGGTAGATTTTTAATGAAGTTCCTGGTTGAAAGAAACCAAGCTCAAAAGTGCCACCTTGAGATACCATGGTCTCTCTCTTTGAATAAGAAAGAGAGTGACCTGGAGAAAGGGTATCATCAGCTATGGAGAAGCATGGTGTGTAATAAGATCGGATTAGAAGCAGAACAAAGAAGATCCATGGCTTCTTACTCTTCATGGCAACTTTCAATTCCCTCTCTAACTTGCAGTACCGTAGTTAGTAATTACAGAAAAATGGTAGAAGAAGACACGAATGGGTGAACAAAGAAAACAAAGACTTGTTCTTGTGACACAGCTCACTTCCACACAATTCGTTACAGAGCGTGTGGAAAACGCTGGATGCTTTTGTGTCATGATGTGCCATTTGTGAACTCGCTTCCCCACAGTGGTGGAGACGGGGGGCTGCTGGGGATCTACCAAACCCTCCATTGCCCGTCTGAACCTTCATGAAAAAATAAACTGAAAAATGGACTTTTTAGGACATAATCACTCTCTGGACAGACTAGTTTCGAAATCGATACTGTTGGAGTCAATTTGCCAAACTAAAATTCTCCATAGGATCTGCTTTTTCTCGAGTGGAGAAAAAGGCGGTGACTATATTCAACGGCACATGCTCATCGCACCAATATTGTCAAACTACTTTTTGAATTGCTTTAGGGCATGTGTTGACAAAATATGTTAAAAGTGTGTCTTATTTTTTTTTTTTTTGATTGTGAAGTGTGTCTTATTTTTTATTTTTATAGTTGTAATATGATATAGAAATAAAAATATTTCTCTAATCCTTTCCTTTTCTTTCTGGATTGTGTTGATATTAATTAGGAGCGAGATTATCGGGAATGGGTAGAGGATTGATTTTCCATGGATATATATGGATAGAATTTTGTGGAAGGCTTGATATATGTACAGTCGCACGAAGTCAAAGGGTCACAAAAAAAACAGGGGACCGGAAGAGGTGGCGTGAATCAAGGAGATGGGGTATCGCAAGAGGATATGAGGGGGGAAGGGACAGTCATGGGAGTTGCTCTGACTCAGGTCGACTGGAGAAATACCTAAAACGGAAGAAAAGACAACGTTCTAGAACAGGTGAAAAGTCAAAAAGAAAAACGTGTGGAGCCGTCAACGGTCCCACACGGATCTAAAAATACTTCTTTGCTAGTTCAACTTTTATTATTATTATTATTATTTTATCTAGATTTCATTTTGTAAGATAGATAGTAATTCGATAATGGCCAAAAATAAAGAGAAAATGTAGAGAGAAAAAACCAAGAGAGCCCCTACCATGTGGTCCATTTGTAAAAGGGGTATTTTGCAGCATCCAATCTCATCTTGACAACTCATCGAGTCCAAAAAATTAAAATGAGAACAAAGCAGCAAATTAAAACGATTAAAACCCCAAAATGCCCCTGGATTCCAAAACGCCAGACCCATGCCTGGGACTTGCCGAACATAGGCGTGGGTCTGGAGATACCCACGACATTGTGGATCTAGCCGCAAACCCAGCCGATGCCTTGGGTCTGCCGTGACCCACAATGGCCACAACTCATCTCCGACGATCTTTATTTCTGGCCAAACCCAACCGGAAAACGCCAAAAAACATAAACCCAACCTCAAAAATCGATTCTAATGCCTCAACAGTCGATTCTAATGCCTCAAAAATTATTTTGGATTCAAAACTAAAACCTAGAGGGGAAGGTTAACCCTTTTTTAGATTTTATCATCCTAAAATCAGAACCATTTCATCACCCTAAAACTCGCCGGAGCCATGTGAAAACCAAAGAAAAAACCAAAAAACCATACCAAAACCAGAGCAAACCCATCAGAAAAAACAAAAAGAAATACTCACCTAAGCAAGACCCACGGTGCAAACGCAGCAGACCCACAGCCGGCAAGACCCAGGCCTTGGGTCTCAGTGGCCTACCAGATCTAGGCCGATCGTGGGTCCGTTGCACCTGCACTGTGGGTCTGCAGACCCACGTCTTCTTCCTTCTCTTCTTTTTTTCTCTTCTTTCTCTTCCTTCTCTTCTTTCTCTTTTCTTCCTTCTTTAGATGAAAATCAGCTGTGGGAGGGTTTAGATTTTTTTTGTGCAATTTTTCTTCTTTATGTGAGGTGTCATTGTCTTAATGGGTGCTGCAAAACCCACATTTTACAGCCCATCCGTATTGAAGTTAAATCCAAAAACCAAACCTATGAGGAGAAGGGAGCAAAACTTTCCCCTCCCTCCTTACTCCCCATCTTCTTTCCTCCCTCTCTCCTTGTTTTTTTTTTTTTTTTTGTTTTTTTTTGTTTTTCAACCAATCTAGTTGCCCTGTCCATCCCTTTACTTATGTTACGCTGCCTCCGTTGCCTTTCATTGTGCTGTGCCGCTCTTCGCCTCACCAAAATCGATTGGACTTTAGATCTAGTCTTCTTAACTGGTTTCACTCAGTCACGCGCCAACCCACTATGCTCCCCAACTCCTCCGTTACCCATCAACGACACAAAGCAGCTCCATCTCATCCACCACATGACGACTAGTGCGATTTGCCTCCCTTACCCTAATTATTGTAGTTGTTTGCTGGTTTTTTATTGTGTTTTTGTTGTTTTATTGAGTAAAGGTTTGACTTCTCCTTAGATCTGTTTTCATGAGCAATTTTTGGAGTGAGAACTTCTGTCCTAGCATTTGGGTCGAGAATGATTAGTTTTGGTATGAGGACTTTGCTCTTATAACTGGGAAAATAAAAGTTAGGAATATGGGCTATCTATGTATTAGATTTTTTTTTTTTTTTTTGAAAAAACATAATATTATTAATTCATAACTTGGGTTTGTTCCACACTTACAATTTCCTGCACAGACAGAGGAAAATTATCAAACCAATTACAATCCACCCCACCCGATAAAGCTAACTTTGCTAGACTGTGAGCAGCCCCATTTGCCCCCCTGTTTACATGAGTAACCTTCCATGTGTTGAAGCTCTGAAGAAGAGTCTTTATGTCATTCAAAACTAGTCCATCGCACCCCAAACTGTGACTGGCGTAGTTGATTCCTTGGACCACCTCCTTTGCATCTCCTTCCACTTCCAAATAGGTTACTCCCAGTTGGACACCTAGGACCACAACCTTCCAAGCAGCTAGTGTTTCCGCCGTTGTTGTGTTGTATATGTGTTTGCAAATTGATCCATGCATAGCTAGAACTCGTCCCTCATGGTCCCTTGCAATAGCGCCAAGGCCCACATTGCCAGTTTTTTCATCTACAGTAGCGTCCCAGTTTAATTTTACAACTCCCACTGGCGGCTTCTTCCATCTAACTTGTATCCGGTTGCAGGTACTGCCCATGGTAGGTTCCTCCTTGTCTTTCAAAGCCATTGCTTGGTCATATTGCTCCATTTGAAGTCAGGCAACTTGGACGAGTTTCTCCGGGGGCCTGAATTCGCCATTGAATACAAAATCGTTCCAACGGAACCATATTTGTCGTGCCACATAAACCAGCAGCCATAGTTCATCCTCCGCAATCGCTCTGCTAACCGCACAAATACGGCTAAAAAGTCATCTTCGTCACCTGGGCTTTTCTAGATCTTCAAAGGGCATTCCATCCACACATCTTTTGCCACTTGACAACTCTAGAGACTGTGCCTAATTGTTTTGTATCCAGCTTGCAAATCGGACATTTATCATCTTGGGTCATTGCTTTTCTCGAGAGGTTTCCTTTGGTCGGAAATATGTTATTACAGCCTTCCAAAGGAACAAATGTATCACTTTTGGACATTTTAGTTTCCATAGTATCTGCCACATTCTCTCCTTTTGTCCTGCGATGGAACACTCGCCTATTTCCGCCGAAGATAACTCTTTTGCCAAATGATATGAACTTCGGACAGTGAATATTCCTTTTTTTGTGTCTACCCATACTATTTGGTCTGGTTTGCCTAAAGGGCTGAGAACCGTACTATATATCCTCTTAGCTTCATCCTCTGGGAATATTGCCTGTATCAACTCATAATTCCACCACTGCGTTGTGTCATCAATTAAAGCACTCACTTTATCATTTTCTCCCAATATTCGTGCTGGTGCCTGAATTTTACCTGTGTAAGTGGAACCAATCCATTTGTCTCCCCAGATTTTAACTGACTTACCATCCCCCACTCTCCATATCATCCTAGCTTGTACTAAATATTTTGCTCCCCATAAACTCCTCCACACAAACGATGGATTGCTCCCAAGCTGAGATGTGAGGAAATCCTCTTTTGAAAAATATTTCGATTTTAGCACTTTAGCAACCAGACAATCGGGATTAAGCATTATCCTCCACCCTTGTTTTGCCAACAGCGCCATATTGAAAGGCTCTAGATCTCTATATCCCAAACCCCCTTTATTTTTTGCCAAACCCATCTTGCTCTACTTTAGCCATGCTATTTTGGAGTCATTTTTTTTATTACCCCACCAAAATTTAGAGAATAAGGCATTTATTTCCTGGCACAGTGTTTTTGGCAGTTTGAACACGTTCATGGTGTAGGTTGGAATAGCCTGTAGAACCGCCTTCATCAGGACTTCTTTCCCTGCATGAGTCAGGAACTTCTCTTTCCACCCGTTTATTCTTTCCCAAATGTGCCCTTTTATAAAGAAAAGGATGCCATTCGGGACTTTCCCACCATTGATGGCAACCCCAGGTACTTTTCGAAACAGTTGGTTGGGGTCACCCCTACCAAGTTGCTTAGAAGTACCTTTGTAAAATCCGAGAAAATAATTAAATTTATTATTAATAATCTCATAGTAATTTAAATTAATTAATAGGATAAATAACATATGTGATGATTTAGAATAATAGAAATAATAATAATATATAATGATATATTTATGTAGTAGTTTTAACAATAGGGAGAACGTGACAGAGAGCATAACATGAGCGAGAGAGAGAGAGAGAACTGTGCTGTCAAGAAGAGGAAGGAGAAATCGCGGGTTTCTGGAAAGCTCCATCCAGTCAGCATCAACAGCTCCGATCAACAATCATCCGTGGTCCGATCGAGCTGAAATTTTGTAGGGAGGTTCACAACACGTGAATCTCCATTGTGAACGGTGGAGATCGGATTTGGAGCAATCTGCATTCATTTATAGCGCGTGAATAGTAGCTCCGTTTTGGGAGTTTCAGTCTTTTGGGTGTCCGGACATGGAGATTAGGTGTCCGGACAGCCGGGGCAGGGAAGCTGCCTGTCCCCTGTGTGTCCGGAACATCCCTGCAGACACGCATGGCAGGGATCTTAGTTTTTCTTTGGTGTCCGGACATCCCACTAACGTGTCCGGACATGGCTCGGGTCAAAACAGTCAGAACGCGATTTCACATCATTTCTTCCGCTCCTCTCCCCCTTCCACGCGGTTTTCTCCATTCTCTCACCTAGGGTTTGCACCCAAACCTTAGGTATTGATCATTTAAAGTCTTCTAGCATAAATCCAACCCTGGGAACGTGTTCCTTGCTGTTAAATCATCGTTTCCACCGATTGGTTTTAGGTAAATCTACAAACCCTTGGTTTTCTTAGTTTAACTTAGATTTTTGGGGGTTTTTGCTTAATCTTCAAATTTCTTTGGGGTTCTTGTGTTTAGTGGACTTCTAAACCTTCATTGAGCGTTGAGTTCGAGTTGGGTGGCTTGGAACTCCAAACTTCACCGAAGATCAAGGTAAGACCCAAAACCCTAGTTTTGTCTAAGTGTTTATTTAGGTATTCTTGAAGTGTTTAACCCTCTATATTTTTATGGGTTAGTGTTATAAATGAAAATTATATTAAATGGAAACCCTAGAACTCTATGGGTTCCCTTGTTGTAAGAGAAGTTTGTAGGACCCATGTATCATGGAGAAGTTTGAGTTGTTAAGGCTTTGTATAGAGTCTAACTATGTATTTATCATGCAAATACATAGGTATTCGCAAGTGGGTCAAATTGCTAAGAGGACCCAAGCGGATCAAGGTAAGTATTTTACTTACTGGGCAAAAAAATATACTGTTTTTTTAAGTATAAAAGATGTTTGTATGAATGGGTTGATATAATGTGCTTTGGTGATATTATGAATATGTAATGATGTTTGGATGAATGGGATGATATAATGTGTTTTGATGATAATGTGCTTAAGTAATGATGTTTTATAAAATGAGTGGGATGAATGTTGAAATGTTGTTATGAGTATTGGTTGGTCTACATGGTTTATGGCATGAATCTATGATGTTATGACATGAGATATGTTAGTATATAAGTTCAAGTTTGTTAGCATGATCATGAGCATGGCATGAGCAATGAAACAAAAACGGGGTTTGGCTTTCGGTGGTGATTGAGTATGGTCTCACTACCGTTAAGCTAGTCCATGCATAATGAAAACAAGATATTGGCTCCAGTGGGGATTGAGTATGGTCTCACTACTGTGCCACATGTATGGCTCCAGTGGTGATTGAGTATGGTCTCACTACTGTTGAGCGGGCCACATGTATGGCTCCGGTGGTGATTGAGTATGGTCTCACTACCATTGAGCAGGCCACATGTATGGCTCCGGTGGTGATTGAGTATGGTCTCACTACCGTTGAGCGGGCCACATGTATGATCCCGGTGGTGATTGAGTATGGTCTCACTATCGTGGAGTTGGCCACATGTATGATCCCAAAGTGATTGAGTATGGTCTCACTACTGTGGAGATGGTCCTATGTTTGACTCGGGTGGTGATTGAGTTTGGTCTTACTACTTTGGAGTTGGCCGCATGAATAACCCGGTGGTGATTGAGTGTGGTCTCACTACCTGGGTGTTGGCATCATGAATAACGAAAACGGGGTGACGGCTCCCGGTGGTGAATGAGTATGGTCTCACTACCGCAGGGCTGGCCTCACAATGAGAATGGCACAAGATGACGAGCATGAGCATGCATAGCATATGAATGTATGGTGATGATGATGATGATGATGATTGTTCTGTATGATTTTACACTAGACGTTTCAGTATGCATATGTGACTGGTATGGGACGGAACACATATGTATATTGTTACGGCTAGACATTGCATGATGGCATCTAATATGTTTTATGGTTGAGTTATGATATGTAAATGTGAACAAAGTTGAATGACTATTTTAGAAGAGCCTAGTGAGTTCCATACTGCTGAGGTCTCTATTTTTATAGAGACGGTGGGCTCATAATTCCACCTATATCTCGGGTTTTCGGGATACAGGCAATGCTGTTGATGATGATGCAGGTACAGTGACTATAGATAATGACCCGGTGGCTATGTATCTGGGTGTTCACGGTGTCTGATGCCTAGATATATGGGGCGCTTATTTTGTTAGGCTAGTTGTTAGCCCTTTTGGTAGAACACTCATGTATATGCTTAGACTGAATTATTTTGTATATGGCTAGTGTCGCATGTGACACTTTTGTATAGCCATTATTTTGTATGTAAGCTTTAAACATTTAGACGTACTAATCAGCTCTGATGTATTAGGTATGTTTAATGTTATTTATATTCCATTGCAAAGATATAAACTCTGATTAACCATGATTGATGCATATAGCTCTGTGAGGCTCATGATAATGTCAATCAGGTTAATGCAAGGGTTCGTGGTATACTGCGGTATACTGCGGTATAGCCATGCCATTGTGACAATCCGCTTGTTGTGGGTTATTGTTTTTATGAAAATATATATATATATAGTCATCTTTTATTTAAGCGGGTCGTCACAACCTTCGCCACTTGTGGTGTGTTCTTACTGAAGAATAAGGAAGTCTTGTCCTTGTTTAATTTTTGTCTTGAAGCCTTCTCATATGTTTCCAACAATACTTGGATCTTTTCCCACTCTTGCACACTAGCCTTGCAAAAAAGAACACAGTCATCTGCAAAGAACAGATGGTTGATCTTAGGTCCTCCTCTGGCAATGGCCAGACTCGTAATATGACGCTCTTGTTCTGCCTTATGTAACAAATGACTCAATCCCTCTGCACAAAGAATGAATAAGTATGGGGATAAAGGGTCCCCTTGTCTTATTCCCCTTGTGGGTTGGATATTCCCATAAGGTTTCCCGTTTATCAAAACTGAATATGAAACTGTTCGAACACATGACATGACCAGGTGGATCCATTGATCTGAAAAGCCAATTTTTCTCATAATTTCTTCTAAAAAATTCCACTCCACCCGGTCATATGCCTTGCTCATATCTAACTTTAACGCTAT
The DNA here is from genome assembly GCA_013348765.1 of Carpinus viminea. Classification (NCBI taxonomy): domain Eukaryota; kingdom Viridiplantae; phylum Streptophyta; class Magnoliopsida; order Fagales; family Betulaceae; genus Carpinus; species Carpinus viminea. The sequence goes on along the minus strand of CP054669.1, from coordinate 10,121,758 downwards.
GAATCCCTGTTTCCCTTTTAACCGAGTAGCCATAGTATGAAAAGCCTCAAAGGCCACTATAATGTTATCGGTTATATGCCTACCGAATAAATGCACTTTGGTTTGAAGATATCACATGAGGTAAAACTGTTTTCAATCTGTTTGCCAATACTTTTGCAATAATCTTATATAATACGTTACACAAACTTATTGGCCGAAAATCAGTTACACTGATCGGACTTTTGAGTTTAGGAATTAACGCAATATATGTTTCATTCAATGCGCTATCAAAAATTCAATTATTCAAAAAATAAAGTACAGTTTTACATACCTCACTTCTGATGATGGGCCATGATCGTTGGAAGAATCCAGCACTAAAGCCATCAGGTCCTGGTGATTTCATCGGCTGCATCTGCTTCAAGGCTTCGTCAACCTCCCTCTCAGTAAATTCACTGCCTAATACCTGATTCATCTCAGTTGTAACCCAATTCTCCATACCAGTTAAACAATCCTTAAGCCCCTGTGTACCCCCTGTTGTGAATAGCTCCTGATAGTGCTCTAGAAAGACATTAGGGATATCGCTCTGTTTCCGCCATTCTCGACCTGCTGTGTCATAGACCTTTTGAATTCGGTTTATTCTTCTATGTTGGTTTGCCCATGGATGGAAATATTGTGTGTTTCGATCTCCATTTTTGTACCAGTTTTGCTTCACTCGCTGCTTCCAACGCAGGTCCTCCTGTTCTAACAGCTTCTCAATCTCCCTTGTACAGTCTTTATAGCATCACTATTTTCAGGGCTTTCGCTTCTTTGTAACACCTCCAACTCTCGCGTTTTCTGTTTAATAAGAGCAACATTGTTTCCGAACTTTCCTCTACTCCAGTTTGTTAAAGTGGTTCTGCATTGATTTAGCTTCAACCGTATATCATCGTTTGGTATCTCGTGCCAGGCCTCCTCTACAACCTTTTGGTATTCCTCATCCACTGTCCAGCTCATTTCGAATTTAAAATCGCGTTTGCCTATGTTGTTTCCCTACCCATTACTCTCTAATTTAGCAACAGCGGTTTATGGTTTGAGGATCGTGCCGCTAAGACTTGCACACGAGCCCCCTCATACATGCAGCACCATTGAGGATTTGCCACGGCCCAATCTACACGGACTTTTACAAAATTTCCATCCGGTTGACAATTGGTCCATGTGAATTTGGCTCCCTTATATCCAAGGTCACTAAGATTGCAATGCTCCAATGCTACCTGAAATATTTCCATTTGCCCTTCACGTTGTGGATTGGCACCCCACTTCTCACTTTGGTCCACTATTTCATTAAAGTCCCCTATGCAAAGCCATGCCAAAGGTGAGTAGGACTGTAAGTGTTTCAACAACTCCCAAGACTCCTTCCTTTTATTCCACTCTGGATGACCGTAAAATCCAGTAAGTTTCCATTGGACCCCCGTAGTAGTATCCATTACTATTGCATTGATGTGTCGTGAGAGTAATTCTGAATCTCCAATTCTTCAACCTCTTTCCACAATAGAGCAAGACCGCCACTTTTTCCCACCGGGTCCACCACAAACATGCTAGCATAGCCTAGCTGACTCTGGATTACTTCCATCTTTATTTTAGTCTTTTTTGTTTCCAAGAGAAACAAAAAGTTGGGTCTCTTTTCCTTTACCAATTGGTAAAGGTCCCAAACTGTCTGGAGGTTCCCAAGCCCCCGGCAGTTCCAACTTATTATGCTCATGGTTGTGGGCAGGGCTGCTCCGCAGCCTCCGCCTTCTCATTTTCAGATTCTACTTCCTCTTCCAAATAATCTTCCCACTTTCTCATTTTCAGATGCCTTTCCTCGTCATCACTTGTACTTGTTTCATTTTCTCCTTTATGTTTCCCCTGCAGAGCCACTGTGGAGCTTGCAGGACATATCTCTTCTTCCTCACTACGAACCACTCTTTTCCACATTTTATTACTGTTTTGGTAGCATGACTGACCCTGCTAAAGTACCCTTTTTCCATCATGATACTTTCCTTGTTATGTGTTGTCATTTTTTCCTAGGTTCGGACTGCATCCATTTAGGTACCCAAATTCTGCTGCACGTTGATTTCCTCCTAGTTTGGTACCCTGCATGTCTACAAGCCCGGTTGTACCATGACTGGCTATTTAGTGGGTCCCACATAACCTGATGGCTCATCCGTTTCTTCACTATATTCGGCCCCTTCATAGCCTACTGACTCTCCCATAATTTCACCATATTCGGCCCCTTTAGAGCCAGCCGTGTATTTAGTTGGCTCACCCATACTTGCCTCACCCACATGTCCATTTAGCGCATGCCTCTCCAGCACATTCTCATTATAATTTATTTTCTTTCCCTGTTTGTTTCCCGTGAAAACAACGTTTCCTCCATTAGCGCACACGAGATTTCCTCCTCCAGCTTGTTTCGGCCAATCAGTGCCTTCAGTTTGATTCACAGCTAGGCTTTCCTTTCTTGCTTGATGAGTTGGCGTAGGGTTTCCCCCAAAGCCGTGACTTACCATTTTTGTTAGGTTGCTGCCGCCCTTGGTGATTCCACCCGTTTCTCTTCTGTTTTGGGTCCATATCACCGGCTATCGGCCGCCTTTGCCTAGCCACTGCCATTTCAGTTTTCCAGCCTGTAGACATACACCCCATTGCTTCTCTTCACCATAACTCATTTGGGCAGGACACCCACTGTTTTCATGCACTATTCTACCGCAATTGAAACAAAAAACAGGGAGATTTTCATATTGAAAACTTACCCAGTGCGCTTTGCCAGCAATGGTTAGTGCCCTTCCCCTCTCTAAAGGCTTTTGCAGATCGATGATCACTCTTATTCGTAGCACACTGCTCCATTCGATCCCTTCCCCCTCTATATCGACCTCTTCTAAAATTCCCAAAGACTCTCCAATCTTACTCCCGATCGCCTTTGACATGCAAATCAGAGGCATGTCGTGAAGCCTCAATCTATGTATTAGATTAAGTATGCTTGAAGCAGATCTGCTCTATAAGAGCATTCTTAGAAGCCTCACCAAGTTTTATTTACCAAAATGACTAAAAGTAACAACTTACTTTTTAAGAACATCCCAACAGCTCACTATTTTAACAATCCACTTTCATTATTCCATTTAAATATCATTTTTTAAATATTTGTTTATTCTTTTTTTAACTATTAAAGGAAGAGGAGAGAAACAAAAAGCAAAAAAGAAAAAGAGAAATGAGTTGTTTAATGAATAGTAAATTTTAAATTTGGTGAGTATTGTTCACCTCATTACTTTTTTTTTTTTGAACCTCACTACTTTTTTTTTGTTAAAATAATGAGGCTGAAAAGTGGACATTTATGCCATTTTGGCTAAATTGCCTCACCAAAATAATAAAAAAATGGTTTTTGTGAGGCTGCAAGGAGTACTCTAATTGAAGTTTGGACATGAGTTAGCAAATGTTGAAGTCATAGATAAGACTCGATTGTAAGATTTTTATGTTTGTCTTTATGACGTTGTAATTAACCTCATAGCTTTGGCTATAATTTATAAGAGTTTTATGCTCTCTGATGTAAAGACTTTATGCTGTTGATCTTTATTCAAAAAATGAATTGCCCTAAAAAAAATTAAAAATTAAAAAAGAAGAAGAAGAGGAAGAAGAAGAAGAAGAAGAAGAAGAAGAAGAAGGTAATGGCTTAAAATGGAGATGATTCCTTTGTTTAAGTTCTGTTCAAAATTTGACCGAAATCTACATTAAAACCTTTAAAAAATAAACACATGCTCATATACCTAATAAAAAAAAAACTAAAATGATTAAAAACATTAAAAAATTAAATTGAAAAAAAAAAAAATTGGAAATGAGTTGCTTAAGGCAAAAAGGGGTTCAAAATCTTATGTTCACTAGTTTTTTGTAGTTGAAGAGATATGATAAGGCCAATATTGCTTCTCCACATGCTCAACTAGGCCCATCTAAGACAACTTTGGTTGACATATGTTTTGATTTTTCTCTTTTTTGAAATTTTAATTTTGACTCTTACACAACTCTTATGTACCTTTGTGTCATGTAAATAAAAAATTGGGTATTAGTTAGGACTCAATCGAGCCCCTATCATAATTTAGGTTAAAAATATTAAGTAGATGTATGCTTGAACTAGTTGTTAACTTTTGTAACTTACATGAATAAACATGAAAAGAAATAACCCTATGGATTTTAACACACTTTAGGGCAAGATTTCCGGATTTCAACCCTTCTGGCAACATTTATAGTGTCCTGTAAAAACTTAGAAATTCTATATATATAGTATTATTGGCAACAAAACTAAAATGAGTGAAACTAATACAACATTTAGTGACAATGATGTAGCATATCAACATGCATACAAATTAGGCCGAAAAGATTGCTTCTCCAACATTTCTTTTCTTTCATATAGGAGATAATCATCGGGCTTCAAATGCTGAAATAGTTAAACTATTTTTTGAGCAATTTTCTGAATTGTCAACTATTGAATTTTTGTACATCATATTTCGGCCTGCGGAAAATGATGGTTGCTTAGGTGTAGGTAGAGGTGCATGTTCATTGTTAATCATTGAGATTACATCAGACATAGTAGGTCGATCAGTCGGGCTTTCTTGGACACAAAGAAGACCAATGTTAATGAATCTCAGTATCCTAGAAGTGGAAGAAGGATAACTTATTGTTGGCTCCATCAAATCCAAACTTCGATCATCTCTCCACAACTCCCAAGCCTAGTTTCATTTCAAATAAGAATAAATCTAATTAAAAACTAAGAGCATTTTAATTTAAGAGATTATTGTAAAACATGAGGAATTTGGGAGATCAGTATAAAGGCTACATACATATCTAAGAAGATTGAGTGACTTGTTGTTATAGAAGCTAGTGTTCTTCCTACCGCTCACAGTCTCTAACACCAATACTCCAAAGTTAAACACATCAGACTTTATTGAGTGCAAACCATCCATAGCATATTCGGGAGACATATAGCCACTACATTCCAAAATTTAGTAAACAAACCCATCAATAGCTTGCTCAATGAATTTAGCTAGGAATTGAAAATATCAAATGTAAAACAAGTTGCATACTTACAAAGTGCCAACAATCCGGTTCGTGTTTGCCTGTGTTTCATTCTCTCCAACTATTCGAGCCATGCCAAAATCTGATATTTTTGGATTCATGTCACTGTCCAAGAGAATATTACTCGGTTTTAGATCTCTATGTATGATTCGTAATCTTGAATATTGATGGAGATAAAAAAGCCCTTGAGCAATCCCTTCAATAATGCGTATGCGTGTCTCCCAACCTAACATCTTTTTCTTGGTTGGATCTATTTAAATAGTACAATCACAAAAATTAGTGCATAAGAACCTAGAAACACATGAGAAAACCAAACTATACATATATATACATAAAAGTGCACTTACTAAAAAGGTAGAAGTCCAAACTTTTATTAGACATGTACTCATATATTAATATCTTTTCATCTCGCTCGATACAACAACCTAAGAGCCTGACAAGGTTTCTATGCTGGAGTTTTGCAATTAGTATTGTCTCATTTCTGAACTCCTCAATTCCCTGTCCAGATCTTTTTGAAAGTATTTTCACTGCAATTTCTTGTCCTCTGAGTAATTTTCCCTAAGAAGAAGAACCATAAACTCTTTATACTTTCATGAAGGATTACCATTAATGTAGTTTTTATTAATAGTGTTCAAAGCACATTCATCAAGAAATGTAACGTACCTTGTAGATAGGTCCAAAACCTCCTTCTCCAAGTTTATTCACAGCTGAGAAATTATTTGTTGCAGCTAATACATTCTCATAACTAAATAGTGGTAACTCAGCATCCTTCTCTCGTTTCTTCGTATTATTTTCGGTGTTCATTCCATCATTGATTGCATGGAGTTCAATATCAAAATCAAATAATAGTAGATTATTATTTGAAGGGCTCTCTCCTGTTTGATCTAGAATGATAAGAATTGGTCACTATACGTGGAAGTGTAGTGCTTAATTGGTCCGAGAAAATCAATTTGAGGTGACATCATTAGGTTCACCAGAGTTCAACCACTAAGCAATGCCAGCATCCAAAGGTAAGTTTATTTAGTCATTTCGCAAATAAGTACTAATAATTTAGTAATTCATTCCCATTTTAGTAAAATGACCAAATAATTGCAAAGCTCCTTCCCGAAGACATGCTGAAGTTTGTGGGGATCGATCCATCACCAACTAATAACAATAATTAGAACGAGGACTTTCCTAAGAACAAGGACTTGTCACAATTTTCTTGTCTTAGATTAATGTTGACTTCTTTGTAATTTTTTTTTTTTAAAGTGATTTCCAAATACAATGAGAACATTTACACTTACCTATGCAAATGAGCTTTCCCTTGCATGAAAAGCAAATTGAGAGACATAAGATAAGTCCTATTGCAGGGATTAGCACACCTACCCACACTTTCCACCTTTTGCCTAATTATGATGACAAGAATCACTATTAGTTCAACCATATCAGAGAATGAAGTATTGGATCAAAACGAATTAAGAGAATGTAATTAAGTATTAGCTAACTATACTTTTCATTTCACTCATCTTGCCTTTGGTACTTGGATCTAGATGCTCATCAGCAGCAAGTCTGAGATAGATATCTTGTTCAGCTTCACCACCATATGAGAGTTGCTGCAAGTTCAAAAGATCTCCTTCCCATATCACACACCCACTCCTATTATAAGAATAAGCCGTGCAAGAACAATTTTCCATGCAAGCCAATTCACATCTACTAGCATTCAAGGCCAAATATGCTTTCGAAGAAACAGGCAATCGCATGTTTGATATTTTCAAGAACCAATCTTTTTTACCATTACCATATGTATTATTCTTACACTGCAAAGGGGATTTCCTCACACACCCACCTGACCAATCATTTAGTCTGGTGTAGTTCATCGAAAATGGTTCAAAACCTTTTAAACATTCACAGGAGCTCGAGGAATTCTCACGGTACATGCCAAATACACCGCACAAAGCATAGACATCAGATAGGTTTGTCGGTTCAGTCCAAAGTGTATTCCAAACGGAGACGCCAGACATAAGATAAGCCTTCAATTGTCCTGTTTGGTCAAGCTGATACTTAGAAAGGTTAGAAGGATTACAAGTATAGTAAGTAAAATATCTCTCGCTTTCTTTTTTACTTGACTCAAATGTGTAGCTGAAGATAAAGTTCCTATTACGAATTAAGCCGAAAGATTTTCCATTCCAAACTTTCGAACTCCAATAAATTTGGGATCTGTTCCACTCTAAGAAAAATTGATTGCTTCCACTTGGGTTTAACCCAAATGAGAACATACCAGGTGCAGGATCTTCTGAATTTTTCCATGAAATGAGTTGCTGTGATTTTCCAGTAACCTTATTGACCCGAAGCTTCGAACCTGGCAACAATGTATCGGTTGGATGGTCGAAACTCTCCCAAAATATAGAAGATGTGTTCGATCTACCTCTCAAAACAAAATTTCCATCATCATCAAGGACTGCTTCAGTAATGTTTGACTGGAGAAATGTCAAATTTGTCGACCAAACTGGGATCTCGGAGGAACCTTCAAAAAGGAGTAGATTGCCATTTTCTGAGAGGTATAGTCTTGAGGAAGATGGGTCAGACAAAGGGTTTTCTCTATTTGCTACCCAAACAATTTCCTCATGAAACCCTTTATACCATATGCCCAGGTAGATTTTTGATGAAGTTCCTGGTTTGAAGAAACCCAGCTCAAAAGTGCCACCATGAGATACTATTGTCTCTCTCTTTGAATGAGAAAGAGAGTGACCTGGTGAAAGGGTATCACCAACAATGGAGAAGCATGCTCTGTAATAAGACAGGAGTAGAAGCAGAGGAAATAAGAGCCATGGCTTCCTCGTCATGCTACTCATATATAATATCCCCCTGTATAACTTGCTGTAAAGCAGTTAATAATTACAGAAAAATGCTAGAAGAAAACCTGGTCCCTTTTTGTTCTAAGCAATACAGAAAGAAGGGGAAGGACCGAAGGAGCAACAAACCAGAAGAAAGAAAAGAATACAAAGGAATTATGAGCCACATCCCATTTTGGAGCCAGATGAGCTCTCTGATTGGCTTGCCTTCAGACTTTTGAGGCTTCCCAAGGAACGCAGACAAAAAAGACAAGGGGATTTTTTGTGTGACAGAGATCACTTCGAAAAGATGGCTGGCCATTCCTTTTACAGATTACGTTTGGAAAACGCTGAGCTCTTTTTGTCGTAATTGTGTATTTCCAACACTTTAGTGTATTTCCAACACTTGAGTCAAACTTTTCTTTCCGCGTGATCAGAATTCCTGCTAGTTGCGGATATACATGGGGCGACCCAGGGGGTGCCAGTAAAAAATAAAATAAAAATTTAAAGCATTTTTTAGCCAAAAATTTAAGGGTGCCCCTTGTAGTTTCAATTTTTTGAGTTAGATGTGGGTTTATCTCTTCTGTGTAGATAGACTTTAGTCTCCAATGTAATTTATGCTTTGTGATTTGGAGCTTTTCTAAAAGAAATAGCTTTAGGCTAACAACCCACTAAAAGGTACTCATTTTTTTTAGACATTATTAGAATCATTTAATTGTTCTTAGTTTTTTTCACAAGTAGTTCAAAATATTATGTGTTTGTGACGTCGTTAGATGAAGATTTTTAATAATTACTTTGATTTTTGTTTTTTTACATATATTACGTGATACGTATATTATGGTATACTTTATTTTTTTTATTGTATTTTTTTGCGCCCATAGTAACTTCAATTCCTAAATCCGCCACTAATTCCTGGCATAACAGGAGTCGCACGAAGTCAATAATGGACGCAAAAACAGGGGACCCAAGGAGGTGGCGTGAATCATGGAGATGGAGTATCGTCGCTTTCAAGTTAATTATGGTTCAAAATCTTCAACGTGAATGCTTGAAGATATGCGTATATCACATAATTTGAAGGTATAGTTATAATGTTAGGTTAACAAATCACAAGTATGGTTTTGATGTGCAATCGAATTAGTCATAATTGGGTCTAAAATATTGAGTAGATGAGTGCTTGAATTAGTTGTTAACATTCTGTCTCTTATGTGAATAAGCATAAAAGGACATAAAGCAAAAATTATACGTAGATCCCGTTAAAACTTACAAATTCTATCTTAATAGTACTCTTGGCAACAAAACTAAATATGAGTGAACTAAGACAACGTTTTAGCGACATAGGAATTAGGCTGAAAAGATTGCTTCTCCAACATTTCTTGTCTTTGATGTAGGAATCATTCATCGGACTTCCATTACTGAAATAGTTACACTATTTTTTGAGAAATTTTCTGCACTGTCAATTGTTGAATTTGTGTCCATCATATTTCGGCATGTGGAAAGCACTGGTTGCTTAATTGTAGGTAGAGGTGCATGTTCATTGCTAATCATTGAGATTACATCAGACATAGTAGGTCGATCAATTGGGCTTTCTTGGACACAAAGAAGACCAATGTTAATGAATCTCAATATAATAGAAGTGGAAGAAGGATAACTTATTGTTGGCTCCATCAAGTCCAAACTTCGATCATCTCTCCACAACTCCCAAGCCTAGTTTCATTTCAAATAAGAATAAATCTAATTAAAAACTAAGAGCATTTTAATTTAAGAGATTATTGTAAAACATGAGGAATTTGGGAGATCAGTATAAAGGCTACATACATATCTAAGAAGATTGAGTGACTCATTGTTATAGAAGCTAGTGTTCTTCCTGCCGCTCACAATCTCTAACACCAATACTCCAAAGCTAAACACATCAGACTTTATTGAGTACAAACCATCCATAGCATATTCAGGAGACATATAGCCACTACAATCCAAAATTTAGTAAACAACCTTGTTAGTAGCTTGCTCAATAAATTTAGTTGGGAATTGAAAGTACCAAATGTAAAACAAGTTGCATACTTACTAAGTTCCAACAATTCTGTTTGTGTTTGCTTGTGTTTCATTGCCTCCAACTATTCGAGCCATGCCAAAATCTGATATTTTTGGATTCATTTCACTATCCAAGAGAATGTTACTAGGTTTTAAATCTCTGTGTATGATTCGTAACCTTGAATATTGATGGAGATAAAGAAGCCCTTGAGCAATCCCTTCAATAATGCGTATGCGTGTCTCCCAGTCTAGCATCCTTTTCTTGGTTGGACCTATTCAAATAGTACAACCAAGGAAATTATTGCTTAAGAACCTAGAAACATATGAGAAAAAAATATACACACATATATACATAAATGTGCACTCACTAAAAAGGTAGAAGTCCAAACTTTTATTGGGCATGTACTCATATATTAATATCTTTTCATCTTGCTCGATACAACAACCTAAGAGTCTGACAAGATTTCTATGTTGGAGTTTTGCAATTAGTATTGTCTCATTTCTGAACTCCTCAATACCCTGTCCAGATCTTTTTGAAAGCATCTTCACAGCAATTTCTTGTCCTCCGAGTAATTTTGCCTATGAAGAAGAACCAAAAGCTCTTTAAACTTTCATCAAGGTTTACCATTAATGTTGGTTTTCTTAGTAGTGTTCAAGGAACATTCATCAGAAAAGAAAAATGGAACATACCTTGTAAACAGGTCCAAAACCTCCTTCTCCAAGTTTATTTACAATTGAGAAATTATTTGTTGCAGCTAATACACTCTCATAACTGAATAATGGTAACTCGGCATCCTTTTCTCTCTTCTTCATATTATTGTTGGTATTCATTTCATCATTGATTGCATGGAGTTCATCACCAAAATCAAATAATAGTAAATTATTACTTGAAGGGCTCTCTCCTGATTGATCTAGAATAATAAGAATTGGTCACTATACATGGAAATGTAGTGTTTCTTTAGAGAAAAATTGAGGTGACATCATTAGGTTCACAAAAGTTCAACCACTATGAGCAATGCCAGTATCTAAAGGTAAGTTTATTTAGTCATTTTTGCAAACGTTACAATTTTTTTTTTTTATTTAAAAATGGTGACCTCCCATTTATAACGTTTTTTGGCCAAAAAAGGTCATTAATTAGGTAGTGACCTTCCAATAGTGACGTGTAAAGAAGGACTTCATAGAGGTAGACTAGAAATTTTTTTAGTGACGTGTGGCTTTTTTGCACGTCACCCCAAGGTGGAATGCGAAAAATCCACACGTGGAAAAAATAGCACATCACCAATTGGTGACGTGACCTTTGTAAGAACTAATAATTAAGTAATTCATTCCCATATTAGTAATTGACCAAATAACTGCAAAGCTACTTCCCAAGGACATGGTGAAGTTTGTAGGAGGATCCCAACAAACATAACCTATTACTAATGATACTATTTGCTTTTCATTGTTAGGCCATTAGAAAAGTTTGTTAAGTGACCTCCCTAAGAACAAGGACTTTTGACAATTTTCTTGTCTTAGATTAAGGTAGACTTCCTTGTAATTTTTATGTATGGTTAGAACATTCACATGCACTTACCTTTGCGTTTGAGCCTTCCTTTGCATGAAAAGTAAATTGAGAGGCATAAGATAAGTCCTGTTGCAGGGATCAGCACAACTACCCATACTTTCCATTTTTTGCCTGATTATGATGTAAAGCATCACTATTAGCTCAACCATAACATAGAATTAAGTATTAGTTCAGAATGAAAGATAACATAATTAAGTATTAGCTCAACCATACTTTTGGTACTTAGATATGGATACTCATCAGCAGCAAGTTTGAGGTAGATATCTTGTTCAATCTTGCCACCATATGGAAGTTGCTGTAAGTTAACAAGTGCTCCTTCCCATATCATACACCCATTCCTATTATAAGCATAAGCTGCGCAAGAACAATTTTCCATGCAAGCCAGTTCACATCTGCTAGCATTCAAGGCCAAATATGCTTTCGAATAAACAGGCAGTCGCATGTTTGATATTTTCTTGAACCAATCTTTTTTGCCATTAGCATACGTATTATTCTCACATTGCAAAGGAGATTTCCTCACACAACCGCCCGACCAATCATTTAGTTTGGTGTCTTCCATCGAAAATGGTTTGAAACCATGTAGACACTCACAAGGGTTTGAGAAATTGTCAGGGTATTGTACCACGCCAAATGCACCACACAAAGCGTAGACATCAGATGGTTTCTGCGGTGCATACCAAAATGGACTCCAAATGGAAAGGCCAGTCTCCCACACCAGTCCCCTGATCTGTCCTGTCTGGTCAATCTGATAATTAGCACGGTTGGTTGGATTATAAAGAGAGCAAGTAAAATATCTCTCACTTTCATTTTTACTTGACACAAAACTCCAATTGAAGATACTGCTCCACATCAAAACATCACTTCCATTCCAAACTTCGTCACTCCAGTAAATTTGGGATCCATTCCACTCTAAGAAAAACAGAATGCTTCCACTTGGGTTTATCCCTGTGGTCCCCATCGAGAACAAACCTGGTGCTGGATCTTTTGAATTTTTCCATGAAATGAACTGCTGTGATTTTCTACTCCAAAGCTTTGAACCTGGCAGCAATGTATCAGTTGGATGGTCGAAACTCTCCCAAAATATAGAAGACGTGTTTGACCTACCTCTCAAAACAAAATTTCCATCCTCACCAAGGACTGCTTCAGTTATATTTGACAGGGGAAATGTCAAATTTGTCGACCAAACTAGGATCTCGGAGGAACCTTCAAAAAGGAGTAGATTTCCATTTTCTGAGAGGTAAAGTCTTGAGGAAGATGGGTCAGACAAAGGGTTTTCTCTATTTGCTACCCAAACAATTTCCTCATGAAACCCTTTATACCATATGCCCAGGTAGATTTTTGATGAAGTTCCTGGTTTGAAGAAACCCAGCTCAAAAGTGCCACCTTGAGATACTATTGTCTCTCTCTTTGAATGAGAAAGAGAGTGACCTGGTGAAAGGGTATCACCAACTATGGAGAAACATGCTCCGAAATACGACACGATTAGAAGCAGGGCAAATAAGAGCCATGGCTGGTGATTAGTCATCATGCCACCCATCCCTCTCTAACTTGCAGTACATGAAGAAGGAAAAGTAATTACAGAAAAATGCAATACAGGAAGAAGGAAAAGGAGAAACAAGCTAGAAGAAAGAAAATAATACAAAGAAGAGCTCCAGGGAGTGTATCTATAAGATTTGTGAGCCGCAGCCAATTTTGCTGCCAGATTAGCTTTCTGATAGGCTTGCCTTTGGACTTTTGAAGCTTCCCAAGAAGGAACGCAGGCATGAAAACGGACTTTCCTTATGACAAAGTTCACTTCCATGTACCGATCTTGAACATCACTTCAGCACAGACTGCACAATGATAGAAACTAAGCACAAATTTCTCCAACGTCTATGAACGTGCATACAGATAAGACAGAAAGATCGATTATACAACATTTATTAATTTTCAATTTGAAATACTTACACTACTTTGTTGAACAATTTGCTCCACCGTCAATAGCTGAACTTGTGTCCTTCATATTCCCGTCTTTGGTAAACCCCGGCAGTGAAGGTGGAAAAAGAGAGACTAATCGCACAAGGCGATAGAAGGAAAAAACCCGAAGATAAAAGCATCAAGAAGAAGGAAAAAAGAGTAGGAAAGAAGGCCGTGCTCCTCTTACACCAGCCAAATTTAAGGTTCTTTTCAGTGGGTGAGAGCGGCGCAGAGAGAAAGCTTCTCAGATAAGTTCAAGGCAAATCTTTAAGGTGTACAACGCCGGTTGTTTTAGGGAGCTAAGGGAGTCAAGTCTTTGCTAGCTCAGTTGTATTTCATTTTTCCTTTGGATTGGGTTTTTTTTTTTTAATTAATTTATTATTATTTTTTGTATAAAGTTCATCGACTAAGAAACTGAAACAAATTAAGAACAACAATTTTTTTTTTCTCCTACAATCCCTCTAAAAAGAAATGCATCAAATGGATTACGCAACTCTATAGATTTTTTGGCATGAACACTAAGAAACATGGTCACCACACCAATTATATATATATATATATATATATATATATATATATATATTTATTGTCTTTATATTTTCAAAGATTGTGGCCCATATGCTAAAATTTTTGTTTTATTATGAGAAAGACGTGTTATAGAATTATCACCACGTACTATATGGTCTAATCTTCTTCGATCACCTTTATTCAATGTTCACTCGAGAATTAGCTAGAGAAGCAATTTTATGGGTGATTGGAGGTCTTTTTCGTTTTGTTCACGTACCGTCAAAAAGAATTTAATGTTGAGAGGTTTTAAAGAGTCAAGTTGTTAAGTCTTCCTAATGCAGCTGGTCAATGGGTAAGATGGGATGGTAAATCCCCACTTCATCAGTAGATTCTTTGACTCAGGAATGTTTCAAAGCACATAATAATTTCAAAAGGACATAAATTTCAGAAATATCTTCTAACCCATGTAAAATAGTGATAAGTGTCTATAAATATTTAAAACCTCATTAGTCCATAGGATTTCAAAACTTTATTTTTTCCTCCATAGGGTTTAGAAAGTGATTAAATTAGTTATTGTGATTTTAAAAAGTGACCAAATTAGTTCTTCTGTCAGTTAACCGTTAGTTAATTTAACGGATTGACATATGGATCAATTATAAGTTGACACATGGCCACCTAATTAAATTATAAAAAAAAAAAAAGGAGAAACCCAATATTTCTCTAACCAGAAAGAGCTGCTTTGACCAAGATTTATTTCACTGCTCCTCTTCCTCTTTACCCACCGCACAAATATTTATAAATTAAGTATATATGTATTGATCAATCAACTAAATCCAAAGAAAAAAAGAAAGAATATAATAAATCAACCTAGTCTAGATATTTCACGAGTAATGGGTCTTCTCTTTTGTGCAATGTGGAAAGTCTGAAAACAACAATATAATCAAGAAAGTGTAGGAACACTGGAATAGAGAGAATAAAAATCCATAAAACAGAGTAAATCAGGATCACCCAAAAACCAAAACAATAAATAAACAGAGAAAAAATTACAATGAAAGTACTAACCAAGGACGACCCGCAAAACCGCTTTCAAAATCCTCAATAACTTACAGATCACGATTTTCTTTCTCCGGCCACCGTCGCCACTGGTGCCCAAGGGGTGGCTTTTTTTCTCTTTTTTTTTTTCTCTTTTTTTGAACTTATTTTAAAAAAATAAAAAAATAAATTAGGTGGACACATGTTAACTTATAATTGGTCAACATGTCAGTCCATTAAATCAACTAACGGTCAACTGACAAAAAGACTAATTTGGTCACTTTTCAAAACCATAAGGACTAATTTGGTCACTTTCCAAACCTTATGGAGGAAAAAACAAAGTTTTAAAACCCTAAAGACTAATAGAGTATTTAACCCTAAATTAAATTCTTAACCTCATTAATAGCAATTTACTAATTACTTAAACTACATTTAATGTGTCTTTTAAATGTTTATAGAAACTTATCATTATTTTATATGGGTTGAAGGATATTTCCTTCAAATTGGTTTGTAGGAAATTTCTGTCTATTTCAAAAACTCTTAATTTTACTACTTGAACTTTTCAATTTGATGCAATTTACCCCTCCAACATTTTTTTTTTGTTCATTAAACCCTATCAGAAACCCCAAAAAAAGGCCAAACTAGCCTTTGCTTTTCCTTTCAAATAAAAAATAAAAAGGTTACAAGTTAACCCAACGTGACTCAATGTTTTTTTAATAACTTTATTTTTTTTAATTTGAAATTAATGGTAAATTTGGATATTTTTTAAAAGGGGTATAAATGTCATTTTATCTCTTTTAACCTTTAAAAAACTGACGAAGGGGGTGTATTGCATCAAATTGAAAGTTCATGGGGTGAAATTGAGATTTTTTTAAATTTAGAGGGTCTTCTTAAAACGCATAATAGTTTAAGAGTTTTAAGTGCAGTTTCCCTAAAAAAATTATAACTAGCTTGTAGCACATCAATATGCATAAATAATACGTAAAAGCTATGGTTCTACTACTACAACAGTTCTTTATACGTACACATATATATACAATGGAAATTAGTACTTAGGAACCTAGAAACATATGAGAGGGGAAAAAAAAAAAAGAATACATACATCAGCATGCACTCACCAAAAAGATAGAAGTAAAAACTTTTATTGGGCATGTACTCATATATTAATATCATTTCATCTTGCTTGACACAGCAACCTAAGAGTTTGACAAGATTTCTATGCTGGAGTTTTGCAATTAATATTGTCTCATTTTTGAACTTCTCAATTCCTTGTCCAGATCTTTTTAGAATTATCTTAACTGCAATTTCTTGCCCTCTTACTATTATCCCCTATGAAAACGAACCATATGCTCTTTAAACTTTCATGAAGATTTACCATTAATGTAGTTTTTATTAGTAGTGTTCAAAGCACATTTATCAAGAAAATGTAACATACCTTGTAGACAAGTCTCATTCTCCAAGTTTGTTCATAGCTGAGAAATTATTTGTTGTAACTAATACACTCTCATAACTAAATAGTGGTAACTCAGCATTCTTCTTTTCTTATTTCTTCGTATTATTTTCAGTGTTCATTCCATCATTGATTGCATGGAGTTCAATATCAAAATTAAATAATAGTATATTATTACTTGAAGTGCTCTCTACTGTTTGATCTAGAATGGTAAGAATTTGTCACTATACATGGAAATGTAGTGTTTAGTAAGAGAAAATCAATTGAGCAATGCCTTAGTCATTTCCGTAAATATGTACTAACAATTTAGTAATTCATTCCCACATAACTGCAAATTAAGCTCCTTCCCGAAGACATGGCGAAGCTTGTGGGGATCCATCACCAACAAATGACAGTAATTAGAACAAGGACTTGTGACAATTTTCTTGCATGTCTTTGATTAAGGTAGACTTCCTCACACAGCCGCCTGACGTACCAATCACTTAGTCTGGTGTCTTCGATCGAAAATGGGTTGAAACCTTTTAGACTCACATGTTGCTTCAGTTTTCAGTGCAACCATATGATTGGCTTAGTTCATTAAAGTCTTCCATTTTCAATTTCCAAGTCAATTATTACTTTGTTATTCAAACACGCGTTATTTGACTTATTTCCATTGCTTCAGTTTTCAGTGCAACCATATGATTGGCTTAGTTCATTAAAGTCTTCCATATTCAATTTCCAAGTCAATTATTACGAAGAAACTAAATGTTATTCAAACACGTTATGTCCATTGCTTCAGTTTTCATTGCAACCATATGATTGGCTTGGTTCATTTAAGACTTACTTGGTTAATTTTTTATGCGAGTTATCAAACGTGGGGTTGCTCCGTAATGGAGCTTGAAGAAGAAATCATAAAATGGCAGACCTTTAGAGCTTGGTAAAAAATGGTGGGGCTCTAGAAAATAGACGTAGACTTTACTATCTGTCTATATCTACAATTGATTGAAATCCTTTCCTCATAAACTTTGGAGTCTTTTTGCCTCTATTGGTGCAAAGTATACTTTGGAGTATTGAAAAGAATTTTCTGAGTTCTGTTTGGTTAATAGGAAGTTAATTAAGCACCGAAAAATTATAATGGAAGTAGAAAATTTGCTCACAAAAACAAGTTCGTGGTGAGATGGGTGGCCAAACTATCCCTTAACCTACTTTAGGGTGGTTAGCCACTCCCACGTACAATACGCTCAATGTGGTCATACCATCTCTAAATAATTTTATATGTGATTGACTATTTCAAAATACATGATGAGGTTGGTCGACTAGACCACCTTCAAAACTGCTTTTAAAGTGGTCAATCATCCTCAAAATAGCAAATAAAGTGACCGAACATTCCAAAACAATTTAGTAGTGGTCAATCATCCTTGAAATTGTGGATAAGGAAATTGGTCTACCCCAAAGTTTTTGAGTGATCGAATCACCTCAAAATAGTTGATAGTGGTGACTAACCACCCTTAAACAGCTTATGGAGCTAGTTGGATCCATCTCAATCAATTTGAATTTTTTTTTTTTTTTAATAAAGTAATGGTTACAAGAAATGACCATTTCCACTCTTTATGCTTTATACGATGAAAATGTGGGGCAATAATGGATCTAGATAGGCTCTAAGAAAGCAGGACATCTTTTAAGAATGAGAAAGTTTGAGTTTTATAGGGAATTTTTTAGATTTGGTTAGCCAAACTTACCTGAGGTTGCTCCTTAATATGGTTTACAGGGAAAAAAAATCTTAAAATGTTGGGATGTCTCTAAACGGTAAAATACATAGGGGAAGTTATTTTTTCCTCCATAAAGTACCACTCAATTACCATATACCCCATCAACTACTAACTTCATTATTTGAAGGGCTCTCTCCTGTTTGATATAGAATGATAAGAATTTGTCACTTTAGAGGAAAATCCAGTTATTGGTTTGATAAAATCAGTTGAGGTGATCGCATCAATAAGTTCACCAAAGTTCAACTACTATGAGCAATGACAGTACCCAAAAGTTCGTAAGTTTGTTTAGTCATTTCTGTAATCAAATATTAATAATATGGTAATTCATTCCCATTTCAGTGGAATGACCATACTAACTTCGAAGGGATTCGACTTGCCTCTAGTTGTTTACTAACAAGAGATCTCCTGTTAAATTTACTACATGCTGACACCTCAAAATGTAGTACCCATGATTTAAACTAGGGTTAAGATCACACTTTAACAAGGGTTAAGATAGTAAATAAGAGGCAAGGAATGTCAAAGAATTTCGAAATTGATATGCTTATATATTTATTTTGAGGTTAGGAAAAATATTTGTTGTAACCTTTTGCATACCAAATCTAGTGGGAAATATTTGTTGCAATGCACTTTAAGAGAAATTTTATTTTTTGCTTTCTATTATTTTTCTAACAATAAATAAAGTGGAAATTAGAAAAACGGTCACTTTGTGATGTTTGTTTGCAACCATCCTAACATTGGGGAGATATCGATCAAACGGAATGCCACGTAGGAGTCAGCAAAACCTTACCATTTTAATGATTGTGTGATTTTCTCATATGTTCTATAAAAGCTTGAAGTCATGACGAGTAATGATATAAGGAGGACTCTAAAGTTATTCAAAATATGATATGGCATTTAAAATCATCATTCAATTTAAGATAATTATTATTGAATTTTAATCTATTGGTAATTTTAAATGTCACATCATATTTGGGATAACTAAGAATATTTTAGACCTCCTTATATCATTACTCAGTCATGACTACTCACAAAGTTGTGAACTTACATTATATATTTCTACCTATAAAACAAATCTTTGTCTCACATATGATCTGTCTCTAGTCTCTCTCATACACTACAAAAAATGGGGACTTTCTGT
Source organism: Carpinus viminea (assembly GCA_013348765.1). Classification (NCBI taxonomy): domain Eukaryota; kingdom Viridiplantae; phylum Streptophyta; class Magnoliopsida; order Fagales; family Betulaceae; genus Carpinus; species Carpinus viminea. Next base: position 10,102,467 of record CP054669.1, on the reverse strand, counting down.
CGTGTCTATAGTAACTCAATTTATGCCACGTCACTATTTACTAACGTGGCAATTACTGCCACGTCAATAAATAATGACGTGGTAATATCAATAGGTCAATAAATGTTGAATTGTCAAAAAGTACCACGTTGCAAAAGTTAAAACAATTTAAAAGATAAATGCTTCAGTGCAATATAATATTCACATTTGGCTCATTTTTAGCGACGTGACAGATGAACAATCAAATGAAAGAGAGGATTGAAATTTGAATTTCAATAATCTATCCCTTACTAAATATGGGCCAAAGTGGGCATTATATTGCATTGTAGCATATCTCAATTTAAAATATATAAAAATTCTATACATTTTTGACGTGGCACATTATGACACGTCAATAATTATTGACGTGTCAATTTGGTAGGTCAATAAGTGTTGTCATGTCAATTCTATACATTTTTGACGTGGCACATTATGACACGTCAATAATTTATTGACATGGCATGTTTTGCCACATCAATAAATTTATTGACCTGGTAATGTCTACCATGTCAATAACATTATTGGCATGGCAAAAAACTACGTGTCAATAAAATATCTTAACGTGCCAATAATTCACACGTCAATAAATAAACTTTAGTGACACCTATATTTTTAACCTTGCACACACATCAAGAATGCCACGTCAATAACATTTAGTGACCTGTCAACCTTCCTGACACGTCAAAAAACTCAAGTCAATAAAAAATTGGTTTTTTGTAGTGATATCAGCTTGATCATATCAAGTGGGACATGGCCTTTGTAGTGACCCAAATAATTAACTAGGCATAAGTAGCATAGTTAGAGGGTTAATTTGGACTTTGGGTCACTAGGATCTGCTAGAAGGGCATTTTGAGAAAATTAGGCTTTTGGACCAAACGTATGCTAGGGTTGGCGAATGTACGCTGTTGTCTGTAATAGCGGACGTACACGGGACCACCGAACGTACACTCCTGTCTTTAGTGCGGACGTACAAGGGTGGACCAACGGACGTACATTGACAGATAGTACGCTGTACTCTATGAATAGTACAGCAAACATGTGCTCAAAAGTACCAGATGTCCGCTATTTTTTGGATTGACTGTCGGGTAATACCTAGACGTACAAGACAGCATTTAGACTGCTGGGTAATGGTATCGGTCGTATGCCCCTTTGAACCAGACGTTCGCTGCTTTTTGGCCCTATAAATACCCCTCACCCCCTCGCCTATTTCACACCCATCCGCCCTTAAACTCCCATCTTCGCCCTCGGGTTGCCTGTAGACCGTTTTATGAGTGTTTTGAGTGTTTCGGCGCTGCAGTAAGAGGAACTCTTGAGGTTTCGCTTCAAAGAGGTAACATTCAGTTCCTTAACTTTTTAATTACGTCGTTATACTGCTTGATTGTTGTCTTGTGTTGATAGTTGTAGTTTTAACTTTAGTTATGCTTTAGATCTTGTTTAGATTAGCGTTATATTAACTTAGCATGATTGCGTTGCATGGAGGTTTCATTTCAACATAGGAGGTCTTAGGAAGACTTTGTTAGGCTTAAAAGTTGGTTTGGAGAATAGGAAGACGAGTGGAGAAAATAAGGTTCTTCTTGAAAACCTCAAAGCGGACATATGGTCCAAAGTATCACAGCGGACGTACGGCCCCAAGCCCAGAAGTACGATTCAGAGTGTGACAGGGAACTTTATTTTCACCAGCCATCCTGTAGCTCCCGTTTCCTTATTCTAAAGTTGCTTTAGTAGAAATAGAACTAATGATATGTCTTTTCTCAGTATTCGAGGTTATGGAGACTCAAGGAAATTACATGGAGGAACTTTACGACCCGGGTGAATACAAACTCACATGGATGCTTTGTTGTTATTTTTCCTACATTGCATATCTATTTTATATATATCAAATATGCATATTTTGCAACTCTTATAAAATACATTTTGGAACTACTAGAAATTCTCTTTTGTGAAAACGTATGTCAATTAATAAGATAATAATGAGACTTATAAAAGATATGCATGTAAAATACAGACAAGATAATTTACATCGTATGACATGATACACTAGTACGTACTGTATAATGACCATAGGCTTACTATACGAGTTAACATTATGGTCAAATGTGTGTGTGTGTGAGCTTTAGATCTAATGGTTTCGTGGTCAAGATGCAGCTATTCCTAATGGATGGTCACTATAGGACGGACTTCATTAGCGGTGTGGGCCACTTGAGATTAGACTCGATTGTACCGTTAGTGGTACGTACGGTATGTTGTGCAATGACTGGGACACCGGCATTGAACTATAGTCCTCGGGACAGCGTCAACCCTGCTGATAAAGGGTAATATCTCGGGTAGACCATACTATTGAACTATGATTGTTACTCTATATATCATCCATGATAAACTGTCATCTCATAATGTTACATGTGTTTTATAAATAACTGAATCCACAAATTAATGATGGGTACGTCATGTGCATTTCTACTCACTGAATCGTCAGACTTACCCTTATATTATTTTTCTTTTTTCTCCATAAATTCGACTATTCTGTTATAGATAGTGGATATTGCAAAGCATCCAGTTATGTTGGAGGATTTGATCCAGGAGATGTTTGAGGATTTAAGCAAGTACTCATGGTAGTTAGTACTTTTGAGTTATGCTGTATACTTAGGACTTGATACATGCTTTCATATTAAGGTTTATCATAGATCCCTTGTAATGATAATGTTATGTATATATTATGATTCCTGTTACTTTAATGTTCTTTGGTAGATGCGCTGATTGTAATGATTAATGTTTATAGAACTTTAGTACTTTTCGCTGCTTAGTATCCTTTGTTTTCGAGGAGTAGACGTCCTAGAGTCTTGTTCGAGTGAAATAAGACTGGAAGACCGTAGAATTAATTACTAGTTAATTAATTCTTAGGGCGTTAATGTTGGTATCAGAGTTGTTGCTCTTCGAACCATAGGAATAGATTTATTAGGAGTTAGATTTTGATTTATCAGAGCTTTTGCTCAGTGGACTATAGGACCTTATCTATTACGTGTTAAAAGATGATCTACCAGAGCATAGGATGGATTAAATGTATACAAGGGACACATAATTTTGTACCAATGATCTTGAGGATGTTGGACTTAAGGATTTTTGGGATTTGATATGGTATTGAAGTCATAGCTAGGACAGCTTTAATGATGCAACCATGGAGATTAGGATTGATCTGCACTAAGACAGTTAGATAAGGTCCTAAGCTTAGTTTTACATTAGGATTATGGATAAGGTGGAAGTAGTTTAGGTGCTAAGTACAAATAAGTTTGTGAATAGGTTTGACGTTTTGAGTGAGGCTCAATGTAGTGCTTCAAAGTAAGGACTGATGATCGTTGTGACTGTAGAAATGTCACCACGACCAAGGCACGACGTCATTGGGAGCAACAATGGTAGGGGACCATCCCAACCCAATGAAAGGACAATGAATGTTCTGGACGCTACCCAAGCATTGGAAGCTGTGGCAAGTCGTCTTGTGGAAGCTTTAGTCAAAATTCGAGGAGATGGGACTCCAAATGGAAGCAAAGGTTGCTCTTTCAAGGAGTTTTATGAGCATCATTTCCCTATGTTTAAGGGGAACCTAAACTCTAGAGAAGCGAGAGATTAGCTTATGAATTTGGAGGAGCTACTACGAGTTTTGGATTACACTAAGGAGCAATGAGTCAAGTACGTAGCCTACAAGTTTTCTAGAAAAGCAAGGTGATGGTTGTACACTAAGAGGAACTCGTTGGTGATGGAATTAGGAAGCAATGAGGCCATTATGTGGACCCAATTCAAGGAAGAGTTCTATCGGGAATACTCGTGGAACTTAAGGAGTATACCTCGAGAGTTGTGTTCTAGTAAGAAATATAGTCGTTGGTGCCATAGGTGTGGTAGACAGCATTTTGGGAAATACAAATCAAGGAAGAATTTGTGCTACGGATGTGGCAAGGTGAGACACTTCATTCAGAGCTGCAACCAAGCCAAAAAGGATGTTACTGATCCACTTGGAAGGAAATGATGGCAGGACAAGGGTTAAGCGTAACTACCAAAGTTGTTAAGGCATGTGGGTTCGCCTTATTTTGTAGTTAAGGCTAGATTACTGGATGTTTGCTTAGACATCAACCAATTGTCTTTTGTTTTGTACTTGCACTTGATTTGGGGTTTTGGACCTAAAAGTGTAACATTAACTAAGAGTTTTGCTAATGCATGATGCTTGTTACGCTTTGTTGATGTGTTGATGATAAGATTTCTAATTTTGTTCATTGCCCATTAGAAGTATGTTAAGATATGATATTCTTGGACTTGGATTCTGGTAAAGGGCAATTAGTGAATCTTGTACCAATGGATCTTGTATTAGATTACATGATTTTGGATTATTGAAGAACTAAGAGATTCAAAAGAATCTATTTGTACCTAAATAGACTAAGGAGTTCTCGGGTACAGTTGTCTGTGGAGAAAATGAGGTGAATAGAGCTGATCTAAGGGTTATGATCAGGCTAGCGTAGTAGCTGATGCCTTGAGTAGAAAGGTGACGGTGGAGCTTGCCGCTCTTGGAATTTTCCAACCCTATTTGGTTATGGAATTCGCTAGGATTGGAGTAGAAGTGATAAATGGAATTCGCTAGCTTGCCTGCACGCTTGCCTAACTTGGTAGTTGAATCATGATTGTTTGCTTGGGTTAAGGCCACTTGGTTGAAGGGCCCTGAGTGTACCAAGACCAAGCAGTTGTTAAGGTATAAGGGTTTTGCCTTAAGGATGATGGGTTGCTCACCTATTTCAGATGAGCGTGTGTCAGAGGATAAAGGACTAAGAAAGGAGATCTTGAGCATGACTCATCATTCTTTGTGTACTGTACATCCTGGAAATACCAAGATATACAAGGACAAGAAGAGGTCAGAATTGGAATAAGTACTTGCCTTTCATCGAGTTCGTTACAAGCGACTTTTGGAATGCCGCCTTACGAAGCAATTTTTTGAAGTAAGTGTTAGTCGCCCTTGTATTGGTGCAACGTTGGAAGGAGACAACGTTGGGGCCTGAAATGATTCAAGTGCTTACCATTAAACAAAGGATGAGTGCATCCTAGGGTTGGCAGAAGAGTTATGCCGATAACTAGGGATGACATTCAGAACAATAAGTAGGAAATCTTGTGTTCCTTAAGATATTATCGATGGAGGGAGTGATGTGAATTGAAGAGGAAGGGGCGATTGGCATACAGGGCTGCCTTACCCCTAGACTTGATAACTTTTTTTCTCAAGATTATACTTGGACAGCATACCTATCCTTGTTTTGGTTTAAAGGATAGTCATGTAAGAAAGAGTTTGTTTTCCTCTATAGGATTATGGCTTGGATACCCATTGACCTAGATTGTATATGGAATTACTAGACTTGGGTGTCGAGATTGGTAAGGATCAGTACAGTGTAGGGAACATTAAGTATGACGTTTTTACATTGAGGTTCAAGGATTTTATTCGTATGATTAATTTCTTTTGGGTTCTATGCCTATCTATTATGCTTTTGGGTGATCATTACATTTGGATTCTCTAAGAGTAATCGATTAAGATAAAGTTGCTTCAGGCTAGGAAGTATGGGATCTTGTCAAAGATACCTATGGGCTTGACCTGTTTTGGTGTACTCAGGGATCATTGAGTTTAACGATGATTGATATAGTATGGGTAATATCGACTACAACACCCTTGGTGGCCTACAAATGGATTTGTTATAACTTGTGAGGATGCCGGCATGGATCGCTTTATATTGGACGAAGGAGGTTAGTGCTAGAGGAACGAACGAGATAAGATTTTTCTAAGGACGAGGTTGAGCACAAACCTTGTTAAACTATAGACGTTAAGGTAATGTTACTATTTCTTCTTGTGTGTTTAGGGCTATGTAGTGACCCAAATAATTAATTAAGCATAAGCAGCTTAGTTAAAGGGTTAATTTGGACTTTAGGTCACTAGGATCTGCCAGAATGGCATTTTGGGAAAATTGGGCTTCTGGACCGGACGTACGCTAGGGTTGGCGGATGTATGTTGTTGTCTGTAGTAGCGGACATACGCGGGACCACCAGATATACGCACATGTCTTTAGTGCAGACATGAGTGGGGGCACTAAAACGTATGAGGATAGTATGCACATAAGTAGTACACAACGGACTACTCAAAGTGAGATCCACTACTTTTTGGATTGACTACCAGGTAATACCTAGACGTACAAGACAACTTTGGACCGCTAGGTAATAGTACCAGATGTACACCCCGTTGGAACGAACGTCCACTGTTTTCTAGCCCTATAAGTACCCCTTACCTCCTCGCCCATTTCACACCCATCCACCCCTAAACCCCCTTTCTTCGCCCCCAAGTTCCCTATAGGCTATTTTGTGAGTGTTTTAAGTGTTTCGATGCTTCTGAAGGAGGAATTCTTGAGGTTTCGCTTTAAGGAAGTAACGTTTGGTTCCTTAGCTTTTTAATTACGTCATTATGCTGCTCAATTGTTGTCTTGTGTTGATAGTTGTAGTTTTATCTTTAGTTATGCTTTAGATCTTGTTTATGTTAGCATTATGTTAACTTAGTATGATTATGTTGTATAGAGGTTTCATTTTGACTTAGGAAACATTTTTTAGGCTTAGGAGTTGATTTAGAGAATAGGAGGACAAGTGGAGAAAATGAGGTTCTCCTTGAAAACCTCAAAGCGGACGATGTCTGACAGATGGACGTCTGACCCCGAAACTGCTGCCTAGTAGTGTGACAAGAAAATTTATTTTCACCAGCTGTCTCGTAATTCCTATTTCCTTATTCTAGAGTTGCTTTAGTAAAAATAGAACTAATGATAGGTCTTTTCTCAATATTCGAGGTTATAGAGCCTCAAGGGAATTATATGGAAGAGCTTTACGACCCAGGTGAGTACAAACTCACATGGATGTTATGTTGTTACTTTTCCTACATTGCAAATTTATTTTATATATATCAAACATGCATATTTTGCAACTCTCATGAAATATATTTTGGAACTACCGAGAACTCACTTTTGTGAAAACGTGTGTTAATTAATAAGATAATAATGAGACTTGTAAAACTATGCATAGAATAAAAACGATAAGACTAATTGCATCATGTGATATGGTACACGGTACATGCGGTATAATGGCCATAAGCTTACTATATGGGTTAACTTTATGATCAAATGTGTGTGCGTGAGATTTGCATCCAATGGTTTCGTGACCAAGACGCAGTCATTCCCAATGGATGGTCATTATAGGACAGACGTCATTAGAGGTGTGGGCCACTTGAGGTTGGACTGGTTGTCGTGTTGCTAGTGTTATATATGTAGCAATATGGGAACGGCATTATACTACAAGTCCCTTAGGATAGTGTCAATTCTGCTAAAAATGGGTAGTATCTTGGGTAGACCGTACTGTTGAACTATGACTTTTACTCTATATATCATATACATATATATCACATCCATAATAAACTGTCATCTCATAATGTTGTATGTGCTTTATAAATAACTGAATCCACAAATTATTGACTGGTACATCATGTGCATTTCTACTCACTGAGTCGTTAAACTTACCCTTATATTATTTCCTTTTTTTCTCTATAATTCAACTATTCTGTTATAGATAGTGGATATCACAAAACATCCGGTTATGTTGGAGGATTTGATCCAGGAGATGCTTGAGGATTTATTGCAAGCTTAAGCAGATACTCATGGTAATTAGTACTTTTGAGTTATGTTGTAGACTTAGGGCTTGATGCATGCTTGCATATTAAGGTTTAGCATAAATCTCTTATAATAAGAATGTTATGTATATAGTATGATTCATGCTACTTTGATATTCTTTAGTAGATGCTCTGGCTGTAATGATTAATGTTCATAGAACTTTAGTACTTTCTACTGCTTAGTATCCTCTGTTTTCGATGAGTAGAGGTCTATGAGTCTTATTTAGAGTGGAATAAGGCTGAGAGACGAACCGTATAATTAATTACCAGTTAATTAATTCTCGGGGCGTTACACCTTTCTCTTCCAAGTCTCAATTGTACTTTCTATATCTCCCTAATTTCCTCATATGAAGTTTCGATTATATGGTGTTCACTTTTGACTTTAACCTCGTTTTTGGGGAGGTTATCTACATGTTTTGGATTTCCTTTTTCTCCCTCTCCTGCTTTGAATTAAAATAAATAAATAAATAAATAGTTTTGGCATTTACGAATTGAGTATAACTTCTATAAGGAGCTGGTGTAAACCGCTTCCTTTGTGCCCGCCAATAAGAATTGGCCACATAAGATTATTGCACCAAATCAATTAAGAACCAAAACACTAGATTATGTTGGTTTTTTCAATTTTTTTTTTTTTAATTGTGCAGGGGGCTGGGGTTGGCAGTGCTACCACCCCAACCCGTCTAGGGTGGCCGGCAAGCCACCCTAGATGGGCGGAGGTGGTTCTAGCCCACCTTCAACCATCTGAGTTTCGGCAAGTCACCCCATGGGTGGGTGGCTCACTCGACCCTCATGACAAATCTAGCGGTGTGGCCACCCCTAACCCCCTTGCACAATCTTAAAAAAGGAAAAAACCTATATAATCTAGTGTTTTGGTGCTTATAGCTGTGTTTGGCAATGGACTAGACTTAAGGAAGTAGACTGGTACTATAACAAATTTGATTGATGTAAGGAAAAAAGTAAAAAAAAAAAAAAATTGTTTTGTAGTGATTTTTTTACTTGAATAGTAATAAAAAGTGATTGATGTGATATAAAAAGTAAGAATGTTGGGGTTGATTTTGAGAATAATTTTTTGGGATTTTAAGTTGGGTCTGGTCCAGTCCATCCCCAAACAAGGCCTATTTGATTTGGTGCAATAATCCTATGTGGCTAATTCCTATTGGTGGGCACAAAGGAGCTGGTGCAAGAAGTTATACTCTTATGAATTTGGAGGTTCAAACTTGGGGCGTACACCTCCCTAGACGGGTGGTTTTTGCCTCGTGACCACCTCCGCCACCATCTTAGGTAGTGGACAGTTTTGAGGTACTGCTTGTTCCCGCCCATGGGTGAATGGTAATTTCTCCCATAACCATCCATGCACGCGTGAGGTACGTACCAACAGTGATAAGGAGAGCTGCGGTGGTGAGAGGGAGAGGAGTCAACTCCGGTGGTGATAGCTGAGAAGTGAGAGGGGACTTGCCCAAGATACAGGAAAGGACAAATGAAAGTTACTAGAAAATTTGAAACCCTGAAGAAAAGAAGGTCCTAGCCTTCTTACTATGCTGACATGACATTATTTTGACTTTAACACCAAAACAACGTAGTTTATATATATGTAAGGGTGGACAAAGACGGTTAATTTCTGTCTACCCTATCACCACTAACCACCCGTTATGAGTGGTTAGTGGGTAGGGCTGGCCAATCAATTTAGATTTATGTTGGAGCATATTGGAGGCAGACTTTCCTTGTTCCGCTAAAAATTTAATTGAAATTGACGATGCCACCTAGAAGAAAGTTATGCATGTTGGACTTTTACTAATTTGAAAATGAGAAAGTAAACAAATGGACATTCCAAGAATTTAAATATGTTGAATTGTACACATCAGAAGAAAGGAAATGACTAAGTGCATGTCTAGAGAGTCAATAAATTCTTATTTTCATGTATAGAGATTTTTTAAGGCCCCAGTATTATAAAATTATTTTTTAATCATAACTGAGGACCTTAATTAGATATTATTTATTTACTTTTTGCCATAATGGAATTTTTAATTTTTTTTTTTTTTGGAAAAAAGCTTTACTGTACAATTATTTATCTTAGGCCTTAATTTACTTAATTGTATAATTTAAAAAAATCGGAGGCCTTAAGTAGAGACTATTTATTAAGTACTTTTTTGCATATTCGAGCTTTAATATTTACTTTTTTGGAAAAAAATTTATTGTACAATTATAGATCAAGGGCTCTAAGCATCCGCCTAAGTTGCAGCTAGCCCTGAGTTTCAAGTATCGTGACCCAAAAAAAAAAAAATCAGTTGGCTGAAGGTAGCCGAACCACCTGCATTTGGTTGGTTCAGGTGTCCAATTAAACTACCCCATGAGCTAGCTTTTTTTTTTTGTAACAACCCCATGAGCTAGCTTGGGTTATGTAAATATTGAGTTAAAATTTAACTAAAAGATCACTTCTTCTTTTTTTCTTTTTTTCATTTTTTCTACCCACTTTTTTTTTTTTTTTTTTGACATGTCCACACAAGAGGGGGGTGGCCGGGGGGATTCTACCCACTTTTTCAAAGACCTATGTTCGACTCAAAATTTTAAATATTCATTTTTACTATTCAATTTAAATATTATATACTTATTCTTTCTCCCACAATCACACATATGAGAGGAGAGAACATTAGATTCTTTTTTTTTTTTTTATAGTTTTTATGCATTAATGTTAAGCTCATTACTGAGCACGGTAACAATTAATTATTTCTTAGCCAAGTGACTAGCCGGTTAACACTCTCCTTTTTTGTTAATTTTTGCAACTGAGCTTGCCAAAATATAAAATTTTAGATTTTTTTTTTTTTTTGCGAGGGTGGGGAGGGGGGACTATTTGACTAGGTCAACTCAATGTATGGCAACGGAAATTCTCCATAAGATATGATTTTCTAGCGATGGAGCAAAAGGGTGGTGATTAACTGATTATATTCAACTGGCATGTGTTCGCAGCCGCGCCAATATTATCAAACTACTTTTGAGTTGCTGTAGCATGTGTTCCCAGTCCAACAATCTACTCATTAGGCTCGTTTGACAAAATTTGTTAAAGGTTTTTTAACTTTTTTTTTAGTTTGTGATATGATATAAAAGTAAAAATAGTTCTTTCGAAAAAAAAAAAAAGAAAAAGGTTTTGAAAATTTTAGATTTTAATTTGTTTGTTAATTTAATGTTGTAAATTCTTGAGTGGTTGCGGAAAGAGTTTTAAAAAGGAAAGCTTGAAATGTATGGAATCGCGCCAAGTTAAGGAGGTGGCGTGAATCAAAGATGGGGTATCCCAAGAGTATATGAAGGTGAAAGATGAGATGGAGAATTTTCTCAGGGAGGGAATGGTCTTGAGAAGAAATGATATGAACACAACTTTAGCCAAAGTTATGTCTTTAGTTGTGTTTCTATTATTTATCGGTCTTGTGTGTGAATCACATCAACCAGAGAAAGAATGAAAGGAAATAAAGGGGAAGGTTCTAAAACATGTATCATATAATTTGAAGATATTGTTCAAAATCTTCACGAACATATAGTTTTAGTTACAATTTTAGGTTCACAAAGTATGTTTATGAGTAAACATGAAAAGAAATTAGCCAAATATGTCGTTCATAATGAAAATAAGATGTGCATACTATAGGCTAGTGTTTACTAGCTAATGTAGTAGTACAGGGAAGAAAAATTATACTTAAATCCCGTAAAAACTTACAAATTCGATCTTGATAGTATTATTGGAAACAAAACTAAAATATGAGTAAACTAAGACAACATTTAGTGACAAATGTAGCATATCAATATGCATACAAATTATTGAAAAGATTGGTTCCACAACATTTATTTTATTTGGTATAGGAATTAGTCATCGGGCTTCCATTGTTGAAATAGTTACACTATTTTTTGAGCAATTTTGTACATTGTCAATTGAATTTGTGTCCATCATATTCGGAATGTGAAAACTGGTTGGGGGGTAGGTAGAAGTGCATGCTCATTGCTAATCATTGACTACATCAAGCATGGTAGTCGATCGGCTTTCTTGGACACAAAGAAGGCCAATGTTAATGAATCTCAACATAATAGAAGTGGAAGAAGGATACCTTATTGTTGGACTATCAACTCCAAACTCGATCATCTCTCCACAACTCCCAAGCCTAGTTTCTAAATCTAATTAAAAACTAAGAGCATTTTAATTTAAAAGATTATTGTAAAACATGAAGAATTTGAGAGGATATAAAGCTACATACATATCTAAGAAGATTGAGTGACTTGTTGTTATAGAAGCTAGTGTTCTTCCTGCCACTTACAATCTCTAACACCAATACTCTAAAGCTAAACACATCAGACTTTATTGAGTACAAACCATGCATAGCATATTCGGGAGACATATAGCCACTACATTTCAAAATTTAGTAAACGAACCTATTAGTAGCTTGCTCAATGAATTTAGCTAGGAATTGAAAATATCAAATGTAAAACAAGTTGCATACTTACAAAGTTCCAACAATTCGGTTCGTATTTGCCTGTGTTTCGTTGTCTCCAACTATTCGAACCATGCCAAAATCTAATATTTTTGGATTCATGTCACTATCTAAGAGAATATTACTCGGTTTTAGATCTCTATATATGATTCGTAACCTTGAATATTGATGAAGATAAAGAAGCCCTTGAGCAATCCCTTGAATAATGTGTATGCGTGTCTCCCAACCTAACATCTTTTCTTGGTTGGATCTATTTAAATAGTACAACCAAGGAAATTAGTGCTTAAGAACCTAGAAATATATAAGAAAATATATATATATATATATATACACATAAACGTGCACTCACCAAAAAGGTAGAAGTCCAAACTTTTATTGGGCATGTACTCATATATTAATATCTTTTCATCTCGATACAACAACCTAAGATCTCACAACATTTCTATGTTGGAGTTTTGCAATTAGTATTGTCTCATTTCTAAACTCCTCAATTCCCCAGATCTTTTTGAAAGCATCTTCACTGCAATTTCTTGCCCTCTAGTAATTTCCCCTATGAAGAAGAACCATAAAGCTCTTTATACTTTCATGAAGGTTTTACCATTAATGTTGGTTTTTTAATAGTGTTCAAAGCACATTCATCAAGAAATGAAAATGTAACGCACCTTGTAGATAGGTCCAAAACCTCCTTCTCCAAGTTTATTCACAGCTGAGAAATTATTTGTTGCGGCTAATACATTCTCATAACTAAATAGTAGTAACTCGCATCCTTCTCTCTTTCTTCATATTATTGGTGGTATTCATTCCATCATTGATTGCATGGAGTTCAATATCAAAATCAAATAATAGTAGATTATTACTTTGAAGGGCTCTCTCCTGTTTGATCTAGAATGATAAGAATTGGTCACTATACGTGGAAATGTAGTGCTTAATTGGTCCGAGAAGAAAATTTGAGGTGACATCATTAGGTTCACCAAAGTTCAACCACTAAGCAATGCTAGTATCTAAAGGTAAGTTTATTTAGTCAATTTCGCAAATAAGTACTAATAATTTTGTAATTCATTCCCATTTTAGTAAAATGACCAAATAATTGCAAGCTCCTTCCCGAAGACATGGTGAAGTTTGTAAGAGGATCGATCTTAACCAACTACTAATGATACAATATTCATTGTTAGAACGAGACTTTCCTAAGAACAAGGACTTGTCACAATTTTCTTGTCTTAGATTAAGGTAGACTTCTTGTAATTTTTTTTTTTAAAGTGATTTCCAAATACAATGAGAACATTTACACTTACCTATGCAAATGAGCTTTCCTTTGCATGAAAAGCAAATTGAGAGGCATAAGATATAAGCCCTATTGCAGGGAACAGCACACCTACCCATACTTTCCATTTTTGCCTGATTATGATGACAAGAATCACTATTAGTTCAACCATATCAGAGAATGAAGTATTAGTTCAAAGAATTAAGATGGCATAAAAGTATTAGCTAACTATACTTTTCATTTCACTCATCTTGCCTTTGGTACTTGGATTGATACTCATCAGCAGCAAGTCTGAAGATAAATATCTTGTCCAATCTTCACCACCATATGAGAGTTGACATAAGTTCAAAAGATCTCCTTCCCATATCATACACCCACTCCTATTATAAGCATAAGCTGTGCAAGAACAATTTTTCATGCAAGCCAATTCACATCTGCTAGCATTCATGGCCAAGTATGATTTGGAATAAACAGGCAATTGCATGTTTGATATTTTCATGAACCAATCTTTTTTGACATTAGCATGCGTATTATTCTCACATTGCAAAGGAGATTTCCTCACACAGCCGCCTGACCAATCATTTAGTTTGGTGTCTTCCATCGAAAATGGTTTGAAACCTTTTATACACTCACAAGGGTTTGAGAAATTGTCAGGGTATTGTATCACACCAAATGCACCACACAAAGCGTAGACATCATATAGATTACTCGGTGCAGACCAAAATATACTCCAAATGGAAAGGGTAGACATCCACACCGGTTCCCTAATCTGTCCTGTTTGGATCAATTCGATATCTAGCAAGGGTAGAAGGATTACGAAGAGAGTAAGTAAAATATCTCTCACTTTCATTTTTACTTGACACAAACTGTAGTTGAAGATAAAGTTCTTTCAGAACTGTGAAAGATGTTCCATTCCAAACTAGAACTCCAATAGATTTGGGATCTGTTCCACTCTAAGAAATTTTCATTGCTTCTATTTGGGTCTAACCCCAACGAGAACACACCAAGTGTTGGATCTTGTGAATTTTTCCTTGAAATGAGCTGCTGTGGTTTTCCAGTAAACTTATCGATCCCAAGCTTTGTACCTGGCAGCCATGTATTGGTTGGATGGTCGAAACTTTCCCAAAATATAGAAAACGTGTTTGATCTACCTCTCAAAACAAAATTTCCATCATCTCCAAGTACTGCTTCAGTTATATTTGACTGGGGAAATGCCAAATTTGTCGACCAAACTGGGATCTCGGAGGAACCTTCAAAAGGAGTAGATTGCCATTTAGACAAAGGGTTTTCTATTTGCTACCCAAACAATTTCCTCATGAAACCTTTTATGATTTAAGGATTAATTCTACTATGTTTTCATTCTTTCTACTATTTCGCTTTGTTCAATCAATGGCAAACAATTTGCCTCATGTTAATAAATACTACTCCATCAAGCTCCTGGCTGTGGAGTTTTCCAGCCTTTCTATCTTCATCATGGAGATAGTCCAGACTCATCTTGTTTCAACCATTGGTTGAAACAATTACCATACTTAAACGTTCAATGTCAATGGCTTTTCTCTGCCAAGAACAAACTCGGCTTCATCGATGGTTCTTTGGCAAAAATTAGAGGATACTTCAAGTATATTATGTGGGATAGGTGCAACAATATGGTGCTATCTTGGATTCTTAACTGTGTCTCAAGAGATATCCTCTAGCATCATCTATATTGAATTCTTTCTAAGAGATGTGGAATGACATCAGAGCGCTTTCTCAATCAAATGGACTTCGATTTTCCTAGAAGGCCATTTCAGCTCTTTCTCAACAATGATGGAAGTTCCTATTACACTTCTTTGAAAGGTCTTTGGGATGAGTTGAACAATTACTCACATTACCTTTGTGTTCTTGTGGAGCTTCACGCATTTTTATTGAGTATCAACACTGAGTACTTTTCCAATTCACGATGGAATTAATGAATCATTCTCCCATATCAGGTCGAGATATTGCTTATGGATCCATTACAGTTGCCGTAGAGAGATTACCTCTATTCTTTGCCTATAAGCCATGCTCTGCTGCAATGGTTTCCAATTCACTCCATCTCATCCTTCTATATTTAAGGCTCAAGGACACAAAGTTCCTAAGGAGCGTACTTACTCAAATTTCTTGGCCATATAATTGAGAAAATGCTATAAATTACATGGTTATCCTCTGGATACAATTTTCTAAAGGAAGAAATGCATCATCAATTAATCAGTTTCGAGTCATCCATACCACAACAATCACTTGAGCAATGCTGAATTTGCTTAAGTCCAAGTATATCTGATGATGCTTCTTAGCTCAAATCACTACCACTTATAATGGATCACTTATAAAAGAGATGCATGTAACTCTTTATGTTTTAAATCTTCCACTTCAGGAGACAAACATTCGGTTTCTCTTCAGATTCCCTTTTTCAATTAGCTATCAAAAATTCTGTTAAGTATCCATGGATCATTGACACGAGTGCAACAAATCATATAGTTTGCTCAATTTCCTTCCTCACAACAATTACTTCAATTGTTTCTAAGCAAGTTAGATTGCCAAATGGTAATTTCTTTCTTTCAAAACATATTACAATTGTTAAGATTTTTGCAACTTTGACTCTAACAAATGTCTTATGTGTTCCTTCATTCTCTTTCAATCTAATTTATGTCCATAAATTGATTAAAGTTCTTCACTATTGCATAATTTTTTTGGCTGAATTTTGTTTCATTTAGCAACTGTTCGGCTGGAGAATGATTGGTCTGGGTAGAGAAGTTGGTGGCTTGTACCATTTGATGTTGCATAACTTGGAAGGTCACATTGATTCAAGTGTTCTGTTTTAGCTTCACATTCTGTCAAAATAAAACCAGCTTTAAATTCTGTCGTTGCTGTAAAAATTCTTGCCAATGTTTGGCATTCTAGATTAGGTCACTTGTCTGATTCCAGATTACATTTACTTCATGATGTAATTCCTGATTACTCTTCAAGTTCTAATAAAAATTGTTCTGTATGTCCTTTGGCAAAGCAGCATAGAATTTCATTTCCTCTTAGCATCACTCACTCACTTCACACTTTTGATCTTATTCATTGTGATATTTGGGGTCCCTTTTCTTCTCCTTCCTCAAATGATTATTGTAGAGTTCACTTAGGTGTTTTTGATGCAAAGTAAATCCCAAACCAGATTTCTTATTCAGTCTTTCTTCCATTTAATTGAAACTCAGTTTAGTCTAAAAATAAAATGCATAAGAACAGATAATGGGAGTGAGTTTAGCATGACTGATTTTTTCTCTTCCATAGGTGTTATTCATCAACTTACATGTGTTGAAACACCACAACAAAATGCTATAGCAGAACGCAAACATCAACATCTTTTAAATGTTGCTCGTGCTCTAAGATTTCAAGCCAACCTACCTTTACAATTTTGGGGTGAATGTGTATTAACTGCTGCATATATCATCAACCGAAATCCTACTCCACTTCTTAAAAACAAAACTCCTTTTGAGTGTTTGTTTTCTAAACAACCTCAGTATACTCATCTAAGAGTTTTTGGTTGTCTATGCTATGCTTCCACTTTAGCTAGGAATAGATCAAAATTTGATCCTAGGGCTCATGCTTGCATATTCCATGGATATCCTTATGGTATCAAAGGATACAAGCTATATGATATTTCTCTAAATCAAATTTTTGTATCTCGTGATGTTGTTTTTCATGAAGATATTTTTCCTTATTCATCACCTACTCTTTCACAAAATATCATTCCTTCTTCTTCAAACCAGAATGTCATTCCTGCATTCATTCATTCTCTAGACAATTCTGCAGCATCATCACTTTCATCACAACCATCAATTCCTTCCCTTAATTCATTACATCCTCCTATACCTAATAATCTCATACCTCCTATACCAGTGGCCTCTAGGTTACCACGCAAGTCTACTAGGTCAAGGTCCCAACCAAGTTACTTACATGAATATCATTGTCAACTTGCTGCTACTTCCCTGGCAGATCAGTCTTCATCCAAGTCCATAACAATTGGTTCCACATCAGGTATCCCTTTCGGCTTATCATCTTTTCTTTCTTATGATAAGCTTTCTGCTAATCAAAAGAGTTTTAGTCTCTCTGTTTCTTCACATTTTGAGCCTCGTTTCTATCATCAAGCTGTCAAGATTCCTCATTGGCGTGATGCAATGAAAGTTGAGATTGATGCCCTTGAGACTAATCACACTTGGCAACTTACTTCTTTACCACCTAATAAGAAGGCTATTGGATGTAAATGGGTTTATAAGGTGAAGCTCAAGGTTGATGGCTCACTTGAGAGATATAAGGCCCAGTTGGTGGCAAAGGGTTACACACAAAGTGAAGGGCTTGACTACTATGAGACTTTCTCACCTGTAGCTAAGTTAACCACTGTAAGGTGTTTGTTGGTAGTAGTTGCAGCCAAGAATTGGCACTTGCATCAGTTGGATGTAAATAATGCATTTTTGCATGGGGAGTTAGATGAAGAGGTCTATATGGAGTTACCTCTTGGATTTGGTACTAAAGGGGGGTCATAAGTTTGCAAATTAACCAAGTCCCTTTATGGCTTAAAACAAGCCTCCCGGCAATGGTTTTCAAAGTTTTCCAATACTTTGCTTCAACTTGGTTTCATTCAATCTAAGAGTGATTATAGCTTGTTCACTAGATTGAAAGGTTCTGCTTTCATTGCTCTATTGGTCTATGTGGATGATATTGTTCTAGCTGGAAATGATTCTGAGGCACTGTCATCTTTCACTCACCTTCTTAATCAAAAGTTCAAGCTCAAGGACTTGGGTGATCTAAAGTTCTTTTTGGGGTTGGAGATTGCTCGAAATTCTTCTGGAATTTCACTCTGTCAACACAAGTATGCCCTTGATATCCTAGAAGATTCTGGTTTGCTTGCTTGCAAACCATCGAAGTTGCCTATGGATCCTAATCTTAAACTTTCTCAACATGATGGACTGCTGTTGGATGATCCTACTATCTATAGAAGATTGGTTGGAAGACTCAAGCAAACCATCGAAGTTGCCTATGGATCCTAATCTTAGACTTTCTCAACATGATGGACTGTTGTTGGATGATCCTACTATCTATAGAAGATTGGTTGGAAGACTCTTGTATCTTTCACTTACTAGGCCTGATTTGGTTTATTCAATTCAGGTTTTAAGTCAGTTCATGTCTCAACCTCGATAACCTCATCTAGATGCTGCTCACAAAGTTCTTCATTATATTAAATCTGCTCCAAGCCGAGGACTGTTTTTTCCTGCTTCATCTGATTTTAAGCTCAAGGCTTTTTGTGATGCAGATTGCGTTGCTTGTCCTGACACCAGAAAATCTGTCACTGGGTTTTGTTTGTTTCTTGGTGATTCTCCCATTTCTTGGAAGTCCAAGAAACAACAAACCATCTCTCGTTCTTCTGCAGAGGCAAAGTACCGAGCTATGGCTCTTGCTTGCTGTGAGCTTATGTGGATTACTTCTCTACTTAGTGATTTTCAAGTTTGTTTATCTCATTCAGCTCTATTGTTTTGTGATTCGAAGGCTGCACTTCACATTGCTGGTAATCCAGTGTTCCATGAGCGCACTAAACACATAGAAATTGATTGTCATTTGGTTAGAGATCAAGTCCAGAAGGGGGCTGTTCGAACACTGCATGTTAAATCTGAAAATCAATTAGCCGATATTTTTACTAAGCCTCTTGGTCTTACTTCTTTCACTGCCATCACTTCCAAGATGAATCTTCTCAACATATATGAAGCTTCATCTTGAAGGGGGGTTTTACAGTTGAGTTATTTAAACAGCTGGATTAGTGAGCTGGATTAGCACGTGTTCAAAGAGCTGGCATATTAGTTAGACTTGTTAGAGAAGTTAGAATGGTTAGAGAAGCTGTTGAGTAGTTAGTTTGTTAAACAGATTTGTTAATTAGTTATTCCTTTGTAAAAGCTAGTATTATAAATACTAAGCTAATGTATATTTTTCAGTAATGCAATTGAATAAGAAAAGCTTCCGCAATACTCTCTCAAATTCTTTTTAGTTGCATATCTCTTTTTGTTCTGTTTTCTGATAAAACCCTTTATACCATATGCTCAAGTAGATTTTTGATGAAGTGCCTGGTTTGAAGAAACCGAGCTCAAATGTGCCACCCTTAGATACTATGGTCTCTCTCTTTGAATGAGAAAGAGAGTGACCTGGTGATAGGGTATCACCAGCTATGGAGAAGCATGCTCTGTAATAAGACAGGATTGAAAGCAGAGCAAAGAAGAGCCATGTCTGGTGATTAGTCGTCATGCTACCCATCCCTCACTAACTTGCAGTACCGCAGTTAGTAATTACAGAAAAATGCAATACAGGAAGAAGGAAAAGGAGAAATAAACAAGAAGAAAGAAACGAATACAAAGAAGAGCTCCAGGGAGCCGCAGCCCATTTTGCAGCCAGATTAGCTTTCTGATTGGCTTGCCTTTGGACTTTTGTAGCTTCCCAAGAAGGAACGCAGGCTAGAAAATGGACTTTCCTTGTGACAAAGTTCACTTCCATGTCCGATCGCGAGTTTGAACATCAATTCAGCACAGTGGTGGAGACTAACCACAAATTTCTCCAGCGACTATGAACGTGCATACAGACAAGACAGGAAGATCGATTATACAACATTTATTTTCTCTTTAAATACTTATACTATTTTGTCGAACAATTTTTTCCACCGTCAATTGTTGAATTAATTTGTGTCCTTCATATTCCGGTCTTTGTTAAACGCCGGCAGTGAAAGGGCTACGATTTTGGGAAAAAGGGAGATAAATCGCACAACGCCGTAGATATGGTCTCAAACAAGAAGGAAAAACCCAAAGATAAAAGCATCAAGAAGAAGGAAAAAAGAGGAGGGGAGAAGGTCGTGCTCCTCTTACACCAACCGAATTTAAGGTTTTTTCAGGGGGAGAGAAAGAAAGCTTCTCGGATAAGTTCAAGGCAAATTGTTATGGTGTAAAACGCCGGTTGCTTTAGGGAGCTAAGGGAGTCGAGTCTTTGCTAGCCCAGTTGCGTTTCATTTTTCCTTTGGATTTGGGAAATTGGGGTAGCGCAGAAACAACCTGACGCTCGACTCCCATTTCCACCGTCTATACTGTTATAGTTTTTGTTTTTTTGTTTTTTAAATTACATCAACTAAGAAACTACAACAAAGAATAACAAATTGCTGAACAACCCAACTAAAAACTCTAAAACAACCGCATCAGTGTAGTAAACACAAATTAAAACGAAATGCATCAAATAAATAACGTGACTTTATAGATTTTTTGCACGTACACCAAAACTCTTAATCACCAATTAAGGTGGTTAGACGAAGCGCACTAGGGATTACACATCCAAGAGACACAAGAAGGGCCCACACACCTCAAGAGGTCCATCAACCCATTCTGAAGCCCAGCAAAGAAATAACTGTGGCAGTGCGCCCAAAAAAGAACTATAGCAGCAGAGAAGACACTAGTGAATGTCAAATCAAAGCTAACGAAAAGAAACATCAACACGGAGACCAGAAAACACTGAAAAAAATATAGAAAAAAGAAAAACTGAAAAACTGAAAAAAAAAAAAAAAAAAATGTTAGCTCAATATAAATGCTCAATCTAAAACACGGCGCGGATCGAAGATTCAAAGTTGAACACTGTACTTTATGCTCAACTTTGATCCGAGCCGCGTAGAGGATTTTCCATGGATATGGAAAGAATTTTGAGGCGGAAGGCTTGAAATATATGCAGTCGCACGAAGTCAAAGTGACGCAAAAAAACAGGGGACCGATGGAGGTGGCGTGAATAAAGGATATGGGTATGGCAAGAAGATAGGGGAAGGAGTAAAGAAATAAGAACTAAAGTCTCAAATTTTCTTCCAAATATAATTTATCATTTAAAATTATCAATAGATCAAAATTTAAGGAAAATACTGGGAGTCTCCTAATAGGTTTTCTTGGCGTTCTCTCAGTCTTACGTAAAATATGATTTAAGAAAAAAATAAAATTGCTGTGACCTCCACCACCCTTTTTTTAGGTATTAGCACCAAATTTAAAGCATTAGCACCAAATTTGTGAGGCATTAGTACCAAATTTGAAGCATTAGCACCAAATTTGTGAGGCATTAGTACCAAAATTGAGACATTAGCTCCAAATTTAGGATGATCAAATCTATTTGGGGTGATACCATCCCTAAAGGGTTAACCTTCCACCCTTAGGTTTTAGTTTTGAATCTAAAAATAAGTTTTAAAGCATTAGAACCTAACTATTAACTCATAAAAATTAATCGGTTGGTAAAAAAACAGTACTACAATTTTATTTTTCTTAAATCATGTTCTATGTAAGACAGGAGAACACTAGGAGAACACTACGGGGAGAACCCCTAGCAAATCCCAAAATTTAATTGGGTTTGCTAGGGGTTCTCCCCCTCGTGTTCTCCTAGTGTTCTCTTAGTTTTACGTAGAATATGATTTAAAAAATAAATAAAATTGCAGTACTTTTTTTGCTAACAGATTAATTTTTATGAGTTAATATTTAGGTTTTAATACTTTAAAACTTGTTTTTTTATTCAAAACTAAAACTTAAGGATGGAAGGTTAACCCTTTAAGGATGGTATCATCAAAAATAAATTTGATCATCCTAAATTTAGTTCTAATGCCACAATTTTGGTGTTAATACCTCAAATTTGGTGATAATGTCTAAAAAAACCAGTGATGGAGGCTACTACAATTTTATTTTTTCTTAAATCATGTTTTACGTAAGACTGAGAGAACACTATGAGAATACTAGGGATAGAACCCCTAGCATTTTCCAAATTTAATTGTGATCATTTTAAATTCAATAGTAATTTTAAAAGCCATGTCACATTTGAGATGACTCTAAGAAGACTAGTCATCCTTAAATCATTACTCGAGGGGAAGGGAGGGTCATGGGCGGTTGGTTACTCTTGACTCAAGTCAACTAGAGAAATAGCTAAAAGGAAAGAAAAGGGAAAGTTTTATTTTATATAGTACATCGATAATGACTAAAAATTGAAATGATACCTCTGTCTCAAAAATTTGACGATCATCTACGTTAGCACAATTAAAAAATCGGCATATGTCCATACACTAAATTAAAAATTAAACTAAAATGATTAAAAATTAAATTGAAAAAATAAAAATAAAAAGGGGTGGCTAGCCGCCTTAGGGCAAAATGGGGTAACCAGCCACTGCCATTTTGTCCAAAATCTTGTTCACATAATTTGAAGATATTGTTCAAAATCTTCAAGAAATGTTGTTTTAGTTACAACGTCACAAGTATTGTTTTTGTGTAGCTGAATCTCTAAAACAATTAAAACAAAAAAAGTGTTTTACATTCAAAATAGCTATCAGGCTTCCATTATTGAAATAGTCATACTATTTACTGAGCAATTTTCTACATTGGCAACCATTATGTTTCGGTCTATGCAAAAGCCTGGAGGCTTTGGTATAGGTAGAGGTGCATATTCATTGCTCAAAAATGAGACTATCAACCATGGTATGTCGATCAATGGAGCTTTCATGTACACAAAGAAGCCCAATGTTAATGAACCTTGATAGAATAGAAGTAGAGGAAGGATTTCCTATTGTTGGCTCCTTCAACTCCAAACTTCGACCATTTCTCCACAACTCCCAAACCTGTTTTCACTAGTAAATATTAGTTTAAATAAGAAGCATTTCAATTTGTAAGACTAAGGTAAAACATGAAGAAATTGAAAGGGTATAAAAAAGCTACTCACATAACTAAGAAGATTGAGTAAATCACTGTTAGAGAAGTTAGTATTCTTCTTGCCACTCACAATCTCTAGTAGTAATACTCCAAAGCTAAACACATCAGACTTTATTGAATATAGACCCTTGATAGCATATTCAGGAGACATGTACCCACTGAATTCCAAAATTTAGTACATCACTCTTTTAGTAGCTTACTAAAAGAATTTAATTGGCAATTGCAAATATCATATGTAAAACAGGTTGCATCCTTACTAAGTTCCAACAACTCACTTTGTGTTTGCTTGTGTTTCATTGCCTCCAACTATTCTAGCCATGCCAAAATTTGATATTTTTGGTTTCATTTCACTATCCAAGAGAATATTACTCGGTTTTAAATCTCTACGTATGATTTGTAACCTTGAATATTGATGAAGATAAAGAAGCCCTTGAGTGATCCCTTCAATAATATGTATGCGTGGTAATTTCCCCTTAGAAAAAGAACCATAAACTCTTTAAACTTTCATGATGGTTTACCATTAATGTAGTTTTTATTAATAGTATTGTTCAAAGCACATTCATCAGGAAAATGTAACGTACCTTATAGAGAGGTCCAAAAACTCTTTCTCCAATTTATTCACAACTGAGAAATTATTTGTTGCGGCTAATACACTCTATAACTGAATAGTGGTAACTCAGCATCCTTCTTGTTTCGTTTCTTCGTATTATTTTCATTGTTCATTCCATCATCGATTGCATGGAGTTCAGTAGCAAAATCAAATAATAGTATATTATTACTTGAAGGGCTCTCTCCTGTTTGATGTAAAAAGATAAAAATTGGTCACTATACATGGAAGCAAGATTTTCTAACTCAAACTCAATTTTTTTCTAAATTCATGTTTGGCAATTTTTTAAACTCAACTCAACTCAACTCAAAAATTTCAAACCCAATTAATAAAAATTATAAATAAAAATTTAAGATATATATACATATATTGGCCAGAACACCTTAGGTGGTGGCCAGACCACTCCCAAGAATTTGAGGGTGACTGATCCACACATACCCCAAGGGCCGAAGCTAATGGCCACCCCCACCCTCGTCTAATTTGGGATTGGCGAAACACCTCCAAGTAGTTGCTAGCCACCCCCATTAGCTTCAAGGGTGGTTGATCCACCCATTAGGGGTGTCTTTTGGTCGTCGATAGTGAGTAATATTCAATATCCGTGGCTTCGGTTGTTCTTTTTCTTTTTTCTTTTTTTTTTCTTTCTCATTTTCATTCTGTTCCCACGAAATTAGAAATTTGAATCATTGACTGTTTTCACTATTGGGTAACGTGGAATTTCTTGCTGTTGCTTTGTTTTTATTGGCTAGTTGTTTATATTGAGGTATATTGGATTTTTGGTTTTGGAAATTCATTTCCAAAATTCTGCACCATCTGTGCTCTATTTATAGTGCCTGTTGAGATTGAAGTGCATGGCTTGTGATAGAAAGACATATTGGACTTTGAGTCCTCACACATGTCCTCTTCTTACACGACATGGTGAGCGAATTTAATGCTTGTAGATTGTTGTTGACAATATTTGAAATGAGCATGAAGGAAAATGGGTTTCGCAATCACTTACCTTTGCAGCTCCTATTGCTGCAGACCACCACCAGTTCATTTTGCTTTGATTGTAGACAGAGGAAGTCTGGATTGGAAGATGTCTCTCTCTGTTTCTTATTTGTTTGTGTGTTTCTCTCACACAGAGAGAGAGTAGTTGTTGAATAAACAGATTAGTTGGGGGCGGTGGACTGGTCCTTGGTCTATAGTTCTCTGCAGAGATATAACATCCAATGTATTTATAATTTATGCTTCATATCCATGCAATCTTCATCCACTTTATATATATATATATATATATATATATATATATATATATATGCCAAATCCTTTCATTTCAAAGAACTGCAACAGAGACAGCTCAACATATATAGCCAAAGTTTATCCTTGAAACCTTGACCAACCAAAGGCTAGTTGCAGCCTTTGCTGTCATTTTGATTTATTATATTGATTTCCAGCCTTAATTAGCTCAACCTGCGTGGACATTCCCTCGTTTAGTTTCTAAATTTTTTTTGGTCCCACTTCAGTTAGTATAGTTATTTAAGGATGGGGATGGAATTTATGTGAGAAGGCACCCCGAATTTTACTTTTTTTCCGGATAAGTATTCACTATTCAGGCAACCCGAATCCTACCTTTTGGGACAGCTTGGGTAGAACCCTTTTTATGGTCAAAATTAGGGTGCATGAAGCTTCAATTAGGTTGTTGGTGGATTTACTCTTGTCTGATGATGTAAAATTAATTTTCAATCAATTTGTTAAGGATAGAAGCAGAAAGGCACCCTATGGCTTTACATGTGGATTTATCAATATATGGAATGTTATTGGCTAATCTCTAGATCGAGCAGCATTCCTTTGTGTATGCTTGGCTCATTTACATATGAGAGCATTTGGTTTTCCTCAAAATTCAGTTGACATGGGTTTTCTTGCTTCAATGTTTGGTAAGTTTAACTAGATTATCAGTATTTAAAGGACTTGATATTTTTTCTTTTAAATCACCACAATTGATGAATTATGAAATTTTGCTGAGGTTTTATTTATTGCCATCCTTTCCAAATCCCCACATCATGGGAAGCTATAATATGTTACTTGAGGATGCTTGTGTTGATTTGTATGTCATTCCTTTATCAACAAAGCATGTTTTGATTTCTTACGGTTTATATTGTTTGGCATGAGTTGTTGTCACTGATAAACTCTTAAAACATATCATTCCTTCCTTCCCTTGTTGCCACATTATTGTATTAAAAGTTTGAACACCTACCGGATTGGATGCCAAACATGCTTGATATGTAAATTTTGCAAAAATGTGAAATTTTAGTTTTATGCAAGATCCTTAGAATTTACAAGAAATGTAGGGGAAGAAAATTTAGACATATACCAGATCTAAGATGTTAAAAGACTAATTGGTAAATTGCTAACACTTTTGACTTGTTATAGACACAAATAGATGAGCTAACGGCACAAGAGCCTCCATCAACTCAAGGGTCCTCACAGGGGACCATTTATTGGGCTCTCAATGACCCATACTCCGAGGTTTTAGGCAAAGAGCGGTTTGGCCATGTACGTGGAGTAGGATCTGTGCGTATTCCTCGTGTCATCGGCATCCACTTCGCGCATGCCATTAGGTACCTGCAATGATCCTGAAC
The DNA here is from genome assembly GCA_013348765.1 of Carpinus viminea. Classification (NCBI taxonomy): domain Eukaryota; kingdom Viridiplantae; phylum Streptophyta; class Magnoliopsida; order Fagales; family Betulaceae; genus Carpinus; species Carpinus viminea. Next base: position 10,076,028 of record CP054669.1, on the reverse strand, counting down.
ATGCAGGAATTGAAAACTTAAAAAAAAATGTTGGATTGGATTTTCAACAGGTGTTCAAAAGGTAGGATGAGATATTCTCGATGCCATCGGTAAATTCAAAACATGGCCTTTAGCATATATAATTAATTCAATTTTACTCTTATTAACTAAATATTTGATGTGTATAAGTGGGACTTGTTTCCCTAGATAGTGTTGCCCATATGGAAGAAGATGATGATGATGACGATGATATTAAGGATGAGACGAATGAATAGGTATGTTCTTTTGTAGTATTGGTTGATCTTCAAGTTATTATTATTAATTATTTTGCTTTTAAAAATTAATGATCAATACTCAAGTCTTTGAATTTATCCACCGCTAATAATTAATTAAATGTCAACTCGTTGGCTCAGCTAGCTAACTGTGTTTGAGGATGATCACTGATCAGAAGTACTTTATATCTACTGGAGCTATAGTAGAGCTCTGCTATAGATTTGGTAGTCTTGTTATGAATGCAACCTAAATTAATTTGGTAGTCTTGCTTTGAATGCCTCATGTTGTTTTCTTTGAATGCCCCAGGTGAATAAATATGATTGCGTAAAGTAAAAATGGATTAAAATATGTTATTTCCATTCTCGTGGCCATTGTTTTGTTGACTTTTTGAACTCCCCTGTTCCATTATTCTTGTCTGTTTGCTCTGTTTTTCTACCTGTGGGGCTCTTCTTTAAACGTGCTAGCCATGAAGTGTTGTACATACCTGCCCATGTATGTGAACTCTTTAATGGCTCTGCACGTTTGTTATAGTCCATTTAATTTTACATGTTATTTTAAATTGTTTTTTTTTTTTTGCTTTTTTTCTTTTCTTTTTTCTGTTCAAGTAAGCATTTAGAGCATTTAAGAATACAAATTTGTTGATTCGTCAATATAGTAGATGAATGACTAAATCTATAGAACTTGGTTGTTATATACTTCAATTCAATTTTATAGTTGCTTCTCTCAATATTACCATGTAATTGCTATACTTGTTTGAGATTCTTTCTAGATTTCCCTTTTTCTAAAAAGAAAAATCGTAGTTTCAAGGTTTTATAGGTTTCCTCTATTTTTAATCATTGTATTTCTCTTGTTGGTTCATTTGATAATTTGACAAGTAAATGGATACAATTTACAAAAGTGCAAGTTGTTCATCATTTCAGATATTTCTCTTAGAGCTTGTTTGAGATTCCGTTGGAGAAGTAGAGCTTTTAAGTTAAAAAGAGTTTTTGAGTAAAAGTTTTATTTTTAAGATTTTGCTAGAAATGCGTTTTGGCCATTTTTAGGCATTTTAGACTCCTTAAAAGTGCTTTTAATTTTTTTATCAAACAAATACCTTTTTTTTTTTAAAACAAACTTTTTAAGCGTTAAAAGCAATTTTATCACAGAAAACCTCCGCAATTCTAAGTTTCTTAGCACATAAAATTCAAGTTTCTTGGCACATAACTTATGTGCCAAGAAATTCAAGTTTTCTTGGCATATAGCCTACGTGGCAAGAAATTCAATTTTTCTTGTCACATAAACTATGTGCCGGGGTTTACAAAAAAAAAAAAAACTATGTGCCGGAAAATAATCTTCTTGACTTTGTGGCACATATATTTTGTGCCATTAAAATTTACTGGCATTTAGTTTATGTGCCAAGAAATAATTTTCTTGACATTGGGATTATCGATGTATATCTTATGTCGGTAATAAATGCCAAGATGAGTTTTTTTGGCATTTAAAACCAGTTTATTGGTACTTAAAAAATGTCAATAAGAAATTTTTTTTTTTTGTAGTGTATTCAATATCCCTCTGTATAACTTGCTGTAACGCAGTTAATAATTACAGAAAAAAGCTAGAAGAAAACTTGGTCCCTTTTTTTTCTAAGCAATACAGAAAAGAAAGAAGGGGAAGGGGCAACAAACAAGTAGAAAGGAAAGAATACAAAGGAACTGTGAGCCACGTCACATTTTGGAGCCAGATGAGCTCTCTGATTGACTTGCCTTTGGACTTTTGAGGCTTTCCCAAGGAACGCAGAAAAAAAAGACTTCGGACTTTTTTTCACGCCTACCTTCACAACCTTTTGTCGTTGTTGTTGTTTTTTTTTTTTTTCCTCTTTCTTTCTTTCTTTCTTTCTCTCACTCTGCTTTTGTCAGCCTTGTCCCCTTCTTTTCCCTTCTTTTTTTTTCTCTTTTTTTTTTTTTTTTTCACGCAGCTGTCCAGTCCATTTCTCCTTGAAAAAACTTCACTTACTCCCATATGATACACGCATTTTGCAAACTTTTTTTTAATATTAAAAATATTTCACTTAGATATATCAAATTTTCATTTTATTATAAATATTCCATACCGTTAGATAGTAGAGTTAAATCAAACAGTAGAATAAGTAAAAGACTTTTATATCCCAAAAATTTTAAAAAATTCTAAATTTATCCTTATTTATAAATAAAAAATTATTATTATAATTAAGAAAAATTTTACTTACCCTCCTGAACTTACATGCCTTTTGCAAACACTCCCAAATCTTCAAAGCCTCTTACTTCTATATATCAAACTTTAACTTCGTTTCAGTTACCCTTTTCCATTAAGATTTCCTATTACATCCTAACGGCGGGGTGTGAAATTCCTAAAATGCCCTTAATTTTTATTAAAAATAATTTTTTTTAAAAAAACAACTCTTGACCCGTGGGTTCACCCGTGTTCTATCCAGTCCTTATACTTTCACGAATCAAAGCAACACTACATTCTAACAGTTTGAAAGACCCCGATGGGTCACTTGGTATAGTGACCCAAATAATTAATTAGACTTAAGACAACTTAATTAGAAAGTTAATTGGGCTTTGGGTCACTAGGACACCTAGAGGGGCATTTTTGAAATTTTGAATCTCAGGGCTACAATTGACGAACGCTCATGTGGGGGACCACACACAAGCGCTCACTTGGCAATCATACACAAACGCTCATGTGGGGACCAAGTTAAGCGATCGTTGACCTTTTGCTGACCGCTGGTTTTTATATGCGCGTGTCACCTGCCACCTAACCCCTCTGAGCAACAGTACATGAGCGCTTACTCCCTGTAGTACCATAAGCGCTCGCCCCCGATTATTCACCATTTTTCCCTCACACTCATCCCTTATAAATACCCATCCACCCCATTCGACTTTCTCCACCCTAAAAGCTTAAAGAAACTCTGTCATTTTGGTTTTGTGAGAGTGGTGAGATTTTGTGAGTGTTGGTAGAGTTTGCTTAGAGGACTTGGTTGATTGAGATAATCCTTACTCTTGAGTTTCATTCTAATAACTTAGTTGTTGTAAGTTTTGTTATTGGTTAGCATTTCATCTTGCTTAGATTTAATCTTATTGATATGCTTAGAATAGCATTGGAAAGCCTTTTGATAGCATAAGAGACCAATAGAAAGCTCGGGAAATAAGTGGATCAAATAAGGTTTTCCACCTGGACATCACAGGACAAACGCTCATCCCTACGTCAAGTACTCGCCCAAAAATGTTAAGGAAATGGCCTTTTTGGCTAAGCACCCAACACCCCTTGTTTTTAAGCCTAGAGTTAGTTTTAGTTAACTTATGACCAATGGGAGCATTTTCCACAAATTTGGAAAACCTGAACTTGTTAGAGGATTACTTGGAGGATTTAATTGACTTAGGTGAGTTTTAACTCATATAATGTTCACCATTTATTTTCCCACATTTGCATGTCTATTTTGCGTACCAAAACATACATATTTGCAACTTTCACAAAAACGTATTTTTTGCTGTACATAAACTCAAGCATTTGTGTAGAAAGTTATACTTAACATGTTAACAAAAGTGAGACTTATAAAAGCATGTATGTAAAATACAGATAATATAAATTGCATCATATGACATGATACACTGGTATTTTTGCTTATATTTTCTTAACACTCAATAAATACTAATTTTATTTTTTATATGTTGATTTAATCTTTAATTTTAATATATTTTTCATCTATTGTTTTGTTTTTTGTTTTATATATTTCTCTTTCATACTTTGGCCACGTTCAATATAAATTCCTAGTTTGTCCCTGCTAGTAGCCCCTTCCCATCCTTTTATATATATATATATATATAAAAGGACAAATAGATTGGTTCTACAACATTTCTTTCATTTGATATTGGAATCAGTCATCAAACTTCCATTGTTGGAATAACTAGACTATTTTTGAGCAATTTCCTACACTATCAACTATTGCATTTGTGTCCATCATATTCCAGTATATGAAAAACGTTGGTTGCTTAGGTGTAGGTAGAGATGTATGTTCATTGCTAATCGTTGAGATCACATCAAACATGGTAGGTCGATTAGTCGGACTTTCTTGGACACAAAGAAGTCCAATATTAATGAACCTCAATAGAACAAAAGTGAAAAAAGCATATCCTATTGTTGGCCCCATCAAGTCCAAATTTTGATCATCTCTCCACGACTCCTAATCCTAGTTTCATTTCAAATCAGACTAAATTTAATTAAAAACTAATATCATTTTAATTTATAATATTAATGTAAAACACATAGAATTTAGGAGAGCATACAAGCTACGTACAGATTGAGTGACTCAATGTTAAAGAAGCTAGTGTTCTTTTTGCAAGTCACAATCTCTAGTACCAATACTCTAAAGCTAAAGACATTAGACTTTATCTTGTATTGACCCTTGATAGCATATTCGGGAGACATGTACCCAATGAATTCCAAAATTTAGTACATCACTCTTCTAGTAGCTCGCTAATAGAACTTATTTGGCAATTGCAAATATTATATGTAAAACAAGTTACACACTTACTAAGTTCCAATAATTCATTTTTGTGTTTGCTTGTGTTTCATCGCCTCCAACTATTCGAGTCATGCCAAAATATGATATTTTTTATTTATTTCACTATCCAAGAGAATGTTACTCGGTTTTAGATCTCTATGTATGATTCGCAACCTTGAATATTGTATACATATCTCCCAACCTAATATCTTTTTCTTGGTTGGATCTATTGAGAGAGTACAACCAAGGAAATTAGTACTTGAGAGCCTAGAAACATACTGAGAGAAATATATATATATATATATATAATATACATAGATACATACATCAGCATGGCATAATGTTGGCATAATAGTGGCGGAAGGTGGCAGAGCAAAGGAAATCAGGAGTCACACATGGCATAATGCTGCACAGGCGTCAACTCGTGTGGAACATGCTCCGATGCATGGTGGCTGGATGGAGACGGTATTGGTGGTGGAGAGGCCTAGGAGCATGGTGGAGTGGCACGTGTAATTATGTAAGGTTGTGGCTTCCTAAAATGGACGGATTTAATTTTGGAAAAACCAAATCTAAAGATTTTAAGAAGTGGGCAAATCCAAGGCTAGAAATGTTGGAAGAGGCAGTCAGAGCCTCGAAAGAGGCAGGAAAGGGAGGGGAGAGGAGGAATAGAGGATTAGAATTTAGAGGTGGTAGTTTAAGGGCGGTATGTGTACATTCCGAAAATGTTTTAGAGAGATTTCTTTTTTCTTTTTTCTTTTTCTTTTTTTTTTTTTTTTTAGTTGTGATCTGATATAAAAATAATTTTTTTCAAGAGTTTTATATTTTAATTTATCTGTTAATGCTTTAATTTATATGTATTCTAAAAACCGTTGCCAAACGAGTCGTAAGTCATTATCTTCATATTTTTCTTCCTTTCTATTTTGGCTGATTACGGAATTATATTTAAATATTTTTCTTATTATCTTTATATTTCCAAAGATTGTGGACCATATGAGAAAGATGCGTTATACAATTATCACCACGTATACCATATGGTCTAATCTTCTTCTTTTATTTATTTATTTATTTATTTTGATGGTCTGATCTTCTTCGATCACGTACCTTTATTCAATTCTCACTCAAGAATTAGCTAGAGAGGCAATTTCATGGGTGATTGGAGATCTTTTCGATTTGGTTTTATTCATCATCAAAAGAAATTTTAATGTTGAGAGGTTTTGAAGAAGCAAGTTGTCAAGTCTTCCTAATGCAGCTGGTCAATGGAGAAGATGGGTAGGAAAATCCCTCACCTCATCAATAGATTCTTCGACTATGGAATTTCCCAAAGGAGTGGCTTAGGGAAAAATGGGGGTTCAAAAATCTTATGTTCAAAAGTATAGTTTTTATGTGTAGTTGAATTAGTCATGATTTGGGTTTAAAATATTAAGTAGATGTATGCACGCTTGAATTAGTTGTTAACATTCTGTCCCTTGCATGAATAAACATGAAAAGAAATAAGCCACTGAGGGAGGGGAAGGAAATAAATAACTGATAATCTTTTAAAGACACCTGAAGTTGTTGGCAACATTTATTTATATCTACAGCCCTCCAAAAAAAACACACACACAGACATTTATATCTATAGTATTATTGGCAACAAAACTAAAATGAGTGAACTAAGAGCAACATTTAGTAACAATTATGTAGTATATCAACATGCATACAAATTAGGCTGAAAAGATTGCTTCTCAAACATTTCTTGTCTTTCACATAGGAATCAATCAACGGGCTTCCATCACTGAAATAGTTACACTATTTTTTGAGCAATTTCCTATAATATCAACTGTTGAATTTGTGTCCATATTTCGGCCTGTGGAAAATGCTGGTTGCTTAGGTGTAGGTAGAGGTGCATGTTCATTGCTAATCATTGAGATTACGTCAGACATGGTAGGTCGATCAGTCGGGCTTTCTTGGACACAGAGAAGACCATTGTTAATGAATCTCAACAGAACAGAAATGAAAGAAGCATATCCTATTGTTGGCTCCATCAAGTCCAAACTTCTATCATCTCTCCACAGCTCCCAAGCCTAGTTTCATTTCAAATAAGACAAAATTTAAGTAAAAAGTAATAGCATTTTAATTTAAAAGATTATTGTAAAACATGAGGAATTTGGGAGAGTATAAAAGCTACATACATATCTAAGAAGGCTGAGTGACTCGTTGTTATAAAAGCTAGTGTTCTTCTTGCCGCTCACAATTTCTAACACCAATACTCCAAAGCTAAACACATCAAACTTTATTGAGTACAAACCATCCATAGCATTTTCAGGAGACATATAGCCACTACATTCCAAAATTTAGTAAATGAACCTATTAATAGCTTTCTCAATGAATTTAGCTAGGAATTGAAAATATCAAATGTAAAACAAGTTGCAAACTTACTAAGTTCCAACAATTCAGTTTGTGTTTGCCTGTGTTTCATTGCCTCCAACTATTCGAGCCAAGCCAAAATCTGATATTTTTGGATTCATTTCACTATCCAAGAGAATATTACTTGGTTTTAGATCTCTATGTATGATTCGTAACCTTGAATATTGATGAAGATAAAGAAGCCCTTGAGCGATCCCTTCAATAATGTGTATGCGTGTCTCCCAACCTAACATCCTTTTCTTGGTTGGATCTATTTAAATAGTACAACCAAGGAAATTAGTGCTTAAGAACCTAGAAACACATGAGAAAATATATATACACACACACACATATATATACAAAAACATGTACTCACTAAAAAGGTAGTAGTCCAGACTCTTATTGGGCATGTACTCATATATTAATATCTTTTCGTCTCGCTCGACACAACAACCTAAGAGCCTGACAAGATTTCTATGCTGGAGTTTTGCAATTAGTATTGTCTCATTTCTGAACTCCTCAATTCCCTGTCCAGATCTTTTTGAAAGCACTTTCACTGCAATTTCTTGTCCTCTGAGTAATTTTTCCTAGGAAGGAGAACCATAAACTCTTTAAACTTGCATGAAGGTTTACCATTAATGTAGGTTTTATTAATAGTACTATTCAAAGCACATTAATCAAGAAAATGTAACGTACCTTGTAGACAGGTCCAAAACCTCCTTCTCCAAGTTTATTCACAGTTGATAAATTATTTGTTGCAGCTAATACACTCTCATAACTAAATAATGGTAGCTCAGCATCCTTCTTCTCTCGTTTCCTCGTATTATTTTTGGTGTTCATTCCATCATTGATTGCATGTAGTTCAGTATCAAAATCAAATAATAGTAGATTATTACTTGAATCGCTCTCTCTGTTTGATCTATAATGATAAGAATTTGTCACTATACATGGAAATGTAGTGTTTGGTAAGAGAAAATCAATTGAACAATGCCAGTATCTAAAGGTAAATAAGTTTATTTAGTCACTTCCGGAAATAAGTAATAATAATTTACTAATTTATTCCCATTTTAGTGAAATGACCAAATAACTGCAAAGCTCCTTACCAAAGACATGGTGAAGTTTATGGGGATCCATCACCAACTAGTGACAATAATTATTGGAGCAAGGACTTGTGACAATTTTCTTGTACGAGATTAAGGTACACTTCCTTGCAATTTTTTTATAGTGATTTCCATATACAATTAGAACATTTACACTTACCGATGCATTTGAGCTTTCCCTTGCATGAAAAGCAAATTGAGAGGCATAAAATAAGCCCTACTGCAGGGACCAGAATAGCTACCCATACTTTCCATTTTTTGCCCAATTCTGATGACAATAATCACTATTAGCTCAACCATAACATATAGAGAATTAAGTATTAGTTCAGAACGAAGACAACATATATAATTAAGTATTAGCTCAACAATACTTCTCATTTCACTCATCCTACCTTTGGTACTTGGATCTAGATACTCATCAGCTGCAAGTCTAAGATAGATATCTTGTCCAATCTCGCCACCATATGGATGTTGAACTAAGTTCAAAAGTGCTCTTTCCCATATCATACACCCACTCTTATTATAAGCATAAGCTGTGCAAGAACAATTTTCAATGCAAGCCAATTCACATCTGCTAGCATTCACGGCCAAATATGTTTTCGAATAAATAGGCAATCGCATGTTTGGTATTTTCAGGAACCAATCTTTTTTGCCATTAGCATACGTATTATTCTCACATTGCAAAGGAGATTTCCTCACACAGCCGCCTGACCAATCATTTAGTCTGGTGTAGTTCATCGAAAATGGTTCAAAACCTTTTAGACACTCACAAGGTTTTGAGAAATTGTCAGGGTATTGTACCACACCAAATGCACCGCACAAAGCATAGACATCAGATAGGTTCGTCGGTGCAGACCAAAATGTATCCCAAACGGAGACGCCAGGCAGCCACACCAGTGCCCTAAGCTGTCCTGTTTGGTCAATTCGATATCTAGCAAGGATAGAAGGATTAAGAAGAGAGTAAGTAAAATATCGCACTTTCATTTTTACTTGACACAAAACTAAAGTTGAAGATAATGCTCCTTTCATAAAATGAGCTGAGAGATGTTGCATTAGCAACTTCCGAACTCCAATAGATTTGGGATTCGTTCCACTTTAATAAAAACTGATTGCTTCCATTTGGGTTTACCCACGACGAGAACACACCAGGTGCTGGATCTTCTGAATTTTTACATGAAATGAGTTGCTGTGATTTTCCAGTAACCTTATTGACCCGAACCTTCGCACCTGGCAGCAATGTATCTGTTGGATGGTCGAAACTCTCCCAAAATATAGAAGACGTGTTCGATCTTCCTCTCAAAACAAAATTTCCATCATCACCAAGTACTGCTTCAGTTAAATTTGAGCGGGGAAATGTCAATTTTGTTGACCAAACTGGGATCTCAGAGGAACCTTCAAAAAGGAGTAGATTGCCATTTTCTGAGAGGTGAAGTCTTGAGGAAGATGGGTGAGACAAAGGGTTTTCTGTATTTGCTACCCAAACAATTTCCTCCTGAAACCTTTTATACCATATCCCCAGGTAAATTTTTGAGGAAGTGCCTGGTTTGAAGAAACCCAACTCAAAATTGCTACCTTGAGATAATATGGTGTCGTTCTCTAAAAGAGAGTGACCTGGTGAAAGGGTATCACCAACTATAGAGAAGCATGCTCTGTAATAAGACATGAATAGAAGCAGAGCAAATAAGAGCAAATAAGAGCCATGGCTTCTTGGTCATGCTACTCATATATAATATCCCTCTGTATAACTTGCTGTAGCGCAGCTAATAATTACAAAAAAATGCTAGAAGAAAACCTGGTCCCTTTTTTTCTAAGCAATATAGAAAGAAGGGGAAGGAGCAACAAACAAGAAGAAAGAAAAGAATACAAAGTGTTACGTTTTCGGGACTCCGAGCGCATAACTGGTTTATGAACTGGAAAGTTGCCAGGATCATCTTTCCTTAATTTTCCTATTATTGAGAAAATCAGCAAAACAATTCTAGCGGTAAGATTTTCGAGGAATCCTGGACCTCCTTTGATAGAGCAATTAAAGGTGCTCTCAACTCTTCAAACACAAAGTTTGAATAAATTCTTGACTAACTTTTTATTCCATAGCAATGCAATATTTAAAGAATAAAATTATAGATGAGATAGAGTCCAACAAGTGTGTGACTTATGACTCCTAAAGCAATAAAGATAAAGACTCATAAAGCGATAAGGATAAGATCTCCTAAAGCGATAAGGATAAGATCTCCTAAAGCAACTTTATAACTAAGCTACAAGATATACCATCAAATAGCAATACTAACAAACCTAATACAAATAGCTTACTACACTGCCCCGCTTGACACACCCACCAGCCCTTAGCCACTTATACGTAACATGAAGGAATTGTGAGCCACAGCCCATTTTGGAGCCAGATGAGCTCTTTGATTGGCTTGCCTTTGGACTTTTGAGACTTCTCAAGGAATGCAAACAAAAAAAACTTTGTACTTTTTTTGTGACAGAGATAACCTCCGAAAGATGCTGGCCATTCCTTACCGACAACATTTGGAAAACGCTGAGCTCTTTTTGTTTTATTCATTGGTGATCTTTTTTGTTTTGGTTTTATTCATCATCAGAAGAAATTTTAATGTTGAGAGGTTTTGAAGAGTCAAGTCTTCCTCATGCAGCTGGTCAATAGAGAAGATGGGTAGGAAAATCCCTCACCTCATCAGTAGATTCTGTGGAATTTCCAAAAGGAGTGGCTTAGGGCAAAATTGAGGGTTCAAAATCTTATGTTCACACATATAGTTTTTATGTGTAGTTGAATTAGTCATAATTTGGGAACTTGCCGATGCCGGTGGTGCCGATCCTGAAGCCGAAGCCACAGAGACCTAGAACCCAGTTGCAGGGGCTGGGCGGATGCATGATTTTGTCTATGGACCTATAAGTTCTTTTTTATACCATAGGGAATAATTTGTAATTTAGGCCAACTACATGAATTTATAAATTATTTTTTATACAACATGGAGTTATTTATAATATAAGCTAACCACAAAAACCAATTTTACATTTATCCCTTGTCAGTATTACTCTTCATAAGAGGGTAACCACCCATCTATAGATGGTGTTTGGTAAACTCCCTCCCATTACACGGCATTGTTCATCCAAGTATTGTTCACCATTAAAAAATTAATAATGATTGATATGGGAAAATGAAAAAGTGGTGTTGAAAAGTGAAAATTTTTTTGTTTTGTATTGTTTTTTTTAATTTGAATGGTAATAAAGAGTAAATGATATGATATAAAAAATGAATGATTTGATATTTTTAAAAAAAAAAAAAAAGAAGTGAATAGTGTGTGAGAATGTGAGGGGATGGAGGAGTTTAACAAAGAAGGCCATAGCCATCGTTAGGGGTGGGCATCTTCACCGTGTGCCGCTGTATTGGCCGTGTGCTGACCATCGGCCAACCGTGACCAGCCATCGTCGACAATACATCGGACGGTAGGCTGTACGAAGTTTGCATTTCCGACATTGTCGGTTCGGTAGGCGGTATGGTTTTTGGGGAAGCCAGTTTTAGAACCGACACCGCCCCGACCATCTTCCTTCTTCAATCCCCACCTCTTTTTCTCTCTCTCTCTCTCAAAAGTTCGAGAAACATGAGTTGTGTGAATCTGAGAACATGGGTCCAAACTGATTCGATGTTCAGCCAAGCAGGCAGATCCAGATCCCCATCTTTCCAAATCCTCCACCCTCTGAAAAATATACCCATTTCGTTCGTACCCCCAAATCGACAACGACCCATCTCGTCTGCCTCCGTCTATGCGGTGCTCACCAAGTTAGACACTCCCAGAGAAGAAGAAGAATCAAAATCAAAGGCAAGGACTTTCAATTTTAAGACCTACATGCTCCAGAAGGCCAATTCCGTCAACCAAGCCCTCGACACCCCAAACCGACTTTAACCGACCGAAACCGTAACCAACTTGTTGGTGTCGGTAGGTTTCGGTAGAGTGGTTCGGTTGGTAAAGTCGGTGAAATTACCGACTTTACCTACTTCAGTGTGGTCAAACGAAATCCCTGCCGACTTTCTCCGAAACCGATCGATGCCCACCCCTAGCCATTGTAGGTGAGGATCAAGTAGGGGCGGTGATAGTCATGCATGAGTACTATTGAGGCACGCAATAGAGGCGGCCAGGTTGAAAGTGGACCAACGCGGCTCAGATGGCGTGCCGCTAAGCCCTACGTACAACACCCTTAATACACCTCGGCACACCATCTGAGCCACGTCGAGATTGAGAAAGACGCGTTATACAATTATCACCACTACTATATATATGGTCTAATCTTCTTCACCTTTATTCAATGTTCACGTGAGAATTTGAGAGGCAATTACATTAATGGCGATCAGAGATCTTTTCTGTTTTGGTTTTATTCATCATCAGAGTTAAAGAGTCAAGTCTTTCTAATGCAGGTCAATGTGGAAAATGGGTGGGAAAATCTGTCCACCTCAGTATGTACATTTTTCGACTTTGGAGTTTCCCAAATTAAGCACAGACCAATTATCACATGGGTACTCTTGGCATACTCTAATCTCAGCCAGTATTAGAGTACTAGCAGCAATTTTCCAACCATTTTCCTTAAATGTAATTTTGTGTGAAAAATAAATAAATAAATAAATAAAAGGCAGGCTTGGGAAGTCAGTAAAACTTGATAATGTAACATTTTTTTTGCTGTCTTTCATTTTATCATATGAATGATCAACATCTATGCGCTGGCTTGCAGTATCGTGTCTTTGCTCACTGTCTTTGACTGTTAATATAATCTGACACAGAGTTTTGCTTGTACGTGAACAGTTGTCTGTAACATTAAATATTCTGCTCCACTTGATGTATTTAATTGAATCTTTTGTGATTGCATATTCGAGGCTTAGCATGGCCTGCAATTCTCATTGGATGGGTTGCTCAAAGTGCAAGGTGCAGTTGATGAACCATATCTCTTGACTCAGGTCAACTAGAGAAATACCTAACAGGAAAGAAAATGGAAGTTTTATTTTATATCATCGATAATGAATAAAAATTGAGATGATGCCTCTGTCTTCAAAATTTGACAGTAATCTATGTCAGCATAATTTAAAAATCGGCATGTGTCCATACACTTAAATTAAAAATAATAATAATAATAATAATAAAACTAAAATGATTAAAAACATTAAAAAATTAAATTGAAAAAATAAAATAAAATAAGAAAGGGTGGTGGCCAGCCACTGCCATTTTGTCCAAAATCTTGTTCACATAATTTGAAGATATTGTTCAAAATCTTCAAGAACATGTCGTTTTAGTTACAATATTGTTATGTTCACAAATATTGTTTTTATGTGTAGTCGAATTAGTCATAATTTGGGTCTAAAACATTGAGGGCCCGTTTAGTTAGCGAAATACACCCTTGGAATGGAATGGCTATTCCCATGGAATTATATATATATTTTTTTGTTTGGTAAGGGTCTATTCCTAGGAATAGTGATTCCCATGAGAATCACTAATCCTTTACACACAAGAATAATCATTCCTCTAAAAAATTAGAGAAATAGCTACTCCTGAAGGGCAATGACAAGATTTTTTTTAAAAAAAAAATGTTAAAGAAAAAAACAGACGGGTGGCCGGCCACCCACATGTATGTTTGAATTAGTTGTTAACATTGTACGGGTGGCCGGCCACCCACATGCGTGTTTGAATTAGTTGTTAACATTCTGTCTCTTACATGAATAAACATGAAAATAAATAAGCCAATATTTCGGATTTCAACACTTTTAGGCAGCCAATTAGTTTACTGAGGGAGGGGAAGGAAATCAATAACTGATAATCTTTTAAAGACACCTGAAGTTGTTCATAATGAAAAATAACATGTGCATACTGTATAGGATAATGTTTACTAATGTTGTAGTACATCGAAGAAAAATTATACTTATATCCCATAAAAACTTAAAAATGCTATCTTAATAGTATTATTGGCAACAAAACTAAAATGAGTGAATTGAACTAAGACAACATTTAGTGACAATTATGTAGCATATCAACACGCATATAAATTAGGCAGGAAAGATTGCTTCTCCAACATTTCTTTTCTTTCACATATGATTCAATCATCGGGCCACCATTGTTGAAATAGTTACACTATTCTTTGAGCAATTTTCTACACTGTCAACTCTTGAATTTGTGTCCATATTTCGGTCCAGGGAAAACGCGGGTTGCTTAGGTGTAGGTAGAGGTGCATGTTCATTGCTAATCATTGATATTACATCAGGCATGGTAGGTCGATCAGTTGGGCTTTCTTGGACACAAAGAAGGCCAATGTTAATGAACCTCAACAGAATAGAAGTGAAAGAAGCATATCCTATTGTTGGCTCCATCAAGTCCAAACTTCTATCATCTCTCCACAACTTCCAAGCCTAGTTTCATTTCCAATGACAAAATTTAAGTAAAAAAGTAACAGCATTTTAATTTAAAAGATTATTGTAAAGCATGAGGAATTTGGGAAGTATCAAAGCTACATACATATCTAAGAAGAGTGAGTGACTCATTGTTATAGAAGCTAGTGTTCTTCCTGCCACTCACAATCTCTAACACTAGTACTCCAAAGCTAAACACATCAGACTTTATTGAGTACAAACCATCCATAGCATATTCGGGAGACATATAGCCACTACATTCAAAAATTTAGTAAATGAACCTATCAATAGCTTGCTCAATGAATTTAGCTAGGAATTGAAAATATCAAATGTAAAACAAGTTGCATACTTACAAAGTTCCAACAATTCGGTTTGTGTTTGCCTGTGTTTCATTGCCTCCAACTATTCGAGCCAAGCCAAAATCTGATATTTTTGGATTCATTTCACTATCCAAGAGAATGTTACTAGGCTTTAGATCTCTATGTATGATTCGTAACCTTGAATATTGATGAAGATAAAGAAGTCCTTGAGCAATCCCTTCAATAATGCATATGCGTTTCTCCCAACCTAAAATCTTTTTCGTGGTTGGATCTATTTAAATAGTACAACCAAGGAAATTAGTGCTTAAGAACCTAGAAACACATGAGAAAAGAATATATATAGACATATATATACATAAAAGTGCACTCACTAAAAAGGTAGTAGTCCAAACTTTTATTGGGCATGTATTCATATATTAATATCTTTTCATCTCGCTCGATACAACAACCCAAGAGTCTGACAAGATTTCTATGCTGGAGTTTTGCAATTAGTATTGTCTCATTTCTGAACTCCTCAATTCCTTGTCTAGATCTTTTTGAAAGCATCTTCACTGCAATCTCTTGTCCTCTGAGTAATTTTCCCTAAGAAGGAGAACCATTAAACCTTTAAACTTTCATGAAGGTTTACCATTAATGTAGGTTTTATTAATATTGTTCAAAGCACATTCATCAGGAAATGTAGCGTACCTTGTAGACAGGTCCAAAACCTCCTTCTCCAAGTTTATTCATAGCTGAGAAATTATTTGTTGCAGCTAATACACTCTCATAACTGAATAATGGTAACTCAGCATCCTTCTTCTCTCGTTTTTTTGTATTATTTTCAATGTTCATTCCATCATTGATTGCATGGAGTTCAGTATCAAAATCAAATAACAGTAGATTATTACTTGAATGGTTGTCTCCTGTTTGATAAGAATTGGTCACTATACATGGAAGAATTGGTCACTATACATGGAAATGTAGTGTTTGGTAAGAGAAAATCAATTAATGAGCAATGCCAATATCTAAAGGTAACTAAGTTTATTTAGTCATTTCCGCAAATAATTACTAATAATTTAGTAATTCATTCCCATTTTAGTAAAATGACCAAATAATTGCAAAGCTCCTTCCCGAAGACATGGTGAAGTTTGTGGGCGATCCATCACCAACTAATGATAGTAATTTGAACAAGGACTTTCCTAAGTCTTGAGGAATAATCTTACATTGTTGATCTTGGACAATGTAAGATCAACAATGACAAGATCTTGGACATGTTTTTAAAGAATGGGCAACTTTCTCTAATTAAACCGGTTTTATGAGATGAGTTAGGCCAATGAATTTTTTCACTAAGATCAAGGACTTGTGACAATTTTTTTGTCTTAGATTAAGGAGACTTCCTTGTAATTTTTTTAAAGTGATTTCCTTGTATAGTTAGAACATTTACACTTACCGATGCATTTGAGCTTTCCCTTGCATGAAAAGCAAATTGAGAGGCATAAGATAAGCCCTGTTGCAGGAATCAGCACAGCTATCCACACTTTCCATTTTTTACCTAATTATGATGACAAGAATCACTATTAGCTCAACCATAATAAAAAATTAAATATTAGTTCGGAACGAAAGATAACATTTATAATTAAGTATTAGCTCAATAATACTTCTCATTTCGCTCATCCTACCTTTTGTACTTGGATTTGGATACTCATCAGCAGCAAGTCTGAGGTAGAAATCTTGTCCAATCTCGCCACCATATGGAAGTTGCTGTAAGTTCAAAAGAGCTCCTTCCCATGTCATACACCCACTCCTATTATAAGCGTAAGCTGCGCAATTACAATTTTCCATGCAAGCCAATTCACAACTGCTAGCAGTCGCGGCCATATATGCTTTCGAATGTATAGGCAATCGCATGTTTGATATTTTCATGAACCAATCTTTTTTGACATTAGCATGCGTATTATTCTCACATTGCAAAGGAGATTTCCTCACACAACCGCCTGACCAATCATTTAGTCTAGTGTCTTCCATTGAAAATGGTTTGAAACCTTTTAGACACTCACAAGGGTTTGAGGAATTGTCAGGGTATTGTACCACGCCAAATGCACCACACAAAGCATAGACATCAGATAGGTTTGTCGGTGCAGACCAAAATATACTCCAAATGGAAACGCCAGGCAGCCACACCAGACACCTAATCTGTCCTGTTTGGTCAATTCGATATCTAGCTAGGGTAGAAGGATTACGAAGAGAGTAAGTAAAATATCTCTCACTTTCATTTTTACTTGACACAAAAGTGTAGTTGAAGATAAAGCTCCTTTCAGAAATTGAGCTGAGATTTGTTAAATTCCAAAATCCAGAACTCCAATAGATTTGGGATCTGTTCCACTCTAAGAAAAATTGATTGCTTCCATTTGGGTCTAACCCATACGAGAACATACCAGGTGATGGATCTTGTGAATTTTTCCATGAAATGGCCTGCTGTGGTTTTCCAGTATTCTTATCGATCCCAAGCTTTGCACTTGGCAGCCCTGTATCGGTTGGATGATCGAAACTCTCCCAAAATATAGAAGATGGGTTCGACTTATCTCTTAAAACAAAATTTCCATCGTCACGAAGTACTGCTTCAGTCATATTTGATTGGATAAATGTCAAATTTGTTGACCAAACTGGGATCTCGGAGGAACCTTCAAAAAGGAGTAGATTGCCATTTTCTGAGAGGTGAAGTCTTGAGGAAGATGGGTGAGACAAAGGGTTTTCTCTATTTGCTACCCAAACAATTTCCTTATGAAACCTTTTATACCATATGCCTAGGTAGATTTTTGATGAAGTGCCTGGTATGAAGAAACCGAGCTCAAAATTGCTACCTTGAGATAATATGGTGTCGCTCTCTGAAAGAGAGTGACCTGGTGAAAGGGTATCACCAACTATGGAGGAGCATGCTCTGTAATAAGACATGATTAGAAGCAGGGCAAATAAGAGCCATGGCTTCCTCGTCATGCTACTCATATATCCCTCTGTATAACTTTCTGTAACGCAGTTAATAATTACAGAAAAATGCTAGAAGAAAACCTGGTCCCTTTTTTTTCTAAGCAATACAGAAAGAACGGGAAGTAGCAACAAACAAGAAGAAAGAAAAGAATACAAAGGAATTGTGAGCCACATCCCATTTTGGAGGCAGATGAGTTCTCTGATTGGCTTGCCTTCGGACTTTTGAGGCTTCCCAAGGAACGCAGACAAAAAAGACTTGGGACTTTTTTTGTGACAAAGATCACTTCCAAAAGATTGCTGGCCATTCCTTTTACAGAGAACGTTTGGAAAACGCTGAGCTCTTTCTGTCGTATCTTGTCAATATCAACTTGAGTCGAACTTTTATTTCCGCGTGATCATAATTCCTGGCATAACAGTAGTAGCTTCCAAGTGGCCCTTATTTTCCATAGATGGGAAGACTTTTGAGAAGGAAAGGGACGCAAAAACAGGGGATTGAAGGAGGAGGTGGCGTGAATCAACGAGATGGGTCACATCATTGTTATGTGTATCACATAATTTGAAGGTATGGTTCAAAATCTTCAAGAACATGTCGTTTTAGTTATAATGTTAGGTTTACCGACATTATAATGTTAGTCATCATCTGGTTCTAAAATATTTAGTGGATGTGTGCTTGAATTAGTTGTTAAAATTCTGTCTCTAGCATGAGTAGACATAAAATGATTTCGGCTTTCATCCGTTTTTGGTAGCCAATTAGTTTACCGATGGAGGGGAAGGAAATTGATTAGTGGTAATCTTTTAAAGACACTTGAGTAGTTTCTAATGAAAAATAACATGTGCATACTATAGACTATAGACTAGTGTCTACGAATGAAGTACTAGTACATGGAAAAAAAAAAATTATACTTGGATCTCGTAAAAACTTACAAATTCTATCTTGATAGTATTATTGGCAACAAAACTAAATGAGTGAACTAAGACAACGTAGCATATCAACATGCATACAAATTCGACAGAAAGATTGGTTCTACAATATTGCTTTTATTTGATGTTGGAACCAATCATGTGGCTTCCAATGTTGAAATAGTAAAACTTTTTTTTGAACAATTTCTTCCACTATCAACTATTGAATTTGTGTCCATCATATTTCGGCATATGAAAAACATTGGTTACTTAGGTGTAGGTAGAAGTACATGTTCATTGCTAATCATTGAGATTACATCAAGCATGGTAGGGCGATCAACTGAGCTTTCTTAGACATAAAGAAGGCCAATGTTAATGAACCTCAACAGAATAGAAGTGAAAGAAGGATGTCCTATTGTTGACTCCATCAAGTCCAAACTTCGATCATCTCTCCATGACTCCCAAGCATAGCATTTTAATTTATAAGATTAATGTAAAACACACAAAATTTGGGAGAGCATAAAAGCTATGTACGTAACTAAGAAGACTGAGTGACTCGGTGTTAAAGAAGCTAGTGTTCTTCCTACCAGTCACAATCTCTATCACCAATATTCCAAAGCTAAATGCATCAGATTTTATCGAATATTGACCCTTGATAGCATATTCGGGAGACATGTAACCATTGGATTCCAAAATTTAGTACATCACTCTTTTAGTAGCTCGTTAAGAGACTTTAATTGGCAATTGCAAATATCATATGTAAAACGAGTTGCATACTTACTAAGTTCCAACAATTCGTTTTGTGTTTGCTTGTGTTTCATCACCTCCAACTATTCAAGCCATGCCAAAATCTGATATTTTGGGAATCATTTCACTATCAAGGAGAGTGTTACTTAGTTTTAGATTTCTATGTATGATTCGTAACCTTGAATATTGATGAAGATAAAGAAGCCCTTGAGTGATCCCTTCAATAATGCAGTATGCATGTCTCCCAACCTAACTTCTTTTTCTTGGTTGGATCTATTTAAAGAGTACAACCAGGAAAATTAGTGCTTAAGAACCTAGAAACATATTGAGAGAAATATATACACATATATACACATAAACATGCACTCACTAAAAAGGTAGAAGTCCAAACTTTTATTGGACATGTGCTCATATATTAATATTTTTTCATCTCGCTCGATACAACCTAAGAGTGACAAGATTCCTATGCTAGAGTTTTGCAATTAGTATTGTCTCATTTCTGAACTCTTCAATTCCCTGTTCAAATCCTTTTGAAAGCATCTTCACTGCAATTTCCTGGCCTATGAGTAATTTTCTCTATGAAAGAGAACCATAAGCTCTTTAAACTTTCTTGAAGGTTTACCATGCATTAACGTTGATTTTCTTAATAGTGTTCAAAGCACATTCATTAGGAAAATGTAACGTACCTTATAAACAAGTCCAAACCCTCCTTCTTTGTGCTCATTCACAGTTGAAAAATTATTAGTTGCTACTAATACACTCTCATAACTAAATAATGGTAACTCAGCGTTCTTCTCTCTTTTCTTCGAATTACTGTAGTATTCTTTCCATCATTGATCGCATGAAGTTTGATACCGAAATCAAATAATAGTAGATTATTGCTTGAAGTCTTTTCTCCTGTTTGTTGTAGAATGATAAGAATTGGTCAGTGAACATAAAAATCTAGTGCTTGACTTCTACACATGGTTACACTTACCTATGTTTTTGAGCTTTGCCCTGCATGAAAAGCAAATTGAGAGGCACAAGATAAACCCTGTTGCAGGGACCAGCACAACTACCCATACTTTTCATTTTTTGCCAAATTCTGAAGACAAGAATCACTATTAGCTCAACCATAACAAAGAATTAAGTATAATTAGTTCAAAGCAAAAGATAACATAATTAAGTATTAGCTCAGTCATACTTTTCATTTCACTCATCCTGCCTTTGACACTTTGATACTCATCAGTAGGAAGTCTGAAATAGATATCTTGTTCAGTCTCGCCACTATATGGAAGTTGCAGTAAATTCAAAAGAGCTCATTCCCATATCATACACCCACTTCTATTATAAGCATAAGCTGTGCAAGAACAATTTGCCATGCAAGCCAATTCACATCTGCTAGCATTCACGGCCAAATATGCTTTCGAATAAACAAGCAATTGCATGTTTGATATTTTCAGGAACCAATCTTTTTTGCCATTAGCATACGTATTATTCTCATAACCAATGTTCATCGAAATGGTTAGACATCATAAGGATTTGAGAAACACAAAACACGGACTTCAGAATAATTCGTCAGTGCAGACCAAAGTGTAGTCCAAAATGGAGACGCCAGACTGCTACACATGTGCCTTGGTTTGTCTTGTTTGGTCAATCCGATATTTAGCAAGATTAGAAAGATTATAAAGAGAGTAAGTAAAATATCTCTCACATTCATTTTTACTTGGCACAAAAGTGTAGTTGAAGATAAAGCTCTTGTCAGGAACTACGCTGAAAGACGTTTGATTCCAAACTTGAGAACTCCAATAGATTTGGGATTTGTTTCACTCTAAGAAAAATTGATTGCTTCCATTTGGGTTTAACCCCATGGAGAACACACCAGGTGCTGGATCTTGTGAATTTTTCTATGAAATGAGTTGCTGTGGTTTCCCAGTAACCTTATCGACCCCAAGCTTCGCACCTGGCAGCAATGTATCAATTAGATGATCGAAACTCTGCCAAAATATAGAAGAGGGGTTGGAACTCTCTTAAAACAAAATTAATTTCCATCATCACCAAGTACTGCTTATGTTATATTTGAGCTGGGAAATGTAAAAGTTGTCGCCCAAAATGGGATCTCGGAGAAACTTTGAAATAGGAGTAGATTGCCATCTTGTGAGAGGAGAAGTGTTGAGGAAGATGGGTGAGACAGAGGGCTTTTCTCTGTTTGCTACCCAAACAACGTCTTTCCCATCAACTTTTTTGTACCATATTCCCAGGTAGATGTTTGAAGAAGTCCCTGCTTGGAAGAAACCCAGCTCAAAATTGCCACCTTTAGATAATATGGTCTCAGTGAATGAAAGAGACTGGCCTGGAGAAAGGTTATCACCAGCTATGGAGAAGCATGGTGTGTAAGAAGACATAATTAGAAGCAGAACAAATAAGAGCCACGGCTTCTTAGTCTTCATGGATTATGGATTAGAAGTTTGCTTCCAAATGATTGCTGTGTATTCCTTACAGATGGTTTTGAACGTCAACTTCATCACACGTAGAGGAGACTAAACACAAAATAATTTATAATTAAAAATAGTAATAACAATAATTTTTTTTGGTAGCCAATTACTGAGGGAGTGTTCAACGGGATAGGTCTACTCCTGTCTGTCCAATAGAAAGAGAGTGACGTGGTGAAATGGTATCACCAGCTATGGAGAAGCTGAAGCATGCTCTGTAAAACAAATAAAACAATACTGAGGGGGAGAGAGGAAAATTAAAAAAGAAAAAAATAATAATAAAAGTAGCAAGTATCCCTTGTGTGGATTGACATCCCCATCAATTCGTAGTGAAAGATTAAAAAAAGAAATCCCTAAAAGGAGCAGTTAAGGTCAAATGGGTGGTTGAACCACCCTTAAACTTGTTTTAAGGTGGTTAGTCATGCCCATAATAAGCTAGATGTCATCGGAACACCCCTAAATTGGAAATTCTAATTTATACCTTTAAGTTACAAATAATCACAATTAATCCAATTATCATAGATAAAATCGCCATAATAACAATTAGCAAAAAATTATTTAATGTCAAACTTGAAATAATTCTTCAAAAAGTAAAATCATTCAATGAGTTAACCAACTCTAAATGCATCCTATATAAATGCATCCAATATAGAAGACTTATGTTACAAATTGTTTCACTTACAACCTAAGACCAAATCTCATAGCCCTAGTAAACGACATGTTCACTTCCACCGCAATAGCTTTAGATGTTTAATTTGGCTTTTTCTATGTGAATTACCTTCATGAACGAACCTTATCCACTTCAAATCAAAAATATAATTTGGTCTTTCCTTCTTCTTTTTTTCATGTAGACGTCCCCACCCAAATTTTTTTAAAGAAATTGAGGCACTCAAACTTTACAATAATTTATTTTCTCAATTTAAAATCAAATTATATTTCTAAACTTTAATATTTGAATTGTTCTTTTAAGTTAATGTGTTGATGAATATATAGACATTCTTTACATATTTTAACTTTACAATTTTATACTTGAAGTTTATTATTTATTCTTTTATTTATTTAGTTATATTATTTAATATTTTGACAAAAATTATGTTTCAGTTATTTCTTTTAATTTCTTTTTTATAAGTATTTCTTTAGGCTCGGTCACTGTATATATTAAGGGGAAAATTTCAAATAGTGAGAACATAGCCCTTAGCCCCATGGTTCCGACCGTGGGCTATTCACACCAGACCATCTTCCATCTTTTCTATTGGGCCAGACCAATTCGGTGCTGCATCTCCGAGTGGACCGATCTAGAGGAAAAAGAGAACGCTTATATCGGGTGAATCGGATTGTGCACATGCGCAACCCCTGATCGAAGGGAGATTGTGAGCCCTTGATGAGTCTCATCTCCATGGCTGGGATCGGTTGACGAAGCTCAACCGAGCTTGCTGCTCTGGTTACGTTTCTCAATTCCAAGTTTCGATAAGTTCTTCAATTAATTCTTTGTTTGGTTGCTGGGAAAATGTAGGAAAATGAACGAATTGATGTTTAGTTATATCCTGAATTTCCATTGCTTGGGTTTTCAGTGCAACCATATAATTGGCTTAGTTCATATAAGATATTATATGGGTTAATTTTGGATGCGGGTTAGTCTCCTTAAAGGAGCTTGAAGAAGATTCATAGAATGACAGGCGCTTTTGGAGCTTGGAAAAAATGGTGGACCTCTAGAAAAGAGACGTAGACTTTATAGTATCTATCTATATCTACAATTGATTGCTCAGAAACTTTTGGACGCTTTTTGCCTCTATGGTGCAAAGTACTTTGGAGAATTGCAAAAACTCTCTGAGTTCTGTTTGGTTTATAGGAAATTAAGTACCGAAAATTGCAATGTAAGTAGTAAATTTTCTCGCAAAAATGAGGTCGCGGTGCGATAGGTCGGATTAGTTTGTGTTCTTCATCTGACGATTTTCCCCATCCTGCGTTCAAAATAGAATAGTTAGAGATTGTTAGAATAGTTGGATTTTAATTGGGTGTTTCACTTGGAGATTTGATTAATAGTTGTGTAATTATTGGAAAAAGAAAATTTATCATCAATAATAGTAAAAATTTACAGATACAATTAAATCGTGGCTCAATGAGAAAGGGGGAAAGTGTTTAACCCCAAGGGATTGGCTCAATGGTTAGATAGCCTGGTACTTTGAGTGTGCTCCTTAAGGTCTTAGGTTTAAAACCCATCGAGTACAAATTGCTTCTTAGGGTTATCGGACTAGGGGTTTGCCCCTTGAATTAACCAAAGTGTATTTGCGGGAAACTTCTTTCTGAGGGCCTGTGCACCCCCAGTATTAGTCAAAGCAAAGCTTAAGATACCTAGTGCCAAATAAAAAAAAAAAATTACAGATACAATATGGCTGTGATTATACTTTATGATATGAGTCACATTATTGCAGTTGTGTGTATCACATAATTTGAAGATATGGTTCAAAATCTTCAATAACATGTAGTTTTAGTAATAATGTTAGGTTCACTAGTATAGTTTTGATGTGTAGTTGGAATTAGTCAAAATCTGGGTATAAAATTTAAAGCCAATTAGTTTACCAAGGGAGAGGAAGGAAATTGGTTACTGATAATCTTTAAAAAACATTTGGATTAGATAATAATGAAAAATAACTTGTGTGTATTATAGGCTAGTGTTAATGATGCAGGACAAAAGGAAAACAACAGAAAATAAAGAACAAAATAAAAGATGGATAAATTTTTTGTTGATTAGAGTTTCACTAACCAATAATGGACTTTGGCACAGTCCTACAACTGAAGGAAAGAGGAATCACACTTCAAAAAGAGAAATCTTATATCTAGGTAAGCTTGAAAAAAGCTAAAATAAAGTTCATTCATTCATTAAAAATCCACCAGATTACATGGCTTTTATAACTTGTTTACTTATTGAAGATAAATGTAGATAAAAGAAAATAAAATAGAGATAAGGTAACATGGGACTGGTTGTTCTTCACGAAGACCCGTAAGCTACCAAGACTTCAAAACTGTGATAAGATTGTTCTGAGATGAAGTTTTGCAACTGAGCTACTGGTGTGATTTTGGGCTCTTCTACCAAAGACCAGACTAGGGAACCTGAAGATAATTGGACTTCGAAGACAATTTAAGCTACACATGGCTTTAAACATAACACATTAACCACGCTGGTGTACTCCATCATATTCCTGCATCAGTTAACTAATGTGGTAGTACATGGAAGAAAACTTATGCTTGTTAGAGTCCTATAAAGACTTATAAATTCTATCTGGATATGAGTGAACTAAGGCAACATTTAGTGACAAGTATGTAGCATATCAACATGCATACAAATTAAACGGAAAGATTGGTTCTACAACATTTATTTTCTTTGATATAGGAATCAATCACCGGGCTTCCATTGTTGAAATGGTTACACTATATTTTGAGCATTTTCTTGTGCTGTCGATTGTTGAATTTGTGCCCATCATATTCCGACCTGTGGTAAACGCTGGTTGCTTGTGTGTAGGTAGAGGTGTGTGTTCATTGCTAATCATTGAGACTACATCAAGCATGGTAGGTCAATCAGTTGGGCTTTCTTGGACACAAAGAAGACCAATGTTAATGAATCTCAACGGAATAGAACTAGAAGAAGGATACCCTATTGTTGGATCCATCAACTCCAAACTTCGATCATCTATCCACAACTCCCAAACCTAGTAACATTTCAAATAAATGTAAGTTTTGCTGAAAACTAAAAGCATTTCAATTTATAAGACTAGGGTAAAACTTAAATAAACTGAAGAGGTATAAAAGACTACTCACATGACTGAGAAGATTGAGTGAATCACTATTATAGAAGCCAGCATTTTTCATGCCACAAACAATCTCGAGTAGCAATACTCAAAACTAAACACGTCAGACTTTATCGAGTATAAACCTTTGATGTCATATTCGGGAGACATGTACCCACTGGATTCCAAAATTTAGTGTGTCACTCTTTTAGTAGCTTGTCAAGAGAATTTAACTAGCAATTGCAAATATCTAATGAAAACAAGTTGCATACTTACTAAGTTCCAACAATTCAGTTTGTGTTTGCTTGTGTTTCATTACCTCTAACTATTCGAGCCATGCCAAAATCTGATATTTTTGGATTCATTTCACTATCCAAGAGAATATTACTCGGTTTTAGATCTCTATGTATGATTTGTAACCTTGAATATTGATGAAGATAAATAAGCCCTTGAGCGATTCCTTCAATAATGTGTACGCGTGTCTCCCAACCTAACATTTTTTTCTTGGTGGATCTATGTAAATATTGTAAAGAAGGAAATTAGTACTTAAGAACCTAGAAACATATGAGAGGAAAATACATACACATTTATGCATAAACATTCACTCACCAAAAAGGTAGAAGTCCAAACTTTTATTGGGCATGTACTCATATATTAATATCTTTTCTTCTCGCTCGATACAGCAACCTAAGAGTCTCACAAGATTTCTATGCTGGAGTTTTGCAATTACTGTTGTCTCATTTGTGAACTCCTCAATTCCTTGCCCAGATCTTTTTGAAAGCATCTTCACTGCAATTTCCTACCCTTTGAGTAATTTCCCCTATGAAGGAAAACGATAAGTTCTTTAAACTTTCATGAAGGTTTACCATTAATATTGGTTTTCTTAATAGTTTTCAAAGCATATTCATCAGGAAAATGTAACCTACCTTGTAAACAGGTCCATAACCTCCTTCTCCAAGCTTATTTGTAGCTGAAAAATTAATAGTTGCAGCTAATACGCTCTCATAACTGAACAATGGTAGCTCAGCATCCTTATCTTTTTTCTTCTGATTATTGTTGGTGTTCATTCCTTCATTGATTGCATGGAGTTCAATATCGAAATCAAATAATAGTAGATTATTGCTTGAAGTCGTCATTCCTATTTGATATAGAAGATCAAAGAATTAGTCACTTTAGAGAGAAATCCAATGCTTGGTCCGAGAAGATCAAGTGAGGTGACATGTTAGGTTCACCAAAGTTCAATCACTATGAGCAATGCCAGTACCCAAAGGTAAGTAAGTTTATTTAGTCAATTCTGCAAATAAATATTAAATTCATTTCCATTTCAGTGAAATGACCAATTAACTGCAAAGCTCCTTCTAGGGATAGATTTGTTGGAGGATCAGCACAAACTAGGTTCAGATAGTTTCATGAGCCTTAAACACTATCTTCACCAACTAATGATACAAATAGCTTTCCATTGTCGGGCCATTAAGAAAGTGTGTTAAGTGACGGTCCTAAGAACAAGGACTTGTGACAATTTTCTTGTCTTGGATTAAGGTAGACTTGCTTGTGATTTTTTGAAAGTGATTGTTATGTACGGTTAGAATGTTTACACTTACCTTTGTGTTTGAGCTTTCCTTTGATTGAAAAACAAATGAAGAAGAATAAGAGAAGCCCTGTTGCAGAGGCCAGTACAGCTACCCATAATTTCCATTTTTTGCCTAATTCTGAAGACAAGAATCACTATTAGATCAACCACAACAAAGAATTATGTATTAATTTAGAACGAAAGATAACATAAATTTGTGTAGATTTTTCACCTTTGGTACTTTGACGCTCATTAGCGGCAAGTCTGAGATAGATATCTTGTCCAATCTCTCCACCATATGAGAGTTGTTGTATGTTCAAAAGAGCTCCTTCCCATATCATACACCCGCTGCTATTATAGGCATAAGCTGTGCAAGAGCAATTATTCATGCAAGCCGCTTCACAATTCATAGCACTCACTGCTGAATATGCTTTTGAATTAACAGGCAATTGCATGTTTGACATTTTCAGGAACCAATCTTTTGAGCCATTAGCATACGTATTATTCTCACATTGCAAAGGAGATTTCCTCACACACCCACCAGGCCAATCATTTAGACTGATGTTTTCCATAAAAAATGGTTGAAAACCTTTTAGACATTCACAGGGGCTCGAGAAATTTTCATGATACACACCAAATGCACCACACAAAGCATAAACTGATGGGTTACTCGGTGCAGACCAAAATAAACTCCATACCCAAGGGCCAGACATCCACATCAATTGCTGGATATTTCCTGTTGACTTCATCACAAGTTTAGAAAGGTAAGAATGATTATAAAGAGCGTAAGTAAAGTATCTCCCATTTTCATTTGACACAAAACTGGTGTTGAATATGTAAGTCGTGAACATGTCTGGAACTAAACTGAAAGATGATCCATTCCAAAGTCCAGAACTCCAGTAGATATGGGATTTGTTCCACTCTAAGAAAATTGATTGCTTCCATTTGGGTCTAACCCCAACGAGAAGACACCAGGTGCCGGATCTTCTGGATTTTTCCAGAAATGAGCTGCTGTGGTTTTGAAGTAACCTTATCAATCCCAAGCTTTGCACCCAGCAGTAATGTATCGGTTGGATGGTCGAAACTCTCCCAAAATATAGAAGATGGGTTCGTCCTGTCTCTTAAAACAAAATTCCCATCATCACAAAGTACTGCTTCAGTTAAATTTGACCGAGGAAACACCAAATTTGTCGACCAAAATGGGATCTTGGAGGAAGCTTGCAACAGAAGTAGATTGCCATCTTCTGAGAGGTCAAGTCTTAAGGAAGACGGTTCCGACAAAGGGTTTTCTCTATTTGCTACCCAAACAATGTCTTGGCCACCATAATCATTGTTATACCATATGCCTAGGTATATTTTTGAAGAAGCACCTGGTGTGAAGAAACCGAGTCTAAAATTGCTACCTTTAGATATTATGGTTTCTCTCACAGAAAGAAGCTGACCTGTAGAAAGGGTATCTCCTGCCAGAATGGAGAAGCATGCTCTGTAGTAAGACAGCACAAGAAGCAGAGCAAAGAAGAGCCATGGCTTACTCGTATAGGCAGCCATCGCTTTCTAATGATAGAGGAATAATGGTGCTAGTAGATATGAATGAGAGAAAGAAAACTTCCCAAATTTCTAGATAAAACTTGTTGGAAGATAAAATAAGAGCCATGGCTTCTTACTCTTCATGTATTATGGATCCTATTTTGAACTTCAACTTCATCACACGTAGAGGAGACTGAGCACAAAATAATTTATAATTTAAAAAAAAAAAAAAAAAAAAAAGAAGGTATTCTACGGGATAGGTCTACTCCTGTCTGTCCATTAGAAAGAGAGTGACGTGGTGAAATGGCATCGCCATCTTTTTCTTCTTTTTTTTTATGAAAAGGCGTCACCATCCATGGAGAAGCTGAAGCAATGCTCTGTAAAACTAACAAAATAATTAATAACAACTCTGCCGGCTGAATTAAATGTGAATTCTTTTTCAGAAACTTCCATTATAGAAGACTATAGTTACAAATTGTTTCACTTACAACCTAAAGACCAAATCTCATAGCCCTGGTAAATGACACGTTCACCTCCTACCACATTGATTTCAGAAGTTTAATTTGACTTTCTTTTATATGAATATATGAATTATCTTCACCAACAAACCTTGACCACTTCAAATCAAATTTATAATTGGTCTTTTCCTTTTTTCGTTTTGAGGGGCTGCCCAAAATTTTTTAAAGAATTCGCGACACTCAAAACTTTCACAAGAATTTATTTTCTCAATTTAATCTTAAATAATCAAATTATATTTCTAAACTTTAATATTTGAATTGTTCTTTTAAGTTAATGTGTTGATGAGTATGTAGACTTCTCCACTTCAAACTTGGTACTCACCACATTTGCTATCAATTTAATTGATTTCTAATTTAAGCTCTGATACCATGCACTACAAAAAATGGGTATTTCCTAACGTGTCTACTGTTCACAATTTTTGTCACGTTAGTATTTACTAACGTGTTATATATCGACATGTTACTAAATACATTTTCTAACATGTTACTATTCACACGTTAGTAATTTCTAACGTGTGAATAGTGACACATTAGTAAATGACAATATTTAAAAATAATTAAAAAATTAAAATTTAATTTTCTAACGTGTGACTATTCACACGTTAGTAATTTCTAACGTATGAATAGTGACACGTTACAAAATGACAATATTTTAAAATAATTAAAAATTAAATGCCATTTTCTAACGTGTTACTATTCACACGTTAGAAATTACTAATGTGTGAATAGTCACACGTTAGAAAATTACATAATTTAAAAATAATTAAAAAATTAAAATACCAATAAAAAGGGGGAAAAAAGAAAATGTAGTTTTCTAACGTGCAACAAGTGCCACGTTAGAAATTTTCCAACGTGGCATTAGAAAATTACTTTTTTTTTTTCAAAAAAAATATTAATAATATGAAAATTTTATATAATTAATACATAATGTAAATTTGGTTTTATTTATTCTTTTATGTAGGGGAGCTCTCGAAGGCAAGGCCATTCGAACCCACCCATGCAGAGTAGTCTTCTGTTCCGTGCATCGTACCCTCGAAAGTTTCCTACATGGAACTTGTAACCCTAGCTATATGTGGTAACCCTATCTAGGGTTACCATATATAGGTATTGTTTTTTTTTTTTATTCATTTATTTATTTATTTTATTATGTCGGGGAACTTCTCAAAGGCAGGGCCATTCGAATCCACCCATCTAGAGTAATCCCCCGTCCCTGTGCACTGTATTATCAAAAGTTTTCCTACATGAAACTGGTAACCCTCTCATTGGCTTTACATCATAGGGTAGAAATTATTTTTTCGTATAATTATTTTTATTTGGGAAAAAAAAAAAAAAAAACAAAAAAAGATATTACTAACGTGGCAAATATGCCACGTTAGAAAATTCTAACGTGGCATATGTGCCACGTTAGAATTTTTCCAACGTTGCACATTTGCCACGTCAGAAATTGTCACTTTTTTCTTTTCTTTTTTCTTCTTTAAAAAATTTAAAAAAATTATTTAAAAATTCTATATTTACTACAAATGTAAATTTTTTCCTTAAAAATTATTTATTTACTACAACTTTAAAATTTTTCCCTATTATTATTTTATCTTTATGGAAAACACAAAAACAAAAATCAAAAAATGTAGAAGGATTCCTAACGTGGCAGGTTTGCCACGTGAGAAGTTTCTAACGTGGCATATGTGCCACGTTAGAAAATTTCCAACGTGGCACATTTGCCACGTTAGAAAATCTCACCTTTTATTTTTTTTCCCTCCCTTCAAAAATTAAAAAGAGAAAGAAATTAAAATGTATTTAATACAAATGTAACCCTAGCTATATATGGTAAACCTATCTAGGGTTACCATATGGACCCACCCATGCAGAGTAGTCTTCCATCCCATGCACCGTATCCTCAAAAGTTTACTACATGGAACTTGTTACCCTATCTAGGGTTACCATATATAGCTATTGTTTTTCATTTTTATTTGTTTATTACTTTTTCTTTTTATTATGTCGAGGAACCTCTCAAAGGTAGGGTCATTTGAACCCACCCATGCAGAGTAATCCCTTATCCCGTGTACCGTATCATCGAAAGTTTTCCTACTTGAAACTGGTAACCCTCTCGCTGGCTTTACATCATAGGGTAGAACATTAGAAACATTTTCTAACGTGTTAATGGCCCTAACACGTTAGTAAATGACCGTTACTAAAAATCTGGTTTTTTGTAGTGCCACTTGTACAAAAAACAAGTGAAAGAAGAGTAAGAGGATAATATGGTGGGGGAAAAAGATTAAGAGGATAACCTTTTTCCCTCTTAACGACCTTGGCTAACAAAAGAGAGTTTTGGTAACTGTTGTACATACGCTTGTAAAGTTTGTATAGTAGTTAATATACCTAAGTAGACCTAAATCCATTAGCTTAATCTTTTAAGCTAAAAGTGGTGTCCTATATATATATATATATATATATATATATATATATATATATATTAATTTACTATTGTTTGACTTTCCTTGGTGTTTGTCTCCCCAACTATTGGTATCAGAGCTCATGGTTAATTTTTTCGCATGGCAAGCAAGATGTGATCAGATCACCCCAAAATTGAAAATTCTAATTTATACCTTAACTTACAAATAATCACAATTAATCCAATTATCATAGATAAACTCACCATAATAATAATAAGCAAAAAAGCCCTAGTAAACGACATGTTCACCTCTTTATCTCTTCTATGTAAATCACCTTCACAAACGAACTTTGTCCACTTCAAATAAAAAAATATAATGTTTCAGTTATTTCTTTTAATTTTTTTTTTTTTGGTAAAGTCCATATTCTCCCCTCAAACTACCACCCAATTGACAATGTCCCCCAAACTTTTAATTGTGACAATGTCCCCCCTCCCCCAAAACTATCAAAATATTGTCAATGTCCCCCCTAAGGCAAACAAAAAGGTTAAAATATCCTATATATTTCTTAATAAGACAAAAATACCCCTATAAACTAAAAAAAAAAAAAATTAAAAAACGAAAAATTTAAAAAAACGAAAATTATTTTTTAAACGAATTTTTTTTTAAACAAAATTTTTTTAAATGATTATTTTTTAGAAAACGAAAATTGTTATTATTTAAAAAACAGAAATTTTTATTTTAAAAAGTTATAAAAAAATCAATTTTTATAAAAAAAATTGAAAATTTTTCATTTTTTTCTTATACAAAGGATTTTTTTTTTAATTTTTAATTTTTTTTTTAGTTTTATGTTTTTTTTAGAAGTTTTATATTTTTTTTACTGAGGGTAGTTTCGTCATTGGGGGGAACATTAACAGTGTTTTGGTAGTTTGGGGGGGACATTGTCACAATTAAAAGTTTGTGAGGGATATTGTCAATTTGATGATAGTTTAAGAGGAGTTTGTGAACTTTCCTCCCCTTTTTTTTACAAGTATTTCTTTAGGCTCGGTCACTGTATATATTAAGGGGAAAATTTCAAATAGTGGGAACATAGCCCTTAGCCCCCTGGTTCCGACCGTGGGCTATTCATCACCAGACCATCTTGCATCTTTTCTATTGGGCCAGCCCAATTCAGTGCTGCATCTTCGAAGCCCTTGCTGAGTCTCATCTCCATGGCTGGGATCGGTTAAGGAAGCTCAACCGTGCAAGCTGCTCTGGGGGGGTTTGTCAATTCCAAGTTTCGATAAGTTGTTCAATTAATTCTTTGTTTGGTTGCTGGGAAAATGTGGGAAAATAAACGAATTGATGTTTAGTTTATATTTTGAATTTCCATTGCTTTGCCAGTTGCCACCATGTGAGAGAGTTGACGTAAGTTCAAAACTAGCATGAATTGCTTCAAGCAACTATATATCACTAATTGGATTAAACTTAATCCTAACTCAAGTTTATTCTGATCAGTATTAGAGCCACAGAAAACTCTTTAATTTCATTCACTTCTATAGCAATGAACCTAGCATGAATGCCAAGAAATAAAACAGCTTACGAATTAATTACTATGGAGATTAAAAATAATAATAAAAATAATAATAATAATAATAATAATAATAATAATAAAAAAAAATAAAATAAAAATACTGGGTTTGGAAACCATCTCTCATGAGGTTGACTCCCTAGTTAAATTAGGAGATCAATATATATATATATATAGAGAGAGATTTGCATCTATGGGATGTGTTAATGGGATAAATGTAATTCCCCCACTAAAAAATGGAAAAAGACTTTTATTTACAATTGCCTCCCAAAGTAATTGTAATTATAAGAGTGCGTTATAATTATAATTTCA